>CM022300.1:347298853-347896353 GCA_011799875.1 Thinopyrum elongatum
GAGCAGCAACACAGCCGGCAAGACGGCGCACATCCTTGACGCGTCTCGGCGCTTCAATTTGCTCAATGGCTTTGATCTTGTCGGGGTTCGCTTCGATTCCCCGGCAAGACACAAAGAACCCGAGGAGCTTGCCGGAAGGAACACCGAACACGCACTTCTCAGGATTGAGCTTCAAGTTGATCTTGCGCAAGTTCGCAAATGTTTCTTCCAAATCTTGAATGAGCGTTGCTTTATCCTTAGTTTTGACCACTATATCATCCATATATGCCTCCATATTTCTATGGAGTTGTGGCTCAAAACCAATCTGGATTGCTCTGGCAAATGTTGAACCAGCACTTTTCAACCCGAAAGGCATTCGTATAAAACAATACGTACCACATGGGGTGATAAAGGCGGTCTTCTCTTGATCTTCCTTTGCCATAAAAATCTGATGATTCCCTGAATAGGCATCAAGGAAGGACAGGAGATCACAACCAGCGGTGGTATCCACAATCTGGTCGATGCGCGGCAAGGGAAAAGGATCTTTTGGACAAGCTTTATTGATATCTGTGTAATCGATACAAAGCCTCCATTTCCCGTTCGCTTTCCGCACTACAACCGCATTGGCCAGCCAGGTTGGATGAAGCACTCCTTTGACAAGTCCTGCCGCCTCCAGCTTCTTAATTTCTTCGGCAATGAATTCTTGCCGCTCCAAGGCCTGTTTTCTCACCCTTTGCTTGACGGGCTGCGCATGGGGACAGACAGCAAGGTGGTGCTCAATTACTTTCCTGGGAACGCCGGGGATGCCAGACGGTTGCCATGCAAACACGTCGACATTCGCCCGCAGGAAAGCAACGAGCGCGCTTTCCTATTTGTCATCTAGGGTGGAACTTATGGTGAAAGTTCCCCCCGTTCCGTCCTCCCTGGCAGGCACCTTCTTGGTTTCCGGCGGGGCAGCCTTGGACTTCTTGTTCTTGCGCAGCACTCCGAGGAGGCGCGCTTGCCGGAGTTCACGCCAAGGTTCCTGCCGGTCTTCTTCTTCCCTCCTGGAGTTCAGCGGCAGGAGCAGATGCCTTGATGGCAGGTGCTGCAACTGCTTCCCGGTAAAGTTGATCGGCATAGATGAGCGCATCCCTCTTGTCAGAATGGATAGTGATGACGCCCAACGGCCCAGGCATCTTCAAGACGTTGTATGCGTAGTGTGATGCCGCCATGAACTTAGCCAGCGCTGGCCGGCCAAGGATCCCATTATATGACATGGGGATCTTGGCGACATCAAACACCACCTTTTCGGTCCTGAAGTTAAGCTCGCTGCCAAATGTTACCGGCAGCGTGATCTTGCCCTTAGGCTGGGTTCTTCCCGGGTTGACCCCTTGAAACGTACCCGTTTCCTCGAGGTCTTCGTCGGGAATCTGAAGCTTTGTGAGCACGTCTGGTGATATCAAGTTTAGGCCGGCCCCGCCGTCAACTAACATCTTCGTCACCTTGAGGTTGCGAATTGTCGGGGAAACTAACAGTGGCAAACACTCGACCGCAGTTATGCGATCAGGGTGATCCTCGGCGTCAAAGATGATAGGCGTGCTGGACCACTTCAGAGGCCTACATGCATCGGGGGATGGCTCTGCCGCATTAACCTCCCGCACCCACTGTTTAAGTTGGCGGTGGGAAGAATGCAGCGAGGCACCCCCATCAATGCACATAGCCTCCGTAGCCTTCTGGAATTCCTGCTCACTGGATTCATCATCTTCCTCATCATCATCTCCTTCTTTATATCGGCCCCGAGCGGGCCATTCCTTCTGCTGCTTGGCCTTGCCGCGGCGACCCCCTCGGCCACCGTGTTTCTTGCCGGACCCCTCAGCACCGTCTTGTGCCTTCTCTTTGTCTCGTCTCTCGTATTCGGCCTTCTGCTTCTCGGCAAGCTGCTCAACTTGCCGGCAGTCCTGGAGATCGTGGCCTTTAGTGCGATGGATCTTGCAATATTGCTTGCCGGAGTTCTCCGACTTGTCGGCAGCCGCCAAGGCCTGACAGGAAGGGCACCCGGCAAGATCCTTGCCGGGGGCGCTAATCTTGGCCTTCTTGGCGGCGCCAGGGTTGCCGGATTCCTCGACGGCAAGCACGGCCTTGCTTCCGCGCTTCCTATTCCGCCGCCAGCCTTTCCTTGACGGGGCCGCGGCATCTTCTTCTTCTGAGTTGCCTGTCGCACCAACAGCTTCACTGGGGAGTTTTCTCCCCTCTTCAGCTCGAGCACACTTGTCAGCCAAAGTGTAAAGCTCGGCAATACTCCTGACTTTGTTCATCGCCAGCTCTTCGCGCATCCTGCGGTTACGCACGTTCTAATGGAACGCGCTAATGACAGCGGCAGGATGAACATCAGGAATATTGTACTGCACCCGGCTGAATCTCTGCATAAACTTGCGCAAGGACTCGCCCTCCTTCTGAGGGATGATGTGCAAATCACTTTCTTGGCCAGGAGCTTGGTGGCCTCCAACAAAGGCGCCAACAAACTGATGGCACAGATCTGACCAGCAAGAAATAGAATCCTCCGGCAGATGCATCAACCACGACCTGACGTTGGGTTTGAGCACCAACGGGAAGTAGTTGGCGAGTATCTTGTCATCTCGGCCCCCGGAAGCTTGCACCGCAATGGTGTCGATGCTCAGGAACTCCGAGGGATGGGTCTTGCCGTCATATTTCTCCGGGACCTCTGGCTTGAAGATTCGGAGATTGGGCCACTGGACTTGCCGCAGCTCACGGGTAAACGCTGGAGGTCCCACCTCGTAAGGCAGCTCTCCTACGTTCCCTGGCGCGGGCTCGTCGACAACTGGCCCCGCGCGCTTATCAGACTGATAGCGTGCTTCCCGTCGCCGCTCGATGGTTGTTCGAGCGTCCTCCTTGCCTCGTTCCTGGAGAACCAGACGCTGATCACGGCGCATCCGCGGATCGGACGACGCCGTGGAAACTTCTTCATGGCGGTCGACTTGCTGAGCCGTCGGCCGCCGCTGATGTCGCGGAGGAGAGTGCACTGTAGTTGCACCACCTCCGGTTTTCTCTCCACCGGCTCGCATCGGATCGATGGGCTTCCACTGAGAGGGCCCTGCCTCTTGTGGTCCATCCTTATTAGCGAAGCCGATAAGGCTCTGGATAGTAGCTCGCCACTCCTCCATCTTCTCCGGGGCGGGAGGAAAATCGAGGAGCAGCTGCGCACGTGCCAAGGCTTCTGCTGGCGTAGGTGGCGGTGACAGGTGCGAAGTACGTGAGGTGCTCTGACTCCTAACCAAGTTAGAAGGAGCACCGCCACGGTCACGCGACCGCGCGCCACCTTCGCCGGCAGCTCGGTGTGCATGCTGGTCCCGCGCATCTTGGGATCTATGCGCAGAAACCTTTTCATAGGGACGCCCCGAACCACCAGCGCCATGATGTCGCTCGTCTCGCACAACCTGGGCAGGTTGCGAGGCTTGCAGCGGCGCGGGAGCTCCAGCAGGCGCTCTTTGATCCCTAGAGTTTGTTGTGCCAGCCGTAGGCAACGCAACGCCATCTCTAGATCCAGCGGCGCGCAAGTTACCACTGCCACTACGAACGATACCGCTCGCTTGGCTTGGATCACCAGAACGCCGCAGGGGTTCCAGTCCTCTTCCTTCTGCACCCACACCATCGCCTGTCTGCGAAGGCGCGGGCAAAACAGACCCGGACGGTTGTGCTGTCGCGATGTTCTTCTTCTTGGGCGGCATAATGAAGGAACTAGGGCGTCGACCACCAGATCAGGTTCACGGAACCTTCAATCCCCCTACCTGGCGCGCCAAAGATGTCGGGGCACGACACCTGTGGGATCCCGAGAGACCCCTTTTACGATTCGGCGGGGGGAGAAGTACACACAAAGAGCAGAACCGGTGACCGACGCGTGAGGTTTTTACCCAGGTTCAGGCCGCTGATTAGCGTAAAACCCTACTCCTGCTTTGTGTTCTTATTGATGTTCTTGAGCCTAGCCTCCAGGAGCGCTCGCAATGAACAGTACGTTCAAAGAGCAGCTACGCATGCAGAATGGGCCAGAAGTTCTTCTCCCCTGTAGCAGTTGCCTTGGGCCTCCTTTTATATGCTCAAAGGGGTCTCCACAGTGGCAAAATGTACATACATTGAGGTGTAAAGTAGCTACAGGGTATCATACCTAACCCCTGACGGATTAGGACTAACGCATTTAATGCACCGTGAGGTGTCCGTTTAGGTGTCCTCACTTTCTTGGGGATGGAAAACGGGGCCATCCCATCAGCACCGCTTAAGCTCTCCTCCACTGGCGCGCCGCCACGCATCCATGGAAGGAGCCAGAATGTCAGACTCGTCACTGTGCCGCAGCGGTGGCACAGTGGCAGAACCTCGCCAGGCGCCGAAACTTGCTGGGCGCCAAGCCTTGCCGGGCACCGATCCTTGCTGGGCGCCGAGCCTTGCCGGGCGCCGATCCTTGCCGGGCTCCTCAGGCCACCCCGGCAAGGATCGGCGCCCGGCAAAGATCGGTGCCCGGCAAGGCTTGGCACCCAGCAAGTTTCGGCGCCTGGCGAGGTTCTGCCACTGTGCCACCGCTTCGGCACAGTGACGAGTCTGACATTCTGGCTCCTTCCATGGATGCGTGGCGGTGCGCTAGTGGAGGAGAGCTTAAACGGTGCTGATGGGATGCCCCTTTTTCCATCCCCAAGAAAGTGAGGACACCTAAACGGACACCTCACGGTGCATTAAATGCGCTTGTCCTAATCCGTCAGGGGTTAGGTATGATACCCTGTAGCTACTTTACACCTCAATGTATGTACATTTTGCCACTGTGGAGACCCCTTTGAGCATATAAAAGGAGGCCCAAGGCAACTGCTACAGGGGAGAAGAACTTCTGGCCCATTCTGCATGCGTAGCTGCTCTTTGAACGTACTGTTCATTGCGAGCGCTCCTGGAGGCTGGGCTCAAGAACATCAATAAGAACACAAAGCAGGAGCAGGGTTTTACGCTGATCAGCGGCCCGAACCTGGGTAAAAACCTCACGCGTCGGTCACCGGTTCTGCTCTTTGCGTGTACCTCTCCCCCGCCGAATCGTAAAAGGGGTCTCTCGGGATCCCATAGGTGTCGTGCCCCGACATCTTTGGATCTTGCCGGGGAGGCTGGTCTTCGATTTCCAGCTTTGCTCATTCGCTGATCCTCAGATTTCTGACTTGATGATTTGCTTGACAACTTAAATCGACCTCGAGCTGATCCCGGCAAGCCTTGCCGCGAGGACGGCTACAACTGCCCGTGCATAAGTAAGGGGTACTAAGGGCCCAATACTTAGTACATCGACACAGCATGTCCCAATCTGTGGTACCCGCCGTTCTCTCTGACCAAGCTCTGGCGTGGTAGGGCCTTCGCCACTTGCTCGCTGCCGCAGTATGGGCAGATCCCGCCTGCCGCTGCCCTCCTAGTTACATCCCCGACGATCCCCAGGTACAGCTTCCTCCCCTTTGGCCTTGCTCCACTGCCCATCTTCCCACGTCGCTGCATGTGGAAAATCTTGCATGTGGATCTTCCCTAGTTCTTTGCCCAAAACATAGCTCGTCCGGCGTACTTTCCATATTGCAATGTCATCCTCACACCGTTTTAGATAAACAACCGTGCTGTTATCTTCCCTTTGGACAAGGAATGTGCTTCTTTTTTGTCATTGTATGTGTCATTAACTGTTATTGGCCAGTAATTATTTCCTTTCTACCTCTTTTTTGCAAACAGGGCTATCCATTTCACCTTGTTGCTATTGCGACCTTTTGGTGAACTGCACAAATCACTTTTTTCTTAAGAGTGTTTTGTGCAGTTCTACTAAAATGTCACATGGGCAACGTCTCTACATTTCAGTGCGACTGCACAAAGGGAGATTGGTTTTACTCTATCCTCCTCATCCAACTCCGAGCCTAATCTTCTCCAACTATTTGCTTAATCTTCTCCAACTAGTTAGTCTTAAGAGAGACTACAAAGGTGACCGGCTTCTATTTGTGTGTTTATTGTTTCATCTACAATCCTCTATTATTGTAATCACACTTACTCAATATCTTTGGAATAGGGACTCTCAGCTCTATTTTAGTGGAACTGCACAAAATGATCGGAATGTTGCATGCTCCTGACAGCTACTTCTTTTCCCAACGTGCCTTGTTGATTTAGACAGAGCTGGGGGGAAGTTGCTGCCAATGAAAGCATGGATCAATTTTAATTTAACACCTTCTCATAACTTTGTCTTCAGTTGTGATGTAAATATTAGCTCTGATCTGCTAATCATTGAGATGCATTAGCAAGGAAGTTAGTTTTTTATTTTTTTCCAAAAGAGCATGGATGTTAGTTTCCTTTTTAGTATTTGATTGATGTTGTAACGAGACAACCTTCCAGCTGGCAAGACACACGAAACAAAAGCTGAAAGCTTCAGAGCATTGTACAATTTCATGTCACTGGAAAAATTATTTGTATACGTCAATTATGTAAACAAATGCTGGAAGCTTGATAGCATTGCCAGAAGTCATTCAGCATCCAGGTCCATGTGCCATGCACCAAATTAGAGTGCACAACCGCATGGGAGACTCAGCCCGATTGTTGCGCCGCACTAATAGTGAGTAATGAGCAGTCAAATCATAAGCCCCACCTTTCCCACTGTAAGTTGCTCAGAAGAAGCAACCATCAATACGCTCTTCTTTGAATCCGCTCATACTAGTATGAAGGAGCAAAACCAAGTCCGCGTATGGCCTGTCGGTCAATGCGCTTCCTCTTGGCATATCACTGACATTTGGGGCCAGAGTGTGAGCAAACTGATCTCAATTGAAGGCAAAATGGCCAACCCACCGCTCCTTGAGAGAGACGAGGAGTGAGAACACAGACGGGCTAGGTTTCGCATGGAGGCCAAGATATATTCGAGCATGGTTGATTGATGTCATCATTACATGTTCGATGTTTTTTAATAGTACTATTGGGCTGCCGTTTTCCGCACTTCTCCCGAATAAATGTGTACTTTACCAGAGATTAAAATAAAATAAGAGTACAGATGCTCCACCATGCGGTTCCTAGTACCTGTATACTAGTAGTACTGTACTACTCGTACTACTAAACCTTGCGCTTGGCTCTTTGCCTCTTCGGGAAGTCGAACAATGATGGTACTACAGTGTATGCCTCTGGCAATCTGACACCGAATGAACTGCCGCATGTCCACCGCCTGGGCGAGGGTAGGTTGCATTAGTGAAAAGCTTCTCCTTGTCCTACGAGCCACCGCGCTTGAGGAAGATGGAGAGGGCGTAAGCAAGCTTCACCTTGTCCTGCAAGCTTCTCCTCGTTCTGCGAGTTGACGAGGCACACCAAAGTAGTGCTAGTCCATACTGCCTCCTTTTCGGTTAATATGGCTTAATCTTTTTTGCGGGTAAATGAGAGTGCTTTATTCATATATAAGCATTCTTAGGACAATCAACCAAGAGACTAGTCACTAGGAAGCGAGGTACCCTGCAAAAAAAGGAAGCGAGGTGTTTCATCAAGCCAGCTCTCGATCACATTCAAAGTGCAGTAAGCACAGTTCGCACAAACATGCGCCGCAAGGTTTGCTGACCAGTTTACAAGCTGAATAACAAAAAAGAGAAAATATTACTGAGTGCTCCTATTTCTAACAGGATAGGAGCCAAAATTAAGTGAGAATTGTGGCGAGTGTTCCATGCAACCAACTTCCTTTATCACATGCGAGAACCCTCGAAGAGAAGCAAATGTGTTTAAGATTGCTTTATCATAGATTAAAATAAAATAAGAGTGCAGAAGCTCCACCATGCGTTTCCTAGTAGTACCTGTATAGTAAGTAGTACTAGTAGTACGTAATACTACTCATAGTACTACTGTAGTAAACTTTGCGCTTGGCTCTTCGCCTCTTCGGGAAGTCGAACAATGATGGTACTATTATAGTGTATGCTTCTGGCAATCTGACACAAAATTAACTGTTGCATGTTCACTGCCTGATCGAGGGAGAGCTTGCATTAGTCAAAAGTTTCTACTTTGTCCAGCGAGCCACCGCGCACAAGCTTCTCCTCGTTCTGCAAGTTGACGGGACACAACAAAGTAATGCTAGTCCATACTGCCTGCTCCTTTCCGATTAATATGGCTTAATTTGGAACAAGATAAATACACTGGCTGTCACTGTATATTTGTCAAAATACGGTCAGTGGACTTCATAATACGCTCATTGCAGGCAATATATACATTTTCTGGTGTTTATACGGTCACTAGCTCACCCTGGCTGAGGATGTGTGTGCATGCAAGTGTAGGTTGAGCACTTGAGCGTGACCGTGTGTGTTCCGTCGTGTGCTCGAACATGCATGCATTAGGGCGTCACACGCGTTTTTGCGTGGATGTGTACATGTAATTGTTGCATGCATGCACGAGGTTGTAGTCCCTCACATTCACATGTTCATATGTCAATGCTTTGTCAAAATGTTTGCATGCAAGGTTTAATCATTCGTTGTTCACGCATGCATTCCCGATATTAATACGTTGGTAAAGACAATTTCTTGAGGAAAACGAGCCCATGAATTGAGTAGAAAGGGGACCAATAAACCAGGACAGAGGGAGTACTAGTAGTGAACCGGATGGAGGGAGTAGGTACGAAACAACGTGCAGTAACAAAATTCCTCTATGCGCATCCTGTCTACGTGTCATGCAAGAAAATAGAGATAAGTACAAGTGGGACTCAGGAACGGTCATACACGTAGGGGGAGTATGTGCAGGGGCCACTCAGGAGCAGTTAAATCACACAGTAAGTTAGTCGGATGTAGCAACCATCATTTTACTCTTCAATGACACGTACGCAATATAAAAATGTTGATATGGAGAGAAAAAGAAAATTGCTCCACTATATATACACTAGCAGGAGCCTAAGCAACAAGACTTCTTGCTTGGGTTGCTCTCTTAACAAGCATAGAACGATGGTGGCCACAACACCGGGGGAAGCGGACGATGTTCTGCGTAGACGCGGTCGACAACGGCGAGGAAGAAAACCCACTGTCGGTGCGTGCCGATCGGGGGTCCCCGCATTATGGGTTGATGCCGCCTCCCACCACCCTTCTAGCTACACCCTGACGTCCAAGGTACAACTTCCTTTTGGAGCTGGCTTGCTCCACTGCCGTAGCTCCCCACGTAGCTCCATCTCCATGTGGATCTTTCTCTACTTCTATCGGCTTCTATTTGTGATGAGTTTATGTCTCATGAACTAGTGCCACTACTATTATTCTAATCACACTTCTTCAATATCTTTGCCAACAGGGATGTTCAGCTCGATTTTAGTGGAACTGCACAAAAGCATCGTATGATCCGAGGGTGCCAGGCTTCTTTCCTTAGACAGGTTCTACCTAGCTAGGAAATTAAATCTTGTTTAGGGTTTAGGGTTTAAGGCGTAGAGACCCCATCAGTAGTTTTTTTTGTACACACTCTCACAACTTTTGTCTTTAGTTGTGAAGTAAATATTGGCTATGATCTGTGAATCATTGAGATGCATCAGCATGGTGTTAGGTTTCCTTTGTATTTGTAGGAATGTTGTAACGGGGCAACCTTCGAGTCAGGATATATACATGAAACAAAATCTGAAAGCTTCGTACTCCCTTTGGTCCTTTTTTGTATGCGTATAAGGCTACTCATAGTGGGGAGTATCATATACTAGTATCATGCATAAATTACATAGGTGACTAATAAACCAGGACGGAGGTAGTATGTGAGAGTGTATGGTGGGTCATGTGGTAAAATGTGGTAGTACTTTCTTGTAGCCCATAACTATACATGTTGCTATTACATTGGCCACTACGAAAAATACATTTTGCATCTATACAAGGCCACTAATAGTAATCGAGGCTATACTACATTCTTGTACAAGGGAATGGAGGGAGTAGTACTTTCTTGTAGCCCATTACTATACATGCTGACTATTACATTGGCTATAGATGACATGGCAACATGTTAGCCATCAACTAACTATATTATTAACCATGCTTAAGGCATGCTTGCACAGAGAGAGAGAGAGAGAGTCGCGTCACATGCATGCAAAACCGGAGAGAGAGAGAGCTACATGCAGATAGATCTAGTGAGCCTGCATCCAGAAAGATGGAGAGAGGAGTAATTGTTCGCGAGAATTGTTTGCTTTGCATGCGCGTAACTACCTAGCTTTTCCTCAAAAGCAAATCTGGGGGCAAAATAGTCTATACACTCCGGTGTATAGTAATTTTTTCTTGGCATGCGGGCTATCCAAGGAATATGGTGATAGTGGGAGGTGGGCCATGTAGTCACTGGGTTGCCGTGTTTCGTACTCCTCTGGTGTAAGAGTGGAGAAAGTTAGTTCTATCACCGAATAAATAAATAAGAGTGCAGATGCTCTACGACGCTCTACCGCCGTAGTAATAATCACCAATGAGCCGTCAAATCACATAGACCCGGTAGTTAGTTGGAAGGAAGAAGCAAACCATCACTCTTCGTTGAATCCGCTACTCCCTCATGCAGTACATTACTCTTTTGGAAACCAATGTTTCGTTTCGTTAGATCACGCCATCGAGCAAAACCAACATTTAAATCACGTCTGTCGCGTTCGTGTCTCACCCTCCTCCAGCCGACATGGTCGCTCGGCATGCCACTCACCGCAAACTGAGTATACACAAACTTTAACACCTGCTTGTCGATGGATCGCGCGATGGAGTACTTGAAGGAAATATGCCCTAGAGACAATAATAAAGTTGTTATTTTATATTTCCTTATTCATGATAAAGGTTTATTATTCATGCTAGAATTGTATTGATCGGAAACATAAATACATGTGTGAATACATAAACAAATACCGTGTCCCTAGTAAGCCTCTACTAGACTAGCTCGTTGATCAAAGATGCTTAAGGTTTCCTAACCATAGACATTTGTTGTCATTTGATAATGGTATCACATCATTAGTTGAATGATGTGATGGACAAGACCCGTCCGTTAGCTTAGCATATGATCGTTCAGTTTATTGCTATTGCTTTCTTAATGTCAAATACATATTCCTTTGACTATGAGATCATGCAACTCCCGGATACCGGAGGAATACCTTGTGTGCTATCAAACATCGTAACATAACTAGGTGTTCATAAAGATGCTCTACAAGTATCTCCGAAGGTGTCTATTGAGTTGGCATGGATCGAGATTGGGATTTGTCACTCCGTGTATCGGAGAGGTATCTCTGGGCCCTCTCGGCAATACACATCACAAGAAGCTTGCAAGCAAAGTGACTAAGGATTTAGTTACGAGATGATGTATTACGGAACAAGTAAAGAGACTTGCCGATAATGAGATTGGACTAGGTATGAAGATACCGACGGTTGAATATCGAGCAAGTAACATACCGACAAACAAAGGGAATTACATATGTTGTCATAAGGTTCGACCGATAAATATCTTCGTAGAATTTGTAGGAACTAATATGGGCATCCAGGTTCCACTATTGGTTATTGATCGGAGAGCTGTCTCGGTCATGTCTACATCATTCTCGAACCCATAGGATCCGCACGCTTAACGTTCCTTGACGATATAGTATTGTCTGAGTTATGTGAGTTGATGACCGAATGTTGTTCGGAGTCCCGTATGAGATCACGGACATGGCGAGGAGCTCTGGAATGGTTTGGAGGTAAAGATTGATATATTGGATGATAGTTTTTGGTCATCGGAAAGGTTTCAGAAGTATCGGGTATTTTATCAGGGTGCTGGAAGGGGTTCCAGGAGGCCATCGGCAAGCGGTGGGCCTTATGGGCCAAAGGTGGGAAAGCCCACCATCCCACAAGGGGCTGGTGCGCCCCTCCACCCCTTGCCCAGGCACCAACGAGGGAGGGAAGGAAGCGGGAAGCGCCCCAAAGGCAGCCATCCCCCCTTTCCTTCCCCCCCCCCCATGCACAAATAAGGAAGGGGGGATTCGGCCAGGGCAGGAGCCCTAGGGCAGCTGCCAGCCCCTTGGGGCGCCCTAGGGGCTGCCTCCCCTCCCCCTCCACCTATATATATGAGAGGAGGGAGAGGGGCAACACACACCACGATTCCCTATCCGTGTGCCCCTCTCCCTCTAGTTCATCCTCGGTCATATTTTCGCAGTGCGTGGCGAAGCCCTGCGGAGAAAGTTGCATCACCACCGTTACCATGCCGTCATGCTGCCAGAACTCATCTACTACTTTGCCCGTGTTGTTGGATCAAGAAGGCGAGGACGTCGTCGAGCTGAACGTGTGCTGAACGCGGAGGTGCCGTACGTTCGATACTTGATCGGTTGGATCGCGAAGAAGTTTGACTACATCAACTGCGTTAATAAACGCTTCCGCTTACGGTCTACGAGGGGACATAGACACACTCTCCCCTCTCATTGCTATGCATCTCCATGGATAGATCTTGCATGTGCGTAGAATTTTTTTGTTTTCCATGCAACGTTCCCCAACAGTGGCATCCGAGCCAGGTCTATGCGTAGATGATATGCATGAGTAGAACACAAAGAGTTTTGGGTGGTGATAGTCATACTGCTTACCACCAACGTCTTATTTTGATTCGGCGGTATTGTGGGATGAAGCGGCCCGGACCAACCTTACATGTCCACGCACATGAGACCGGTTCCACCGACTGACATGCAACTTGTTTTGCATAAAGGTGGCAGGCGGGTGTCTATTTCTCCTACTTTAGTTGAATCAAATTTGACTACAGCCGGTCCTTGAAGAAGGTTAAAACAGCAAACTTGATAATCACCATTGTGGTTTTTGTGTAGTTAAGAATGGTTCTTGCTAGAAGCCCGTAGCAGCCACATAAAACTTGCAACAACAAAGTAGAGGATGTCTAACTTGTTTTCGCAGGGCTTGTTGTGATGTGATATGGTCAAGATATGATGTGATATATGTTGATGTATGAGATGATCATGTTTTCTAATATCGACAACCGGCAGGAGCCTTAGGGTTGTCTCTTAATTATTGTATGAAATGCAAGCGCCATGTAATTGCTTTACTTTATCGCTATGCGTTAGCAATAGTTGTAGAAGCAATAGTTGGCGAGACAACCTCGACGCAACGATGGAGATCAAGGTGTCGAGCCGGTGACGATGGAAATCATGACGATGCTTTGGAGATGGAGATTAAAAGCACAAGATGATGATGGCCATATCATGTCACATATTTTGATTGCATGTGATGTTTATCCTTTATGCATCTTATTTTGCTTAGAACGGCGGTAGCATTATAAGATGATCCCTTCACTAAATTTCAAGATAAAAGTGTTCTCCCTGAGTATGCACCGTTGCCAAAGTTTGTCGTTTCGAAGCACCTTGTGATGATCGGGTGTGATAGACTCTACGTTCACATACAACTGGTGTAATACAGTTTCGCACATGGAGAATACTTGGGTTAAACTTGACGAGCCTAGCATGTACAGACATGGTCTCGGAACACTGGAGACCGAAAGGTCGAACGTGAGTCATATACTTGATATGATCAACATAGAGATGTTCACCATTGATGACTACCCCATCTCACGTGATGATCGGACATGGGTTAGTTGATTTGGATCATGTATCACTTAGACAACTTGAGGGATGCTGATTTAAGTGGGAGTTCATTAGTAATTTGATTAATTGAACTAAGATTTATCATGAACATAGTCAAAATGTCTTTGCAAATTATGTTGTAGTTCAATAGCTCATGATGTAGCTTCCCCGTTTTTTGATACGTTCCTCACTACTAGGAAAAGGGCTATAGATGATATGGCCAGTAATGGCGCACCAGACATGTGGTGAACCATTACTATATACTAATGGCGCACTATGTGTTGGTGCGCCATTAGTGTCCAAATACTAATGGCGCACCACATCCACGGTGCGCCATCAGTAACAATTTTTTTTTTCATTTTTTTTTAAAACTAGTAATGGCGCACCAGTGGATAGTGCGCCATTACTAGTTAAACTAGTAATGGCGCACCACATCCACGGTGCGCCACTAGTAAATTTTTTCAATTTTTTTTCAATTTTTTTTATTTTTTTTTTCAAAACTACTAATGGCGCACCAGTCGATAGTGCGCCATTACTAGTTAAACTAGTAATGGCGCACCACATCCACGGTGCGCCACTAGTAATTTTTTTTTCAAAGTTTGTTTCAATTTTTTTTTCAAAACTAGTAATGGCGCACCGTGTGTGTGGTGCGCCATTACTAGTTGTAAATTTTCCCAACAAGTAGACCACATATCACATGGGAAACTTATTTTCTTTTATTTTTTTGACATTTCCATCATTTTCTTTTATTTTTTTAAACTGAAAAGGTGGTCCACGGGGGGGGGGGTGCATTCGGTGGAATTTTTGGACCAAGTTAGTAATGGCGCACCACACACACGGTGTGCCATTACTAACTTGGCCCAAAAATTCCACCGAATGCACCCCCCCCCCACCCCCGTGGACCGCCTTTTCAGTTTTAAAAAAAATAAAAGAAAATGATGGAAATGTCAAAAAAATAAAAGAAAATAAGTTTCCCATGTGATATGTGGTCTACTTGTTGGGAAAATTTACAAATATGAATTTCGACTTTATTTGCAAAATATCTCTGGAATTTGTAAAATGGGCATTACTTTTGCATACGAACTCGGATTAAAAAGTTTTTTATATGAAAAATCATCTACTCGAAAAGTTACATCCAAATTTAACGGGGATACCCCGTTAAACATTTTCAAAATCCCCAAAAACCTAACAGAAAAAAGTTACGGGGCTTTTAAGATCTAGAGGCAAAAAAATTCAAAAAAATTCAAACTTACTAGTGGCGCACCGTTTGCTAGGTGCGCCACTAGTAACAGAAAAAAAATTGGTTTCGAAAAAAAAATTTGAATTTTTTTTCAAAATATGATAATACGTAATATGACCGGAAAGTTTGAAATATTTTTTCAAAATTTCATCATACTCATGAACATGAACAAAGTCCTAGACATCAAGAAGGTTTAATAGGATTGATATGATATATATATATCAACAAGTGCCCGTGAAGTGAGCTGGTGCTGGGGTTGGATAGAACTACGAAGTTAAGCGTGCTCGGGCTGGAGTAGTGTGAGGATGGGTGGCCTGCCGGGAAGTTTGACCACAGAGTGCGATTTGACTTGAGATTAAGCATATTGACCCGAGATTAAGCCATAGTGACCTGAGATTAAGAAAAAAAAATTAAAAAAATTTTAAAAAAAATTTGAAAAAAAAATGTTACTAATGGCGCACTTCAATGTGGTGCGCCATTAGTATACCAGATACTAATGGCGCACCGAGGGCTATACTAATGGCGCACCTGTGGTGCGCCATTAGTATACCAGATACTAATGGCGCACCAGTGGTGCGCCATTAGTAAAAAAATCTAATGGCGTGGTGCTAGTGACGCACCACTAGTGCGCCATTAGTAAGCAAAAGTGGTGCGCCACTAGCATGCCTTTTCCTAGTAGTGCCTAGAGAAAACTAAGTTGAAAGTTGATGGTAGCAATAATGCGGACTGGGTCCGTGATCTGAGGATTATCCTCATTGCTGCAGAGAAGAAATATGTCCTTGATGCACCGCAAGGAGACAGACCTGCTGCAGGAGCTACTGCAGATGTCATGAATGTCTGGAAGGCTCGATCTGATGACTACTCGATAGTTCACTATGCCATGCTTTACGGCTTAGAACCGAGACTTCAAAGACGTTTTGAACGTCATGGAGCATATGAGATGTTCCAAGAGCTGAAATTGGTAATTTAGGCTCATGCCCATGTTGAGAGGTATGAGACCTCTGACAAGTACTTTGCCTACAAGATGGACGAGAATAGTTCAGCCAGTGAGCATGTGCTCAGAATGTCTGGGTACTACAATCGCTTGAATCAAGTGGGGGTTAATCTTCCAGATAAGATAGTAATTGACAGAATTCTCCAGTCACTATCACCAAGCTACTAGAGCTTCGTGATAAACTATAATATGCATGGGATGACGATAATGATTCCCGAGCTCTTCGCGATGCTGAAATCGGCAGAGGTAGAAATCAAGAAGGAGCATCAAGTTTGATGGTTAATAAGACCACTAGTTTCAAGAAAATGGGCAAGGGAAAGAAAGGGAACTTAAAGAAGAATGGCAAACACATTGCCACTCCCGGGAAGAAGCCCAAAGCTGGACCCAACCTGAAACTGAATGCTTCTACTACAAAGGGAATGGTCACTGGAAGCGGAAATGCCCCAAATACTTGGCGGATAAGAAGGATGGCAAAGTAAACAAAGGTGTATTTGAAATACATGTTATTGATGTGTACCTTACTAGTGCTCATAGTAACCCCTGGGTATTTGATACCGGTCTAGTTGCTAAGATTAGTAACTCAAAACAGGATTTGCAGAATAAACAGAGACTAGTTAAGGGCGAGGTGACAATGTGTGTTGGAAGTGTTTCCAAGATTGATATGATAACCATCACACAATCCCTCTATCTACGGGATTAGTGTTGAGCCTGAATAAATGTTATTTGGTGTTTGCGTTGAGCATGAACAAGATTAGATCATGTTTATTGCAATACAGTTATTCATTTAAGTCAGAGAATAATTGTTGTTCTGTTTGCATGAATAAAACCTTCTATGGTCATACACCCAATGTGAATGGTTTATTGAATCTTGATCGTAGTGATACATATATTCATAATATTGATGCCAAAAGATGCAAATTTGATAATGATAGTGCAACATACTTGTGACACTACCGTTTAAGTCATATTGGTGTAAAGCGCATGAAGAAACTCCTTGCGGATGGACTTTTGGAGTCACTTGATTATGAATAATTTGATACTTCCGAACCATGCCTCATGGGCAAGATGACTAAAACTTCGTTCTCCGGAACAATGGAGCGAGCTAATGACTTATGGGAAATAATACATACCGATGTATGCGGTCCGATGAGTGTTGAAGCACGCAGTGGGTATCATTATTTTCTGACCTTCGCAGATGATTTGAGTAGGTATGGATATATCTACTTAATGAAACACAAGTCTGAAACATTTGAAAAGTTCAAAGAATTTCAGAGTGAAGTGGAGAATCATCGTAACAATAAAATAAAGTTTCTACGATCTGATCGCGGAGGCGAATATTTGAGTTATGAGTTTGGCCTTCATTTAAAACAATGTGGAATTGTTTCACAACTCACGCCACCTAGAATACCACAGCGTAATGGTATGTCTGAATGTTGTAACCATACTTTATTAGATATGGTGCGTTCTATGATGTCTCTTAACTATTTACCACTATCGTTTTGGGGTTATGCATTAGAGACAGCCGCATTCACTTTAAATAGTGCACTGTCTAAATCCGTTGAGATGACACCGTATGAACTGTGGTTTGGCAAGAAACCTAAGCTGTCGTTTCTTAAACTTTGGGGATGTGACGCTTATGTCAAAAGGCTTCAGCGTGATAAGCTCGAACCCAGATCGGAGAAGTGCGTTTTCATAGGATACCCTAAGGAAACTATTGGGTACACCTTCTACCACAGATCCGAAGGCAAGATCTTTGTTGCTAAGAATGGATCCTTTCTAGAAAAGGAGTTTCTCTTGAAAGAAGTGAGTGGGAGGAAAGTAGAACTTGATGAGGTAATTGTACCTTCTCTCGAATTGGAAAGTAGCACATCAGAGAAAACTGTTCCCGTGATGCCTAAACCTACTGGAGAGGAAGCTAATGATGATGATCATGAAACTTCAGATCAAGTTACTACTGGACCTCAGAGGTCGACCAGAGCAGGTTCCGCATCGGAGTGGTATGGTAATCCTGTCCTGGAAGTTATGTTATTAGACCATGGCGAACCTACGAATTATGAAGAAGCTATGATGAGCCCAGATTCCGATAAATGGCTTGAGGCCATGAAATCTGAGATAGGATCCATGTATGAGAACAGAGTGTGGACTTTGGTGGACTTGCCCAATGATCGGCAAGCCATTGAGAATAAATGGATCTTCAAGAAGAAGACTGACGCGGATGGTAATGTTACTGTCTACAAAGCTCGACTTGTCGCAAAAGGTTTTCGACAAGTTCAAGGGGTTGAGTACGATGAGACTTTCTCACCCGTAGCGATGCTTAAGTCTGCCAGAATCATGTTAGCAATTGCGGCATTTTATGATTATGAAATCTGGCAAATGAACATCAAAACTACATTGCTTAAACGGGTTTCTTAAAGAAGAGTTGTATATGATGCAACCGGAAGGTTTTGTCGATCCTAAAGGTGCTAACAAAGTGTGCAAGCTCCAGCAATCCATCTATGGACTGGTGCAAGCATCTCGGAATTGGAATATATGTTTTGATGAGGTGATCAAAGCATATGGTTTTATACAGACTGACAGTGAAGCCTGTATTTACAAGAAAGTGAGTGGGAGCTCTATAGCATTTCTGATATTATATGTGGATGACATATTGCTAATTGGAAATAATATAGAATTTTTGGATATCATAAAAGGATACTTGAATAAGAATTTTTCAATGAAAGACCTCAGTGAAGCTACTTACATATTAGGCATCAAGATCTATAGGGATAGATCGAGACGTTTAATAGGACTTTCACAAAGTACATACCTTGGAAAAGTTTTTGAAGAAGCTCAAAATAGATCAGTCAAAGAAAGAGTTCTTGCTTGTGTTGCAATGTGTCAAGTTGAGTAAGACTCAAAGCCCGACCACGGCAGAAGATAGAGAGAGAATGAAAGTCATTCCCTATGCCTCAGCCATAGGTTCTATAAAGTATGCCATAATGTGTACCAAACCTATTGTGTACCTTGCCATGAGTTTGGCAAGGGGGTACAATAGTGATCCAGGTGTAGATCACTGGACAACGGTCAAAATTATCCTTAGTTACCTAAGAGGACTAAGGAAATATTTCTCGATTATGGAGGTCATAAATAGTTCATCTTAAAGGGTTAGTCGATGTAAGCTTTGACACCGATTCGGATGACTCTGAGTCTCAATCTGGATACGTATTGAAAGTGGGAGCAATTAGCTAGAGTAGCTCCATGCAGAGCATTGTAGACATAGAAATTTGCAAAATACATACGGATCTGAATGTGACAGACCCGTTGACTAAACTTCTCTCACAAGAAAAACATGATCACACCTTAGTACTCTTTGGGTGTTATTCACATGGCGATGTGAACAAGATTATTGACTCTAGTAAACTCTTTGGGTGTTGGTCACATGGCGATGTGAACTATGGGTGTTAATCACATGGTAATTTGAACTAGATTATTGACTCTAGTGCAAGTGGGAGACTAAAGGAAATATGCCCTAGAGGCAATAATAAAGTTGTTATTCTATATTTCCTTATTCATGATAAAGGTTTATTATTCATGCTAGAATTGTATTGGTCAGAAACTTAAATACATGTGTGAATACATAAAAAAATACGGTGTCCCTAGTAAGCCTCTACTAGACTAGCTCGTTGATCAAAGATGGTTAAGGTTTCCAAACCATAGACATGCGTTGTCATTTGATAACGGGATCACATCATTAGGAGAATGATCTGATGGACAAGACCCATCCATTAGCTTAGCATATGATCGTTCAGTTTATTGCTATTGCTTTCTTAATGTCAAATACATATTCCTTTGACTATGAGACCATGCAACTACTGGATACCGGAGGAATACCTTGTGTGCTATCAAACGTCACAACGTAACTGGGTGATCATAAAGATGCTCTACAGGTATCTCCAAAGGTGTCTGTTGAGTTGGCATGGATCGAGATTAGGATTTGTCACTCCGTGTATCGGAGAGGTATCTCTGGGCCCTCTTGGTAATACACATCACAAGAAGCTTGCAAGCAAAGTGACTAAGGAGTTAGTTACGAGATGATGTATTACGGAACAAGTAAAGAGACTTGCCAGTAATGAGATTGAACTAGGTATGAAGATACCGACGACCGAATCTCGGGCAAGTAACATACCGACAGACAAAGGGAATTATGTATGTTGTCATAAGGTTTGACCGATAAAGATCTTCATAGAATATGTAGGAACCAATATGGGCATCCAGGTTCCGCTATTGGTTATTGACCGGGGAGGTGTCTCGGTCATGTCTACATTATTCTCGAACCCGTAGGGTCCGCACGCTTAACATTCGTTGACGATATAGTATTGTATGAGTTATGTGAGTTGATGACCGAATGTTGTTCGGAGTCCCGGATGAGATTACAGACATGACGAGGAGCTCCAGAATGGTCCGGAGGTAAATATTGATATATAGGATGATAGTATTTGGTCACCGGAAAGGTTTCGGAAGTACCGTGTATTTTATCAGGGTGCCGGAAGGGGTTCCGGGAGGCCACCGGCAAGCGGTGGGCCTTATGGGCCAAAGGGGGGGAAGCACACCATCCCACAAGGGGGTTGGTGCGCCCCTCCACCCCTTGCCCACGCACCACAGAGGGATGGAAGGAAGGGGGAAGCGCCCCAATGGCAGCCAGCCCCACTTTCCTGCCCCCCCATGCACAAATATGGAAGGGGGCGATTCGGCCAGGGCAGGCGCCCTAGGGCAGCCGCCGGCCACTTGGGGCACCCTAGGTGCTGCCTCCCCTCCCCCTCCACCTATATATATGAGAGGAGGGAGAGGGGCAACACACACCATGATTCCCTAGCCGTGTGCGGTGCCCCTCTCCCTCTAGTTTGTCCTCGGTCATATTTTCGTAGTGCTTGTGTAGGATCGAAAGAAGGTCTAGAGGGGGAGTGATTAGACTACTTCACCAAATAAAAATCTAGCCTTTTCCCAATTTTAAGTCTTGGCAGATTTTAGCAACTTACCACAAGTCAAGCAATCAACCTACACATGCAATTCTAAGAGTGTAGCAGCGGAAAGTAAAACATTGCATATGAATGTAAAGGGAAGGGTTTGGACAAGGCAAACACAAGGTAGACACGAAGATTTTTGGCGTGGTTCCGATAGGTGGTGCTATCGTACGTCCACATTGATGGAGACTTCAACCCACGAAGGGTAACGGTTGCGCGAGTCCACGGAGGGCTCCACCCACGAAGGGTCCACGAAGAAGCAACCTTGTCTATCCCACCATGGCCATCGCCCACGAAGGACTTGCCTCACTCGGGTAGATCTTCACGAAGTAGGCGATCTCCTTGCCCTTACAAACTCCTTGGTTCAACTCCACAATCTTGTCGGAGGCTCCCAAGTGACACCTAACCAATCTAGGAGACACCACTCTCCAAAAGGTAATAAATGGTGTGTTGATGATGAACTTCTTGCTCTTGTGCTTCAAATGATAGTCTCCCCAACACTCAACTCTCTCTCACGGATTTGGATATGGTGGAAAGATGATTTGAGTGGAAAGCAACTTGGGGAAGGCTAGAGATCAAGATTCTTGTGGTTGGATTGTAATATCTTGGTCTCAGCACATGAGTAGGTGGTTCTCTCTCAGAAAATGTATGCTGGAAGTGTAGGCACGTTCTCTCTTGAACTTCAGGCATTGGGGCTTTGCTCTTTTCAGCAGCTAGGATGTTTCTGGTGGATCTCTTGGATGTTGTAGGCTTTGGGACTTGAGCTTGGGTAGATGGCTTTGGAGCTGTCTTGCGCTTAGATGAATCAGCCCCAGACTTGATTGCATCTCCCATAAGCTTCTGAGACTTTGGTGCTGGCTCAACAGCTTCTTCCTCATCATCTTCATCTGGATCTTTCATCATTGATGATTTGCCAATAACTCTGGCCATGGTCTTCTTGACCCTTTCCTTCTTTTTCTTGCCTCCAGCAGCCTCTTCTTCTCTTGGTATAGCAGTGGACTCCATAGTTTCCTGAGTGGAGGCTCTGGCTTTTGACATAGGCACTCTCTTGGCAGGAACTTTCTTCTTCATGCCAGGCTTGATGGTGGCAGCAGCAGCATACTCCTTCTTGACTACCTTCTTCTTTGAGGTGACCTCCTCATCAACCACAAAGTCCTCATCTTCAGAATCTGAGGTTCTCTTCTTCCTTTGCCTAGTTGCAGCCTTAGGCAATTTGCTTGGGGTGCTTCTGCTACCTTCATCATAACTGCTATTGGAGGGACTAGTGCCCTCATTGAGATTTGCTTGCTCCTCTGACCTGTTCTGGCTGTCACTGTTGTCTGACATGGCTAACACTAACCCTGTGAATAGATAGGTATAGGCAGAGTAGATGAGCATCACAAAGTATAGCTATTTTGGCAAAAAGTTTGACTCAAAAACTTAATTTTAGTTTTCTGCAGAAAGCATTTCGGAGCTACCGATAAGACTAACTCAGTGACACCGAAGCAGCTTTGGAGTCTAAACTGGCAGTTTCGGTCAGACCGAGACGTAGTTCGGTGACTCCGAGATGCTAGGGTTTCACAGAGAAAGCAAACTCGGTCACACCAATTTGTACAATTCGGTCAGACCGAGTAGCACATATGCAATGGCCTGGGCCAAATCGGTGAGACCGAATACTTCAAATCGGTCGGTCCGAGATGAGTTCGGCGGAAACCTAACCCTAAGTTTTTTTATCAAAACTAATCGAGAGGAAGTTTTGGTTGGATAGGATGAACTCAATCGTGGCTAGAAGCATGGCATTATCCTTTGTGCTAGAATCGGAGTTAAGGAATACACAATGGGATCGAGTCCCTACCCTAACTTGGCGGCGGAAGGGTGACAACGGCGGCGAAGAATCCTGTTGACGGCGGCGGAGACCAGCAGCAGGAGGGCACTGGCGACGACGGCGACGATCCAGAGACCAAGGGGGCGGCAGAGCTGGGCAGGCGCGGTTGCAAGTTTGAAGAAATTTCCAAATTTCAACCCGCGGATATATATACCCAGTCACTGTCGGTGTGACTGAGTGGAACGACTCGGTGGCACCGAGATGCAGAATCGCAAGCGGTTACTGCAACTCGGTGTGACCGAACTGTTCTAATCGGTTGCACTGAGGTGAAAACCTAGATCAACCCAATGATTTCGGTGAGACCGAGATGGATGAATCGGTCAGACTAAATGCCATTAAGAGGTTTTGGAAGTTTAAGCCCTTGACGGATCGGTGGCTCCGAGTGCTCCTCACCCAGAGGGTCCGAATTCGACTTGATCAAACTTTGTGATGTAGCATGAATAGAGTTTGAGACGAGAAAAGCATAGATAGCTAGAGGGAGTACTTAGGCATTCTTGTCCATCCATTTGGCAAAAAGAAAAACCAATCAATCAAAACAACAAATGGATGTCCTCGAATGGAGAAAATTATGCAACCAACATGCTCACACAATAAGATAGCAAATGAAATATGTGGCAAAGCATGCACAAACACTCTAGCATCTATCAAGAAATTGGCGATGAGTAGGTCTTCTATATATGAGTATATTGACTTAGGAGTCAAATGAGAACATTTGATCATAGGTCATACTCATCGTTTAAGCACAAATGGGGTTACCACTTTTACATAAAGCATTGTTGTGTTCACACCATTAGAGTTGCTTTAGCTCAATTCTTAGTGTAAAGCTCCCCCTAGATGTAATATCCCCCCTTAGAGGGATGAACTAACCATGGGTTTTGTCGATGATGACTTCATGTAGATGTTGAAGATGTGGATGCTCAATGTTGATGTAGATCATTTGGAGCAATCCATTGGAGTGAGTTGCACTTTCAATACCTACATGGGCTAGTCCCAAAAGGAACACACAAGGATATCCATAGACATAGAGTGAAATACACATATGATGTTGTCCATGAAAGCATTAGGTTACCTTGTCCCTTGTCTTACCAACAAGAGGGTTTGTGACTCCTTGCACTAGTGGAAGATATGGAAGTTGATTGCACTTGTCCTTGCCAAAATGAATATGAGTGAAGTATGTTGGCGGAGTCACCCTCAAGAACTCTCTAGTTCTTCCTCTTTGGGACCCACATCAACTTGATGGGGATCCTTGGAGTTGTAGTCGTACTTGATGAAGTGGAACTTGATGTAATCTTGGGAACCCACTTGACCAAGGCCTTTGGAGCATCTTCAAATGAATCAATCTTCTCTTGAAGCTTATCCTTGCCTTTTAGCTTGTGGTCTTGTGGTGGAAGATCATCTTGAGCTTGTGTTCCATCAAAAGAAGTGGGGTCATACTTCTCTTGTTGAGGAACAAACTTCGTCTTGGGGTATTGATCTTCTTCCCACTCAACTCCATTGGCATTGAACTTGTGTTCAAAACCAACACCTTGATTCTTCCGGTGCCTTCCTTGCTTGCGTACAATCTCCTCAAATTGCTTACTTTTGGCAAGGCTCTTGTAAACTCCTTTCTCTATAATTCCCTTCAATAAGCTGTTTTCTTGCTCAAGTGTAACTTGGCTAAGAGAATCATTAGTGGAATCAAGAGAACTACTAGAAGCAACAATATTGGATTTAGCATGATTATTGTTACTACTAGCAGAAGAATCTTTCTTGTTCTTGTTGCTAGATTTTACTTGTGGCATGTAAGTAGACAAGAGTAAACGCTTGGCAATGTAAGAAGAACTTCTCTTACGAAGATCATCATTGATTGCTTTTAAGAACCCATGCTCTTGCTCAAGATTGAGCTTTTCAAAGTGTAGCTTCGCATGAGTCTTTAAAAGGTCTCGATGATCCTCTAAGGTAGTTTCATGACCTAACTTAAGAGTGTTTAATTCTTTAGTTACACGCTCAATCTCCTTCTTATCATTGTCGTTCATTTCATCTTGATTAGCATGATTAATAGCAATTTTATCATAGTTTTCATCACTAGAGTTGTCAACAAGTAAATTATCATCACCAAGCAAATCATCTTCATCACTATTGAAATCAACGTATTCAGGGTCTGATACCTTGGGGCCTTTATCCATGAAGCATCTTCCAATTCCTTCATTTGGTGAGTCAAATATGTCGTAGGAGCTGGATGACACAAGTGCAAGACCGGCAACACCTTCATCTTGAGTATGTTCGGAGTCAGAGTGATAACTTCTCTTGGAGTAGTGCTCGGAGTCAGAACCGGATACCCATTCACCAACAAGAGCTTGATGTCTTCGTCTTGTGTTGCTCTTTGATTACTTGTCCTTCCTTTTCGAATCCTTGCTTCTGCGAGAGGGTCTTCGTTCATAACGATCATCTCTACTCCTTCTCTCTCTTGGAGGTGATTCCTCTCTTTTACTTCTCCTTTTAGGTGAGTCTTATCTTCTTTTGTAGGGAGCCATACACTCATTGGAGTAGTGTCTTGGTCTTCCACAATTGTAGCAATTTCGTTCACGACTAGAAGATCTCTTGTCATAGTAGGACCTCGACTTGGAACTTCTCTCTTTGCTTCTACTCTTGTAGAACTTGTTGAAGTTCTTCACCATTAGGCTCAATTCTTCATTGAAGGCTTGTTTCTCAGTTGATGTTGTGGGAGCATCACATGAAGCTTTGTAAGCACCACTAGACTTGTTGTGAAGCTCTTCCTTATCCTTAAGTGACATCTCATGAGCAACAATTCTACCAATGACTTCCGTGGGCTTGAGATCTTTGTAATTGGGCATCATTTGGATCAAAGTGCACACGGTATCATATTTTCCATCCAAGGCTCTTAGGATCTTCTTGGTGATGAATCTGTCGGTCATCTCTTCACTTCCTAAGCCGGCAATCTCATTTGTGATGAGGGCAAGCCTAGAATACATTTCAGCGACTCCTTCACCATCCTTCATTCTGAACTTGTCAAGTTGACTTTGAAGCACATCCAATTTGGATTTCTTGATGGACTCGGTACCTTCGTGCATATCAACTAAAGTATCCCAAATTTCCTTTGCATTCTCAAGACGGCTGATTTTGTTGAATTCTTCGGGGCACAATCTGTTGAAGAGGATATCGCAAGCTTGAGCGTTGTATTGCAACATCTTCAATTCTTCCGCGGTTGCTTCACGATTTGGTTCTCTTCCATATTCGAAGAATTCACCTTGCAAACCAATACACACAATAGCCCAAATGGCGGGGTTATGTCCAAGAATATGCATTTTCATCTTATGCTTCCAACTAGCAAAATTAGTACCATCAAAGTAAGGACCTCTACGGTGGTAATTTCCCTCGCTAGACGCCATACTCTCCTAGGTAGTGAAACCAAGGCTATGATCACCAATGCTATGGAAATCAAGGCAATTGGAGATGAAAGCTCTGATACCACTTGTAGGATCGAAAGTACGTCTAGAGGGGGGGTGATTAGACTACTTGACCAAATAAAAATCTAGCCTTTTCCCAATTTTAAGTCTTGGCAGATTTTAGCAACTTGGCACAAGTCAACCACTCAACCTACACATGCAATTCTAAGAGTGTAGCAGCGGAAAGTAAAACATTGCATATGAAGGTAAAGGGAAGGGTTTGGAGGAGGCAAACACAATGTAGACACGAAGATTTTTGGCGTGCTTCCGATAGGTGGTGCTATCGTACGTCCATGTTGATGGAGACTTCAACCCACGAAGGGTAATGGTTGCGTGAGTCCACGGAGGGCTCCACCCACAAAGGGTCCACGAAGAAGCAACCTTGTCTATCCCACCATGGCCATCGCCCACGAAGGACTTGCCTCACTCGGGTAGATCTTCACGAAGTAGGCGATATCCTTGCCCTTACAAGCTCCTTGGTTCAACTCCACAATCTTGTCGGAGGCTCCCAAGTGACACCTAACCATTCTAGGAGACACCACTCTCCAAAAGGTAATAAATGGTGTGTTGATGATGAACTCCTTGCTCTTGTGCTTCAAATGATAGTCTCCCCAACACTCAATTCTCTCTCACGGATTTGGATATGGTGGAAAGATGATTTGAGTGGAAAGCAACTTGGGGAAGGCTAGAGATCATGATTCTTGTGGTTGGATTGGAATGTCTTGGTCTCAACACATGAGTAGGTGGTTATCTCTCAGAAAATGAGTAGTGGAAGTGTAGGTATGTTCTGATGGCTCTCTCTTGAATAGAGAAGGGGGTGGAGGGGTATATATAGCCTCCACACAAAATCTAACCGTTACACACATTTGACTCAACTCGGTCAGACCGAATGGAAGAACTCGGTGAGACCGATTCAATTCAAAATGTGAACATTAGGAAATTCGGTGGGACCGATGAGATCAACTCGGTGGGACCGATGTGCTAGGGTTAGGGCAAAACCTCATCTCGGTGTGACCGATTGCATGAACTCGGTTAGACCGATTTCAGTAATGAGCAAATAGACAATTGGTCAGGCAAACACGGTGGGGCCGATCGCTCCTTTCGGTAAGACTGAAACGTTACGAAAGGAAAACAGAGAGTTTGCATTGCGAACTCGGTGGGACCGATCGCTCATTTCGGTGAGACCGAAATGTTACGAAGGGAAACAGAGAGTTTGCAATCCCATCTCTGTGAGACCGAAGTCCCTATCGGTGAGACCGAACTGATTAGGGTTTTGGTAGTGGCTATGTCCAAGGAACTCGATGGCGCCGGATATATCAAATCGGTGGGGCCAAGTTTGACTTTAGGTTTAGGACATATTTGGAATGAGAAAGTGGTTGAGGGCTTTGGAGCATATCACTAAGCATTTTGAGCAAGTAGACCATTAAGCAGCACCTCATCCCCTTTTAATAGTATTGGCTTTTCCTATGGACTCAATGTGATCTTGGATCACTAAAATAGAAATGTAGAGTCTTGAGCTTTTTCCAATATTTATCCTTAGCATTTTGAGGGGTCCACATCTCTAGTCCATGTGCCATCCCAATCATTGAACTTTCTGAAATATTTAACTTGAAAGGATATTAGTTCAATGAGCTATATGTTGTTATGAATTACCAAAACCACCTGGGGATTAGTTGCACTTTCAGCTTGGTGAAGCCCTGCGGAGATAGTTGCATCACCACCGTCACCACGCCGTCATGCTGCCGGAACTCATCTACTACTTTGCCTGTCTTGCTAGATCAAGAAGGCGAGGACATCATCGAGCTGAACGTGTGCTGAACGCGGAGGTGCCGTATGTTCGGTACTTGATCGGTTGGAATGCGAAGAAGTTCGACTACATCAACCTGGTTAATAAATGCTTCCCCTTACGATCTAGGAGGGTACATAGACACACTCTCCCCTCTCGTTGCTATCCATCTCCATGGATAGATCTTGCGTGTGCGTAGATTTTTTTTCCGTGCAACGTTCCCCAACAGTAGTAGCACTACTGGAAGAGATAGACGAGGAGGGGGAGGACAGCTAGCTGTAGCACGGACTCCCAAGAACTTTTTTACATCCATGTTGCGGCTGGCCATGGTGACGTTTGTTGGGGATATGACCACGCGATATAACCCGCCCTAGAAGGGCCGGGTTAGGATGTTGGCGACTTAATAATAAGGCCTTAGACAGGCCCAAGGAGACGAAGACTTGGAGCCAGGGAGGCGACTTACGTGGTGAGCCGGACGGAGGCCCAGAGCCAGAAGACGGTGGGTAACCCGGAAGGATAAGCCCCGCGATGGCAACTTGCCTAGCAAGGGAAGAAGACTTAGAACCAGGGTCGGTCATGAAGTATGGCGTGACCCGGAGTCTTGTAAGCCCAGGGCCTCGACCTGTGTATATAAAGGCTAGTCTCTGGGGCGGGTAAACTTAAGTTACAATCCATCGATAGCTAGGTTAAGCGAATCCGCTCCCTTGTAATCGATACTCAAGCAATACAACACAAAGCAGGATGTAGGCTTTTACCTCGATCGTGAGGGGCCGAACCTGGGTAAACTCGTGTCTTTCGTCCCGCTCAAGCCCTTCAAGCTAATCATCGTAGCGATGGCTCCACACCTAAGTCCTTCTGCTAGGGCATCTGGCGTGTTAAACCCACGACAGTTGGCGCCCACCGTGGGGCTAGCGCATGGTGGTTTCGAGTGCTTGAATGGATCTTTCCCAGGGATTGAGGGATACACCGTTGGCAGGATGACCAAGGGTCGTCGCGGCAAGCTCTACATCGACGACGCTGGCTGGGGCCCCGAGGCTGACTCAATCGAGTACGGGTACTGGGTAGCCTTCGGTGGAATTCCTGTCTTCATCGGAAAGATTGGCGGATCTGAGAATAAGCCGGACACCTCCATCGACATCATCGAGTCGGCTCGATGCGCGCAACCCACCCAGATTCAACCCGGCCGGAAGCGTGTTTTCGTCGGCTTCGCACATGGCATGGATCTTGCGGAGGATTCTGTATCTGGAAGAGAGACTCTCTTCTACTCAGGTGATGAGTCCTCAACCGGAGAGACAGAGTCAATTTACCAGCTTCAAGACGGCGGGCTAAGGGGCTATTCCGATGGCAACAGCATTCCGGACCCCTATGAGCCGCCATGCAGAGCTGTTATCTTCATGGCTGGCATAGGACCGTCTCTCAGTTCGTCAACAACTACAGCTATGATGTCCAAATCGACTGCGGCGGCGGCTGGTGCTGGCGGCTCAGGGAGGGCGCCGGCTCAGGTTTTGTCAGAACTCTTGGGCACCTTAACAACTTTGTTAGCAACGGAGGTTACTGCAGCGAATCAGGCAGAGGGCAATGCGGAGATTGCAAAGATTCAGGAAGAGATCACAAAGGCCCAAGAGGATATCGCGGCTGAGAACATCGAAGCAGCTGCATTAAAGGCTCCGATTGATGTAGCAGCAGAGCATGTAAAGGCTGAAGCCTGGCGCTTGAGTCTGAATCAGGATGCTTCCAATGCAGTATTCCAGAGGAGGTACTAGAGTCGTATGCCATCGATGTTCAACCCGAGGCGCTTGTTTGACACACCTGGAGCAGGGCCATGTACTCCGGACGCCCAGGTGAATCCCCAATTAAACCCAGACGTGCCTGGAAGTAAGGCGGTGGCTCAACCTCGTCAACCTGAGACGGCACGAAGGTTGGAGCCTGGCCCTAACCCGCCCCCCAATTAGACACTGCCGCTGCGTTTTTTGTCCCCACCACCAGGGCACTTTTCTAGCCCGATGGATAACATGTTAGCAGCATCAACCCGGCTGGCGGCTATTCTGATCGATGGTGAGTGACCGGTTGCGGTGGAGACCCGAAACACAGTCGAGCTCCTTCAAATGGCCATTGCGCTGCAGGCAGCTTATTCATACAGCCGTGATCATCTTCACTCGACCCCTCACCCAAGTCAAAGTTACAGCTGGCGTATTGAGTCACCCGCTGTCTCTAGCAGTGAGCAGCGCCGTATCCCGCCCCATGATGATAACCCGCCCCTTAATCCGAGGACTGATGCTCAGGTGATCGTGGATGATGCCAGAGCCCGCCGTGAGGCTGCAGCGGCGGCTCAATTGGGGGCTTATCAGCAGCCTCCGGTGACCCCTTCAACCTCGGTGGGAGCTGGGACATTTTCCAGGGCGGTTGGAGTGCCGTGTTTGGTACCGGCTTTGCGTAATGAATGTCTGCCCAAAGATTTTAAGGGTCCTCGCAAGGTGCCCAATTATACAGCTGATCTCCCTCCCGAGGCTTGGATTGAGAGTTATGAATTACCATGGAGATGTTGGATGTCAATGATGCTGTCTGTGCCTAATTTTTCACTATGATGTTGGAGGGGCCGGCTCATACGTGGTTGAAGGGCTTACCTCCTAATTCTATCAGTTCATGGGCAGAGTTGAAGGCGTGTTTCATCAAAAATTTCTAAGGAACATGCAAGCAGCCTCTGACGATTGTTGATCTGGATCACCGCGTGTAGCGTGAGGATGAGTCGGTGCACCATTGGGTCCGGTGGGTCTCGACCATTATTCATTCATCTGATAACATTGCAGCGGCTCACGCGGTCCTAATCTTAGAGAAAAACTGTCGCTTTTTGCCTCTCAAGCAGAAGCTCGGGCGGCTCAAGCGCACTTGCCAGGACATGGGTGAACTCATGGCGGCTCTCACTAAATATGCAGACTCTGATAGTACAAAGGACCCTGGTTCTAACGATGAGGATAAATCCCATAAAGGCAAGAAGAATGGCAATGGTAAGGGTCAGCATCAGAACGTAGAAGGGAATAATGGCAACAACCAGGGTAATGGTGGTAAGCGGAGGCACCCCGATGGCGGATCAGATCTACTAGCTAACACCAACACTGGATATAAATTGACACCATAATGGTAATGGTAAGCCGCCATTTGGTGGGGCAAAGCCTTTCAACCTTGAGGCAATGCTTAATGAACCTTTCCCAAAGCACGGTCTTCCCAATAGGCCATCCACTCACACCTGGAAGGATTGTTATGTTATGCGAGAGTTCAGGAATTATAGCCTCAGTCAGCATCATGGCAATAATAATGGGCCGCCCGGCGGGTCGGGATCCGGTTCTCAAGGGTACGGCTTTGGTGGTGGCGACTCAAATTCTGGCTATCAAGGTCAAGGTAACCATGGTGGTCAGAATCAACAATCTGATCAGTGTAACCAGCAGCAGGGTAATCAGTCAGGATACCAGAGTAATCCAAAACAAGTTAATGGGGGTCAGTATCATGTCTTTACTACAAGCACATGTAAGCGTGACACAAAGGTTCATAAGCGACTTGTTAATGCTGTTGAGCCGGCAATACCTCAGTACCTACGATGGTCAGAGCATATGATCACATGGAGGCCGGAGGATCACCCGCCCCGGGTTGATAATCCGGGTCATCTGGCATTAGTAGTAGCCCCTCAGGTAGGTGGCTATAAATTCACTAAGGTGCTTATGGACGGTGGTAATAGCATCAACATTTTGTACTATGATACGTTTCGACGGATGAATTTAACTGATAAGGATCTCAAGCTATCCTCCACAGTCTTCCATGGAGTGGTGCCTGGTAAGTCAGCGTATCCGGTGGAAAAAATTGCCCTGGAAGTAGCCTTTGGTGATGACTATGATTACAGGGCAGAGACACTATGGTTTGAAGTGGTCAAAATCAAGAGTCATTATCATGCATTGTTTGGATGTCCGGCTTATGCTAAGTTCATGGCTCGGCCTTGCTATGTGTATTTACAGCTTAAGATGCCGGGGTAGAAGGGGACGATCACCGCTCATGGGAATCGCAAACTCGCCCTGGAGTGCGAGGAAGGAGATGCGGCTTATGTAGAGTCAGCTTGTGCTACTGAGGAACTCAAGTTTTATAAGGACAATGTTGACCCGGCTGATATGACCCCTCTTAAAAAAACACTACTGAGCAGGACCCTCTGTTGAAGTTTAAGTCGGCTGACGATACTAAGCAGGTGGATTTTGTCCCTAGCGACTCATCTCAGCAGTTCACTGTGGGGGCTAATATGGATCCCAAATAGGAAAGCACGCTCATCGAGTTCATCCGTGAGAATCGGGACATCTTTGCATGGAAACCTTTTGACATGCCGGGTGTACCAAGAGAATTCACTGAGCACAACCTTAATGTGGATCCCAAGTTTAAACCGGCCAAATAGTTCATTCATCGCTTAAATGAAGAGCGATGTAAAGCTATTGGAGAAAAGGTAGCCCAGCTCTAGGCAGCTGGGTTTATCGTGAAAGTTTTTCACCCTGAGTGGTTGACTAACCCTATTCTTGTACTTAAGAAAAATGGCACATGGCGTATGTGTGTCGACTACACAGATATTAACAAGGCTTGTCCAGCTGATCCGTTTGCTCTCCCCCGTATCGACCAGATCATTGATGCCACGATGGGTTGTGAGAGCTTATGCTTCCTGGATGCTTATTCTCGTTATCATCAGATCAAGATGGCAGTCAAAGACCAAGAAAAGACGTGTTTTATCACAACTTTTGGGGCTTTCTGCTATGTTTGTTTGCCTTTTGGACACAAGAGTGCTAAGGCGACTTATCAACGTTGTGTTCAAAATTGTTTTCACAGTCAGATTGGGCGCAATGTTCAGGCTTATGTAGATGATATTGTGGTCAAGTCAAGGAAGAAAGAGACCCTACTTGATGATTTGAAGGAAACTTTTGACAATCTTCGGGTTTACAAGATGATGCTTAACCCGGCCAAATGTGTTTTTGGCATGCCTGTAGGTAAACTACTAGGGTTTTTGGTCTCAGAGCAGGGCATTGAAGCCAACCCAGAGAAGATAAAGGCTGTTACTTCACTTTCTAAGCCGGCGTGTGTCAATGATGTTCGGCGCTTGCCGGGTCACATTGCAGCTCTAAGCCGGTTCATAAGACGCCTGGGAGAGAAGGCAAATCCTTTATATCAAATGATGAAGAAGACAGATCACTTTGTCTGGAGTGATGCCGCTAATGAGGCGTTTGAGGCGCTCAAGAAGCAGTTAGCTGAGCCGCCCATCTTGGCTGCTCCCATAGAAAAAGAACCTTTGCTCCTGTACGTGGCCGCTAATAACAAGGCAGTCAGCGTGGCAATTGTTCTGGAGCTCAAGGACGTGGGTAAAGAGTACCCAATTCAGCGGCCGGCTTATTATGTCAGTGAGGTATTGACTGAGTCTAAACAACGATATCCACATAGGCAGAAACTGGTGTTTGGGGTGTTCATGGCGAGTCGCAAGTTGAAACATTATTTTCTTGGATATCCTATTACTGTGGTCAGCTCTGCTCCCTTAGGGTATATTATTCAAAACAGAGAAGCCACAGGTCGGGTTGCTAAGTGGGCAATCGAGCTTGGACCTCATAATCTGAAGTATGTGCCAAGAACAGCCATCAAGTCTCAAGCTTTGGTGGATTTCATAAATGATTGGACGGAGTTGCAGACACCTGAGGAGAAACCTGACAACACATATTGGACAATCCACTTTGATGGGTCCAAGCAGTTGGAGGGCTCGGGGGCTGGAGTTATTTTGACTTCCCCACGAGGTGACAAGTTCTGTTATGTTTTAAGGCTAATGTTTCCTTGTACTAAAAATGCAGCTGAGTATGAAGCATTGCTCCATGGGCTTCGTATGGCTAAGAAGATGAATTTAAGCCGGGTCAGATGTCTGGGCGACTCAAACTTAGTGGCACAGCAGGTCTCAGGCAAGTGGGGTCCTAAAGACCCGCTCATGGCGGCTTATCGCCGGGCGGTTGATAATATTGCTGGTCACTTTAAAGGCTATCAGGTCGATCACCTTGATCGACGGAAGAATGAGGTGGCTTATGCACTGTCCTGGCTTGGATCTCAATGTAAGCTGGCTCCCCCTAATACATTCCTTGATGTTTTACATAATCCTTTGGTCAAGTTACCATCGGAGGAGGATCTTGCTATCCCCGACCCGGAGGCACAGTTGGTGGCAGCTCTTCACGCTATTCCTGACTGGACGCTACCTTATCTGGCTTATATGACTCGTGGCGAGTTACCCGAGGTTGAAACTTTGGCGCAGTAGATCACAAGGCGATTTAAGTCTATGAATATTGTCAATGGCGAGTTACATCGATGCAGTGTGACAGGCGTGTTCCAATGTTGTGTCTCTCCTGAGGAGGGTCGTGAAATTTTACAAGCTTTGGTGGCTAAAGCTTTTCATCATGGGTTTTACTGGTTGACGGCTCATGCTGATGCAGAGGATATTGTTAGAAACTGTGATGTGTCACAAAAGTTCGAAAGACAAGCTCATGTGCCGGCTCAGGAATTGCGGATGATCCCGATCACTTGGCCATTCATAGTTTGGGGACATGATATGGTTGGACCATTCAAAAGGTCTAAAGACAAGAAGACCCACCTTTTGGTGGCGGTTGACAAGTTTACCAACTGGATTGAGGCAGAGCCTGTTAGCAATTGTGAGGCGGCGACTCTAGTTCTGTTTGTTAAAAAGCCGATCTTCCACTTTGATTATCCGCATAGTATCATCAGTGATAATGGCACCAATTTCTCTAAGGGTGCTATGAAGGTGTTCTGTCAAAGAGAGCATATCCGCCTTGATGTTTCCTCAGTGGCTCATGCATAGTCTATTGGTCAAGTAGAACGGGCTAACCAAGAAATTTTGAGAGGTATCAAGCATCGGCTTATGGTTCCTTTGGAACAAACGCTGGGTTGTTGGGTTGAAGAGCTTCCTTCAGTCCTTTGGAGTATCAGAACCACCCCCAATAGATCAACAGGCTATATGCCTTTCTTCATGGTTTATGGCGCAGAGGCGGTTCTCCCAAGTGATATCCGTCATGACTCGCCTAGAGTGGCGACTTGCGTTGAAGCTGATAATGAGACGACGCGTCAGAACATACTTGATGCTTTGGATGAAGAATGTGATCTTGCAGCAACCCGGTCAGCAATTTATCAACAAGACCTGCGTCGCTATCACAGCCGCAGAGTTAAAACCCGGACGTTCCAAGAGGGTGACTTAGTGCTCTGACTGATTCAAGATCATGCAGGCATGCATAAGCTATCACCTCCTTGGGAAGGACCTTTTGTGGTCAGCAAGAATCACAATAATGGTTCATATTATCTCATTGATATACGTGAGCACAAGAAAGCACGAACTTCTGAAGAGGAGACCAACAGACCATGGAACATTGCTCATCTTCAGCCTTACTACATTTGAGTCATTGACTCTCATCATTATACAGACTTCTGTCAATATATATATCTTTTTATGATCAATATAATAAAGCCGACATCCCCAAATTCAGCGCCTCTATCGTTTCATCTCACATGAGTCTTTACTGGTTGATCATAAGGTCACTCCGGGGCTTCCTACTCAATGAGTATAGCTATCTTACCATCTTGATCCGCTTCCATGACATGTCATAAGGTCACTTGGGGGTTTCCTACTCAATGTGTATAGCTATCTTACCCTCTTGATCGGCTTCCATGGCATATTATGGGCTAACATTGCCTAAAGGTCACTAGGGGGCTTCCAACTCAATGAGTTTAGCTTTCATACCCTCTTGATTGTCTTCCATGCCATATCTGAGTTAAACCTGCCTATTTGTAACTTGCTACTCCGCCAGGTGACCCGCCGTACTCTTGACAGTCAATCTTTTAAATAAGACCTTGAACTTGTCAAGGTTAAAATGGCGGCTTATGTCACGTGAGAGCCGGCTTACAGAGAGCTAGGTTAAACTCACCTCTCTGCTGTAGTCTCTCCGCTATGTGGCCCGTTCGTGCTCTTAACAGTCAATCTTTTCAATAAGACCCTGAACTAGTTAAGGTTAAAATGACGGATTTATGTCACGTGAGAGCCGGCTTATGGGATGAAAGGCTTTCATGCCAAGCTTCTTTGAAGCACAACTTGAGTTATTTCAAAAACAAAACAAGAGCTGGTCTCTTTTGGGTTGTGCCTTCAAAGCCGGCTTATAAATATTTGAGATATACATGTATATATTCTCTGTTTCTTGTTTTTACAAGATTTTATTGTCATATGGAGGTTATAATCCCTTGGATCACAGAAGATCCGGGTTAAAATTACTCATAGCTTGAGTTCATCGTAGCCATGACCCGCCACGGGGATGGTTTACAACTTTCAAACCAAAAGGCACTGGATTATTTAACTCGCCTTGGATTTTGACTCTAAGTCGCCAGTGCAAGAGTTGATGGATCTTTGACAGATTATATAACAAGGCCTCAGAAATTTTTGACAATGTTGCAAGAACAGCTATGCATATATATGACAAGATCACAGAAGTTCAGCTGCTGAAGCATAGGTTGATAAAAACATGCACGAAGGCATGGCACGACAGATAACTATTTTAAGCTACACTATTACAAGGCTACAGCTGAGCCCAAAAGGTTTTCGATTAAGTGTTTCTGGAGTTAAATCACTCCGTTGAGCCGGCCTCAGTGCCATCCAGATTCTGACCAGGTGTGTTACTGTCATCATGGCGCCTTGAGGTAGAGGCCTCCGGGTCATCCCGTGCCGGTTCTTCATCGTCTACCATATAGAGATCACCCAACCTCCAGTCGATGCCAGTTAACGCCTCAAAGGTTGACTCATCGTTAAGAAAAAGAGAAGGGTGAATATCATCAGATCAAGATGGCAGTCAAAGACCAAGAAAAGACGTGTTTTATCACAACTTTTGGGTCTTTCTGCTATGATTCTATGCCTTTTGGACTCAAGAGTGCTAAGGCGGCTTATCAGCATTGTGTTCAAAATTGTTTTCACAGTCAGATTGGGCGCAATGTTCATGCTTATGTAGATGATATTGTGGTCAAGTCAAGGAAGAAAGAGACCCTACTTGATGATTTGAAGGAAACTTTTGACAATCTTCGGGTTTACAAGATGATGCTTAACCTGGCCAAATGTGTTTTTGGCATGCCTGCAGGTAAACTGCTAGGGTTTCTGGTCTCAGAGCGGGGCATCGAAGCTAACCCGGAGAAGATAAAGGCTGTTACTTCACTTTCTAAGCCGGCGTGTGTCAATGATGTTCGGCGCTTGGCGGGTCGCATTGTAGCTCTAAGCCGGTTCATAAGACGCCTGGGAGAGAAGGCAAATCCTTTATATCAGATGATGAAGAAGACAGATCACTTTGTCTGGAGTGATGCCGCTAATGAGGCGTTTGAGGCGCTCAAGAAGCAGTTAGCTGAGCCGCCCATCTTGGCTGCTCCCATAGAAAAAGAGCCTTTGCTCTTGTACGTGGCGGCTAATAACTAGGCAGTCAGCGTGGCAATTGTTCTGGAGCGCAAGGAGGCGGGTAAAGAGTACCCAATTCAGTGGCCGGCTTACTATGTCAGTGAGGTATTGACTGAGTCTAAACAATGATATCCACATTGGCAGAAACTGGTGTTTGGGGTGTTCATGGCGAGTCGCAAGTTGAAACATTATTTTCTTGGATATCCTATTACTTTGGTCAGCTCTGCTCCCTTAGGAGATATTATTCAAAATAGAGAAGCCACAGGTCGGGTTGCTAAGTGGGCAATCAAACTTGGACCTCATAATCTGAAGTATGTGCCAAGAACAGCAATCAAGTCTCAAGCTTTGGTGGATTTCATAAAAGATTGGACGGAGTTGCAGACACCTGAGGAGAAACCTGACAACACATATTGGACAATCCACTTTGATGGGTCCAAGTAGTTGGAGGGCTCGGGGGCTGGAGTTATTTTGACTTCCCCACGAGGTGACAAGTTCTGTTATGTTTTAAGGCTAGTGTTTCCTTTTACTAAAAATGCAGCTGAGTATGAAGTGTTGCTCCATGGGCTTCGTTTGGCTAAGAAGATGAATTTAAGCCAGGTCAGATGTCTGGGCGACTCAGACTTAGTGGCACAGCAGGTCTCAGGCAAGTGGGTTCCTAAAGAGCCGCTCATGGCGGCTTATCGCCGGGCAGTTGATAATATTGCTGGTGACTTTAAAGGCTATCAGGTCGATCACCTTGATCGATGGAAGAATGAGGCGGCTGATGCACTGTCCTGGCTTGGATCTCAACATAAGCTGGCTCCCCCTAATACATTCCTTGATGTTTTACATAATCCTTCGGTCAAGTTACCATCGGAGGAGGATCTTGCTATCCCTGACCCGGAGGCACAGTTGGTGGTAGCTCTTCACGCTATTCCTGACTGGACGCTGCCTTATTTGGCTTATATGACTTGTGGCGAGTTACCCGAGGATGAAACTTTGGCGCAGCAGATCACAAGGCGATCTAAGTCTATGACTATTGTCAATGGCAAGTTACATCAATGCAGTGTGACAGGCGTGTTCCAATGTTGTGTCTCTTCTGAGGAGGGTCGTGAAATTTTACAAGAGATCCACGCTGGCTATTGCGGTCATCATGCCGGGTCAAAATCATTGGTGGCTACAGCTTTTCGTCATGGGTTTTACTGGTTGACAGCTCATGCTAATGTAGAGGATATTGTTAGAAAGTGTGATGGGTCTCAAAAGTTCGAAAGACAAGCTCAAGTGCCAGCTCAGGAATTGCGGATGATCTCGATCACTCGGCCATTCATGATTTGGGGACATGATATGGTTGGACCGTTCAAAAGGTCTAGAGACAAGAAGACCCACCTTTTGGTGGCGGTTGACAAGTTTACCAAGTGGATTGAGGCAGAGCCTATTAGCAATTGTGTGGCGGCGACTGCAGTTCAGTTTGTTAAAAAGTCGATCTTCCACTTTGATTATCCTCATAGTATCATCAGTGATAATGGCACCAATCTGTCTAAGGGTGATATGAAGGAGTTCTGTCAATGAGAGCATATCCGCCTTGATGTTTCCTCAGTGGCTCATCCACAGTCTAATGGTCAAGCAGAATGGGCTAACCAAGAAATTTTGAGAGGTATCAAGCCCCGGCTTATGGTTCCTTTGGAACGAACGCCGGGTTCTTGGGTTGAAGAGCTTCCTTCAGTCCTTTGGAGTATCAGAACCACCCCCAATAGACCAACAGGATATACGCCTTTCTTCATGGTTTATGGCGCAGAGGCGGTTCTCCCAAGTGATATCCGTCATGGCTCGCCCAGTGTGGCGGCTTACGTTGAAGCTGATAATGAGACGACGCGTCAGAACGTACTTGATGCTTTGGATGTAGAATGTGATCTTGCAGCAACCCGGTCAGCGATTTATCAACAAGACCTGCGTCGCTATCACAGCCGCAGAGTTAAAACCCGGACGTTCCAAGAGTGCAACTTAGTGCTCTCACTGATTCAAGATCATACAGGCATGCATTAGCTATCACCTCCTTGGGAAGGACCTTTTGTGGTCAGCAAGAATCTCAATAATGGGTCATATTATATCATTGATATACGTGAGCGCAAGAAATCATGAACTTCTGAAGAGGAGACCAACAGACTGTGGAACATTGCTCATCTTCAGCCTTACTACACTTGAGTCATTGACTCTCATCATTGTACATACTTCTGTCAATGTATATATCATTTTATGATCAATATAATAAAGCCGACATCCCCAAATTCGGGGCCTCTGTTGTTTCATCTCACATGAGTCTTTACTGGTTGATCATAAGGTCACTTGGGGGCTTCCTACTCAATGAGTATAGCTATCTTACCATCTTGATCATCTTCCATGCCATGTCATAAGGTCACTTGGGGGTTTCCTACTCAATGAGTATAGCTATCTTACCCTCTTGATCGGCTTCCATGGCATATTATGGGCTAACATTGCCTAAAGGTCACTAGGGGGCTTCCAACTCAATGAGTTTAGCTTTCATACCCTCTTGATCGGCTTCCATGCCATATCGGAGTTAAACCTGCCTGTTTGCAACTTGCTACTCCGCCAGGTGACCCGCCGTAGTCTTGACAGTGAATCTTTTAAATAAGACCCTGAACTTGTCAAGGTTAAAATGGCGGCTTATGTCACGTGAGAGCCGGCTTACAGAGAGCTAGGATAAACTCACCTGACTGCTGTAGTCTCTCAGCTATGTGGCCCGTTCATACTCTTAACAGTCAATCTTTTCAATAAGACCCTGAACTAGGTAAGGTTAAAACGACGGATTTATGTCATGTGAGAGCCGGCTTACGGGATGAAAGACTTTCATGCCAAGCTTCTTTGAAGCACAACTTGAGTTATTTCAAAAACAAAACAAGAGCTGGTCTCTTTTGGGTTGTGCCTTCAAAGCCGACTTATAAATATTTTAGATATACCTGTATATATTCTCTGTTTCTTGTTTTTACAGGATTTTTTTGTCATATGGAGGTTATATGCCCTTGGATCACAGAGGATCCGGGTTAAAATTACTCATAGCTTGAGTTCATCGTAGCCATGACCCGCCACGGGGATGGTTTACAACTTTCAAATCATAAGGCACTGGATTATTTAACTCGCGTTGGATTTTGACTCTAAGTCGCCAGTGCAAGAGTTGATGGATCTTTGACAGATTATATAACAAGGCCTCAGAAATTTTTGACAATGTTGCAAGAACAGATATGCATATATATGACAAGATCACAGAAGTTCAGCGGCTGAAGCACAGGTTGAAAAAAACATGCACGAAGGCATGGCACGACAGATAACTATTTTAAGCTACACTATTACAAGGCTACAGCTGAGCCCAAAAGGTTTTCGATTAAGTGTTTCTAGAGTTACATCAATCCGTTGAGCCGGCCTCAGCGCCCTCCAGATTCTGACCAGGCGGGTTACTGTCATCATGGCGCCTTGAGGTAGAGGCCTCCGGGTCATCCCGTGCCGGTTATTTGTCGTCTACCATCTAGAGATCACCGAACCTCCAGTCGATGCTAGTTAATGCCTCAAAGGTTGCCTCATCGTTAAGAATAAGAGAAGGGTGAATATCAGGAGCGAATATATGCTTACGCCTTTGAGGGGTTAAGTACACAATCTCATGCGTCGGCGGCTTCAGTGTCATAACCAACCTGATCCTTTGACAGATCCACTTCTTGTGCAAGTTGACATGCAAGAGGCCTCATCTCTTTAACACATCTGGCAAAGTCGGCTTCTTCGAAAACAGATCCGTCGCCTATAAATTCTGGACACCTGCTAGCCATCTCTGGCGGGTCTAACTCTGATTGCCACGCCTTCGCCCGGCTTAAAGCAGTGATGGCTCCTATGCGGGCGGCTGACAGCTTCACCTCTTCAATCTGCTCCGGCACCGTGGATAGCTGATCTAGAACTGTTTTCATAAGTGTTGGAGTCTTCTTGCCATTTGATATGGCCACGAGTGTTCGCAAGCTTCCAGCGTATAGTTTTTCTGTCAATGAGTAAACAGCTTTTAGCTTCAACAACATATTTTGACCAAGGCTAGTGCTTCTGGTACCTATTAAAAGATTTTGCACATGAGTCACCAGGCGGGTTAGAAATCAAGTATTTTGAGTCGCCGGGCGGTTAAGAAGCATTAACCGGTTTACAAGTTGCTTCAATTGAGTACAAAGTTAGACTTACCAAAGATGGCGGCTGTTATTTGAGATATATGTTGTTTTACGCCGGCAAGTTCCTTGGTAACCAGTTTTAGCTCTTTTTCAGCATCTTTTGATCTCGTCAACAGCGCAGCTTTTTCAGTGTCCCAGGCGGCTCTTTCGGCATCAAAGCCTGCCTTGATCTTTTCAATTTGCTTCAATGAAGCGTTCAACTTTGACTCGGCCTTGATGGTTTCAGCTTGCTGCAACTCTACATTTTTCTTTAAGTCACCAAGTTGCGACTCCTTCAGGCTTAAAGCTTCCTGAAACAAGAATTTTAAACCATGGGTACAAGATCAGTATTGAGCAAATTTATTATTCATGTCCAAAGCACATTGCAAGCAATGCATTTGGCACTTGGGGGCTAATGTAGGTCATTTTAAATTATATCATGACCCGGCTCAACAATAAGCCGGCCCTTGGGGGCTACATACTTTCCTTTCTACTGAGTTATGACAAGACATGAATTGTCTATTCAATATAACCTGACCCTTGGGGGCTATGCGCAGTTCTTTACAAAGTTATTTAGTGAGACTCGACTCATCTTATTAAAATAAGCCGGCCGTTGGGGGCCAAAAGGTGCTGCCTCAGTTTGTGGAGGGGGGTCATTTTGCTGGCTGGCAGGGTCCTCAGGGTTTTGGATTGGGACCTCAGGGCTCTCCATCGTCTGCTTCTCCGGCTCAGAAGCTTCAGGAGCCTTGGAAGTGCCGTCCACATTTTGCTTTTTGCCAGTTTTGGCCTTGGCCCTGTGACAAGAGTATACAAGCTTATGAGTATGTGACAACAAGTTTTTATCAACAAGTGAAAATACTTACCCTTGGGCAACAACGAAGGCAGGAAGCTATGTTCCAGTTGAGTCGCCAGATGATGGATGCATTCCCTTGTAGTTTGAGTCGGAAGGATTAAGAGGTTGACGCATGAGACCGGCTTGTGGAAGAGATAGAGTTGGGCTATGGGGCACCTCATTGCGACGTTTTCGGGGAGCCGGTGTGTTGGATAAGACGGCCACAAGATCTTCAGTGCCGCCACTCCGGGTCTGACGTCTGGACTCGTGCTGCTGTTTCTTCAAAGGAAAATTGGGGTCCAAATGAGGAAGAGGGTGAGAAAATCTTACTTTTCGGATGACCTGCCGTGTTTTCTTTCTTGGCAAGGGTTCTGAGTCGGAGGAGATAGTAGTTAACTCTACTTCATTGGCATAGCTCGTCTCCACTTCGTCCTGAGAGGAATCAACATCAATAAGTTGCATAAAAAGAAGACCAAGGGAATCAAGTTCTACCTCCGACACATCTAGCTCGAGAAGCTCTTCTAGTGTTTCTTTCTTACGGCGACCCGTGCCATGAGACTTCACTGCTTTAGTCTTCTTAATGGGCAGGGCGGCTATTATCTCCTTCTTCTAGAAAGAAGAGTTGGCCTATATGCATATATATAAATATATATATATATATTTATATGAGCAATAGTTTAAAGGACGTGAAGCACAAGAGATAGATAAACAAGATGAAGATTTGCTTAAAATACTTACAGCCGGAGCCGGGTTAAGAGTGCAGAAAGGATTCAGTCCTGTTTTACTGCAGTTTTCTAGAGATTCCCCAAGCAGCATCTTGACTGTGTCATTGATCTCTTTATCAGTCAAAGATTTTTGGTTATAGCGTTGTGGATCCTTCAAATCACCAGTATATTCGCACATTAATACGCTGCACCAGGTCAGCGGTAAAAACCTCCATGAGACCCAGTAGTGGGTCAGATCAACTCCAGTTAAGCCATTGGCTATTAAAGCCCTTATCTTTGAAAACATGCGTGCATACTGGGCACGCTCTGCGGCGGTTAATCAACCTGGAAGCTCATTGCTGGTGCTGAGCCGGTAGGGGCGATAACCCGGCAAGGGATTTTCTCCAGCTGGAGTGGTGTCCCTGCAATAGAACCAAGTATAGTTCCAGTCCTTGGGGTGGCTGGGCAGTGCGACTGAGGGAAAAGTTACATCTCTCCGCCTCTGGATGGAAACACCTCCAAGCTCTAGACTGGGTCCATCTGTCATTTCAGTTTGGCAGTTGATATAAAAGAAATCCTTCAGGAGATCGATAGTGGGCTCTTCTTGAAGATATACTTCACAGAATACTTGCAAGAGGCATAGGTTGGAGACGAAGTTGGGACCGATGTCTTGAGGATGAAGATTGTAAAAATGAAGAGCATCCTGGAAGAAGTTTGACCCGGGTGGTGAAAATCCACGAAGGAGGTGATCCGAAAAAATTACAACTTCACCCTCTCCAGGTTGAGGGGTAGTTTCAGGAACAGGAACCCGCTAGTGGATAACTTCTTTAGCTGGAAAAACCTCCATGTCCACATACTCGTTTAGCATGAGCTCGGAGACCCAGGAAGCAACCCAATAGCAAGAAGTGGGACTCTTAGTCATGATAAAGGTATGCCGGGTTAAAATTGCAATGGTAAGCCGACCAAGTGATTACATGATGTTTCAGCAATAATGAGTTACTTATGGTTAAAAGACTATGTATTACGGTGAAAGATTAAGAAACTATGAGCCGCCCTATTGTCATGGGAAACCACGACCACCTATGGGGCCATCAGCCCCTTTTGGTTCGGCTGGGGGATGGACACGTTGCACAAAGAGCAGAGAAGCGTCGCGCAGCATGGAAGAGATCACAATGGCAGTCTTTACCTAGGTTCGGGCCGCCGTGAGGCGTAAAACCCTACTCCTTCTTTGGTGGATTGATGGTGGATAATGGTGGTGAAACATAGCACACTGGCCCGGCAAGGTTGCTCTGGGGCGAGAGTGGCTACGCGCGTATGGATAGGCGAGGATCTAACCCTTTCTACGGTCACCATGGGCCTCCTTTTATAGATTAAGGGGTGACCACAGTGGAAAATCAGTCTTTGTGTACTGATTAGATAGCTAACAGTGCTATCATATCTAACTCTGTAGGCTGACAGAGCGCATTAAAGGCGCTGCTCTATGTCATATCACAGCTTGCCCGGCAGGCCCTGCCGGGCTGTTTTGCCAGCTTCGCACCTGCTTGCTTGACACGTCTAAGGACGGGTGTCGTATGGTGGTGTTTGCTGTAGGAAGTGGCTGCCATGTGGCAGAAAGCAGCCACTTAGTCACCTTGGAGCTTGACACCGCTTTGATTACTGACTTGCGTCGCTTGTGAGGTGGAGCGGTGGAGTGGCTTGCCTCCGCCAATCCCGGCACGCCTGCCAGAACGATCTGGGAGCTTGCTTCTGGGGCAAAACCCAACCCTGCCAGGATCGCCTGCCCGGCAAGGTAGGTCCTTCCCTTAGCGATGCCTCATTCCTCTGGCTCGCCTTGGCCTTCTTGACTTGCACTTGGATCCTTCAAAGGAATTGATCCTCCTAGTTTGGTTTGATCTTGGTCTTGCAGTGTTGTCTCTGACCTATGCACAGTCCGTGCAATGGACCCAGGGTCTGTTGCATCGACAGGAGCCCCTGGGCCTGGCACGGACGCGCCGCTAGGCGCCGCCGGGGTAGGCCCTAACCAGTGCATAGGCAGAAATGTAAGGGCGCCTCCGCCCTTTGAGATCTTCTTTGCTTCTTCATTAACTTGAGCTCGGGTTAGTTTCCGGTTTTCCCGCGTGCCGTGCAATGCGAATTGTAGTGGGACCATTCTTGTCATGGCCCGTGAATGACTTTAACGCATGGGCGGGTAACTGCCAATTCACCCTTCCCACAGCACCCTTTATCCTCAGCCATGTATGCCACATGCATTGAGTGGGGTAGGTAATGGAGGCGTGTGGTGCGGGAGAGCATCAAAGCAGGGGCCCTATCTTCTTGGATTGGTGGAGGAGATGGCGGGTACTCGCCGGTGAATCAGCCCCTGCCCCTAGCTCGCCTATAAAAGGAGGAGCGTGGGAGGAGCGGAGGCATTCATCCACATTCCACTCCTCCTCCGCCCTCTATTTCTTCGGGGTATGCTGAAAGTAAGAGCCTGGGGCCAGCCCCCGGGCCCTAGCATGGAGTTGCTGATGATGTCGAATGCTCGTGCTGATGCTTGGGGAGTGAGTCTGGTCCGGTGCCGCGCGTTGCTGGTGGCCGCCATCCTGTTCTCGAGGTGTCCGGGGCTCTTGATGCTTGCCTTGGATGCAGTGTATGGGGCCCTTGGTAATCCCAACACTGCTCCTTTCGGCGGACCTCATATTCTTGCTAAGGACAGCGACGTCTTCCTGCCCACCAAGGTGGGGAGCGGCGCGCCTCGAGCGTCCTGCTCATCGCAGTCGCTCGCCGTCTCTTCGGGGGAGGTGCCGGGCTGGGGGCCCGGCGTCTTCCTGGAGCGGTGTTGATGAAGATGAAGTTAGGGAAGAAGGAGAATGCGGGAGGCAGACCGTCAGGTAGGAGTACAAGGGCATCGACGCGCTCGTCTCGTACTAACGTCCTGCCGCCTCGTCTTCCGTTCTTCCCCTCCCCTCCCCGGCACCGTCATCACCAGGCTCTCGGCCGCCGGGGAGAGGGCCGCTCTTTTGGTGCCTTCGCCTCCTCCAGCAGTCTTCCAGCCGAGCTTCGACGGTCTTCCCTGTCGGCGCTTGTGCTGGGCCTTTTAACTGGTCCTGGAGGTGGTGACCAGGGCACCGCCGAGCCGCTCCTTCTGTCCCCCTTCTTCGCAGCCTTGCCACTCCCGATCTTGTCAGGCTGCACCCGGCAGGCCACGACGGGATCGGGGTGAGCTCCTGCTTGGGCAGTCCTCCTGAGCTCTCCTCCTCCCACTGCATTACCTAGGATAAAAAGGGACAGGGAGAGGAGTTTACGGGGCACTTATCTTTTTTCAGTCTTAAATCTATAGGCACTTGCCAAATTTTAGTTCAAATAATGTAATCTCTTGTATCCAAGTTTATGTTCCATGAGACTTGTGCTTGTTGATCAGCATATTAATGAAAAAGATAAGCTTGCCGGGCACTTGTGCATGTATGATATGCATGCAGAGGGGAAACACCTCCATACTTTCACGTAAACAAGTAGGTCCCGGTAAGCTACCTTGCCGGCACCCCATAGGACTACTGCCGTGAGGCTGAGCTTGCCGAGCGCAGAACCTATTGGGAGAGACCAGCCCCCCGCCAACCCCTTTCAGCCAAAGGCTACTACAACCATCCTCACCGAAGCAGCGTTCGCGCCAATAGATGGGAGCACCTTTGTTTTTGAGGCGGCAAGGTTTTCGTATGCACAAGTTCTACTCACGAAACATGTATGGATAAGAGATGGAACTTATCTGTTTTGGCTTGCCGGAGATCGCAGCGTTGGCTTGTCTTCGCATCCTCTTCCTAGGACTAAGTCCATGGCAGGAGCCTGCAGTTTATGAAAATGAAGATGATGCTAGACGCAATCTATCTACATAATCATGCAACCTATCTACATGAGTCATGCAATGCTTATGAAATGCTTATGCATGCATGCAACTTGTCAGGGGCCCCCAGCGCTTCATTTATTTCTCTGTTGCTTAGGGTCTTCGCCTGGCTTTGTACAAGGGGTTACACGCAGCTGAGGCAAGGCCTATACAAAAGGGTGGCTGCCGGCCCGGCAGCCACGCCTTACGGGTAGAACTTGCGGAGATGCTCAATATTCCATGAGTTTTGCAATTGAATGCCATCTCCGGTCTCCAGACGGACTGCGCCAGGTCTGGTGACTCGTACTACCCGATAAGGGCCTTCCCACTTCGGCGATAGCTTGTTTGTACCCTTCGCAGACTGAACGCGCCTAAGGACAAGGTCGCCTTCCTTAAAACACCGGGCATGAACCCTGCGGCTATGATAGCGATGCAGGGCTTGCTGATAGCGTGCATGTCGGTGTACTAAGTATTGGGCCACTAGTACCCCTTACTTGTGCACGGGCAGTTGTAGCCGTCCTCGCGGCAAGGCTTGCCGGGATCAGCTCGAGATCGATTTAAGTTATCAAGGAAATCATCAAGTCAGAGATCTGAGAATCAGCAAATAAGCAAAGCTGGAAATCGACGACCAGCCTCCCCGGCAAGATCCTTGCCTGGGTGGCCTGAGGAGCCCGGCAAGGATCGGCGCCCGGCAAGGCTTGGCGCCTGGCAAGGCTTGGCGCCCGGCAAGGATCGGAGCCCGGCAAGGCTTGGCTCCCAGCAAGTTTCGGCGCCTGGCGAGGTTCTGCCACTGTGCCACCGCTTCGGCACAGTGACGAGTCTAACATTCTGGCTCCTTCCATGGATGCGTGGCGGCGCGCCAGTGGAGGAGAGCTTAAGCGGTGCTGATGGGATGGCCCCTTTTTCCATCCCCAAGAAAGTGAGGACACCTAAACGGACACCTCACGGTGCATTAAATGCGCTTGTCCTAATCCGTCAGGGGTTAGGTATGATACCCTGTAGCTACTTTACACCTCAATGTATGTACATTTTGCCACTGTGGAGACCCCTTTGAGCATATAAAAGGAGGCCCAAGGCAATTGCTACAGAGAAGGAGGACTTCTGGCCCATTCTGCATGCGTAGCTGCTCTTTGAACGTACTATTCATTGCGAGCGCTCCTGAAGGCTGGGCTTAAGAACATCAATAAGAACACAAAGCAGGAGTAGGGTTTTACGCTGATTATCGGCCCGAACCTGGGTAAAAACCTCACGCGTCGGTCACCGGTTCTGCTCTTTGCGTGTACCTCTCCCCCCGCCGAATCGTAAAAGGGGTCTCTCGGGATCCCATAGGTGTCGTGCCCCGACATCTTTGGCGCGCCAGGTAGGGGGATTGAAGGTTGTGTGAACCTGATCTGGTGGTCGACGCCCTAGTTCCTTCATTATGCCGCCCAAGAAGAACAACATCGCGACAGCACAACCGTCCGGGTCTGTTTTGCCCGCGCCTTCACAGACAGGCGATGGTGTGGGTGCAGAAGGAAGAGGACTGGAACCCCTGCGGCGTTCTGGTGATCCAAGCCAAGCGAGCGGTATCGTTCGCAGTGGCAGTGGTAACTTGCGCGCCGCTGGATCTAGAGATGGTGTTGTGTTGCCTACGGGTGGCACAACAAACTCTAGGGATCAGAGAGCGCCTGCTGGAGCTCCCGCGCCGCCGCGAGCCTCGCAACCTGCCGAGGTTGTGCAAGACGAGCGACATCTTGGCGCTGGTGGTTCGGGGCATCCCTACGAAAAGGTTTCTGCGCATAGATCCCAAGATGCGCGGGACCAGCATGCACACCGAGCTGCCGGCGAGGGTGGCGCGTGGTCGCGTGACCATGGTGGTGCTCCTTCTAACTTGGTTAGGAGTCAGAGCACCTCACGTACTTCGCACCTGTTGCCGCCACCTACGCCAGCGGAAGCCTTGGCACGTGCGCAGTTGCTCCTCGATTTTCCTCCCGCCCCGGAGAGGATGGAGGATTGGCGAGCTACCATCCAGAGCCTTATCGGCTTCGCTAATAAGGATGGACCACAAGAGGCAGGGCCCTCTCAGCGGAAGCCCGTCGATCCGATGCGGGCCGGTGGAGAGAAAACCGGAGGTGGCGCGACTACAGTGCACTCTCCTCTGCGACATCAGCGGCAGCCGACGGCTCAGCAAGTCGACCGCCACGAAGAAGTTTCCATGGCGTCGTCTGATCCACGGATGCGCCATGATCAGCGTCTGGTTCTCCAGGAACGAGGCAAGGAGGATGCTCGAACAACCATCGAGCGGCGACGGGAAGCGCACTATCAGTCTGATAAGCGCGCGGGGCCAGTTGTCGACGAGCCCGCGCTAGGGAACGTAGGAGACCTGCCTTACAAGGTGGGACCTCCAGCGTTTACCCGTGAGCTGCGGCAGGTCCAGTGGCCCAATCTCCGAACCTTCAAGCCAGAGGTCCCGGAGAAATATGACGGCAAGACCCATCCCTCGGAGTTCCTGAGCATCTACACCATTGCGGTGCAAGCTGCCGGGGGTCGAGATGACAAGATACTCGCCAACTACTTCCTGTTGGTGCTCAAACCCAACGTCAGGTCGTGGTTGATGCATCTGCCGGAGGATTCTATTTCTTGCTGGTCAGATCTGTGCTATCAGTTTGTTGGCGCCTTTGTTGGAGGCCACCAAGCTCCTGGCCAAGAAAGTGATTTGCACATCATCCCTCAGAAGGAGGGCGAGTCCTTGCGCAAGTTTATGCAGAGATTCAGCCGGGTGCAGTACAATATTCCTGATGTTCATCCTGCCGCTGTCATTAACGCGTTTCATCAGAACGTGCGTAACCGCAGGATGCGGGAAGAGCTGGCGATGAACAAAGTCAGGAGTATTGCCGAGCTTTACACTTTGGACGACAAGTGTGCTCGAGCCGAAGAGGGGAGAAAACTCCCCGGTGAAGCTGTTGGTGCGGCAGGTGACTCAGAAGAAGAAGATGCCGTGGCTCCATCAAGGAAAGGCCGGCGGCGGAATAGGAAGCGCGGAGGCAAGGCCGTGCTTGCCGTCGAGGAATCCGGCAACCCTGGCGCCGCCAAGAAGGCCAAGGTTAGCGCCCCCGGCAAGGATCTTGCCGGGTGCCCTTCCTGTCAGGCCTTGGCGGCTGCCGACAAGTCGGAGAACTCCGGCAAGCAATATTGCAAGATCCATCGCACCAAGGGCCACGATCTCCAGGACTGCCGGCAAGTTGAGCAGCTTGCCGAGAAGCAGAAGGCCAAATACGAGAGGCGAGACAAGGAGAAGGCCCAAGATGGTGCTGAGGGGTCCAGCAGGAAATGCGGTGGCCGAGGGGGTCGCCGCGGCAAGGCCAAGCAGCAGAAGGATCGGCCCGCTCGGGGACGAGATAAAGAAGGAGATGATGATGAGGAAGATGATGAATCCAGTGAGCAGGAATTCTAGAAGGGTACGGAGGCTATGTGCATTGATGGGGGTGCCTCGCTGCATTCTTCCCACCGCCAACTTAAACAGTGGGTGCGGGAGGTTAATGCGGCAGAGCCATCCCCCGATGCTTGTAGGCCTCTGAAGTGGTCCAGCACGCCTATCATCTTTGACGCCGAGGATCACCCTGATCGCACAACTGCGGTCGGGTGTTTGCCATTGTTGGTTTCCCCGACAATTCGCAACCTCAAGGTGACGAAGATGTTAGTTGACGGCGGGGCCGGCCTAAACTTAATATCACCAGACGTGCTCACAAAGCTTCAGATTCCCGACGAAGACCTCGAGGAAACGTGTACGTTTCAAGGGGTCAACCCGGGAAGAACCCAGCCTAAGGGCAAGATCACGCTGCCGGTAACATTTGGCAGCGAGCTTAACTTCAGGACCGAAAAGGTGGTGTTTGATGTCGCCAAGATCCCCATGTCATACAATGGGATCCTTGGCCGGCCAGCGCTGGCTAAGTTCATGGCGGCATCACACTACGCATACAACGTCTTGAAGATGCCTGGGCCGTTGGGCGTCATCACTATCCATTCCGACAAGAGGGATGCGCTCATCTGTGCCGACCAACTTTACCGGGAAGCAGTTGCAGCACCTGCCATCAAGGCATCTGCTCCTGCCGCTGGAACTCCCGGAGGGAAGAAGAAGACCGGCAGGAACCTTGGCGCAAACTCCGGCAAGCGCGCCTCCTCGGAGTGCTGCGCTTCCGTCGAGGACGTACCAGAGAGTTCCACCCGCAAGAACAAGAAGTCCAAGGCTGCCCTGCCAGAAACTAAGAAGGTGCCTGCCAGGGAGGACGGAATGGGGGGAACTTTCACCATAAGTTCCACCCTAGATGACAAATAGGAAAGCGCGCTCGTTGCTTTCCTGCGGGCGAATGTCGACGTGTTTGCATGGCAACCGTCTGACATCCCCGGCGTTCCCAGGAAAGTAATTGAGCACCACCTTGCTGTCTATCCCCATGCGCGGCCCGTCAAGCAAAGGCTGAGGAAACAGGCCTTGGAGCGGCAAGAATTCATTTCCGAAGAAATTAAGAAGCTGGAGGCGGCAGGACTGGTCAAAGGAGTGCTTCATCCAACCTGACTGGCTAATCCGGTTGTAGTGCGGAAAGCGAACGGGAAATGGAGGCTTTGTATCGATTACACAGATATCAATAAAGCTTGTCCAAAAGATCCTTTTCCCTTGCCGCGCATCGACCAGATCGTGGATGCCACCGCTGGTTGTGATCTCCTGTCCTTCCTTGATGCCTATTCAGGATATCATCAGATTTTTATGGCAAAGGAAGATGAAGAGAAGACCGCCTTTATCACCCCATGTGGTACGTATTGTTTTATACGGATGCCTTTCGGGTTTAAAAGTGCTGGTTCAACATTTGCTAGAGCAATCCAGATTGGTTTTGAGCCACAACTCCATAGAAATATGGAGGCGTATATGGATGATATAGTGGTCAAAACTAAGGATAAAGCAACGCTCATTCAAGATTTAGAAGAAACATTTGCAAACTTGCGCAAGATCAACTTGAAGCTCAATCCTGAGAAGTGCATGTTCGGTCTTCCTTCCGGCAAGCTCCTCGGATTCTTTGTGTCTTGCCGGGGAATCGAAGCGAACCCCGACAAGATCAAAGCCATTGAGCAAATTGAAGCGCCGAGACGCGTCAAGGATGTGCGCCGTCTTGCCGGCTGTGTTGCTGCTCTAAGCAGGTTTATTTCCAAGTCTGCTGAGCGCGCCCTGCCCTTCTTCAAAATTTTGAAGAAGGTAGGTCCAATGAAATGGACTCCGGAAGCGGAGGCAGCGCTGCAAGATTTGAAGAAATACCTTTCTTCTCCGCCGACGCTAGTCGCACCTAAACCACAAGAGCCGTTGCTGCTGTATCTGGCGGCAACAAATCAAGTGGTTAGTGCTGCGCTGGTGGCGCAGAGGGAAGCTGATGAGGAGGCAGCATCAGCGGCAGGACCGCCAAGTGACGCGGCAAGATCTTCCCCGGCAAGGGTTGATCCCGGCAAGACAGGATCTGCGCAGACAGAAGAGCCCGTGCAGAAGAAAAAGGTGGTGCAACGCCCAGTTTATTTTGTTAGCTCCCTCTTACAAGGGGCTAGATCAAGATATTCTGGTGTGCAAAAGTTGCTTTTCGGCCTCCTTATGGCCTCAAGAAAGCTGCGCCATTATTTTCAAGCACATGAGATCACCTTCGTCACTCGCTTTCCGTTGCAACGGATTTTGCAAAATCCGGAAGCAACCGGCAGGATCGTGGAGTGGGCGTTGGAGCTATCCAGCTTTGGTCTTAAGTTTGAAAGTACTTCGACGATTCAGAGCAGGGCCTTTGCGGAGTTCATTGCAGAATGGACCCCGACGCCAGACGAAGAAGTTCAAGAAACAAGTCTCCCCGGCAAGGAAACCGATCAGCAATGGGTTATGTACTTTGACGGGGCTTTTTCGCTGCAAGGCGCCGGTGCTGGTGTGCTGCTTGTCGCACCCACCGGAGAGCACCTCAAGTATGTAGTCCAAATGCATTTTCCCCTGGAGAGTTCAACCAATAACACTGCAGAGTACGAAGGTTTGCTTGCCGGTCTCAGGATCGCAGCAGACCTTGGTATCAGAAAGCTCATTATCAAAGGTGATTCACAGCTTGTCGCCAGGCAGGTCAACAAGAACTATCAGAGCCCATTGATGCAAGCCTACGTAGATGAAGTGAGGAAATTGGAAGAGCGCTTTGACGGTCTCCAAATGGAGCACGTTCCTCGTGCCAAGAACAGCGTTGCTGACGACCTGTCAAAGCGTGCTGCCCTCAAGTTGCCTGTGGAACCAGGAACTTTTGTGCTCCAATTGACTCAACCATCCATGGCGCCATCGACGCGACAAGAAAAGAGAAGAAAGTTGAACTCTGGCCAGTACTTCCCGGCAGAGCTCCCCGGAGCCGCTGGCAAGGAAGTTGCCGGGATCGACACGCCTGCTGAGGAACAACAGGCTCCGGCAGGGCCTCAGGCCCTTGCTGTCGAGACAAACGTCCCCCCGGCGGAGGAGATGCCTTTAGTCCTAGCCGTCGAGCCTCAGGCTCCAGCATGGGTGCAGCACATTGTCCATTTCCTTCAGACAGGTGAACTCCCTGAGGAACACGAAGAAGCGGAGAGAGTAGCCCGTCGGTCTGTTATGTACAAATTCGTCGATGACGTCCTGTACAGAAAGAGACCAAACGGTGTGAAATTGAAGTGCATTTTTCGGGAGGATGGACTAGAGCTGTTGGCAGAGATACATGGGGGCATGTGTGGCTCTCACATAGGGTCAAGAGCGCTTGCCGGGAAAGCATTCCGGCAAGGTTTCTTTTGGCCCACCGCCCTCCAGGATGCGACTGCACTAGTAACCAGGTGTGAAGCGTGCCAGTTTCATTCGAAGAAATTACATCAGCCAGCTCAAGCTCTTCAAACAATCCCTCTCTCCTGGCCATTTTCGGTCTGGGGCTCGACAAACTGGGCCCCTTCCCCCGTGCTGCCGGGGGCTTTGAGTACTTGTACGTTGCTATCGACAAGTTCACAAAGTGGCCGGAGGTGGAAGCAGTGAGGAAGGTGACAGCGCAGTCGGCTGTCAAGTTCTTCAAAGGAATTGTTTGCCGTTTCGGTGTGCCTAACAGGATCATCACCGACAACGGCACGCAGTTCACAAGTCGCACCTTCATGCAGTATGTCCAAGACCTTGGCGGCAAGATTTGTTTTGCCTCTGTTGCTCACCCGAGAAGCAACGGCCAAGCGGAGAGGGCCAATGCTGAAGTGCTGCGCGGTCTCAGGACCAGAAAATTTGACAGGCTGAAAAAGTGCGGAAGACGCTGGATTGATGAGTTGTCGGTGGTTCTTTGGTCAATCAGAACGACACCAAATCGAGCCACCAGCCAGACGCCCTTCGCTCTAGTGTATGGAGCGGAAGCAGTTCTCCCCACGGAACTCATATACGGATCTCCTTGAGTGCTCGCTTATGATGAGCTCGAGCAAGAGCAACTGCGGCAAGATGACGCTGTGCTCCTTGAGGAGAATCGTCTTCAGGCTGCTGTGCGAGCTGCACGCTACCAGCAAGCTTTGCGCCGCTATCATAGCCGCAAGGTTCATGCCCGAAGCCTTGAGGAAGGCGACCTTGTTCTTCAACGGATTCAGTCCGCCAAGAATTCAAACAAGTTGACGCCAAAGTGGGAAGGCCCTTATCGGGTAGTACGAGTCACCAGGCCTGGCGCTGTCCGCCTGGAGACCGAAGATGGCGTTCCAGTGAGTAATTCCTGGAATATCGAACATCTTCGCAAGTTCTATCCATAAGGCGCGGTTGCCGGGGGCTCCCGGCAACCACCCTTTTTGTACAAGTCTTGCCGGCAAGGCATGTGATCCTTTGTACAAAGCCAGGCGCAGACCCTGAGCGCAGATGAATAAATTTAAGTGTTATACATTTCCTTATTGATTCTCATGTTCACATTCATATATGCATGTTTTTCTAAGATGTTGTATAACACCTGATCCCGGTAAGTTCTAACGAACCGCCAAGGTTTCATTTCTTTATTTTCTCTTCTTTCTTTTTCTTAAAGACAGAAGGGTTCCTCGCGCGCACATTTGCCGGGGGAGGAAGGGAGACATGAATACCAGTTGGTGACGTTCGGAATCGTATGCTTACCGGAGGAAGGACAAAGATAGAAAGCTAAGTCCTAAAAACTCAGAGCAAGTTTTTCTTTTTATTGCCAAGTTAGTTCCTTGGACGATTCTGACCCTTGTATGGAAAATCTGCACGCGAAGGAACCCTTGTTGTAATCAGTTGCGCCCTTATTTTGTTTCGAGTCCGCTCAACGATTTAAGTGGCTGCACTGAGAGCGCCAAGGAGTCTTGCCGGCCGCTGCGCCTCCAGCAGGCTACTGAAGTCCCGCACCCAGCGCTCGCGGCAGGTTGCGCGCCGGCAAGTTTTTCAGTAAGCGTAGGATGAACTCCATACATAAAGGAATCAGACAAGGAAAATAGCTAGCATGAGCCTAAACATAGTTAAATTATATTACATCCATGAGTTGCCGCGGTCCTAACTCAAGACTTAACTGTCCTTTACATGAGATGATGGCGGCAAGAATAAAAGGGAAGCACTCAATCCCTGCGCTGGCCTTCGATCCTTTTGATGGAGTCCACCTTCTCAAGGATCAGCGCGATGCACTTCTCAAGCGCCTCAACATTTGCATCCTACGGCAAGTGGCCGAGTGCGCTGGAGAGATCGACGCCGGGATTGCTGTGCACCACCTTGAGGAGCACCTTGCGAAGGACGGCCCAGCAAAGCCGGCGAGTCTCGCTCGCCAGTTGGGTCGCCCGACTGGACTGGAGCGCCCTCAACGCGTTGATGATGCTTTCAAAGAACATTGTCAACCTGGCGCTTGGAGATATTCTTTCCTCGGAAGAATATCTGAAGTTCGACAAGCCCATGGTTGACAGTTCTGCGGTAAGCTTCTCCGCGGTGGCGATGAGACGGCCAGTCCAGATCTCCACTCCCTTCTCGTACTCGTTCTGGGCAGCGGCGGCGCTCTTGAGCAGGTTCCTCTCTCCTTGGAGATCCTTGAGTAGAGCCTTCTCACGGGCCCTGCCGGCCTCGAGGGATTTCTGCAGCGTGGTCAGCTTCAGCTCCAGAACCGCAATATTATCTGCCGCAGAGGAGAGCTGCTTGGTCTTGTCGGACAGGGCAACTTGCATCTCCGCGAAGGAGTGGAGGGTTTTTTCCCTGTCCCCCTTGAGCGTCGAGAGCTCCTTGCCATGCTCGTCGAGATCCGTCTCTAGCCTCTTCACTTTGTCGCTCAGCTCGTTCTTGGCGGCCTCTGCAGCTTCGGCAGCATCGACGGCCTCCTTGAGCTTGCCGGCATGACTTGCAGTTAGAGCTTCGAGCGCCTCCTTGTGCTTCTGCTCCAGCTCCTGGGTCCGCCGCGTGACAAGATTTTCAATGTCTTCATCCTTGTTGTGAAGCTTGGCGGCGAGCGCCGGCTCATGAGCAGTAAGGTCTTCCTCATGAGCATCATGAGCAACGCGGCGCCCCGTCAGGAGGGCATCCTCGGCAGCAATCCTTTGAACAGCTTCATCATGGGCTTTCTCCATGTCTGATTGCTTCAGGAGGACCTCATTCCATTGCTGGCTCACTTGTTCTCGACCGGCAACCAGCTCTTGAAGGGCCTCGGCATGCCAGATTTGCATTTGTGCGACGCGCCTTTGAAAATCCGCTTCGGCTGCCTCGACAACTGCCATTCTGGAGTCCGCCTTCTCCTTTCGGGCACGATGGAGAGACTGGAGTTTGCGGAAGTTTTCACCCATGGCCTGAAGGAGCCGATCCTCTTCAGACTTGCCACTGCTAGCGCTGGGATCGTCAACAACTTCGAGCCCGGCAGCGGCAATAATTTCCTCGAAAATTTCTCCTTCGGCTGGTGCCTCGGTGCTTGCCGTCCCTGGCAAGTTGATGAATAGGTTTTCGCCAACTTTGAGGTACTTGCTGGATGAGGGCTCGTCAGATGTTGATGGCTGGTCTTCAGTGGCCGCCTCACAAGTGGCAGGGGGCTCCGTGGCCGATGCAGCGCCTGGCGCTCCTGCGGCAGGAATGTCGTCAGTATGGTCCCCAGCCTCCCTGTCGCCCTCTTCAGCAGGTTCTTCCGCAATTTCCTTTCGTGCTGTCTTGGCGGCCTCCCCGTCAAGAACATCACCGGCCCCGGCAACATCATCCTTGGTGGCCTCGCTGGCAGTGATCATGTCCGCTTCGGCAGCAGCATCCCTGGCGGTCTCCTCGATGACGGAGTCGACGTCCATATGTTCCATCTCAGAGAACTCTGAAGGAAGAAGGAGAAGGTCAGAATAAGATCGAGTTTTTAGATTTTGAAGTGATCAAAGATAAAGAAGTAAGGGGAAAAGAATAATTAGCACTTTGAGGCGATCGAGCACCTGCGTCGGGCCGTCGAGAGGTAGCTTCGCCTCTCCCGGCAACTCCGGTTGCCGGGGGTGGGTTGCCGGAGTCCGTGCTTGTCGGCTCCTCCTCAATCTGGACGGGCTCGTCGGCAGGATCTCTTGCCGGAGATGTGCTTGTGGGCGGAGCGGTCGATGAAGGAGGCACAATGGGGCAATCCTCTCCTTGTTGCCGTTCTTCTCCTGCGAACCCGAAGATGTCTGCGACAAGAATGGAAGCTTCGGCACCAGCCAACAGAAAAAGGGACTATGGACTTACGCTGGGGGCTGCGCTGAGGACTAGGCTCCGAGCTCACGATGACGGTCTCTGGCACGCTAGTGGAGCCTGCTGTGGGCTCGTCGCCCGTAGAAGTCCTTGACCTCTTCGCCATCCTCTCCAGCAAGGTTTCTGTCTCACTGCAGAAGCAATGCAAGCAAGTCAGTAAAAATTGATGCAAGATTGGAAGGTAAAAGCTGTGGCAAAGTACTTACTCTTCTTCCTCTCGCTCTGGACGAAAGCCGGAGATGTCGAATTCGACCTCCGTTGCGGTGTCTGGGTGGGGAGGCAGAGGAGGAGTCCTAGGCCGCTTGGCTGCGGCAGGCACCGGGGCAACTTCCGGTGCGGTGGTGCAAGACCCCCCTGCCGCCCCAGCAGTGGCCGCTGGTGCGGGCCTTGCACGCCGTGCAGGCTGTTGACGGGCCCCCTGCCGCGGTCCGGTCTTGTCGGCCACTTTCTTGCCGGGGGCTTCGCCGCTCGAAGAGGGCTGGCTTGTCGGGATGTCAGACGCAGCCTTCTGAAGAACAGGCTTCGCCTTCTTCTTCGGGGGAGGGCGCTCTTCTACCGTCTCTTCTTCTTCGACTGAGTCCTCGCCGGACGAGATTTCAGCGGCTGCGCCGCTCTCCTCCCCGGCAACCTCGTCCTCCCCGGCAGGCTTCCCCTCCACTACCACCTCTGCCTCGCTGGCTTCCCTCTCTGTGAAGCCAACGCTGCCGGCCTCCACGGCAAGATTCGCTTCCTCCACTCTGGTAGCGATGTATGCTACCTCCTGATCCATGGTGGCGCGAATAAGATCTGGCTCTTGCCGGACGGGCTTTTCCGTCAGATTTTCGAAGAATTTCTGCGCTTCTTCCTCGCTTGGCTCGACCCAGGTCGGGTCAAGGCTGTGGGTGTTGAACATCGGCAAGAAAGCAATGATCGACCCCAGCGCAGAGTTGTTGCACAAGGGGACGATCCTTGCCGGCAGCCGGTGCTTGTCTTCGCGCTGGAATAACTTCTGGCGGAGAGCGCCAAGCTGCATAACAGTCAAGTTGTTGTTCAGCCCGGGGTGCAGCCTCATGACATCCGCTGCGTTCTTATACTCCCAGGCTGGCCTTCCCCTATTCTGCAGAGGGGCGATGCGGCGGCGGAGGAAGTCGAAGCCGATCATCTCCATTGTCAGCCCGGCAGCCTTCAAGCGGAGGATTCTGGTAGTGGCGATTGTGAGCTTCTCGTCTTCTGCGGCGAGATCGCCCCAATCCTTGCCACGGACCACCTTCTGTCGCCGGGGATGGCAAAAAGGATGAGGATCTGCTTCCTGGATCCAGCACCATTCGGCCCGCCACTCGTCCCATTTTTCGCGGTAAACTCCATCTGGGTATATCTCTTTGTTCCAGGCCCTTGGAATCCAAGCAATAGACCGAGAGAGAGCCTCTCCTTTTTGGATTCGAGGATAGAAATAGTGGCGGAAAAGAGCAGAATTGGGGATCATGCCGGCAAAATTTTCACAAAGATGGGCAAAGATCGACATGCAAAATACGGCATTCGGTGTAAAGTCAAGAAGGCGGAAGCCGTATGTGTACATGATGTCGTTGAAGAAATCAGAAAAAGGTGGACAGAGCCCGCAATAAAAGTACGCGGTGAAGAAGGGGTATCTGTCCGATCCGCCTTTGGAATTGGCACCTGGGATGACACGTGTGGCGGGGTGGGCTTGTGTTCCCTTCACCCACATGCATTGGTATCGTCCCTTCAAGGTTTCGGCGTCAAGCGTCGGAGGGAAGATGACGAGCCTCTTCCGCATCTTCACCAGCTCGCTTTCCGGAACTTCGGCTTTCGCCTCCTTGTCCGTGCCCTTGCCCTTGCTGGTCTTGGGCGGCATGGCGGCTGTGGAGATGGAAGCAGGAGGACGGAACGAGCGCGGGAGCGGCAAGCAGAAGAGAAGGAAGGTTTCGCTCTGAGCTCGAGCAGAGGAAGGCGATGGCGATGGCCAGATTGGGAAGAAGAGGGGGGTGAATGGGTTTGCGCCTCCACGACTTCTCCTTTTTATGGGGAAGGAGCGGGGCCACCTTGTTTATCCCCCAATATGAATGCGCCTCTGTGGGCACGAAACAGTTTGCCGCCTTTTTGGCACGCTTCTCACATCGCGCACTCCGTACGCGTAGTGGGAGGCACAGTAAAACAAGATCTTTTACGAGCAGTTAATTCCCTGCCACGCGTGCCCGTGCACTGTTTGGGCCTGGCCCAACGACGCCTCGCACTCGTGTATGGCCCAGGCCCGGGGGCTCCTGTCGGTGTACTAAGTATTGGGCCACTACTACCCCTTACTTGTGCACGGGCAGTTATAGCCGTCCTCGCGGCAAGGCTTGCCGGGATCAGCTCGAGATTGATTTAAGTTATCAAGGAAATCATCAAGTCAGAGATCTGAGAATCAGCAAATAAGCAAAGCTGGAAATCGAAGACCAGCCTCCCAGGCAAGATCCTTGCCGGGGTGGCCTGAGGAGCCCGGCAAGGATCGGCGCCCGGCTAGGATCGGCGCCCGGCAAGGCTTGGCGCCCGGCAAGGATCGGAGCCCGGCAAGGCTTGGCGCCCAGCAAGTTTCGGCGCCTGGCGAGGTTCTGCCACTGTGCCACCGCTTCGGCACAGTGACGAGTCTGACATTCTGGCTCCTTCCATGGATGCGTGGCGGCGCGCCAGTGGAGGAGAGCTTAAGCGGTGCTGATGGGATGGCCCCTTTTCCATCCCCAAGAAAGTGAGGACACCTAAATGGACACCTCACAGTGCATTAAATGCGCTTGTCCTAATCCGTCAGGGGTTAGGTATGATACCCTGTAGCTACTTTACACCTCAATGTATGTACATTTTGCCACTGTGGAGACCCCTTTAAGCATATAAAAGGAGGCCCAAGGCAACTGCTACAGAGAAGGAGGACTTCTGGCCCATTCTGCATGTGTAGCTGCTCTTTGAACATACTGTTCATTGCGAGCGCTCCTGAAGGCTGGGCTCAAGAACATCAATAAGAACACAAAGCAGGAGTAGGGTTTTACGCTGATTAGCGGCCCGAACCTGGGTAAAAACCTCACGCATCGGTCACCGGTTCTGCTCTTTGCGTGTACCTCTCCCCCCGCCGAATCGTAAAAGGGGTCTCTCGGGATCCCATAGGTGTCGTGCCCCGACAGTGCAGCACGCGTAGCATCCCGGAGACGGTTCTCCTCGAGAAGCACGGCGTCGTCATGCATGTGCTGTTCCAGCGCTACTTCATCGTAGGCAAGCACTCGAGGTGACCCGTAAATGAGTTTCGTGGGGATAACTGCTTCTGCCCCATAGACTAGGGAGAAGGGAGTCTGCCCGGTAGCTCGGTTTGGGGTCATTCTGAGGGACCAAAGAACCACTGGCAGCTATTTTATCCATTGCCTGCCGTGCTTCCGCAGCTTATCAAATGTTCTTGTCTTGAGTCATCGCAGCACTTCAGCGTTCGCCCTCTCAGCTTGTCCATTGCTTCAAGGATGTGTGACAGATGCAAATGAGATCTTGCTTTCGAGGGCATGAACATATTGCATGAAGGCGCGACTCATGAACTAGGTGCCGTTATCGGTGATGATCCGGGCAGGAACCCCGAAGCGGCACACCAATCCTTTCAAGAACTTGATAGCTGACTGAGCAGTTGCCTTTCTCACGGCATCTACTTCCGGCCACTTTGTAAACTTGTCGATTGCAACAAACAAGAATTCAAAGCCCCCGGCAGCTCGGGGGAAGGGGCCGAGGATATCGAGCCCCCAGACCGAAAACGGCCATGACAAAGGGATTGTCTGGAGTGCTTGGGCAGGCAGATGGATATTTTTGGTATGGAACTGACAGGCTTCACACTTGGTGACGAGCTCAACCGCATCTTGGAGGGCTGTGGGCCAATAGAATCCTTGCCGGAATGCTTTCCCAACCAAAGCCCTTGATCCAATATGGGAGCCGCACATGCCTTTGTGTATCTCTGCCAGCAGCTCCTTTCCTCCTTCCCGGCAAATGCACTTCAATTTCACATCGTTGGGCCTTCTTCTATATAGTGTGTCATCGACAAACTGATACATACTAGCCCTCCGGGCTACTCTTTCTGCTTCTTCTTTCTCTTCGGGAAGTTCTCCGGTTTGGGGGAAATGGACTATGTGCCTTTCCCAAGTTGGAGCCTGAGGCTCGGCAACGAGGACTAGCGGCACCTCCTCATTCGTGGGGGCGCATCCCTTGACTGCGGGGACCAATGGCCCGGCAGGAGGGTGCAGCCCGACAAGCGAAGGGGAGTTGTTTCCGGCAGGGTCCCTGCCAGGAGCCCCGAAAGGCTCTACCGGGAGAGGCTTACCGAAGTCCAATTTCCTCCTCTTTCGGGCCATTGTTGTCAGGGATACGGAGGGCTGAGTAAGATGGAGAACAAAAGTCCCTGGTTCCACAGGAAGCTTCTGCGCAGCACACTTTGACAGGTGATCAGCAATGCTGTTTTCCGCACGGGGTACGTGTTCTGTTTGCAACCCGTCAAAGCGCTCCTCCAATCTTCTCACTTCCTCGACGTATGCCTCCATCAATGGGCTTTGGTAATCCTTGTTGACTTCTCACCCCCAGTTGTGAATCTCCTCGAATGATCAACTTCTTGATTCCCAATTCTATGGCAATTCCGAGCTCGGCAAGAAGCCCTTCATATTCTGCTGTATTGTTGGTTGCCTCCTCCCGGGGAAAGTGCATCTGGACGACATACCTCAGGTGCTCTCCAGTGGGAGCCACAAGAAGCACGCCAGCCCCTGCACCTTGTAGGCAGAAGGCACCATCGAAATACATGATCCATTCTTGGGGCGCTTCCTTGCCGGGGATAACTGTTTCCTGTACTTCTTCATCAAGGGTTGGCGTCCATTCTGCAATAAACTCTGCCAATGCCCTGCTCTGGATTGTTGATGTGCTTTCAAACTTCAGGCCAAAGCTGGATAACTCCAATGCCCACTCCACTATCCTGCCGGTGGTCTCTGGGTTTCGAAGTATCCTTTGCAACGGGAAGCGGGTGATAACCGTGATCTCATGGGCTTGGAAGTAGTGGCGCAGTTTCCTTGAGGCCATGACAAGGCCAAAGATCAACTTTTGCACGCCAGAATACCTGGATCTAGCCCCATGCAATAGGGAGCTGACGAAGTATACTGGGTGCTGCACCACCTTCTTCCTTGCCATGTCCTTGGGGTTGGTTCCGCTGCCGTGCTCTTCTTTATCCTGATCCGTATCTGGCCTTGTCGGGCCGCTCTCTTCCTCTTCCCCTAGCGGGATACTTGCTGAGGTGGCTATTTCTTCTACCTATCGCTGTGCTACTAGGGCCGCACTAATCACTTGATTAGTTGCTGCAAGATATAGCAATAACGGCTCTTGTGGTTTGGGTGCAACCAAAGTAGGCACAGAAGATAGGTAGGCCTTCAAATCCTGCAGCGCAGCATCTGCTTCCGGGGTCCACATCATGGGTCCTGCCTTCTTCAAAATCTTGAAGAACGGCAAGGCACGCTCGGCAGACTTGGAGATGAACCTGCTAAGCGCGGCAATGCTTCCTGTCAAACGCCTCACATCCTTAACTGTCTTGGGTGCCTGTATCTCCTCAATAGCCTTGATCTTATCGGGGTTGGCCTCTATCCCACGGTGGGACACAAAGAAACCAAGTAGCTTGCCGGAGGGAACGCCAAACATGCACTTCTCCGGATTTAGCTTCAAGTTGATCTTGAGCAGATTAGCAAATGTCTCTTCTAAATCCTAAATGAGGGTTGATCTGTCCTTTGTCTTGACCACAATATCATCCATATAGGCTTCAATGTTCCTGTGCAATTATGGTTCAAAGACAATCTGGACTGCTCTTGCAAAAGTGGACCCGGCACTCTTCAACCCGAAAGGCATGTGCACAAAGCAGTACGTGCCACATGGGGTGATGAATGAGGTCTTTTCTTCATCTTCCATGGACATAAAAGTCTGATGGTATCCAGAATATGCATCCAAAAAAGAGAGCAACTCACATCCTGAGGTAGAATCCACGATCTGGTCGATGCGCGACAAGGGAAATGGGTCCTTCGAGCATGCCTTGTTCAGATCCATGAAATCTATGCAAAGCCTCCATTTTCCATTAGCCTTGGGCACAACCACTGGGTTTGCTAACCATGTTGGATGCAGTACTCCTATGACCAAACCAGCTGCTTCAAGTTTCTTGATTTCCTCGGCAATGAACTGCTGCCGTTCCAAGGCCTGCTTCTGAACCTTCTGCTTAACGGGCCGGGCATGTGGGCAGACAGCAAGGTGGTGCTCGATTACCTCCCTGGGAACACCGGGGATCTCAGATGGTTGCCAGGCAAACACATCGATATTCACCTGCAGGAAGGCAACGAGCGCGCTTTCCTATTTGTCATCAAGGGGGGCGCTAATAGTGAAAGTACCATCAGCGCCAGCCAGCTCTGCCACGACCTTTTTCACTTGGGCTGGAGTAGCCTTGGATCTCTTGCTGTTGGAACTCTCTGGTGTGTCATCAACGGGCGCGGCACATTCCACAAAGGTACGCTTCCCGGATTCCTTGCCAGTGCCTCTGCTATGATTTTCCTTGGCGAGAACTGTGGCTTCTGTGACCTCTGACGCGACCGCGTCCCGGTACATCTTATCCATGCAAATAATTGCGTCTTTCTTGTTTGATGGAACGGAAATGACGCCCATCGGCCCTGGCATCTTCAAGGTGTTGTAAGCATAGTGGGATGCTGCCATGAATTTGGCCAGGGCCGGGCGCCCAAGGACCCCGTTGTACGGCAGAGGGAGGTCAACCACATCAAACACAACTTTCTCAGTCCTGTAGTTCAACTCCCCTCCAAATGTCACTTGCAATGTAACCTTTCCCGTAGGACGGCTCCTGCTAGGATTGATTCCTTGAAACGTGCCTGTGGCCTTAAGTTCTTCCTCTGCTATCTGGAGTTTGCTGATAACCTTTGGGGAAATCAGATTCAACCCGGCCCCGCCGTCAACCAGCATCTTTGTGACTTTGAGTTAGCGAATTGTTGGTGAGACCAACAACAGCAAGCACCCTACCACAGTGATGCGGTCGGGGTGGTCATCTTCATCAAAGATGATGGGCGTGCGTGACCACTTGAGCGGCTTCCGAGAATCTGCCGCTGGCTCCATGGCATTGACTTCACGCGCCCACTGTTTAAGTTGGCGGTGAGAGGAGTTCAAAGATGCACCCCCGTCAATGCACAGGGCGTCAGTGGCCATCTAGAATTCCTGCTCGCTGGTTTCCTCTTCATTCCCTCCATCACTCTCATTACTGCAATCCTCCTTCTCTCGGCCCTTGGCGGGTTTTCCTTGGTTTCGAGGAGCCTTGCCGGGGTGATTTGCTTCACCACCCCGGCCTGTTCTGGCGGGGGTTGTCGCGGCGCCGCTCATCGATAAAGCGCACCCCTTCCCTTCGCCTGCCCTCCGGGGCACGCTGTCAGCCATGACGCGCTCGAGGATCTGACGAGGCCATCGAGACGTCATCGAGCGCTTGGACTTGCGGCTCCCTGGTGGCGTGCCGTGGCGGGGATTGCACCATGAGGGTGGCCCCTCCCGCACGACCAGCCGCACGAGCCGTTGTTGCTACCTGGGGAGGCCGTGGTGGTCCGGCCTGCTGTGATCCTTCCGCCTCGGCAAAACCAATCAAAGTTTCGATGGTAGCTCGCCACTCATCCATCTAGTCTGCCGCCGGCGGAAATCTCAATAGTAGTTGGGCTCGCGCCATGGCCTCGGAGGCGGTGCTTGGCATAGGTGATGATGACGTAGATCGTAGTGTCGCTCGGCTCCTGACGTTGCTGGTGGCGACTGCGCCACGCCCTTGCTGTTGTGAACCAGCCATTTGGATGGCCTGGTGACGCGGCGGAGGCGCCTGAGGGCCAGCGGCTCCATTGGGCACAGTAGCTGGGTCAGCCCGCCCCAGGGGTGGCGCATGCCCTGCAGTCGCGCCCGCAGCGGGGGCAGCCAAAGGGTTGCGATTTGCCCCAGAGCGAGCATCATCACTGTGGTTGTGCCTGTTGGCGGGGAGAAAGGGTTCAGGCGGAACGACGCCTCCATCCGTACCTCGTGGAGCATGGCCGTCAGGATTTGCTGATGCTGTCCTTCCCCGGTACCTCCCGTTCCTGCTTCGGCCGTGGGGGAGGTGGCGACGGCGTCGCCTGCGCCAACCACGTCCCCTGCAGCATCCACACCCTCACGAGCCCCTGCATTCCCGCCGACGTCGGCGATCGTGGGCGGCGGAGCCTTCGAGGTGGACGTGTGATTTGCAACTCCGGGCTTCCTCTTGGGCACCATAGTCGATGACGCCGTCGATGATGAAAATGTCAATGATGATGACGCGCAGCGTACGCTCTTGGTTTCACGCAAGTGGTTCCCCTACCTAGCGCGCCAAAGATGTCGTGGGAAACCATGACCACCTATGGGGCCATCAGCCCCTTTTGGTTCGGCGGGGGGATGAACACGTTGCACAAAGAGCGGAGAAGCGTCGCGCAGCATGGCAGAGATTACACGGGCAGTCTTTACCCAGGTTCGGGCCGCCGTGAGGCATAAAACCATACTCCTGCTTTGGTGGATTGATGGTGGATAATGGTGGTGAAACCTAGCACACTTGCCCGGCAAGGTTGCTCTGGGGGCGAGAGTGGCTACGCTCGTATGGATATGCGAGGATCCAACCCTTTCTACGGTCGCCATGGGCCTCCGTTTATAGATTAAGGGGTCACCATAGTGGCAAATCAGTATTTGCGTACTGATTAGATAGCTAACAGTGCTATCATATCTAACTCTGTAGGCTGATAGAGCGCATTAAATGCGCCGCTCTGTGTCACATCACAGCTTGCTCGGCAGGCCCTGCCGGGCTGTTTTGCCAGCTTCGCGCCTGCTTGCTTGACACGTCTCAGGACGGGTGTCGTATGGTGGTGTTTGCTGTAGGAAGTGGCTTCCATGTGGCAGAAAGCAGCCACTTAGTCACCTTGGAGCTTGACACCGCTTCGATTACTGACTTGCGTCGCTTGTGAGGTGGAGCTGTGGAGTGGCTTGCCTCCGCTAGTCCCGGAAGGCCTGCCGGGATGATCTGGGAACTTGCTTCCAGGGCAAAACCCAACCCTGCCAGGCTCGCCTGCCCAGCACGGTAGATCCTTCCCTTAGCGATGCCTCGTTCCTCTGGCTCGCCTTGGCCTTCTTGACTTGCACTTGGATCCTTCAAAGGAATTGACCCTCCTAGTTTGGTTTGATCTTGGTCTTCCAGTCTTGTCTCTGTCCTTTGCACAGTCCGTGCAATGGACCCTGGGTCTGTTGCACTGACACCTACCCATGGGAGTGAGGTGATTATCAGGCCGTTGAGATGTGGCGGGTTATATGATGATAGCATGAGCCAGTAGTGTACTGGCGCACTACTAGGGAAAAGCCTAGCATAGCGCGGGTCAAATGCTTATCAGTAGCGCGGGCAGCCGCGCTACTGATACGGTGCTACAGCTAACGCTTAGCAGTAGCACGTGTTGACCCGCGCTACTGCTATCTAGGGATAGCAGTAGCGGTCGTTGCAAAAACGCGCTGCTACTAATATCTGTAGCGCCCTAGTATAAAAGGCGCTACTGCTAAGACCTCGCTGCTGCTAAAGCCATACCCCGCGCTACTGTTATTAGTTTCTGAAAAAAAAATCAGCTCCATATTTTGTGCTGCTGAATATTGTTTAGGGTTTTATACAACAGTCACTAGCATATCATACACATACAAATCTGATCATATCATACACATACAAATCTGATCATATCATACACATACAAATAGTCTCATCAAATCGATCATGTCATCATCATAATCATCATCCAACACAAAATGATGTCTCTCGTCATCATCTCGAAATAGCGATACATGTTATTAGATGTCTGGAATCCTTGTAACTACATCGTCATCCATCTAAACAATGATATATACAAGAAGAGCTATCACTATGAGGGAGAGGCGAACTATGCAGTACATGAGGCGGCGGTTATGAATACTCTCTCGCGTTACCGTGAACCTCAAGTAACTAGCTTTGGCTTCTTGTCTGCTTTTGAACCCTTTATGGCTGGCGCCCGAGAACCGCTCGGATCATTTACCCTGCACATAATCATCATTTTCCAAATATGACATGTCCAAATATGACATGTCCAAATTCCAAATATGACATGTCAAAATCACATGTCCACATATCACATGTCCACTTCAAATTTGCATATAACAGGAAGAAAAATATAGAACTAAAAGAAAAATGCAAGAAGTTTTTTTAAATAGGGTTCATACCACCTAATTATATCACATGTCCAAATTTTGTTTTTTTAGAACTTGAAGAAAAATATAGAACTTGAAGAAAAATATATCACATGTCCAAATTCTGTTTTTTTAAATAGGGTTCATACCACCTAATTAACTAGGGTTCATACTGATTCTGTTTTTTTAAATAGCAACAATTGCTTTAACTAAAAAAATTAAATAGCAATAATTGCTTTAACTAAAAAATAGCAATAGTTTGAAACCTAGGGTTCATACTAACTACCACTAAAAAATAGCCACTAATCTGTGCTAGGTTTTTTTTAACTAGGGTTCATACTACCTAATTAACTAGGGTTCATACTAATTCTAATTAAATAACTAGCACTAAAAAATAGCCTAGGGTTCATACTAACTAGCACTAAATATCTAGGGTTCATAATAAGAGAGAGAGAGAGCAGAGAGCAGAGAAGAGGGGAGGGGAGAGTGCTTACAGAGGGTGGAGAGAGAGATGGGGTCGGGGGAGACGGCGCCACCGAGGCACGGCGAGGCGGGGTCGGGGGAGACGGCGAGGTGGGATCGGGGGAGACGGCGGCGAGGCGGGGTCGAGGGAGACGGTGGCGGAGAGCGAGGGTAGGGGCTCCGGCGAGGTCGAGGAGGAGGAGGCACAGGCTCGCGGCGACGTTGAGGGCAGACTCCGGTGGAGAGCGAGGGCAGGGGCTCCCGCGAGGGCGAGGGCGAGGGCAGGGGCTCCGGCGGCGGCGACAGGGGGAGAAGAGAGAGTGGGGAATTGGGGGAGGAAGCAGAGGAGGGAAGCCCGCGTGGGGGGTTATGTCAAAATAGCTTTAGCAGTAGCGTCGGAAAGGAAAACGCGCTGCTGCTAAAATCCGTAGCAGTAGCGCGCTCCTCACAAACTCGCTACTGCTAAGCTGGGCCCGCCCTGTGGACAAGTTCAAACTTAGCAGTAGCGCACTACCCTAAAAGTGCGCTACTACTAATTTGTTAGCAGTAGCGCGTTTTGCAGAAGGGCGCTACTAATATACCTAGCATGTCGGCAACGGTGTGGCAATTATAGTAGTAGCGCATTTTATTCCTGCCGCGCCACTGCTAAGTGAATAGTAGTAGCGCCCTTTCTGACCACGCGCTATTGCTAAGTAGCAGTAGCGCCTCATTTTAACATGCGCTACTGGTAAGATTCTGTGTATAAGGTTTTCCCTAGTAGTGGCGGGTCATATGAGTAGAGATTTGATGAGGTTATTACTAAGTATGAAGCAACAGATTCTGCTACAATTATATTTGTAAGCCGCCCGAAAGGTGAAGGGCGGGTCAGCTATCTATGGTTCAAGATTGGTGAAATTCAACTAAGTATAGAACAAACAGATTTCGCAATTTACAACTATATTTTTGGATCTACAGTAGTTTCGAAAAAGGTGAATAATTGCTAAACCTAGAACGCATCAATGGAAAAGCAAACAGGCTAAGTGCTTATTCTGACGAAGAAGGGATCTATTCTAGATACAAGATGAAGGCCAAACTGCTACCGCGTTATTCTCACAGTGCTTTTGGATTGAAATACGAGTTATATACAGAAAGTGGATGAACTTGAATGAACACCGAAGAACTCTATGAACTTGGCTGACCTAATGCAGATCAGAGGAAAGAAAGGAATCATACCTGACGATGCTAGGAGAGAGCGGATATGTGCCGCTGGATTATGGTCATGACAGGTTGATGAAGCGGCCTCGACGGAGTTGCTGGCGCGGTTCGGCTGGTGCGCCGGAGATCCAGTCACAGCGGACATCACGAGGAAGAAGAAGTGATGGGGGTAAAAAGTAAAAAGGCAGCCCCCCCATGCCTATTTATAAGGAAAAAGGGAGGAACAGTAATAGGCATGTGCGAAAATTGAGGAGACATAATTACTACTGCGACAAACGGGGCACCTGGATTCTCGGAATGGCTGATTAATGCGAAAGATCCATTGTGACGTCATGAGGTTTTTTCTGAATTTATTAACATGATGTCATCTTTTCTTATGGTGGGTTATGATGATTTGTTCAAGGTTCAATTACTGAGAAGAATCAAAGAAGACTCGCCAACCAGAGGAATTAAAGATTGACATGAACAAGTTCAAATCAATCTGGGGCCTAATGTTGGGGATATGACCCCGTGATATAACCCGCCCTAGAAGGGCCGAGTTAGGATGTTGGCTACTTAATAATAAGGCCTTAGACAGGCCCAAGGAGGCCGAGACTTGGAGCCGGGGAGGTGACTTACGTGGTGAGCCGGACGGAGGACCAGAGCCAGAAGACGATGCGTAACCCGGAACGATAAGCCGCCCGATGGCGACTTGCCTAGCAAGGCAAGGCGACTTAGAACCAGGGTCGGTCACGAAGTATGACCAGACCTGGACTCTTGTAAGCCTAGGGCCTTGACCTGTGTATGTAAAGGCAAGTCTCTGGGTGGGTAAAATTAAGTTACAATCCATCGATAGCTAGGTTAAGCAAATCCGCTCCCTTGTAATCGATACTCAAGCAATACAACACAAAGCAGGACATAGGCTTTTACCTCGATCTTGCGGGGCCGAACCTGGTTAAACTCGTGTCTTTCTTCCTGCTCAACCCCTTCAAGCTAATCATCGTAGCGATGGCTCCACACCTAAGTCCTTTTGCTAGGGCATCTGCCGTGTTAAACCCACGACAATGTTTGAACATGGAGCAGTCGCGTGCACCAGGAAGCGGCGCGGGCGGCGCTCTCTCGGCCGGCGCGCTGCCTCAATGGCGGTGCCACTGAGAGGTCGCGTCCGCTCTGGCCGGGCATGAATGCGGCACTGACCGTTTCGGGCAGGAAGCGCACGGGTGATGAAGAGGGTTCGGGTTGGCCAGGGCGGTCAGGAGCGGGCGTGGCAGCGGTCCGGACGCCCGCAAACGAGAGATGCTAGACGTACATAAATACTGCTGCGTAATTAATAACATAAATAATGTGCCAGTTGGACAAATATGATTGGAGATGGAGATGAAAGTAAGAATTTTACGTAAACACAAGGATATGCATGTCATGTGTGTGTGTGCGCGCACACACATAGTGACGACTCTCGCGACAACTTGTACACATCATCGATGTCTCGTTCTCCCTACACACACGCAAACTTAATACCGGCTCATTTTGTTCCTAGGATTGGAATATCATTGGAGTGGGAAACAATATGAAGTGAGATAAATGGAGTACTACGTACATGAAGAAATGTACATGCACTCACTCTGCCTCTGACATACCCGCGAGTACACGATGGAGCGCATTTGTACAAGAAGAGGCAGCTTACGTACGTAATAATTTGACCCTTTAATTTGTTCACTTAACAATGGAGGGTCGGGGACCACACGTGAGGGATCCAAAGTGCGACCTGGAAGCGGGGGCGTGTTATTGATCGAGTTTTCTTTCTTGGTACGTTAAAAAAAGATTTGTCCGCCAGTTTTCGTTTCTTTTCTCCGGGAACGCGCGTATTCTATTTAAAACCACTGCTATGCAGAGATTTTTTTTACTCCATTGTATATATAGCCTCTTGTTTCGTAGGGTTTCTCGCATCTCGCTCTCTCACCCTCTCCATATCTAAACAAGATGACAGTGTCCACTCTATCTCTCTCCTCACCGGTGGTCACTAATCCGGCCGGATCCCGTCCGCTGCGGGAGGTGAGGAGGTCCAGCGTTGACATTGTCGTCGTCGGCGATGGAGGAAGCCGATGCACACTGTCTTCTCTGAGCCGGTGCTGGCGCGGATGAAGGTCCTCGGCGCCCTTGTTTGCTGCCGTCGTGTGGGCAGATCCCGCCCGCCTAAGCCACATCTCGCCCACCTGATGTATAACTTCTTTTGGATTTCATGCTTCATTGTACTCTGCATGCGGGTTTTCTTCTATACAACTACTTCCTAGCTCCCCATGTACAGTAGCTAGGGTTCATCGGCTAGTCCAACATCACCTATTTTTTAATATTATAGAGGAAAGGCCACTCCAAAAGTTTTCCTGGTTTATCATTTATGCATCGGTGGAGGTATACATTTTTTTCCGACAAAAAGTGCATGGTGGTTGTGCGGTCAGTGTCCATATGCTCCTATTGCTGCTGCAAATCTAAAACTATCACTGGTAAAATGAAGCAATGCCCATGTAGAGGCGTCGATAAATGCTTCTGTCCTGCTTTAGTTTTGTTTGGTATCCTGCTTTAGTTCCCATCAAGATAATCATGATGCTTCTATTTTTTGGTGTACGTTTCATTAATTCTTGTTGACAATTAAGATGACGCTGTTAATCTTGTTCCACTACTAAAAAAAAGTAATGACACTACTTAAATATCAATTTTTTTATATTTTTGCAAACAGGGAAGCGTATCTCCATACTCAGTAATGTCTTCCTCAATTTTAGTTGAACTGCACAAAATTGGATGGCCACTGTTGATCAGCTTCACTATTCTCTGCCAAGTGGTTCTTCCTTTCTCGAGCTTGATTACCAAGAAGAAACTAACCACAGTGAGGATTATCAAACTTCATTGGTGCCTGACCCAAACTTGATGCCAAAATCGATGATGCATCACCACGATGACCTATCGATGCTCATGGTTGCGTCTCATGGTTGCATCGGCTGGTGAAGCTAATCGATGTTCAATGAAGAATGGTTTGTCTTCCATCAGAGCTCTTTGCTTGTTACCACAAAGATGATATCCTTCACCAGTTCATCTTGGAGCAGTCGTTTATGTTGGTGCAATTTATCACACAATTGGATATGAACCAAATGTTTCCTCGAAGAAGCATCGACGTTGGTACTAAGAGCAAAAGTTTCGTATTGATTTCTAAGCCTTCTCACAACTTTGTCTTCAGCTACCCAGTAATTTTATTTTTCCAGCTTTTAACTAAATATGTGGTCAGACTTTGATTAAAAATATGGTGTGGAGTAAAAACCCGGATGGAGGTAGTACCCCTCCATTTTTATGTACTCTGCAAATTATATTTGACTGAAGTCAAACTTTGTAAAGTTTGACCAAGTTTATGCCGAACACAACAAACCATAATTATTGAGAGAGTGCAAACTGTACATACAAAATAATTGAAATTAAATTTCTTTATTTGTACACACTCTCACACCTTTTCGATAATTTGGCGCGTGTGTGGTTGTTCACTTAACGGAGGGTAGTGTACCTCACGTGAATGACAAGAAGTGCGACCAGCACGCGTGGATCGTTAGTTGATCGTGGTTTGCTTCACTGGCACGTCAAATAAAGAGTTTTGATTCATACACAATTTAAAACAATTGTTATGGAGACAAAAAGAAAACCACTCCACTATACTAGTACTATATACGAGTGCTACTATATAAGCTGGAGCCTTAGTGCTTGTTCACTAGGGTTTGCACTCTTCACACTCTCACTGCACTACATATATATATATATATACATGCTGGAGGCTCAGCATTCCTTTGCTAGGGTTTGCTCTATTCACAATGTCTCACCCTCTTCATCAGATTTAAATAAGACTGCGTTGGCCTCTCTCTCTCCCCTCACAGCTGGTAAAGGAGCCGTCCGGATCCCGTCGCACCGGGAAGGGGAGGAGGTGCAGCGTTCACTCTGTCGCCTTTGGCGAGGGAACCAATCCACTGCTGGCTGCGCTGTCCTCTTTCACCTAGCGCCTGTGCAGGAGGGCCTCCGACCCCTTCTTCCTCGCTTTCGTACGTAGTGTGGGCAGATCCAGCCTCCCGCCACACGCCTAGCCACATTCCGACGACCCTAAGGTATAACTTTCTTTGAAACCATCATTGCTCTAGATGCAGGCAGATCTTTTTCGATTCTGTAGTCAAATCTAGGTCTTGGTTCAAAGAGGAAAGAAGGGGGGTGGGGTGGAGCATGAATCTAGGACGTGGTTCAATGAGGAAAGGAGGGAGGAAAAGTAGTATAGACTGGCTATCCAGCCGCTCTGTTGGTCAAAAAAGGAAAAGGGGGGTAACCCAGTACACACATCTGTAAGGAACCGATCTCTTTGTTGAAAAAGGAAAGAAACTGGGGGGTTGGGTAGTTTGTGCAGGACTGGATTTGCTGCCCTCACATAGGAAAAAGGTTCAAAGAGAACAAATATGGGACCAACACAGATATGCTGCTTGGCAGCATACTCTGCATCACCCATTTATATGTGTGGATGCACATGGTGCTGGCATGTCCCATGTCCCATACAACTATTTTGCTGTTATTAATCTAAGAATGCCGCTGGAAAATTGAAGCAATGCCACAGTTAAAAGTAAATTACATTTTTAACGAATGTTATTTTAAGAGAATGTCTCTATTAATATGAATCAATGCAACCGTTTTAGAAATGCTACTGTCCTACTTTGTTTTCCATCAAGATAAGGTAGATGCTTCTTTTTGTGGCCATATGATTCATCCTCCTTTATTGGCCAGTAATTGTTTCTTTTTTTACCTCTGAAAACAGGGATATCTATTCAACTCGTTGCTATTGTGACCTTTTGCTTCACTACACAAAACACTTTTGTTTTAAGAGTGCTTTGTGAAGTTCAACTTAAATGTCACACCAGCAACTTTGCTTGATTTAGTTGAACTACACAAAACGAGATTGGATTTCCTATTCCTATTGGCAGATTCATATTTGATCTTGTCTGCCTCATGAAAGGTCAGTACCAGCCTTCATCCACATGATTATGTAGTGTGATTTGAGATGTTGTGCTACTTGTAGTGGTACTGTTTTAAATAAATGTTGAATTGAAGCTCTTGTATTGCTGTCTTTTCCCATTAAGTGAACAAAAATGGGACCAACCCAGATGTGATGCTTGTTGCTTTGTTACAACAAACTCTGCATCATCCCCTTTATAAGTAGATGGAAGCACATGGTGCTATTGCGCCCACTCTCCCCTGGAACTGTTTATGCTTTTTGTTAATCTAATGCCACTGGTAAAATTAAGCAATGCCACTCTTAGAATTAACTACTGAATCTTAGTTCAAAACTGCAACACTTGTTAGGGATCGGCGGGAGTACCATTTCTGTTAGGGATCGGTGGGAGTACATGTTTAAGAAATGTATTATTGAGATAATGTCTCTGTTATTATATATCAGTTACAGTGTTTTACAAATGGTACTATCCTTCGTTGTAGTTCTTTCTACACGATTAACCAAGGTATTGTTAAGATAATGTCTCTCTTAATATGAATCAGTTGCACTGTTTTAGGAATGGTACTTTTCTGCTTTGTCGTTCTTTATACATGTTGAAACCAGGTATTGTTAAGATAATGTCTTAGTTAATATGAATGAATCACATTGTTTGAGAATTGCTACTGTCCTGCTTTGTTTCCCATAAAGATAAGGTAGATGTTTTTTCTTTTGGGACTATAAGTCATCAACCGTTATTTCACAGTAATTGTTTCCTTTATACCTATTTGTGCGTACAGGGATATCAAAACTTCTGCTCGGTTCTATTTCGACTTTGATTTTAGTTGAACTACACAAAAGGAGCCAATGTGTTTAAGGCAAACTGTTGCATTATTGGGCCCAGTTGGTCTTTCCACTTTGCAGAAAGAAGCAGTCACTGTTTGCGCTACATTACAGAAGGAATGATCGAGAAGCTTTAGAGTATTAGTAGACCCTGGTGACATGACTAGTCTACAGACCAAGGGAAACTCAACTCAACAGCACGTGGTGTGCAAAATTCACTCCACAAGGAAAGGTATGACCAAGTCAGTCGCCGACGTAGTCGTAACAAACGAGGTCAGTATCGTCCTTCATCCACTTGATCATGCTTTGTTATGTTGTGCTAATTATATTGTTGTATTGTTTTGAATAAATGTTTAATTGAAGCTATTGTATTGCTATGTTTTCCTGTTAAGATAATGAAGATGATTATAGTTGTGAGCGTATGTTTAATCAACTAGTACCATTATTATATTCATCACACTTTCTGTATTTATGCAGACTGGGATGCTTAGCTTGATTTCAATGGAACTGCACAAAATGTTCAGATGGTTCATGTTCTCCATAATATTGCATCATGCACAATACATCGTATGGTTCTCTAATCATTCGTCGTCACCTTGAGCCACCGGAATATCGACTTGAATGGAGCTTCGAACATCTTCAAGGCCTTGCAACATATAAATACGAAATCCACCGTGCTACGCAAGACATTGTTTGATTTCAGTGGAACTGCACAAAAAGATACGTTGGTTAATCTGGCTCCATGTGCCATTTTAATGTGCAAACTGATGACAAACCCTGCCCGTTCCACAATCATAGGCATTACATATTTTGAATGGGAAAAGCTTGGCAAAGTTTAATCATTTATGTTAGCAAGAAGACATTCATTTAGTGTTTTGGAATTGGAAAACCTTGTCAAATTTTGCTCATTGATGTTAGCCAGAAGACATGCATTTGATATTTTGGAATGGGACGCCCTTATTGTCATAGTCATGAATGTTGACTTATGTAAGGTATTTTAAGAGTTTGTTCTAAATGTTGTCTATGAAATGCCATGCCTTGTGAGTTTGATTGCAAAGTTGAGCTTGGAATGGTGTGGCATGCGGCATCACGAGCTGTTCACCGTTCCTCCTGAGAATAATGCTTCGTATTGTTTTGCATGTTGATCTAATGCCAGTGATTTGCATGTTAAGAAGATCATCCTCTTCTGTTGTTTCTGTGCTTAAGAAGTACATTGTGTTATGTTTCATTCATAGCCTATACGACAACTCGGGTAGGTTAGAGGTGAAACCATATGATCTTCAGACCAACTCATCATCTTAGGCCATGATTGGATCGTCGTTTTCCAACCAAAACCTCTTGTAAAACCGACGCTTGTAAATAAAAGCTGATGGTCTTGGGCAAAGCGCTTGGTTGGTCGTTTTTGACTAGTAAAATATACACTGGTTTCTCAAATTACATGCGTAACTCGCCAGTTTTCGTTATAGACCTTGGGCCGTCGGTTTAATTACGCCTGTATTTTACGTGTTGTTTCCGATGACGAGTAAATTACAATTGTATCCTTAATACAGGTGTGAAACAATCTAGATCTCCCAAGCGCGGCCTTACCGTTTCTTGCCGGCTCAGTCTCTCGATGGTGCTCATAGGGGTCCGATGATCCTGGCTTCCTGAACAACCAACGGACGATGTATCAGACCATCCGTAGGGCCCGCGAGGCCCTCTTCGTCGTCCTTCGAGTTGTTGCGCTCGCTGTGGTGCCGCCATATCGCGTTGTCAACATGGTGAACGAACATGAGGAATCAAGAGATGACTTTACTTGGAGAGGATGACAGTGGGGGCCCACCAGGGCAAGAGCCGCACGTACGCAAGTGCATCCTTATTATATACAACTATAATTTTTTTGCTTCCTCCCGGTTTACTGACATCACGGCCCCACACCATTGTCAACCTATATAGTCAATAAACGAGAGAACTGCACAAGGAGCGGCCGACAGCTAGGACCCAGCAGCTCGAGCAGTATTTATGTTTTTGAGGTGCGAGTGGAGTTTTTCTTGAGCGATGTTATTGTTGTTGTTCAGAGGAGCAGGGTATCAACTGGGCAGGCTATGGCCCGTCTAAGCCAGGCTATTATTTTATGTCGACCAAATATCAAGCCGAGATATTAATTTTTCAAGATGAAAATGGCTAGCCCAGCTATACTTTTTTTGCGGAATACCCAACCCAGGTCAACTTGTTATTCTCCGCCCTGCTGGGTAGCAAATCTTTCCTTGGAGGGATGCATTAGGCCTAACGAGAAAATGGGCTTTAAGAAATAATAAATGGGATGTAACTATAAAAGCTGGGCTGTAAATATAAAAAACGCACCAAACAGGTAATTAGTTTCAAAAATATTATTTTTGGATTTTGAAATTTTTAATTTCATTACTTGTTGCGCGCGCAATATTTCGTTGGATTTTTACCTAATACAAATTTATTTTGAAATTATATTTAATCTGACTCAAAATTTCGGGATAAAAATATTTCGGATCCCATCAAAATGTGGGATTTTTTGTTGAATTCTGTTTTGAGCGGTTGGTTGAAATTATTAATCATTGTCGTGGCTAGAAAATGGGCTATAATTTTAACAAACTGTGAATGGGCTGTAGTAAATTCCATTAAAATTCAAAAATGGGTTGTACATTATTACAAATCGCAAATGGGCTATATGTTCTATGCCACAGATGTGATGCTTACTTATGGGCCTACTGAGTTGACGCATACGGAAGGCTTTGTCAACTTATAGTCAACACACGATTCTAGCAGCAGTGGCCATTGGCTGTGCACCCATTGGCTGTAGTGCTTCTTCAATCTCGGATATTCTTTCTTTAGCCACCCAAACCACCGCTGGCGGTATCGCCTGCTACCGCCTCTTGTGGCCGGCTGTGCTGGTGCGCAGGCTTCACCAGCCCACACTACTCCCATCGTCATCCAGGCCATTGTCCATCCAACGGCTGTAGTGCTTCTTCAATCTCGGATATTCTTTCTTCAGCCGCCCAAACCATCGCTGGCGGTACCGCCTACTACCGCCTCTTGTGGCCGGTTGTGCTGGCACGTAGGCTTCACCGGCCCACCCTACTCCCATCGTTGTCCAGGCCATTCCTCTACTCACCAACACCTCCTGTTATTCTCCGTCTACGGCAGCCTCACACCATAGCCGAACAAGTGAACCCTCATACTCCCCTTCGCGTGGGCATCCACTGCTGTGTCTTCGCTGGCTCCAGGTCGTTCCCTTCCTAGGCCTCGCCATCATTCACCGCGTTGCTTCTCTCGGCGCGGCGTGGTCAACTTTGTCAACATATGACAACCATCAGAAGAGGCATGTACGTGGAGTGGCTGACAGTAGGGACCCACATGGCCAATGGCTGCATGCAGCAAGTGCCCCTTATTATGCGAAAACAAATGATTTCTCCCTCTGACAGGTTTGACCCACCAGCTACATCTTCGCATGCAAGGAAGTGCTTCCTTTATTACGCAGAAAAAAGTTTCCTCTCCCTGACAGCTAGGACCCACCAGCTTTATTATGATCCATTTCGTGAAAATATAGATTGTAACAAAGATGCCAAATTATTTTCTTTTTATTCTAACTCGAAAAAGAAGAAATAAAAAAACCAAGAAAACTTCTTCGCACGCAAGGAAGTGACGCTTTATTACCCGCAAAAAAAATGATTCCTCCTACTAGATGGGACCCACCAGATTTGACTTGTGGGCCTACTAAGTTGAGGCGTACACAGGGCTTTGTCAACTTAGTCAATAAACGATTCTAGCTACATTGACCGTTGGATGTTAATCCAACGGCTAAGCTGCGTCTTCAACCTCTGGACTTCTTTCTACAGCCGCCCAAACCAGCGCCCGCCGTACCGCCTGATGCAGCCTCCCGTGGTCGTCTGTGCTGCCGCGCAGGCCTCACCACCCGACCATACTACCACTCGCCAGGCCTTCCCTCTACTCACCCACACCCCCTGTTATTCTCCAGTGACGCAGCCTTACATCGCAGCCGAACCAGTGAACCCACGTACTCCCCTCCGCGTGGGCATCCACCTGCCTCGTCTTCCCTGGCTCAGCGTCGTTCGCTTCCTAGGCCTCACCGTCGTCCACCGCCTGGGTGCTGTCCGTGTGGCGTGGTCAACGTGGTCAACGAACGATAGTCATCGAAAGAGTACTGTACGCGGTGAGGCTGACAGATGGACCCACCAGCTACATCTTCGCACGCAAGGAAGTGCGTCCATATTATGGGCAAAAAATGATTCTTCCCCCTGACAGCTGGGACCCACTAGTTATATCTTCGCACGCAAGGAAGTGCCTCCTTATCCTTCATGACAGCTGGGATCCATCCGGTCGAAGCGTATGTAGCGTTGTCTGTCTGGTCGCGAACATGTACGTACGTACTGGTCGATCGGTCTCTCTGCAAGTATGAACCATGGCCGAGTAAGTAGCAGCACATGTCATAGTAGAGCACCCGACATAGCAGTTCAAGCAGTCCCGTCTAAATCATGTACATGTACATACAGCCAAAGGGCAAAAAATATGACCACGTACGTACATACGGGCGGGGTCGCGAACGCGTACTCACGCATACGGACGACCAGGGCTCGTGTACATGGAGAGGCAATGGACAGCAGCAACGGTGTCCTGTTCATCGGGCAGCCAACCCGCTGGGTCGGAACAGAGAAATAGTGTCCTATTCATCAGGAGGCAACAAACTTGGGTCGAAATGCGTCCTGTTCAACGGGAGCAAACCGACTTGTACGAAATAGCCGGAACGTGGTCTGGTGTATCGCAAAACGGAGGAAACGGACTTGTGTTCGAGCTCCTACGGTCGAAACGGGGTGCTGTTGATCGGGAGAGGTGTGGTGTACCGCAAAATGAAGGAAATGGACTTGTGTTGGAGTGCCTACTGGCGAAACGGGTTCCGGTTCATTGGGAGGGGTGTGGCGTACCGTAAAATGGGACTCCACGGGGGGTACTGTTCATCCACCGTCTACTGCCTCGCTCCATCCTCCACGGGCTACTGTTCATCCATCGTCGACTTCCTCCAGCTTCCACCTGCTACTGTTCATCCACCCGTCGACTTCCTCATGCCTCCCCCAGCTACTGTTCATCCACGGGGGCTACTGTTCATCCAGCCTCCACCGGCTACAGTTCAACAAGCCCTCCACAGGGTCCTGTTCATCCACCCCAACCGGCTTGGGTGTGGCGGCCTCCTCAGGGTCCTGTTCATCCAGCGGCAACGGCCTACTACCACGGGGTCCTGTTCAGCCAACCCCCACTGGGAACTGTTCATCCACAGCCAACCAACCGGCTCGACTCACCACGTCTCGACTAGTTCTACGTATCCCGCGCACGGTAGCAACGATCACTGTTCATCAAGAGGCAACCCAACACCGGCTGGCTACGTCTCGCCCAGGGGCTCGATCAGCTTCAGTAAAGCAGCAGCACTAATCGATCGCTCGGGTTCAGTTAGCAACAATAGCGAAGGAATTTCTCAGGTTCAGTTAGCAGCGAATGAATCGCTCGGGTTCAGTTAACACCCATGGGGTCGATCGATCGCTCGGGTTCAGTAACGTAGCTATAGTGCGATCACTCGGGTTCAGTTAGAGCCCAACACCTCACACACACGCGCGTACAAGAGAGAAACGCGCAAACCATAGTGCATCGCTCGGCCCAGACCACCCACCGTAACCGGGAAGTCCCTGAAATTTTCCTCACCCTCGCTTCTACCATGATTTTTTCCGTCATGGACGGCCCAAAGAATGTCATGCAGGTGTGTCGTGGTTTGACACGATCACCTATGGGGCCATCGGCCCCTTTGTGGTTCGGCAAGGGGGAAGGGAACGTTGCACAAAGAACGGAGGCCGTAGAGCAGCACGACAATGGTGACGCGGGTGATTTTTACCCAGGTTCGGGCCGCTGCGAGGCATAAACCCTACTCCTACTTTGGTGGATTGGATGGAGGACCGTGACGAATGCACAGTGCTCAAGCCCGGTAAGGTCGCCTCGGGGAGAGTAGCTACGCCCGTATGAGTGTACAAGGGTCCGAATCCTTTCTAGGGTTGCCTCGCCCCTCCTTTTATAGGTCAAGGGGTTAACAAAATGGCAAAATAGTCATTATCCAATGATTAGATAGCCACAGTGCTATCATAGCTAACTCTGCAGACAGGACAAGGTGCATTAAATGCACCGCTTAGTGTCACGTCGTGGATGCAGCCCGGCAAGCCTTGCCGCGCCATTCAGCCACCTTCTCGTCTTCCTACATGACACGCCCTGGCCGGGTGTCATTTAGGTGTGATCCTCCTTAGAAATGGCTGCCACGTGCCAAATGATAGACACTTAACCACTTGGGGGCTCAACACCGCACCGATAAGTGACTTGCGTCGCTGTGAGGTGGAGCGGTGGAACTTTGGCAGGATAGCAGGCCGTCAGTCCCCCGGCAACCCTTGCCGGGGAGGTCTTGGGACTTGCCCTTGGGGTGGCCTCGACCCGACCAGGATCGCCTGCCTGATAAGGGGGTTTTTCCCCTTAGTGAAATCTTGCTCCTTCGGCTTGTCTTGGTGTTCTTGATCCGCCCTTTGATTTCTCAAAGAGCTATCTCTTATGCTTGGTCTTGTCTTGTCGCTGTAACCTTGCCCTTGAGCATGTGTACAGTCCGGGCAATATACACCAGGGTTTATTGCACCGACAGGAGCCCCTGGGCCCGGCCTGAACTCGCTGCCAAGCGTCGTAGGGGTAGGCCCTATCAGGTACATAGGCAAAGGGCTGGTGGCTGCTCATCCCTTGATATTTTCCTTGCTTCTTCATTAACATGTGCTTGAGTCAGTTTCTGGATTTTCCGTGCGTCATGCAAGACGTTATGGGGGAGTTTTAAGCCACGATCTGTGGCTACCCACATCCCACGTTCATGGGGTAGTAACTGCCATTCCACTAGCTTCTCCGCTTCTGGTGTTCCTCCATGTACGCTGCATGCATTGCGCAGGGTTGGTGGCGTTCACTGGGGGGGCACGGAAATCTGTGCCATGGCAGAAAGCCAGGCGCCACGGATTGGCGCACGGGGTCGGCCTTGATTCCACGAGCCATTGGTGGTGCAGAGGAGTCAGACTAGCCGAGCGGGGTAGTTGCCCCGAGGGTGAGGAGCCGGCCCCCGGTCCCGTTTGCCTATAAAAGGGGATGTGGGCGAGGTGCTGGCTCACACCCATCTCTTCCTCCTTCCTTGTGGCATTGTTCTTCCATCATGGTGAGGGGGAGAGGGCGTAGTGGCACTCCAGTAGCGGCGACGAGGGCTCCTGCTCGACAGCGCCTCCCTCCTCCTGTTTGGGACGCGGGAGTGGAGCCCGTTGTGAGGGGAGGAGGGAGAGGGCGGGGACATGGCCACCGCGGCGCTCGGGGTCGAGGAGGACGAGGCGGTGCTCTGATCGCACCTCTCCCGGCTGTTCAGGACCCGAATGAAGGCCACGTCGGGGACCAGCCGCTGGAGTTCATCGTCAAGCTGCGAGGGCCCCCGCGCAGCCATCTTTGGCTCCCTACCCCATTTGCAAGGGTGATGGAGATCGAGCAGCTGCCGGGGTTGAGGCTGCAAAAGACGTGCTACTGTAATGGCAGCATGCAGGCGGATGTGGAGTTCCCCACTCCTCATGTCATGCTTCTCCAGCGAGGTTGGAATACTTTTGCCTGTGCCCATAGCTTGGCAGCTGGGCACGTCCTCCATTTCAAGCTAATGGATGCCACGCCGCTCTCCGTCAAAGTCTTCAGACGCTCGGGTGCTCGCTTAGGGTGCTGCGCGGAGAGCTCGACTGACGATGAAAACTCCTCCTCGAGCGATAGTGACAAGGCGGACAGTGACGGCGATGACGGTGGAGTAGGTGGGGATGACGACGGCTCCAACTCTGGCTGAACACAAGCCGCACCGTCACCGTCAGCCGGCGGCACCATCATTTGCACCTGCATCTCCTCCCGGCAAGGCAATTTGCCGGGGTGTTGCGTGCGAGTGGTGCCTTCGCCTCCTCCAGCAGTCTTCCAGCTGGACCTCGGCAGGCTTCCTCGCGGGCTCCGGCTTCGTTCGCCCTGCCGCATCCTGCTGGCCCTGGTGGCGGTGACCAGGGCGTTGCCTAGTCGCTCTCCCCATCCATCACCTTCGCCCTCACCCTCTCGATCTTGTCAAGCTACTCCCTGCGGGCTTTGACGAGGTTAGGCTTGGCTTCCACCCAGGCACTCCTTTTGCCCTTTTTGCCTCACACTAGAGTTCCTAGGAGGAGAAGGACAAGAAAGGGATTACGGGGCACTTATCTTTTTTCAGTCTAAAATAAGCAGGCACTTGCTGAACTTTAGTCTTAAATATGTAATCTTCTTTATCCATGTTTGTGCTCTGTAAGATCTGTACTTTTTTATCCACATATTAATGAAAAAGACAAGCCTTGCCAGGTACTTGTGCATGTATTACATCCATGTAGAGGTGGAATGCCTCTATACGTATAAGTAAACAAGTTTTCTCTGGCAAGCTATCCTACCGGTGCCTTTCGTTTGTTGCCGGGGGGCTTGGCCTGCCGGGCTCGAAACTATGAAAATGGACCAGCCCCCTGTCGAACCTTTCTCTGTCAAAGGCCATTACAACCACCTTGACCAAAGCAATGCTCGGGTCAAAGGATGGGAGCACCCATGCTTCGAAGGCCACGAGGTTTCTATATGCACAAGTTTCTTCTTACAGAACATGTATGGATAAGAAAGAACTTATCTGTTTGGCTTGTCGGGGACTAGTATGTAGGCTTGTTTCCATTTCTTCTCTTCAGAACCGAGTCCGTGGCGAGAGCCCTGCAGTTTAGTGCAGATGAAAACAAAGCAACATATGACCTTATCTATATGATCATGCCATGCTCATGTTATGCTATGCATGCATGCAAGTTTTTGGGGCCCCCAAGGCTTCGTTTATTTATCTGTTGCTCAGGGTCTGCGCCTGGCTTTGTACAAAGGGTTACATGCAGGATCGGCAAGGCTTGTACAAAAGGGTGACTGCCGGGCAGGGCCCGACAGCCGCGCCTTACGAGTAGAACTTACGAAGATGCTCAATGTTCCATGAGTTTTGCAATTGAATGCCATCTTCGGTCTCCAGATGGACTACGCCGGGTCTGGAGACTCGGACTACCCGGTAAGGGCCTTCCCACTTTGGCATCAACTTGTTTGCACCTTTGGCAGACTGAGCACGCCTAAGGACAAGGTCGCCTTCCTCAAGGATCTCGGCATGAACCCTGCGGCTGTGATAGCGACGCAGGGCTTGCTAATAGCATGCAGCACGCGTAGCAGCCTGGAGACGGTTCTCCTCAGGGAGCACGGCATCATCATGCCGGTGCAGCTCTTACTCTACTTCATCGTAGGCAAATACTCGAGGTGACCCGTATATGAGTTACGTGGGGATCACTGCTTCTGCCCCATAGACTAGGGAGAAGGGAGTATGGCCGGTAGCTTGATTGGGTGTCGTACGGAGGGGCCAAAGAACCACCAGCAGCTCATCAATCCAGCGCCTGCCGCAATTCTGCAGCCTATCAAATGTTCTTGTCTTGAGTCCTCACAGCACTTTAGTGTTCGCCCTCTCAGCTTGTCTGTTGCTTCTGGGATGGGCAACAGAGGCAAATGAGACCTTGCTTCCGAGGGCTTGAACATATTGCATGAAGGCGCGACTTGTGAATTGGGTACCGTTGTCAGTGATCACTCTCGCGGGAATCCCGAAGCGGCACACCAATCCTTTCAAGAACTTGATAGCTGACTATGCGGTTACCTTCCTCACGGGCTCCACTTCTGGCCACTTTGTAAACTTGTCGATGGCAACGTACAAGAATTCAAAGCCCCCGGTAGCACGGGGGAAGGGGCCCAAGATGTGAAGCCCCCAGACCGAAAAGGGCCATGACAAAGGAATCGTCTGGAGAGCTTGAGCAAGTTGATGGATATTCATGGAGTGGAACTGGCAGGCTTCCCATCTAGTGACTAGCTCAATTGCATCTTGGAGGGCCGTGGGCCAGTAGAAACCTTGCCGGAAAGCTTTTCCAACCAAGGTTCTTGATCCAATATGGGAGCAGCACATGCCTTTGTGTATCTCTACCAACAGTTCCTTCCCCTCTTCCCGGCAAATGCACTTCAATTTCACACCGTTGGGTCTCCTTCTGTATAGCGCATCATCGACGAACTGATACATACTGGCCCTCTGGGCTAGTTTTTCAGCTTCTGCTTGCCCTTCGGGAAGTTCTCCTGTTTGGAGGTAACAGATTATGTGTCATGCCCAAGTTGGAGCCTGAGGCTTGACAACAAGGATTAGCGGCACCTCCTCGTTCATGGGAGCGCATGCCTCAATCGCAAGGACTGGTAGTTTGGCAGGAGGGTGTTGCTCGCCAAGCGAAGTGAAGTTGTTCCCGCCAACCTCTCTGCCGGGGCTTCAGGAAGCTCTGCCGGGAGAGGCTTGCCGGAGTCCAGTTTCCTCCTCCTTCTGGCCATTGTTGCTGGGGATACGGAGGGTTGAGTCAGGTGAAGAACAAAAGCTCCTAGTTCCACAGGAAGCTTTTGCGCAGCGCACTTTGACAGAGGATCAGCAATGCTGTTTTCCGCACGGGGCACGTGCTCTATTTGCAATCCATCAAAGCGCTCCTCCAGCGTTCTCACTTCCTCCACATATGCCTCCATTAATGGACTCTGATAATCCTTGTTCACTTGCCTCACCACGAGCTGTGAGTCTCCTCGAATGATCAACTTCTTAATCCCCAACTCCGTCGCGATTCTGAGCCCGGCAAGGAGTCCTTCATACTCTGCAGTGTTGTTAGTTGCCTTCTCCCGGGGGAAATGCATCTAGATCACATACTTGAGGCATGATCCATTCTTGGGGCGCTTCCTTGTCGGGGATAACTGTTTCTAGTGCCTCTTCGTCTGGGGTAGGTGTCCACTATGCAATAAACTCTACTAGTGCTCTCCTCTGAATGGTTGATCTACTCTCAAACTTCAAACCAATGCTTGATAACTCCAAAGCCCATTCCTTTATTCTGCCAGTGGCCTCTGGATTCCTCAGTATATGTTGCAAACGGAATTGGGGTGATAACTATGATCTTGTGGGCTTGGAAGTAGTGGCATAGTTTCCTTGGGGCCATGATGAGGCCAAAGATCATCTTTTGCACGCCAGAATACCTTGACCTAGCCCCCCACAATAGGGAGTTGACAAAGTAAACTGGCTGTTGCACCACCTTCTTCCTTGTCGCAGTCTTGTGATTGCCTTTGCTTCTCTGCTCCTCCTTCTCTTGATCTGCACTCAGCCTTGCCGTGACTGGTTCATTCCATTCTCCGGGGAGGACAGTTGCTGCAGCTGCGCCTTCCTCCACTTCCCACTGTGCCACCAGTGCTTCGCTAACCACTTGATTGGTTGCTGCTAGATACAGCAGCAACGACTCTTGTGGTTTAGGAGCGACCAGGGTGGGAATAGAGGAAAGGTAAGTTTTTAAGTCCTGCAGCGCTGCTTCTGCCTCCGGGGTCCACTTTATGGGTCCTGCCTTCTTCAAAATTTTGAAGAATGGTAGGGCGCCCTCGGCGGACATGGAAATGAACCTACTCAGCGCGACAACACATCCAGTTAAATGCCTCACATCCTTGACTGTCCTGGGTCCTTGAATCTACTCGACCGCTCTAATCTTGTCGGGGTTGGCCTCTATCCCCCGGTGAGACACAAAGAAGCCAAGTAGCTTGCCGGAGGGAACGCCAAACACGCACTTCTCTGGGTTCAGCTTCAAGTTGATCTTGCACAGGTTTGCAAAGGTCTCTTCCAAGTCCTGAATGAGTGTTGATCTGTCCTTGGTCTTGACCACTATGTCATCCATGTCAGCTTCAATATTCCTGTGTAGCTGAGACTCAAACCCTATTTGCATTGCACTTGCAAAAGTGGAGCTAGTGCTCTTTAACCCGCAGGGCATCCGTACGAAGCAGTACATGCCACATGGGGTTATGAACGGTGTCTTCTCCTCGTCCTCCTTGGACATTAATATCTGGTGGTACCCGGAGTAGGCATCCAAGAAGGAAAGCGGATCACACCCGGAGGTGGAATCCACGATCGGGTCGATGCGCGGCAAGGGGAACGGGTCCTTCGGGCATGCTTTATTCAGATATGTGAAATCTATGCAAAGCCTCCATTTCCCATTCGCCTTGTGCACTACCACTGGATTTGCCAACCATGTTGGGTGCAATACTCCTCTGACCAAACCAGCTGCCTCAAGTTTCCTGATCTCCTCGGCAATGAACTGCTACCACTCCAAGGCTTGCTTCCAGACCTTTCTGCTTGACGGGTCAGGCATGAGGGCAGATAGCAAGGTGGTGCTCGATTACCTCCCTGGGAACACCGGGGATGTCAGATGGTTGCCAAGCAAACACATCGAGATTCGGCCCCAGGAAGGCAATGAGCGAGCTTTCCTATTTGTCATCAAGGGTGGAGCTGATAGTAAATGTACCATCAGCGCCAACCAGCCCTCCCGGGACCTTCTTCATAGAGGGTGCAGCAACCTTGGATCTCTTGCTAGTGGAACTCTCCGGCAAGTCATCGACAGGTGCAGCGTACTACGGAGAGGCGCGCTTCCCGAATTTTTTGCCAGTATCGTTGCTAGCTTTTCTCCCTTGTTTGTTTTCCTTTGCGGGGATTGCAGCTTCCGCGGCCTGGGCAGCGACCGCATCCCGGTACATCTTGTCCAGGCATACAATTGCATCCTTCTTGTCTGATGGGATCAAAATAACGCCCATCGGTCCTAGCAACTTCAGGGTGTTGTAGGCATCATGGGATGCCGCCATGAATTTTACCAGGGCAGGTCGTCCAAGTATCCCATTGTATGGCAATGGAAGCTCTACCACATCGAACACAATCTTCTCAGTCCGATAGTTCAATTCTCCTCCAAATGTCATCGGCAGCGTGATCTTCCCCTTTGGATGGCTCCTGCCGGGGTTGATCCCTTGGAACATGCCAGTAACCTTGAGCTCTTCATCTATTAGCTGCAGCTTGCTGATCACCTTAGGGGAAATCAGATTCAACCCGGCCCCGCCGTCAACCAACATCTTTGTGACCTTGAGGTTGCGGATTGTTGGTGATACCAACAATGGCAAGCATGCTACCGCGGTGGTGCGTTTAGGGTGATCCTCTTTGCCAAAGATGATGGGCGTGCGAGACCATTTGAGTGGTTTCCGCGAATCTGCCGCTAGCTCCACAGCATTGGCCTCACGCACCCATTATTTCAGCTGGCGGTGAGAGGAGTGCAAAGATGAACCCTCGTCAATGCACAGGGCGTCAGTGGCTTTCTGAAACTCTTGCTCGCTGGTTTCCTCTTCATCCCCTTCATTGCTTTCATCACCACATTCCTTCTTCTCATGGCCTTTAGCAGGTTTCCCTTGATGTTGAGGGACCTTGCCGGGGCAGCCTCCTCGGCCCTTCCCGCCAATGCCATCTTGGTCTCTCTCCTTGTCACGCTTCTTGTACGCAGCTTTCTGCTTCTTGACGAGTTGCTCAACTTGATGACACTCTTGGAGATCATGGCCCTTGGTTCGATGGATCTTGCAGTACGGCCCGTCAGCCTTCCCAGCCTTCTCGACTGCCGCAGCTTCCCGGAAGTTGATGCACATGGCAACTTCCTTGCCTGGGGCTTCGGCCTTGGCCTTCTTGCTAGTACTAGGAGCACCTGATACCTCGACAGCCAGCACTGCTTTCTCTTTGCGCTTCTTGTTGCGTTTCTTCTTCCTCTTCTTCTGGTTGGCAGAATCGTCGTCATCTTCTGAGTCAACGTCGATGCCATCCTCTTCTCCAGGGATTCGCCTCCCCTCCTCCATACGGGCGCACTTATCCGCCAAGGTGTAAAGCTCGTTCATAGTCTTGGGCAGCCAAACGTTCATCTTGGAACGTATCCCGCGGTTGCGTACGTTGGACTAGAACGCGGCAATCACAGCTGCCGGGTGGATATTTGGAATGTTCCAGTGCACCTGGCTGAACCGCTGCATGTACTTCCGCAAACTCTCTCCTTCCTTTTGTGGAAGGAGCTGCAAATCGCTGGGCCGCCCTGGTTCTTGATGGCCGCCCGTGAAGGCACCAACAAACTCGTGGCACAGGTTAGCCCAAGTCGAGATGGAGTTCTCCGGCAAGTGCGTCAGCCACGACCTCACATTTGGCTTGAGCGCCAAAGGGAAGTAGTTGGCAAATATCTTTTCATCTCTTCCTCTGGCGGCTTGAACGGCGATGGTGTAGATGCTCAAGAACTCTGCCGGGTTCAGTCTTCCATCATATTTTTCTGTATCTCTGGCTTGAACGTAAACGTACGGGCAGACGGCCAACGAACTTGCCGCAGCTCGCGAGTGAAGGCAGGACACCCAACCTCAAAAGGCAGGTATCCGTCTCCATTGGGCGCAGGCTCGTCGACATCGGGACCATTACGTCTGTCAGACTGGCGTTTGTTTTTTTGGAGCCATTCTATGGTGACACGCGCGCCTTCCCTCCGCCTGTCTTCCAGGATCAACCGCTGATCTCGACGAGCTCGAGAATCAGATGAAGCCATCGACACTTCGTTAGGTTCTTGGCCGTGCGGTTTTGGCCGCCGCTCCTGTGCTAGCTTCCGTGGGGGGTGAACTGCACCATAAGGTTGGCCCCTTCAGCACAGCCAGTGGCTCGGGCAGTCATTGCTGCCTGCAGATGTCGTGGCAAGCCCGCTCGCTGTGATCCCCCACCTCAGCGAAACCAATCAAACTTTGAATGGTGGTTCTCCATTCATCCATTTGATCGGTCGCTGGTGGGAATCTCAACAGGAGCTGGGCTCGCGCCACGTCTTCCGAAGCAGTGCTTCGCATGGATGACAACGCGGATCGCGATGTTGCCTGACTTCTAATGGTACCGGTAGTGGCGGCATCGCGTTCTCATCGTCGCGAGCCAGTCGCAAGGGTGGCATGATGACGAGAAGGACGCGCTTGGGGGTTGACAACCACATTCGGTGCTTTGTCTTGATTGCCTTCCCCTGGGTAAGGCGCGTGCCCCGTAGTTGCACCCGCAGCGGGGGCAGCCAGGGGGTTGCGATTCACGCCGGAGCGGGTGCCATCGCTGCGGCTACATCCTCCAGTGAGGTGGAGAGGCAGAGATTGAATATTCTCCCCACCCGCACCTTGTGGAGCGTGGGTGCTAGGATGTTGCTGATGTTGTCCTCCTCCGGTGCCTCCTGCTCCCACCTCGGCCGCACAGGGAATGGTGACGGCGCCGCCCGCGCCGGTCACGTTCCCTGCGGTGTCTGCATCCCCCGACGCCACCGTAGCCCCCATGTGATCTGTGGCTGCATCCGAGGGGGCATTCGAGGTGGAAGGGTGGGCTGTTGCACCAGACTTTTTCTTGGGCGCCATGGATGATGAAGCCGTCGATGAAGAAGATGGTGATGAAGTTTGAGGCGCTGTTTACGTCCTCGGGTTCGCACAAGCGCTCTCCCTACCTGGCGCGCCAAAGATGTCATGGTTTGACACGATCACCTATGGGGCCATCGGCCCCTTTGTGGTTCGGCAAGGGGGAAGGGCACATTGCACAAAGAGCGGAGGCCGTAGAGCAGCACGACAATGGTGACGCTGGTGGTTTTTACCCAGGTTCGAGCCACCGCGAGGCGTAAAACCCTACTCCTGCTTTGGTGGATTGGATGGAGGACTGTGACGAACGCGCAATGCTCAAGCCCGGCAAGGTCGCCTCGTGGAGAGCAGCTACGCGCGTATGAGTGTATAAGGGTCCGAATCCTTTCTAAGGTTGCCTCTGCCCTCCTTTTATAGGTCAAGGGGTTAGCACAATGGCAAAGTAGTCATTATCCAGTGATTAGATAGCCACAGTGCTATCATACCTAACTCTGCAGACGGGACAAGGTGCATTAAATGCATAGCTTAGTGTCACATCGTGGATGCAGCCCAACAAGCCTTGCTGCACCATTCAGCCACCTTCTTGTCTGCCTGCATGACACGCCCCAGGACGAGTGTCATTTAGGTGTGATCCTCCTCAGAAATGGCTTCCACATGCCAAATGACAGCCACTTAACCACTTGGGGGCTCGACACCGCACCGATAAGTGACTTGCGTCGCTGTGAGGTGGAGCGGTGGAGCTTTGGCAGCATAGCAGGCCATCGGTCCCCCGGCAACCCTTGCCGGGGAGGTCTTGGGAGTTGCCCTTGGGGTGGCCTCGACCTGACCAGGCTCGCTTGCCCGGTAAGGGAGGGTTTTCCCCTTAGTGATATCTTGCTCCTTCGGCTTGTCTTGGTCTTCTTGATCCGCCCTTTGATTTCTCAGAGAGCTATCTCTTCTGCTTGGTCTTGTCTTGTCACTGTAACCTTGCCCTTGAGCCTGTGTACAGTTCGGGCAACATACACCAGGGTTTGTTGCACCAACAAGGTGCATCCCCGGCCCGCCGAGGACGAAAAGCCCATTTTCTATCATGATTTTTTGTCATAGAAGTAGGAGCCCACCACATCTATGATGATACGTGGTTTTGTCACAATTATCATCATAGAAGTGTCATAACCATGACAGAAAAAGTTTTCGTTCGGGCCAAAATGTCACGGATGTGTCTTGTTTTAGTGATAGCGAGTAGTGAACGTTGTTTTAGGAATGTCTTCCTTCTTGATTTTGAGTAGATGGTACCCGGTCCTCAAATCAATCTTGGAGAATATCTGAGCTCCACTCAGCTGATCAAACAAGTCGTCAATCCTGGGAAGCGGGTACTTGTTTTTAATGGTAACATTATTAAGCTGACGGTAGTCCACACACATATGAAGACTACCATCCTTCTTGCCAATGAAGATAGCTGGTGAACCTCATGGCGATGAGCTAGGGCAAATGTACTCCTTTTTGCGCATCTCGTCCAACTATTTCTTCAACTCCACTAGCTTAGACGAAAGCATCCGGTAATACTTCTTGTAAATAGGTGTTGTCCCCGGCACAAGATCAATATAAAACTCAAGCTCGCGATTTGGTGGCATTCCTGGCAATTCTTCAGGAAAAACATCGGGGAATTCACTGACAACTGGTATCAACTCCATGCCAGAGGCTATAGCTGTATAGATCATCTCCCTTTTCGGTATGGTCCAGCGGCCCATGAACTATGCTGATTGTCCCGATGGATTTATTAACGTGACTTCCCGGGTTGCACAATTTATGCAGACTTGATGCCTTGTCAACCAGTCCATTCCCAATATAACATCCAGCTTTGCAGATTTAATAGTCACCAAGGTGGCAGGGAAAATGACTCCATGGATGTCCATCTCCAATCCACGGCATACCACATTAGTTTTGAGCATGAATCCAGGGGATTGTATCACCATAAATTTCTCAACAAGACAGCAAGAAAACTTGTTTTGGGCAAAAAACTCCGCGAAATAAAAGAATGGGAAGCCCCAGAGTCAAATAAAATTGTTGCAGGTATGTTATTAACAGGAAACATACCAATAACCACTTTTGGCTTTTCTTGGGCTTCTTCGGCGGAGAGGTGATGCACTTGCCCTTGAATGACCTTCTGGGCTAGGAAGGACCCCATGTTGTTGACTTGTGGCTTGATGGATGTAGTTGGCTTGCCATTCTTGGGACATTGCCTAGCATAATGCCCAGTCTGACCACAAGTGAAGGACGCGTTGTTGTGCTGACAATCTTCCCTTACTAGGTTGGTCACAAGATTCTTGACGCAATTCTCCGTCTTGTTGGCATTCTGCTGCCATGTTGGCTTGGACTCAAACTGGGGTTGCTGCCAGGTACTGGGCGTTTGCGGCCTTCATAGGCTGTCTTGTGTTCATTGGCAATCTTATGTTCCCGTTCTGCGATTTGATCCTTGTTTACTAGATTCTGGAAATCCAGAAAGTCCAACATACTGAGCGTACATCGAAGAGTATGGTGGAGTCCTCCAAGGAATCGGTTTATCTTCCTTTCTTCGATGGCCACATCATGAAGGGAATACTGAGCCAAATGATTGAACTTGTTTAGATACTCACTTGCTGACAGGTTCCCTTATGTAAGAGCAAGGAACTCTCTCTGCTTGACCTTCATAATACAAGCGGGAATGTGGTACTTGTGAAATTTGTCTTTAAATTTCACCCAAGTGACTTCGTCTTAAGTGGGGCACACGACTTTCATATTATCCCACCATATAGCAGTGGGTCCTTCAAGATAATGAGTAGCAAATGGAACCTTATCAATTTCTTCTGTACGAGCAATTTCCAGTTTCTTCTTAATGGTCCTTAGCCAATCGTCGGCCTCCATAGGGTCAACAACTTGACTGAAGTTGGGAGGCTTGGTCCTCTGGAAATCTGACAGCTTGGAGTGATTACCATTCTGATTGTTGTTCTGCCCAACCATAGTCTACATACTCCTCAGGAATTCAAGCAAGTCTTGGTTCCTCTTTTCTTCAAACATGCGCATAATTGGCTCGGTTGTAGGTGGCTACGGTGGAGAAGGTGGTGGTTGATACGGTTATGGGGACTGTCCTACCTATCAGGCGGATCGACGAACAAGGATATCGTCGCCACCATGACTGCTGCTACCACATCTTGTCATCCTATATTTGTTTCCGAATACGAAGCATCGAGATGAGCAACATCCATAAAAGGGGAAGAAAAGGCAAGCGACAAATCCAAGAAAAGCGATGAAAAACCAAGGCGAATAAAAGTCACAACATAATTATACATAGCCTCCACATCATACATGGAAAGGAAAGCATCAAAGAAAGTACAACTACGATTATACAAATATACACCAAGGCAAACTCGACTACTCCTGAAGGAAATGACCACACTGGTGGCCTAAAGAACTTGCGGGGGTCTCCTCGGCCTCAGACTCTGAATCGGAACTCACCATGTTAACGGAAACCTCCGGAGAAAAGGAAACACAATGATGCTGCCTAGAGGGCTCTCCCTCTGGGGCAGGTGTCAGATGGGGCTGAAGCATAGGAGCGGTGGGAGTAGCGAGAAGTAAAGCCCATTCAGCAGGACACTCGTGAGGAGTCACTATCGAGGTCTCCGAGTTACTCTGAGGTGTAATCGGAGTGGGTGGAGGAATAGTAGCTGGGGAAACGAGTGGGGTGAAAATAAGTGAAGGTGGAGCAAAAGTGGATCTAGCGGTAGCCAGAGCTGCCCGAGTACGAGTCAGCTCCTGGGCTAGGCTGGAAATCAGAAGGTACGCAGCCGTTATGTAACGAGAAAGATGGCTAGATAAACGGTTGCACGCCGGATCAATGGAAGGGAAACGGATGCGTCCAGTGTGGAACATGGACCGGTAGTAATACAAACCTGGGTGAGTCTGCATCTGGATCTCGTTGTAGCGCAAATCGACGAGAGCCTCAAATGCAGCAAACTGGATGACATGATCGGGTGTAGAAGCAAATTATCCCTTCGAAGAACGGGTGTAGATGCCGGTCATAGTACTATTGTGCAGGATGACCTCCGCGTAGTACTCATACACCGCGTCTCCTAGCTGCTCCCGGTACACCTGGTACACTGGGTCATCACCATCGGGGTAGATTCGATGCCACACGTTACATAGAAGGTGTGAAGTGGAAGGTGTCGGCTCCGGCAGATATGGGTATGGAACTGGAGCCATCTACACTCACAATCATTAGCCGGTTAGTAATAAAATAAACTAGATGCATGCAATGAAGCAACCAAGTGCAAATGCACACCCAAGGCATCCAAGGACTACTAACTATCGTTTACCTAACGTGTCGGCTGTCTATGGCGTCCTACAGTCAACGCGGCTCTGATACAAAACATTGTTGCACCCTGACTCAGAGCAACCGGTTTATCTTACATTGCCAGCCCAAAGATCATGTCTTCTAGCAATATACAACAACTTGGTACAGAAAACAACCGCTTCATTGATCTCATAGGTTCGATGATACATAAGGAAGGGAGTCCAAGCGGCACACAAGGTGCTGCTGCACTTATGTGCATTATTTAGTAGACAGATCATGGGCCTCGATGCAACGATACAGCTACGCGGCAGCGGAACGACGACGCAGTAGAACTCCATCTTGCAGGGACACTGCTGGGACACAGCCTAGACTACGATGCAAGAAACAACTCTGACTACTAGTACGGCTTCCCCTGAAACTGGGATGACACGCCAGGTGAGTACTTTGAATGTACTCGCAAGCTCATAGCAAGCAAAGAAAGTATGACAAACAATAACAAGATATTTAATAAAGTTGAATGCATGAACATAGAATTAACATCATGAAGTGTATGCGATAAATGCTCATGGTCCCTCGGACCAGCTTACCATCTTGGTTACAACGTAACCACAACCACCAGCTTACCATAGTGATCCTCACTCAATCACGGAAGTTATCACCTCAATGACTGTCACGCGATCATCGACCATAACATGTGCCTTTACAGTATCATAAGTGTCCAAGTTAATTATTTCTGTTGACCCATGGTGTGATCTAGTATGAACTATGTCCATCACCGAGGACACGGCTATCGATAGTTTATATATTCTGCAGAGGTTAGAACACTGTACCAACACCATAGAACCCATGGCCTCGTGCTCCCATTCGTGTGGACCAATGGCGTTCCGACAAAACCAATCAATTTCAAGGCACTCTCCTGGCCACTACGTACTGAAGTCGATTGATTCCACTATTTACTGAAGTCGATCAAACCCTTCGCAGCTAACTGAACCCGATCGATTCCTTCGCTGCTAACTGAACTCGATCGATTCCTTCACTGCTAACTAAACCTGATCGATCCCTTAACTGGCTACTGAAGCCGATCAAGCCCCCATGTGAGACGTAGCCAACCGGTGTATTGGGTTGCCTCTCGATGAACAGTGCCCGTTGCTTCCATGCGTGATACGTAGAATGAGTCAAGACGTGTGGTGAGTCCAGCCGGTTGGTTGGCTGTGGATGAATAGTTCCGGGTGGGGTTCGAGGAACAAGACTCCGGCCGTGTGTAGGCAGTTGCCGCTGGATGAACAGGCCCCCGTGGTAGTAGGCGGTTGCCGCTGGATGAAAAAGACCCCGAGAGGAGGCTGCCACACCCCAGCCGGTTGGGGGTGGATGAACAGGACCCCGTGGAGGCTGGATGAACAGTAGCCGGTGGAGGCTGGAGGAAGTCGATTGTGGATGAACAGTAGCTGGTGGAAGCTGTAGGAACTCGATGGTGGATGAAGAGTAGCCCGTGGAGTCCCGTTTTGTGGTACGCCACACCCCTCTCGTTGAACAGGACCCCGTTTCGACCATAGGCGCTCGAAGAGAAGTCCATTTCCTCTGTTTTGCATTATGCCGGACACCTCTCAATCAACGGGACCTCGTTTCGACCGTAGGCGCTTGAACAGAAGTCTATTTCCTCCGTTATGAGGTACGCCACACCCTCTCGATCAACAGGACCCTGTTTCGACCGTAGGTGGTCGAACAAAAGTCCATTTCCATTGTTCTGCGGTAAGTCAGACCCTTCTCGATGAAAAGACCCTATTTCGACCATAGGCGGTCGAAGAGAACTATGTTTCCTCTGTTTTGCGGTATGCGAGACCCCGAGTCGATAAACAAGACCCCATTTTGGCTGTTCCGTCCAAGTCAGTTCGACTTCTAATGAACAGGATGCATTCCGACCCAGTTGGTTGCCTCTCGATGAACATGGCGTTGTTTCCTCCGTTTCGACCCAGCCGATGAATAGGACGCCTTCACTGTACACATTCGAGACCCCGCCTGTATGTGCGTACGTAGTCGTATTTACTTTCATGCAGCATGGATGTACGTATGTGTACACGATATAGACAGGACTACGTAACATGCTACGTCGGCGGCTCTACTATGACATGTGCTGCGCCTTCTCGTCCATGGTTAATCGCTGTAGAGAGACTGATCGACAGCCATGTACGTACATGTTCGCGACTAGACAGATAACGGTATGTACTCTTTGACATGCTGGGTCCCAGCTGTCAGGGGCATCATTTTTTTCACGTAATAAGGAGGCACTTCCTTCCGTGCGAAGATGCAGCTAGTGGGTCCCAGCTGCGAGGGAAAGGACACATTTCTTTTTCGCGTAATAAAGGGGCACTTCCTTGCATGCGAAGATATAGCTGGTGGGTCCCAGTAGTCAGGGGGAAATGGTTTTTTTGCAAAATACAGAGGCCCTTCGAGTGGGTCCCCACTCTCAGGTGGAGGAATCATTATTTGGAGCGTAATAAGGAGGCACTTCCTTGCATGCGGTCGTAGACCCAGCTATCAGCCTCTCCACGTACAGTCCTATTCCAATGGATGTCGGTCATTGACCATGCCGCGCCGAGAGCACCAAGGTGGTGGACGACGACGAGGCCTAGGAAGGGAACGACCCGGAGCCAGGGAAGACTCGACAGTTGTTTCCCACGCGGAGGGGAGTACGAGGGTTTACTGGTTCGGCTGAAGTGTGAGTCTGCCATCGCCGGAGAATAATAGGAGGTGTGGGTGAGTAGAGGGATGGCCAAGCTAGCAATGGGTGTAGGGTGGGGCGGTGAGGCCTACGCGGCAGCATAGCCGGCCACAGGAGGCGGGAGCAAGCAGTCTTGACGGCACTGGTTTGGGTGGCTGGAGTAGGAAGATCAGTGATTGAAGAAGCATGATGGCCGTTGGATGGACATCCAACAGTCACTGCTCTCGTGTGTTGATTAAGTTGACAGAGCCTTGCGTATGCGTCAACCTATTTTTTTTAGGAAAGCATAAGCGTCGAACTAGTAGGCCCACAATTAAGCCTCGAATATGTGGAAAATGGCATACAACCCATCTGCCATTATTTCTAATAATTTACAGACCATTTGCTAATTCTTAAGGACTTTTTTTAAGCCCATATTCATTTTTTAGCATTACAGCCCATATTCTAGCCACGGTTAAAAAAGTCAACTAATATTTGCATATTTCGGTGTGCTCCAAACTGTTTTTAATCTTGAAGTTTTGAGTCAAATTCAAACTAATGTAAAAAATAAATTTATATCAATTTAAAATCCAACATAATTTTCCCTAATTTTTTAATGAAATTTAAAATCCAGAAATCGTAAAAACACGAAATTTGTAACTAATTGCCGGTTTGCTGTGTTTTTTAAATTTACAACTGATTTCTTACTACTTATAAAGCTCATTTTCTGGGCAAGGAAATACATCCCTCTCATCTTGAAAGACTTGTAGCCTAGGCAGGGCTGAGAAAAGCAAGCAGGCCTCCGTTGGGTGTTCTGTAAAAAAATAGAACTAGGCTAGCCATTTTCAGAACAAAAAAAACTGGGCTCGTTATGTGGTAAACATAAAATAAAAGCTTGGGCTAGGCGGCCACAACCCCCGCACAACCCCACACCTACACTGTTGTCACGTGTGTTGTCCAGGGTGTACTGAAGCACAAGAAGTTGAAAGCTACTCCTTCGTTTGTGAGGCATAATGTTCTTGTCAAGCTTACGTAGGAAGATGACGTGGCATGCCTCGACAAACAAGTTTATGAGTAGCAAGGCCACAAGGTTGTCTTCAAGAAGATTGACAGGATTGAGCTACTGCCGGACGTCCTTGAGGATGTTCATGGCAAGGCCCGTCTTGTGTCCATCCCCAATTAGATCGATGGCATGAAATAGTTTGCCCAGCTGGTGTTTCAAAGTAGTTTGGATTGTGTTTAATTACCCGAACCTTGCGTATTATCAAGCCCTCTGGGGTAGTACTTTGTTTGAATCCCTCTATGGAACTACTGCTACTTTTGTGTTCTCGTGAATCATGTGAGAACCCTCATAATTGTTGCCGAAACAGATGCATCCTCACTAGTTTTTCCATGTCATATGGCATGGTAAGACATAAGTTGCCATAGTTTATCATACGAGCAGTGTGTGTTTGATGAAATAGAGTACTTGTTCGACAACTGTCCACCGACGTATACATAGGGTACATAATGCTAGTTAAGTACTTGTAAACATGGTTGGTGCTACCCCACTTGTAAGCAGTTGTGCAAAACATGGTGCAGCTTGCTTTAACACTAGAAAAGTCGGCTATCGACAATCTCACAATCAATACTCTGTTGTCTGACATATAAGCAACTACGTATCTTGTTACAGTGGTTCATCCAGTTAACTCAGGCCACAATGTACATTCTAAACGTTCACATGCTAGTCCAGCATTCATGTGGAACATTCACATTAAACTCGGCTTCATAAAATACTTCAAAATCATAAGTTCAACAATTTTATACATCTCAATGATTCATAGAACATAACCAACATTTACTAGTTCACAGCACAAGACGAATTTGTGAGAAGGTTTACAAATCAGGAGAAATCAAGCAAGGCTTCTCTGAGCACAGGGCGTCCCTAGGCACGCTTTAATTTACTGGAGTTCACTCTGGTTTTTCTTGTTGCCACCATCCAGGGTTAGGTTCTCTCATTCCAGAATAACCAATTTATAATTGTGTTCTCATATGGAATACTGAACTGAACCATGTAGTGGAATGACCATCTGAACTTCTTGTGCAGTTCCACTAAATTTAAGCACCACTATTTGCAGAAATAAGCAGACCACAATACCTCTTGTCCGCACACTTATCCCACAAACCTCCGCGCAGCCATGCCAACTAGTCCTCTGGTCATCCTTGATCTGGGAATAAGTGTATTACCGACTAGGACGCAATGCTTATTTTCTATGCGACACACGACAGGGTCGTCCATGCACAACAATCAGGAAGTAAACGTATGAATCAGCTTCATTTAGATTACATTGGTTATTCTACCTAGTTACTACCAATGTAGGATTACCTGGAACACGGGTGGTTAGACGACGGCAGCTAGGAACAGCCATCTGATTTTCTGTAGTTCTACTAAAGTTGAGGTGTGTACTTCTGATTGCACAAATAGAAAGGATATGGAGACAGACATCCATTTTTGTGCAGATATGTAATATGGTTATTTAAGTAGTAAAAGTCATTTGCAATGGCATATGATTAACAGCATCATCTATTGTGTTATAACCATTGTTAAGGAAATCGATAACTGGTAGCTGCTTGGTCGGCTTGGGAGTAGCAATTAATCGGTGAATCGACATGTTAACTGGATTAATTGGTCGACCATTAAAAGGTAGACTAAATAGAAACCTGCCAACATATATCTAATTTTTAAGGTATTATATCTTACTCTCATCCTCTTAGCTTGTAATATACAAAAATATGTGACCATTTGGTCGAACCCTAGCTATTTTGGACCGAGAGGGGGATGGGAGGTGTTACGGGCCAAATATTTGGGCATTGTTTGCCCATAAGTTCATGGGCCAACATAGATTAATCGGCCTGACAACCTATTAATCGGTCTCACAGGCAAGTTAATCACCCTGACAAGTTAACGCGAAGAATAGGTGCTATTAGATTTGGTCATCCTGTGAGTAGCGATTAACTAGCCTGTTAACTGATTAATCCGACGAATTCTTGAATAGTGGTTATAACTGGCACTACATTGACAGTATGAAAAAGTGCCATTAAGTAAGAAGTAGCACCACATCACAACAACACTGCCACTAGATTAACATGCAAAACAATAGCATTAGAACTACTATCATGAGAATAGCACATGGTCAGTAGCTCAGTGCTCGGTGCAACCAAAATGTGCAATCAAATTTGTGCAGTTCCACTGGGATAAAGCAATGTTACCAGTGTGAGATTTAAGTGTAACTGCAAAAACACAATTCATAGGAAATAAAGCAAGACATAAGCACTTCATAAAATGGTGGTGTCATTGCTTCAATTTATCGATGGCACTAGACACACATCAGCATTACTTAAAAGTGACATTAGGCTAACAATAGCATTGCTTCATTTTTCATGTGATTTTACATTAACGGTAGCGATAAGGGCATAGGGCACTACTGCACGATGCCGCTAACGCAACACTACAATCAGAGACCCATCGACAAAACTGTGTGCGATGCATTAATAGCAAACAGTGATGTAAAGAAACCGTAAAAAATGATATGAAACGTTTGTGATGGCAGAGACATCAAACATGATTCACATTATAGTTAGTGTGCGATGCGTGGCATACGGTTCACTCCAATGAACTGTTTGTGATGAGGCAGAACAACAGAAAGGGGCAGCCAGATGAAGGTGTGTGCGATATATGACATACAGTTCACTCGGATGAACTGTTTGTGATTAGGCAACTCAACAGAAACGGTTAGCCAGATTAAGGTGTGTGCGATAGAGGGTATACAGTTCACTCGCATGAACTGTTTGCATTGAGCCAAGAGAATAGAAATGTTTCAACTTAACAAGATGTGTGTGATATGCGACAAACAGGTATCTAATCAAAAATGTGTGCGAAGACCGATAATAACACACATGATTGCTGCTAATAAGACGTGTGTGTTGTGCGATGTGATTGCATACAGAACAACAACATATATATATACACTTATAAGGACATGGTTGCACAACCAAATTAAACATCCAACTACATAGGTGGCTACTACACACATGACATTTGCACACACCAAAGTAAACTATTACATGCATAATTACATAGGTGGCTACTACACACATGACATTTGCACACACCAAAGTAAACTATTACATGCATAATTACATAGGTGGCTACTACACACATGACATTTCCACACACCAAAGTAAACTATATATTACACACTACAGGAATCAGCTGATTTGCCGTCTGCCATGGCAGACGGCAATGGGCTTTGTCGTCAGCCACGGACGGCAAACATGCCCGACAAAGTAAGCTATGGTAAACAGCTCATTTGTCGTCTGCTTTTGGCCAGTGGACGGCAAAGACCCCTTTGCTGTCAGTGGCAGATGGCAAAGAATAGATGTTAGCCATGTGACGTGGCTAATGGGAGGCTTTGCCGTCTGCCAGCTAATGGCAAACATGCCCTCCCCTTTGCCGTCTGCCTTGTGACATCAGTACACGCGTCATGCCCTCCTGCTCTTTGCCGTCTGCCACAGACGGCAAACTTCCCAAGCATTTGCCATCTACCACAGACGGCAAAGTGACCAAATGGGTCAGCTCCCAGGTTGCACAGGTTACTGCCATGTGGCCTCTTTGCCGTCTATGGCAGACGGCAAAGAGCCCTTTTCCATCGGTAGCAGACGGCAAAGAACCTGCATTGCCTCTTTTTTCTGTTTTTTCTTATATCCAAGCATTTCCATAGCAAATATATGATATATATATATATATATATATATATATTTCACAGGGCAATTTCACAGCAAACATATGAGATATCCAACAAATACATAGAAAGTTCCACATACATATGAGATATCCAATACATAGCAAGTTCACAATACATAGTTCATCCATGCATATTACAAGTTCCACATTGTTCCAAAATGAAAACAGAAAGGGAAAACAAGCACTCCATCAATGCAAGCTTCCGTGAAGTGAATGAAATCTGCAAAATGAGAAAGAAGAAAGTTAGAAGAAGACTAGAAGAAGAAGAAAATGAAGAAGAAGAAGAAGAAGAAGAACAATAAGAATAAGAAGTATATGACATTTATGAGCTAACTTAGGTAAAAAAGACATTTATGAGCTAGCTTGGGTAAAATGGATCATTTATGAGCTAACTTAGCTAAAATGGATCATTTTGGAGCTAACTTAGATAAATTGGATCATTTTGGAGTTAACTTAGGTAAAAATGACATTTATGAGCTAACCTAGGTAAAATGGATCATTTATGAGCTAACTTAGGTAAAATGGATCATTTATGAGCTAACTTAGCTAAAATGGATCATTTTGGACCTAACTTAGCTAAAATGGATCATTTTGGAACTAACCTGGGTAAAATGGATCATTTTGGAACTAACCTAGGTAAAATGGATCATTTTGGTGCTAACCTAGGTAAAATGGATCATTTTGGAGCTAACCTAAGTAAAATGGATCATTTTGGAGCTAACCTAGCTAATTATGCCATTTTTGAGTTAACTAAGCATATTATGCCATTTTTGACATAAGTAAGCTAAGTACAGGTCTTTATTGAGCTAACCTAGGTAACTTAGCATATTAGAGCTAACTTAGCATTTTAGAGCTAACTGAGGTCATTTTGCAGCTAACTTAGGTAAAATTGATCATTTTGGAGCTAATTAAGCTTATTATGTCATTTTGGAGGAAAATATGCTAAGTATATGACATTTATGAGGTTACCATGGTTGTTATGCCATTTTAGACCTAAGTAAGCTAATTATGCCATTTTTGATATAAGTAAGCTAAGTGTATGTCATTATTGATCAAACCTAGGTAACTAAGCATATTAGAGCTAACTTAGCATATTAGAGCTAAGTTAGGTCATTTTGGAGGAAACAAAGCTAAGTCTAGATCATTTTAGAGTTAACTTAGGTAAAATGGATCATTTTGGAGGTAAGTAAGCTAAGTCTAGGTCATTATGGTAAGCATATTTGAGAAAATAAATCTAAGTCTAGGTCATTATGCATTTGTTAAGCAAAACACTATAAAAAACTTACCGTCATCACGGAGGTGAAGCACCGGGGTGGCTCGTGCCGGTACCACCTGGAGAAGGATCGTGCGACGCTTGTCTGGAGTTATGCTGCACCAAAGATCATTTGCAATGTCTCGTTAGCATGATGACACTGAAATGTTAAGACTAGTAACTAATGACCATTCAAATTAAACTCACCGTGGTCCCCGGAGCAATATCTAGCATCGGCGTAGGGGTCTGACCGGCCTTCTCGCACAGAGACTGCACATTTGGTTGTGACGAATCAGTCATACTAGTTAGTAATGAAATGAACATTATGTGAATGATTTGGCTAATATGCAGAAGAAACTTACCACGAGGAGCTCGTACATGGCCCGGTTCTGCATGTAATTCTGTGCCCTCTCCTCCTCCAACATCTTTGCCGTCTTCTCCTCCAACTCCCACAGCTTCTCCTCTGCCTGCCGGTCCCTCTCCGCCAGAAGCGCCTGGGTTCTATCTCTCTCACTCTGAAGAGCAGCCTGCAACACCACTCCTCATTAACATTGTAATCATCGATGGCCGCACACACAATGTAATGGAGGAAAGATAGTTGAGTCCGTATAACTAACCTTGAAGGCGAGATCGACTGGCCGTTGACGAGGCCTCATCTCAGGAGCGGAGCTCGACTGGCGTGCCTTGATCTCTAGGAGAGTGCTAGGACAACGTATAAGTCCATCTCCAATGGCTATCGAGCCATGGGACCTCCCGCCACCATATAACATCACCGGCTCTGGATCAAACTGCTGGCTTGGGTTAAAGTCCTCCCCTTTCGTTGCCTTCTCCACATCTCTGTACCTCACGAGCTTGTTGTGGGAGGAGATGTTGGTGAAGTTTCTTTGGATGATCGAGGTCAGACGCAGAGAATGCCTTGACCTTCTTGTACGAGGCAGTATGGGCCATGGCATAGAGGTCGTACACCTCTGGCACCTCCGCTTTATTGTGTTTCGCCTGAAAGAGAGGAACAGAGTAAATTAGTAATTAAAGGGCTCAAGCTAGCATGAAGAATGAAATGCATGAATTGGGAAGCAAACCACATACCCAGTTCCGCCCAAACTGAAATAAGTTAGCGCTACCTTGATGGTGTGGCCCACCTTCCATTTGGGCACGCCGGTCCTTGGCATTGTTGTGGATGGCTAGCCATTGGTCTGAGCACCACTCATCCACCAACACCTCCCAACAATCCATCTGATCTGCACACCATCTCGGGGGCAACTAAGTTAGTAAAGAGAAACTTGAGCGCTACGCCTACGAATCAAATCAAGGAAACTAAGTACAAGGCCTTAAGAATAGGTAATTACTGTCATGTACTGCTCCTTCTTCAGAAAATTTTCACGGCACGCCGCCTTGGGCTTCTTAATACCACGCGAGGCATCGTAGTCTCGAACAGCCTACACCCGAGCCTCGTGCCGTAAGTTTTGTAGTAGGCACCTGCACTCTGCATCGATAACCTTTGCCGCGGCATCCTCGTATCCCTCCTCACACCTGTAGAAGGTCTGCAATCAAACAAGACAACATTGATTAGTACAATAACTAGCTATTTGAAGATTTTTAATTGTGTAAAGGAGAAATTACCCAAAAATTTCTCACCATCTCTGCCCTCGTGTGGCACAAGACACCGTCGATCATCTCCTCCGGTGGGGCCAGGGCAGCCAAGTAGTGCTCCTAGCTCAATCCTAGCTATGGAAGCTGACCCTCACCGGGCAACGTGACAAACCCCGGGAAGTTTTGCCGGCAAAGCACACCAAGGACGGTGTTGGGCCTGTGGACATCATCAGCGTGGTGCCTACCCATGCAGTATGACAAGGCCAACGCATTAGATATTTGAAGAAACATGAAGGCAAATGGTACAAAAAGAGTAAATGCACTTACCTCTCCCCATCAGGGAAAATCAACCACCTCTGCTCACGGGTCGCCGGCACGGACGGGAGCCGTGTACAACCACGCTGGTAGACGGTGGCCCCCTCAACCACCTCGCCCTCGCTATCAGCCGGATCACCGCCACCATGAGCATGGCCACTCGGCCCCTCAGGCGGATCCGTCCAGGTACCCCATCCGGACGTCTCCTGGGACGTACCGTGGTCCGGAGTCTCGTGGGGCCAAGTCTCATGGGCCGAAGGCCCGTCGACCCGAGGCTCGTGGACCGGAGTCCGCGTAGCCTCCTCCTTAGAGGTGTCTACCGTAGCAGTCTTGTGCTCGGGTGAATCAGCTGGGGGTGGCGGCGAGGAAGGCGTAGGAGCATGCCTACATCTCCCACGGCCACGTCCTCCCCGACCGCCTCTCTTCCTCCCTCCCCTACCTCCTCTCCCAGTGGGCAACGACGCCGACAAAGAAGCGCCCACCGGTGAAGCCATACCCTCATATAACGCTCTCCGAAGAGGTACGGGTGGAATGGAAGTACCACTCCCACCACGCGCCGACGAAGAAGGAGCCTCGGAGCGCTCCTTACCCGCGCCCACCATCTTTCAACACCTGCCATGACAAAGAGTAAACGAAATTAGTACAACATAAAAAAAAATTAATACCGACATGAATAATAGGATGCCACCGCCAAGTTGTAAAAAGATGAGTAACATAGCATTATTGTTTTTGCCATCAACCTAACTAAATATTTACAACAGGATGCCACCACCAAGTTGTAAAAAAATGATTCCCACTACTCGTTCCTCGATCCTCGGCATCGAACACTACATCCACGTCCCACAAGCAACGCCGGCGCCCAGCCTCCCGCAGCAACAGTTCTAGGGGCCGACGGCGGTCGAACACCTTGGTGAATTTGTCTAGCAGCCTCTGCAATGAGGATTAAAAGACATGTTTTGAAACTTCAAACAACCAAACTGACTCATGACAAAAAATGAGGGCGTAGAAAGAGAAACAAAAGACAAAACAGTACATAGTGAGAGGTTGTGCAACTAGGATGATTTTCTGTACCAGCTTTTTTAATGAATTGGAGAGGATGATGGCGAAGAACTAGAAAGCCATTGGTGTCTTGTGGTCATTTCCATACATTCTGCTACAGCGCAGCAACCCTTCTTATGACCGCAAGACACCAATGGTGGTCAGTAGAAGGGTTGTTGTACTGTAGCAGAATGTATGAAAAGGACCATGAGACAACAATGGCTTTCGAGTTCTTCACCATCATCCTCTCAAATTCGTTAAAAAAGCTGTTATAGAATATCATCCTAGTTGCACAACCTCTCACTATGTATTGTTTCGTCTTTGGTTTCTCTTTCTATGCTTTGATTTTTTGTCATGAGTCAGTTTGGGTGTTTCAAGTGTCAACACTTGGCTTTTAATCCTCATCGTAGAGGCTGCAAGACAAATTTGCCAAGGTGTTCGACCGCCATCGGCCCCGAGAACTATTGCTGAAGGAGGCCGAGGAACCCCCTAACCCGCTCGTCCTCGGGCGCCCTCGGATATGGCGACGCACGGTCCTCAACCCTCAACCCCTGGGCGACCCTCGACCCCTCGAAGATCCTCGACCATCGACCCCTCGACCCCTCGACCCATCGACCCTCGACCCCTCGACCCCTCGACCCTCGACCCCTCGGAGATCCTTGACCCTCGACCCCTCGACTCCTCGATCCTCGACCCCTTGACCCTCGACCCCATGACACCTCGACCCCTCGGCGACCCTCAATCACTCGGCGATCCTCGACTCCTTGGCGACCATCGACCCCTCGACCCCTTGACCCCTCGACGCTCGACCTTCTTTTCCTTCTTTTCTTTCTTTTTCTACCTTTTCTACTTCTTTTTTTCATCTTCTTCTTCCACTTCTTCCTCTTCTTCCTCTTCTTCTTCTTCTTATTTTTTTCATCTTTCTTTTTCTTCTTAACCTAAACTAAACCTAAACTAAACTAAATCTCAACCTAAACCTAAAAAAAAAAGAAAAAACCTAAACCTAAACCTAAACTAAATTAAATCTAAACCTAAAACTAAACTAAATCTAACTAAACTAACTACACTAACAGAGAAAAAAATGAAAAAAAGAGAGGGGGAGGGGGCTCACCGGAGTGGGGGAGGTGGAGGCCGATGGAAGAGGGGGGCGGGGCCCCTGGGGCGGCCGCGGTAGGGCCCGGGGACACCGGGGGTGCCTGGCGTCGGGGTGGTGCGGGGCGCGACAGGGCGGCGGGGCGCGGCGGGGTGGTGCGGGGCGCGACGGGTCGGTGGGGCGTGTTTTGGGCGGCGGGGGCGACGGGTGGTCCGGCAACGGGTGGTGGGGGCGGTGCGGTGGTGGAAAGGCGGGGTGGTGCGGGGCGCGACGGGGCGGCGAGGCGCGGTAGGGTGGTACGGGGCGCGACGGGGTGGCGGGGCGCGGCGGGGGCGGCGGGTTGGTGCGGCGATGGGGTGGTGAGGCAGCAGCTATGCTGGGCTGTGGCGGTGCGGGGGCGGGCGGAGAGAAAGGGGGGAGAGAGAGAGGGGTGGGGCCGGGGAGAGAGAGGGACGGGGTTACCGTTAGTTTGGATGGGGCCAACCTCTTTGCCGTCTGCTAGCGGACGATAAAGATTTTTTTCCGTCCGCTAGCAGACGGCAAAGAGGGCAAAGAACTGACAGACAGCAAATTCTCTGATTCCAGTAGTGACATGCATAATTAAATAGGATAAATAATCATCTGATCATCATCTACATGTGACGCTTGCCAGCACTGCTCTGCTGGTGGCTCGATATGGCCTCGTCGATTTTGGGAAGGAGGCACTTCCTTATGTCAACGATCTGCCTGTGCATCATGTAGCATGTGTACACACTCTTGGCCATGAACCTGAGGTGAGGTTGATCTAGTTGCCTCATCCAGGCCTCATTGTCAGTGTGAAAACCGAAGGATCTCGGGTAGGGGGTCCTGAACTGTGGATCTTGGATCGATGGGGAACAGGGGACGTAAGACACGGTGTTTACCCAGGTTCGGGCCCTCTCCAAGAGGTAAAACCCTATGTCCTGCTTGATTATATTTCTTGTGTATATGGGGATTACAGAGTTGATCTACCACAAGATCAGGCGAACTAAACCCTAGATAGTAGGATGGGAATTGTTCTTCTAGCCTCTACGGACTAAACCCTTTGGTTTATATAGACACCAGGGGTACTAGGGTTTACATATAGTCAGTTACATCAAGGGAACGCCGGATCTCCCGCCTTGACTTGGAGCACACACCAAGGCATAAAAGGTCTTCGGTCCAGACATAATGCGGCCCAATAGTCTGGCATATGAGAGATAGGCCAGCCACCTGAGGACCCCCTAGTCCAGGACTCCCTCAGTAGCCCCCGAACTAGCCTTCAATGCCTGAGCTCAAAACTATCAATCTCCTCGGGCTTTCCAAAGTCTTCGGCTTGTGAGGCGAGTTCCCCATCTTCTCTCTGTTCGACTAATTCCAACAATTCGGCTACCGATGACTTCTCAATCCATTATGTAGTAGTGGTCCCCCAGCATTAACTTTGTCAAGGGTGACCCTCGATTTCCGTTCGTCTACAAGAAGGTGAATAGGCTGGCACTTTCTACAAGAACACGCTCCCAGGACCAGAAAACACGCCTATAAAATAAGCCAAGGACGCATCGGGTAATTCATTCATCCCTAAGCAAGCAAATCCCTGCCCAGAAAAAACTCAAGGCCATGGTCAACTCCTAGTCGACTGGCGATGTTGCTCCAGTTCGCACCTCCAGCTGTGTGATCTCCAGCGGCAAGGATACCTCCCAGTCGCGGATCTCGTCCCCGTCCGGGCTGGACTGACCTCGGTGAATGGCGAAGCCCTTGCAGAGAACTTTCCCACTCCAAGAAAGGATGAGAGGGTATGTTTCGTATCCTTCCTTCTAAGAGGCCTGGGATTTCCCATTCACCCTTTCTTAAGGGGCCTACTAGAGTTTTACGGGATCCAACTCCACCACCTCACTCCTGGAGCAATTCTGCATATCTTTGGCTTTGTCGCGCTTTGCAAGATGTTTCTGGGATGTGAAGCCCATTTTGAGTTATGGAGGAAGTACTTCTACCTTGTCCCACGTACCCATGGGGGGTGAATTCTTGAAGTAGGCGGAGCCGAAGTGTGTCGCATAGACGGCATGGGATATCCCGTCGGGACTCCCAAGAAAGATTCCAAAGAATGGACTTCGGAGTGGTTTTATATCGAAGACGTGCCCTTGTTCAAACCAGATCGGAGAGGTTTGCCTGAGTATTCGGACGCTCCGCTGAAGAAGCGACTTAACTGGCGGCCTAAAAGCCCCGCCCAAGGGGAGTCCACCAAGGTGCAGTGCTTAGCCACAAAGGTAAGGGTGCTGGCCCATGGCAAATTAACCAAGGTTGATGTAATGGCCGCAGCAATCGATCGATGCGTGCAACCACTTCAGCAAAGGATGCACCCCTTGTGGTGCTATAATGGGACAAGTGACGCATCCCGCCATAAACGGCAAGGGCCGGACAATAAAGCAGCAATGGCCGCCATGTTGGCGGATCTATTCAAAGGCGAAGAAGAAGAGTTTGCCCGCCCAAGAAACAGGAAAGGCTACTCGGGCTACAACCCCATCGAATGGGTAAGTTTAAACTTGTGTACAAAGCTCGGACATCACATCTGAATACTAATCGGTTTGATCATTTTTGCGAACAGAGCTGAAGATGCCAAATTGAAGGCATCAGCTGCCCCTCTCCTCAACCGGAAGATCATTCCCGCGATGGAGGACCCGGGCTTTCACGAGGGCCCGGAGATATCAATTGACTTTGAGGACGGGGTTTTCTTTCAGGAAAGCCTTAACCGCTCCAAGGTGGCTATCACCGCCGATCACCCTGGGCTTCTCCCTCCTCCGCCATAAGTAGCAAGAAGGCTTCTTCTCAAGCAAGACATTCACCTTGCGCTACTCCAGCTACGCTGACTTCTACTCCCAAGGGTCACCGTACCTCGCACCGAACACCGACGGAGGCGGGGTCAATTATAGTCAAGAAAGGAGCCTCCAAACAAAAAGCTACCACGAGAGCTACGCCAATCGTATCTTCAAAAAAAAGGTAGTGCGCTTTAAAATTGCCATCAGTTCATTATTGGCCTCGCCTCTGTGGGGCTCTATTGACATTTTAATCTGGGCTTGTTGGAGAAAGGTACCACCTCGACCGTCCAAAGACATCAAGGCAGTGTTAGGGCACGATCGAAGATCCTTAGCATGGGCAGAGGTTAATGCGGGGGGTAGTACTACAGACCAGCCTTTAGAAGGTCCTGAGGACGTCTCGGTCACCAATTCTGAAGTTGAAAGTGTGATGAATCATCGACGACGAAAGGAATCCCTACGCCATGCCACCTTTTCCGATTAAGATTTTAATGCCTTTAATTCGGTTGATGCTTACCTCGGAGCGGCCCGAACAGGCCTTGAGGGGATTGCCAATCTTCTGTCGGCCAATATGCAGGTAAGAGATGGGTTCTGACAACCAAATATAAATGCTAACCCAGTAACCCCCAAGCCTTGATTCGGGCGGGACGGCCGAGTTAAGGGTTTGTGAATATAGTTATTTATGTTTTGCGGCAGGCTTCAAAGGACTGGAATTAAAATTTGTCCGAGGACCTTGAGTCAAGCCGAACACAATTGGCTGATGTGAAGGCCGAATTAGAGGCGGTGAAATAGTTCACCAGCGCAGCCCATGGTGAGGTGAAGTTTTTAACACGCATGAACTACGCCGATGTGCCCTGTTTGACACCGGCTTTCTTTGTAGCGGCTGAATCCATAGGTCAACTGCAAAAGGAACTAGATGCCGGCAAAGAGTCCCAACGTTATGTTGAGTGACAGTATCAAGCCGGTCTACATGTTTTAAAACGAAGCCATGAGGAAACCAACAAACTAAAGGCAGAGAGCCAACAACAGGCAAGGAACTAGAGAGTTTGAACACTCAATTAGCGCAGGCTCTGGGATATAACCAAAGAATAAAAAGCGACATGTTCAGTAAGTGTCATTTAAGCATTGGATGTACATAGCCGCTCACAATGCTTGAATATAACAAATATGCCATGCGTTATGCTAGGTCTCCTGACTGGTCGGCCCGGAGAATAGGTCAATACCTTTGGCGGGGATCTTCGAAAGGAACTGTCCGTGGTTCATGAGAAAGCACGAAAATCTATGAAGAACATGGTCAAGGCTTTATGGGTGACCAAAGTGGCGCCGGACCATATGGCTGAACTGGCGAATTGCTTTAGGGAGCTTGGCGATGCTTTGAATTATGGAAAATATCATCCTGTCGGGTGATGTCTACTATGCAACTTTATTCTTGTAGACACGTGTTGGGCCTTCAAGCGTAGAGTTTTGTAGGACAGTAGCAATTTTCCCTCAAGTGGATGACCTAAGGTTTATCAATCCGTGGGAGGCGTAGGATGAAGATAGTCTCTCTCAAACAACCCTGCAACCAAATAACAAAGAGTCTCTTGTGTCCCCAACACACCAAATACAATGGTAAATTGTATAGGTGCACTAGTTCGGCGAAGAGATGGTAATAAAAGGGTAGTAATGATAGTAGATATTGATTTTTGTAATAGGAACAATAAAAACCAGCAAGGTAGCAATTGATAAAACGGAGCACAAACGGTATTGCAATGCTTGAAAATGAGGCCTAGGGTCCGTACTTTCACTAGTGCAACCTCTCAACAATGCTAATATAATTGGATCATATAACCATCCCTCAAAGTGCGATCAAGAATCACTCCAAAGTTCCTATCTAGCTGGGAACACAAGAAGAAATTGTTTGTAGGGTACGAAACCACCTCGAAGCTATTCTTTCCGATCGATCTAACCAAGAGTTCATACTAAAATAACACCAAATAATTTCAGATTCATAATACTCAATCCAACACAAAGAACCTCAAAGAGTGCCCCAAGATTTGTACCGGAGAAACAAAGACAAGAACGTGCATCAACCCCAATGCATAGATTACCCCAATGTCACCTCGGGAACACACGAGTTGAGTGCCAAAACATATATCAAGTGAATCAATACGATACGCCATTGTCACCACGGGTATTCATAGCAAGACATACAAAAAGTGTTCTCAAATCCATAAAAGTATTCAATCCGATAAAACAAAATCTCAAAGGGAAAACTCAATTCATCACAACAAGATAGAGAGGGGAAAACACCATATGATCCGAGTATATTAACAAAGCCCACGATACATCAAGATCATGCCATCTCAAGAACACGAGAGAGTGGGATTAAACACATAGCTACTGGTACAAACCCTCAGCCTCGAGGGTGGACTACTCCCCCCTCATCATGGTGGCCGCCGGGATGATGGAGATGGCCACCGGTGATGATTTCCCCCTCCAGCAAGGTGCCGGAACGGGGTCTAGATTGGTTTTTCATGGCTACAGGGGCCTGTGGCGGCGGAACTTATGATCTAGGGTCTCCTCGAGGGTTTTTGGAATATTTGGCAATTTATAGGGCGAGGAGGCGGTGCGGGAGGCCACCGAGGTGGGCACAACCCACCGGGGTGCGCCTGGGGGCACAGGCGGGCCCTGGTCGGTTGTGCCCCCCTCGGGGCACCCCCCCCCCAGGTGCTGCTATGGCCCATTGGATATCTTTTGGTCCATAAAAAATCCACAAAAAGTTTCCCTGCATTTGTACTCCGTTTGATATTGATTTTCTGTGATGTAAAAAACAAGCAAAAACAGCATCTGGCACTGGGCACTATGTCAATAGGTTAGTCCCAAAAAATGATATAAAGTTGCTATAAAATGATTGTAAAACATCCAAGAATGATAATATAGCAGAATGAATACTTCATAAATTATAGATATGTTGGAGATGTATCAGCATCCCCAAGCTTAACTCCTACTCATCCTCGAGTAGGTAAATGACAAAAGAAATAATTTATGAAGTGTGAATGCTAGCAAAGTGCATAAGTTTGATCAATAGTAATTTCAATCACTTTTACTAGCATCATAATAGCAACTCTTTCTCATAAAACTCATCATGTTAAAGTAGCAACCAATTCACATGTTAAGGTTCAAACAATGAATTCTCTTGAAACTCAACAACCTATATTCTTAGTCACCAAACAATTGCAATTCAACTTATTCAACAGAGTCTAAGTAAGAGCTCCACATACTCAACCATCATATAGTCTTCTATGATTGCTAACACTCACCGCATACACATGAGCAAAACGTTTCAACCGGACACATAGAAAGATAGGGGCTTTTAATTTTGCCTCCCAACGTATTCACCTCAAGGGTGATGTCAACAATAATAACTCATGCTACCCATATCCAACTGGATATATGTGCCTAGATCTTTCCTCACCACATGATGCTTGCCAAAAGAGAAAAATAAAAAGGAATACAGAGAAAAACTTTGAATCATGCATGAAAGTAAATACATAAAAGTAAAAGGTAGGCCCTTCGCAGAGGGAAGCAGGGGTTGCCATGCGATTTTTGTTTGTATGCTCAATCCCTTAGTGCAAAAGATTGTCACATTATATTGCCCCTTATGATAGCAACCTTTATTATGTAGTCTATCGCTTTTATTCTTTGCCATCACAAGTTCGTACAATGCTCAGTTTTCTCTTACACTAAATGATCTAACACTTTTAGAAGCAATTTTTATTGCCTTATTGCACCGATGACAACTTACTTGAAGGATCTTACTCAATCCTTAGGTAGGTATGGTGGACTCTTGAAAATAAGATTTGGGCTTAAGGGTTTTTGGATGCACAAGTAGTATCTCTACTTGGTGCGGAATTTTTGGCTAGCAAAGATGGGGGGCAAGCACCACATGTTGAAGGATCTTTGACAATATAAGTTCTATGTGAATATGAACAAACATAAATCATTACGTTGTCTTCCTTGTCCAACGTCAACAATTTTGGCATATAATATTTTGATGGGGGCTCACAATCACAAAAGTTTTCCAAGATAGTGTATTTGCATGTGATTGTCAAGCTTGTACGACCAATATTGTGATTGTCAAGCTTAAAAAGATTTCACTTTCTAAACCCAATGTGAAGCTACCACTAGGCATGATATGAACATATAATTTCAACTTCATGATATTCAATTCATTCAACAATTTACTCAGAGGATATAAGTGAAGCACAAGAGTGAATGACAAACTACTCCAAAAAGATATAAGTGAAGATCAAGCGAGTAATTAAGTAAAGGGGTAGCTAATTGAGGACTCTCTCTTATTTAAAAACTTTTAGATCTAAGTTTTTTATTAAAACAACAAGTAAAACAAAACAAAATGACATTCCAAGAATAGCACAACTCATGTGAAGAAGCAAAAACTTAGGCTCAACCGATACTAACCGATAATTGTTGATGAAGAAAGGTGGGATGCCTACCGGGGCATCCCCAAGCTTAGATGCTTGAGAATTCTTGAAATATTATCTTGGGATGCCTTGGGCATCCCTAAGCTTGAGCTTTTGCGTCTCCTTAATTCCTTTTATATCACGGTTTCCCTAAATCTTAAAAAGTTCATACACTCAAAACTCAACAAGAACTCGTGAGATAAGTTAGTATAAACCAATGCAAAAACCTTATCATTCTCTACTGTAGAAAATCACAAAAATTATTATTCAACATTGCATACTAAATTCCTCTGCATATTTAATACCACTATCCTCAAATAGAATCATTAAATGAGCAAACATATGCAAACATAACAGCAATCTGCCAAAACAGTACAGTCTGTAAAGAATGCAATATTCATCATACTTCCCAAACTCCCAAAATTCTAAAAAAATTACAAAAATGTAAAACATTTATTATAGCTTACTATGCAAAAAACTTCAGCCTTTTATCACATTCTGACTTTTTTAGAGAATTTTTGCAACAGTGATAAACTTTCTGTTTTGAAACAGCAACTCATATACTTGCAAAGTAAGCATGGAAAAGGCTATACTTGACATTTTTATTGAAGTAAAAGATGAAAAACATTATTATAGATAACAGAAATAAAATACTAATAAAATAAAATGACACTCCAAGCAAAACACATATCATGTGACGAATGAAGACATAGCTCCAAGTGAGGTTACCGATAATGTTGAAGACGAAAGAGGGGATGCCTTCCGGTGCATCCCCAAGCTTAGTTGCTTGGATCTTCCTTGAATATTACCTTGGGGTGACTTGGGCATCCCCAAGATTAGGTTATTGTCACTCCTTGTTCTCCTCATATCGATATCTCACCCAAAACTTGAAAACTTCAATCACACAAAACTTAACGGAACTTCATGAGATGGATTAGTATGATAAAACAAATCATTCACTTGGGTACTGTCAAACACAAGATTCATAATTGTTCTCACACAATTCCTACTGTATTATACAATTTACACAATTTATATTAAGAAATATAAGCAATAGAAACCATAAAACAAGAAAACTATGCATTGCAAACAGAATCTGTCAAAAACAGAACAGTACGTAAAGATCTGAATTAAGTTTATACTTCTGTAACTCAAATATTTTTGAAAAAATAGGAAAACATAGAAAATTTGTATACACATCAATTGTAAAAAAAAATCATAATTTTTCCTCATTCCAGTAAAAGATAGGAATTTCTGCACTGGACGCAAAAGTTTCTGTTTTTGCACAGAATCAAGTCAACTATCATCCACACTATCCCAAAGGCTTTACTTGGCACTTTATTGAAACAAAAGCTATAAAACAAGATTACTACAGTAGCCTAACCATGTGAACACACACAAACAGTAGGTAAAAGTGTTGGGTTGTCTCCCAACAAGCGCTTTTCTTTAATGCCTTTTAGCTAGGCATGATGATTTCAATGATGCTCACATAAAAGATAAGGATTGAAATATAAAGAGAGCATCATGAAGCATATGAATAGCACATTTAAGCCGAACCCACTTCCTATGCATAGGGATTTTGTGAGCAAACAATTTATGGGAGCAAGAATCAACTAGCATAGGAAGGCAAAACATGTAAATCTTCAAGATTTTCAACACATAGAGAGGAAACTTGATATTATTGCAATACCTACAAGCATATGTTCCTCTCTCATAATAATTTTTAGTTGCAACATGAATGAATTCAACAATATAACCATCACATAAAGTATTCTTTGCATGATCCACAAGCATATAAATTTTATTACACTCCACATAAGCAAATTTATTCTCATCAATAGTAGTGGGAGCAAACTCAACAAAATAACTATCATGTGATTGAAAGTTAAAATCATGATGACAAGTTTCATGGTTATCATTATTCTTTATAGCATACATGTCATCACCATAATCATCATAAATAGGAGACATGCTTTCATCATAGTAATTTTTCTCATCAAAACTTGGGGGGCTAAAAATATCATCTTCATCAAATATAGCATCCCCAAGCTTATGGCTTTGCATATCGTTAGCGTCATGGATATTCAAAGAATTCATACTAGCAACATTGCAATCATTCTCATCATTCATGGATTTTTTGTCAAACATTTTATAGAATTCTTCCTCTATCAATTGAGCACAATTTTCCTTTCCATCATTTTCACGAAAGACATTATAAAGATGAATAATATGAGACCACCTCAATTCCATATTTTTTTTACTTTTCTTTTACGAACCAAACTAGTGATAAAAAAGAAACTAAAAGATTCAATTACAAGATCTAAAGATATACCATCAAGCACTCACCTCCCCAGCAATGGCGCCAGAAAAGAGCTTGATGTCTACTACACAACTTTATTCTTGTAGACACGTGTTGGGCCTCCAAGCGCAGAGTTTTGTAGGACAGTAGCAATTTTCCCTCAAGTGGATGACCTAACATTTATCAATCTGTGGGAGGCGTAGGATGAAGATAGTCTCTCTCAAACAACCCTGCAACCAAATAACAAAGTGTCTCTTGTGTCCCCAACACACCAAATACAATGGTAAATTGTATAGGTGCACTAGTTCGGCGAAGAGATGGTAATAAAAGTGTACTAATGATAGTAGATATTGATCTTTGTAATAGGAACAATAAAAAACAGCAAGGTAGCAATTGATAAAACGGAGCACAAACGGTATTGCAATGCTTGAAAATGAGGCCTAGGGTCCATACTTTCACTAGTGCAACCTCTCAACAATGCTAATATAATTGGATCATATAGCCATCCCTCAAAGTGCGATGAAGAATCACTCCAAAGTTCCTATCTAGCGGAGAACATAAGAAGAAATTGTTTGTAGGGTACGAAACCACCTCGAAGCTATTCTTTCCGATCGATCTATCCAAGAGTTTGTACTAAAATAACACCAAATAATTTCAGATTCAGAATACTCAATCCAACACAAAGAACCTCAAAGAGTGCCCCAAGATTTGTACCGGAGAAACAAAGACAAGAACGTGCATCAACCCCAATGCATAGATTACCCCATTATCACCTCGGGAATCCGCGAGTTGAGTGCCAAAACATATATCAAGTGAACCAATACGATACCCCATTGTCACCACGGGTTTTCATGGCAAGACATACATAAAGTGTTCTCAAATCCATAAAAGTATTCAATCCGATAAAACGAAATCTCAAACGGAAAACTCAATTCATCACAACAAGATAGAGAGGGGAAAACACCATATGATCCGACTATATTAACAAAGCCCACGATACATCAAGATCATGCCATCTCAAGAACATGAGAGAGAGAGATTAAACACATAGCTACTGGTACAAACCCTCAGCCCCGAGGGTGGACTACTCCCTCCTCATCATGGTGGCCGCCGGGATGATGAAGATGGCCACCGGTGATGATTTCTCCCTCCGGCAGGGTGCCGGAACGGGGTCTAGATTGGTTTTTCATGGCTACAGAGGCTTGCGGCTGCGGAACTTCTGATCTAGGGTCTCCTTGAGGGTTTTTGGAATATTTGGTAATTTATAGGGTGAAGAGGCGGTCCGGGAGGCCACCAAGGTGGGCACAACCCACCGGGGCGCGCCTGGGGGCCCAGGCGCGCCCTGGTGGGTTGTGCCCCCCTCGGGGCACCCCCCAGGTGCTGCTCTGGCCCATTGGATGTCTTCTGGTCCATAAAAAATCCACAAAAAGTTTCACTGCATTTGGACTCCGTTTGATATTCATTTTGTGCGATGTAAAAAACAAGCAAAAATAGGAACTAGCACTGGGTACAATGTCAATAGGTTAGTCCCAAAAAATGATATAAAGTTGCTATAAAATGATTGTAAAACATAGAAGAATGATAATATAGCAGCATGAATACTTCATAAATTATAGATACGTTGGAGACGTATCATCGGGAGGGGGCGTGAGAAGCGTGGGCCATGGTGAAAACCCAGTTCAGGAAACTCGAGCCAAAGCATATGGCTCGTGTTGGGCCAGTAGGGTCGGATGGGCAGGAAATACCTCTTCACTCGGTCTATGACCAAGTGATGCCTGCAGCTCGATTCTCCCAGTGTGATTGTGCTTTAGATAGCATAATAGACAATGTGGACAAAGAGTGATGTGATTGATTCTATGTATCTATATATTGTACATCAAACAATCTCGATTCGTACTGAAAAACGTTGTCTTAACCGGCCATCAACTTCTGACTCCCAAACTAGGGATCGGGGAGTGTCCCGTACTATGTGACCTGATGTAAACAGGAAATCACTTTCGGTAACCAGGCAATCCGTCCTTTTGGTACGAACAGACAAAAATGCATGTGGAGAGTTATGTTATATTACTTTTTAATGTAAGAAACATCTTCTGAAGAAAATAGTTCCTCCATGGGTTCCTTTCTTCAGGTTCATCATGCCAAGTGTAGACATTTGTATTTGGATACCGAATATGGGAATAGTTGGTGCGAGGGCTGAATCCTCAAGCATTGGTAACGAACATCAAGATTACTATAGTCTCCCTCATTGCCGACCCATTATGTTCTTAACGACGCTAGCTTTCGGCTTGACCCGTCTGAGGTACGGGCGCGGCTGACCCGGTCGTAACAATCGCACAGGTGCTCCCTTTACCACCTAGCCGAACAATCGGAACATAGGGGTTAGTACAGGAGCCAAGCAACCCAGCTTGGCAAAAACTTAAGTCAAATCGATGCATACGATGGCTGAAGAGGTATTCGGGAGAGTGCAAACTCAACAGAGACGATTACGTGCACGGAAAATATATTAACTGGCTACTTCAAAGGAGCCCCAAGGTTAAATCTGGGTATTACATTTTAAAATGTGCAATGAAAAGGGGCTTAAACAGAATTCGGCTTATCCGAATAGGGCCCGGGAGATCCTAATTCCCTAGGAAAAAAAAGAAGAAATGTGCAATGAGGAAAGGGATAGTTGACTGACGTGGCCGTACTTAGCCGTAGAAGCGCCGCAGCCGGGCTGCATTCCAGGGGTTTGCTTTGAGGCAGTCATCGGCCTGGTTGCGAATGCGATACGCTCCTCCTGCTAATACTCCATCAATTATGAAAGGGCCCTCCCACTTGGGCGAGAGTTTGTTCTTTTGCTTCTCTGGGAGGCGGAGGACGAGTTCTCCAACGTTGTATGCCTTCACCCAAACTTCCCTGCTCTGGTAGCGTCCAGCCTGTTGCTGGTAAAACATAGAACGAGCCCTTGCTACGTCCCGTTCTTCTTCCAGGGCGTCCAAGTCATCCTACCGATCCAACTCAGCTTCTTTTTCCTCATACATGCATACTCGAGGTGCGTCGTGAATGATGTCACAAGGGAGGACTGCTTCTGCGCCATACACCATGAAGAAGGGTGTGTATCCCGTTGATCGGTTAGGGGTAGTGCAAAGTCCCCATAGTACGGAGTCAAGCTCCTCCACCCAATGGCAATCAGATTGTTTCAAGGTTCGAACTTGGCGAGGTTTTATGCCGCTCATGATTAGTTCGTTGGCCCGCTCAACCTGTCCGTTGGTCTGCGGGTGGTACATCGAGGCATAGTCGAGCTTAATGCCCATAGTAGCGCACCAGTCTTTGACCTCTTGGGCCATGAAATTGGATCCATTATCCGTGATGATATTGTGCGGGACACCGTAATGGTGTACCACGCCGGATATGAAGCCCATAACTGGTCCTGATTTTGCGGAGGTAACTGGCATTGCTTCAATCCACTTAGTGAATTTATCAACCAGAACCAGTAGCAATTTATTTTTCTTGATTCCCCCTTTAAGTGGCGCAACCATGTCTAGCCTCCAGACTGCAAAGGGCCAGATAATTGGTATAGTCTGGAGAGCCATTGGGGGCATATGGCTTTGATTTGTGAAAAGCTGGCATCCAACACAACGTTGGACTAGAGTATGGGCGTTTGCGCGGGCAGTGGGCCAAAAAACCCTGCTCCAGAGGTCTTGCTTACTAGGGCCCGAGCTGCCGCATGGTGGCCGCCCGTGCCAGCATGAATCTTGGCCAAAAGTTGCTGCCCCTCTACTTATGATATGCACCGCTGTAAGACTCTGGTAGTACTTTTCTTGTAGAGCTCACCCTCGTGGACCTTGTAGGCTTTAGAGCACCAGATTATGCGTTGTGCCTTGGTCTGATCGTCTATGAGCTCTTGCCGTAGGAGGTAGGCAAGGAAGGGCTCAGTCCATGGTGCGATTATGGCCATGACCTCATGAGCCGACGTAGCTTCTTCAACTATCGAGCTGCCGATGATGTCGTCGTCTGGCTCGACGGCAGGAGGGACGATTCATTCGGGCCCGTTGGTTGCTGCATCCTGGTCCCCGTCCTGCCACACCACCGATGGCTTGAAAAGCAGCTCAAGAAAGGTGTTTTTGGGGATAGGGTCGTGTTTAGCGCCCATACGGGCGAGGATATCTATAGCTTGGTTATTGTCTCCAGAGACATGGTGAAATTCTAACCCTTCGAACCGGGCTGATATTCTTAAGACGGCATTTCGGTACGCCGCCATTTTTGGGTCCTTGGCGTCAAACTCGCCGTTGACCTGGGAGATGGCGAGGTTGGAATCGCCCCACACTTCGAGCCGTTGAACACCGATTGGTGTTGCCATCCGAAGACCATGCAATAGGGCTTCATATTCGGCTGTGTTGTTAGAGTCTGTGTACATGATCTGCAGTATGTACTGAATAGTGTCGCCAGTGGGGGACGTGAGGATCACGCTAGCCCCCAGTCCGGGCAACATTTCGGAGCCATGAAAATACATTATCCAGTGTGAGTACGTGCTGTCTTCCCGGGGAAGCTCGGCTTCCGTCCATTCGGCCAGAAAATTGGCTAGTACCTGAGACTTAATAGCTCAGCGTGGCTTGTACACAATTTCAAAAGGCAGGAGCTCTATGGCCCATTTAGCGATCCGACCTATGGTGTCCCTATTGTTGATGATGTCATTTAAGGGCACTTCGGATGCCAGAGTGACAGAACACTCTTGAAAGTAGTTTCGGAGCTTGCGGGATGCCATAAAAATTGTGTAGGCGATCTTCTGATAGTGAAGATATCGGTGTTTACACGGGATGAGCACTTCTGATATGTAATAGACAGGCTTCTGCACCCTGAACTTATGTCCTTCTCCCTCCCGTTCTACCACGAGTACAGCGCTCATGACCTGGTTTGTGGCTGAAATGTATAGCAACATAGGCTCGCCTAAGCCAGGTGATGTCAAGATAGGATTGCCTGCTAGTAGAGTTTTTATCTCCTCTAGAGTGGCGGTTGCCTCGCCTGTCCATTCGAAATTTTCGGTCTTCTTGAGTAGTTTGTAGAGTGGCAGGGCCTTTTCACCGAGACGAGAGATGAAACGGCTTAGGGTGGCAACGCAATCAGCCACCATCTGGACGTGTTTGAGCTCTATGGGTATTGCCAGCTAGGACAGAGCTCGGATTTTGTCCGGATTGGCCTCTATCCCTCTATGGGAGACAATGTATCCAAGCAGTTTTTCAGCGGGAACCCCGAAGATACATTTATCCGGGTTGAGCCGTATGTCGTATGTTCTCAAGTTTTTAAAGGCCTGACGGAGGTCGTCGACCAAATGGATGACATGTTTGGTTTTGATGACCACATCATCCACATATGCTTCGACTGTTTTACCAATTTGGGTTTCCTGGCATGTTTGAATCATGCGCTGATATGTTGCACCTGCGTTCTTCAACCCGAAGGGCATTGTGTTAAAGTAGAATGGTCCATAGGGTGTAATAAACGTGGTTGCTGGTTTCAGACTCCTTCATATTGATTTGATTATACCGTGAGTAAGCGTCGAGGAAACATAACGAGTCATGTCCGACAGTGGCGTCGATGATCTGGTCGATTCGGGGCAAAGGAAAGGGATCCTTAGGGCAAGCTTTGTTGAGGTCTTTGAAGTCGACACATAGCCGCCAGGATTTATCTTTTTTAGGTACCATGACCAGGTTTGCCAGCCACTCGGGGTGTTTAATTTCTGTGATGAATCTGGTTTCGAGTAATTTAGCTAATTCTTCTCCCATGGCTTGATGCTTGGGTTCGGAAAATCGGTGCAACGTCTGTTTAACTAACTTGAAGCCCTTAATTATGTTCAGACTATGTTCTGCCAGCCTGTGTGGGATACCTAGCATGTCCGAAGGGTGCCAGGCAAATATGTCCCAATTATCACGTAGGAATGCGTGAAGCGCCTCGTCAACCTCTGGGTCCATCTGGGCTTCGATGGACGCTGTTTTATTGGGGTCTGTCGGATGCACTTGGAACTTGACGGTTTCGTCAGCTATTTCAAAGGATGTAGACTTGGGTCTTTTACTGAGGGTGAAGTCATCCCTGTCCACTATTGTATGTAGTGTGGTCAACTCTTCGGCTGCGAGAGCCTCGGATAGTGCCTCGAGGGCTAGGGATGCTATTTTGTTTTCGGCTCGGAGGGCTATGTCCGGGTCACTGGCTATTGTGATCGCACCATTGGGCCCTGGCATTTTGAGTTTCATGTACCCGTAATGGGGTATAGCCTGAAACTTTGAAAATGCGTCACGCCCAATAGGGCGTGGTATCCGCTATGGAAGGGCACAATGTGGTAGAGTAGTTCTTCAGTCCTATAGTTCGTCAGAGTGCCAAACACTACGTCCAAAGTGACTCGTCCGGAGCAGCGCGCCTCCTTGCCGGGGATGATTCCCCGAAATGTAGTGTAGCTTTGTTCGACTCGAGATCTATCGAATTGCATCTTATCGAGGGTTTCTTGGTAAATGAGATTTAGGCCGCTGCCTCCATCCATAAGCACCTTGGTTAATCTGAGGCCGTCCACGATGGGGTCGAGGACTAATGCGGCGGGTGTTTGGAATGGTCGCGCCCTTGGTTCATCCTCCGCATCGAAGGTGATCGGGGTGTCTGTCCAGGAGCTTGCTGCTGTGACCTGGTGGACCTGATTGAGCTCTCAAAGGGCTCTTTTCCTCTGATTGTTCGAGGAGAAGGTTTCGTAGATGGTTAGGACGTTGTTGTCATTTCATGAGGGTGTTTCTGATCCTCTACTGGGAGTTTGAAGGCGGAGTATGGCTTCGCCATTCTTGGCGACCTGTCTAACAACCCAACAAGCTCGAAGCATGTGAGTTGGATTTGTGTTTAGCAGGGCCGAGTGTATGGGACATGGTTTGTCCAGTAGCTCATCAAGGACCGGTCTGGGTTCGGCGAGGGACCTGTTTCTTTTTTCAGCGGGCTCGTGTTTGGGCGACCACTGTGCATATGCACTCTTGTCCCGGATTGTACTTGACTGTTCGGCGTGGTTTGACTCCACGCGCATTTGTTGTTCTTGCATTATTTCTGCGAAAGGATCAGCCACTGAAAAGGCATATAGTGGCTTGATACAGTGACTTCCGACTAATCTGTCATATGAAGTTACAAACTGAATTTCAGCTTCTGCAGAGCCTTTTCCATTTCGCTGTAGACGCCTGCGCTCTTTAGCAATTCATTCACTTCTGCACAGTAAATATAGGGCAGACCTCATTACCTTGAGCAACCTTGCTTTCTCTTCAAAGAACCTGGCGAATTTCATTTCTGGTGTTGTTCCTTGGTACTCGTTAAAAGTAATTTCTGTGAGATGAAGATCAAGGAATTCAATGGGATTGTTATATTCCCCAACATTTTCTACTTTCGGGCCTGCTAGTATCCGCAAACAAAGACAACATATTAGTGCCTAGCTGCATATTTGAACACTTCGGGCCTCTTCGATTTGCAGGATTTCTAAAATACATGAAAAGAGTGAAATGCCACCTTCAATCTTTCATGATTAACATCTAAAAAATATATGTATTGAAATCCTCCAAATTTCCATTAGAAATCATTCTACATTTGCCATTGTAATCATGGGTAAAAGTAAAAACAAATTGAGCTCTGTTGTGGTTAACAATTAACAGGAATGGAGCGTCACCTCTATGTATAGCTTCTCCGTGCAAGGAAAGCATCTAAGGAATCTAACAACTTCATCCAAATCGGGGCCGACAGATTGTAGTGCCAAGATCTTCACTATGGGCAGAGGCCGGGTCAAGCTTGTGGGAATCATTTTCTGGATGACAGGTGAACAGATAGATCAACAAAAACTAGATAAAATGTGTTGTCCAATAATATATAAGAAGGACAAGAAGAAGATTGTTGTACATGAACGGATAATGATCCAGTAACAAGTTCGTTGAATTCAGCACACAAATAGCCCAACACTATCAATTTTGGTGCGTGAATGACCCTGATTCTTGCTGGACCTAATATATCAAGTACATATAATCTCTCAAGGAAAGGCGCATTCTCAATGACCATATCGTGAAACACCTCAACTGACAGCCTTGGGTGGCGCCAGCAATGCACATATATCGCACAGACATTTGTCGAGGTGATGTGGAGGTTACTGAACCCATCCATCGCCCGAAGACGAAGGTACTCGAGCGATGTACAGTCGATGAGCAAGTGCTCCAAATCCTCCTTCGAGATGCGGACGACCATGAGCTCGAGGTACTTAAGTTTAGGGAGATGAAGAGTGCGCGCGGTCTCAATCCGGGGGGAAATGCACTGCCTGAATGTAGCACGGCGCATGATGGGCGCAAGGCGGAGTGTGAATGGCGGTAGTGAGCGCGGACGTCCAGCATGAAAGCTGAGCTCCTCGAGCCGATCTAGAGCTGGGGATAGGAACCAGTAGTGAAACCTGGGTACGGCCTTGCAGTGGGAACTGAACTTGCCGATAGCAAGGCGTCTGACCGGCCCGGGGTGCGTGGCGAGGATGTGGGACAATGCGTCCAGGCGTTGTTGCTCCCCACTGCAGAACTCGTCATCAACGATGAGGTCCAGGGGGTGGAGTGCCAGAGGGGGCGCCACCGCTGCGATAGGATAGTGGTCCACATGCCATATTTGATGGGGAGGTGAGATATGATGGTTACCAACATCTCGTCGGGGAGGATGCTGATGAAGTCCATGCTCGCCGAAGGCTCTTGCGGTTATGGCTCGACCCGCCCCGGCTTGTTGGCCGGCTCGTCCTCCATCTCACAGCAGGCGGCGATCCTCGGCGGCGGTGCTTGTAGATGAGAACAGAGGACTATTCTACGTACCTTCCCGAGGCGGCCGAAACAAAAGTCCAAAACCAGCAATAAATTGCAGCACTCGTGGCTTGCTTCCCGGTACGATGAGCGTGCACGGCGGACTACTCGCAGTCGTCCCATCTAATCAAACAGCTGACCGCGGTAGTAAATGGTTAGTTGAACGCCCATGGTTGGAATAATACGACCGTTTGCAATAATAATGTGGTGGCTATTTGTTAAAAAATGCATAGGAAAATCAATGTATAAAAAGGCAAAACGAACCCTGAATAACTTCATATTTTTAGCACGACACTCGTATAGTTGCATGTTGCCTCTGTAAAACAGGTGACCAAGTTCCCTCTCAGAACCATGAGGCTTCTTGATAGAAGCTCCGGTCTGTATGAAAGAAAATATGGGTCAAAGCCGAGTTGAAAAGGGCAGCAATATCTAACTCCAGCATACAAAAGGTACAAAAGCATGATGACTAATTGTTCATCAGGTTTACACAAAATCCAGATTGAACAGGACAATAATATCTAATGCAACCAAAGTTTTCAGCAGTAAAAATCAAATGGATCGGTCTGATCCATAAAATCAAGATCCTGGGCCAGAAAATCTACTGGTACATGAAGACAAGTTGTTGTGAATAGAAGCCGAGCATGTTTAGAAGCCCTTTTGTCGACCTGAAACTTCTTTTTATGTTGTTCAACGTGTCCATCCATGAGAAAGTTTTTGTTCAATGTGTCCATCCATGAGAAAGTTTTTGTTAAAAAACTTAATCCTAACGGACAATAGTACTCTCGCATTCAACCGGAAGAATGTGACAAAGCTAGTGTTTGCATGGTTGGATACATATCCTTCCAGCGTTATTGTCCTCAAATGAATGTCATCAGAACTAAGAAAATCCTGGTGCTTCTTATGCCACCGATTGGTTATACCTTTTTGTCCATGTCCTTTTGCCTAAATAGACATGAAGATTGAAAACAGTTAATGTCTAAAAAAAGGAGTATCTCAAAAGAGCGACAACTGAATGGTTAATTCTAGTAAATTATATCAATGTGCTTGATATAATCACCTCTATATACAAATTCTCCAGACATAGAAAGTATCACAACAAGCCGATAATCTTGTTCAGATCAAAACACCACATACTGATATGTAAGGTCTTAACAGAATTCAGCACCATTGATAGGGTATCCATGGACAAACTCTTCATTGAGCATAGAACATAATATTAGTACCAAAAGTGTACTCCAAGATTATATAAAACTTATGCGCACAAATGAAAAATGTAGCTTATGATTACAAAAGTGTTGATGATATTAAACTTACGCACACAAATGAAAAATCCAACTTATGATTACAAAAGTGTTGATGATAATATACAGTACCTGAATAAGTGTGGAGCCAACCACCATCTTGTAACATTCAAACGGATCAGGAATTACACCCAAGGTCTCCAGTTTAGGCGCAGAGACCATAGTTATTTGCCAAGGTGCATAACGATAATCAAGGGGCAGCCTTTGTAGTGAAGGGGCATCTTTGATGATGAGCTCCTCTCCTTTAAAGCAAATTCCAATGCTTACAAGGTGAGGCGATTTTATTTGGAGACAACGGATACTGATTTATTTTGCAGAAGAAAGCAGCAAGCGCTCAAGGGCAGGGCAACAGGAGTGGATGATGTTGTGCAGTGAGGCCTCCAACAGATCGACAACCACAAGCGCGAGTTTCTTTAGCAGCGGGAGTCGAAGCATTTGTACCAGATTGTCTACTAGATGGCACTGGGCCAAGGTAGCGGTGTGTAGAGAGGAGGAAAACCATGAGATGGACATCGGTGATGAGGGCACAGCTACAACGCTTGGTGGGAAGCTATTTGCATAGTAATGGTAGAACTCAAGATGCTGGAGTTTTTCGAATTGACGGGATGTCAACCAGGCGTCCACCCTGCAGGGTATGTGCAGCAGGCAGCATGTCGGGACGCATAGGCGTTGAACGGAGCCCTGGTGGGAGGGGATGATGGCTCTGTGGAGTTCAAAATCATGAACGACAGATAGCCGGCGACAGTTGAGATTGAGAGGCGCTGTGCGCCACCGAGATGCGAGGACCTGTGTGCGACAACCATCCTTGTTGGGGTGAAGGAAGATGATCTCCCCAAGGATGGCATCCGGGAGATCGTTGATGCAGTCTGCCTGATATTCTACGGGTTCCTCGGATCCAGGGGCGTGGCCACTTCTGCCCGCGCTACCGATTACAGGATCTACAGCCGGCGGCGCCGCTGGCCGGAGCCACATCTGTGTACATACCAACCAGAAAAAATGGCAAAAACATACATGTTGGACATTCAAAATCAATTCTCAAGATCTGGAAGAAAAAAAGGCACAAACATATATGTAGGACATTCAAAATCAATTCTCAAGATCTGGGTACGAATTATTAGCACGAACGCTAACCCTAGTCGGATTGTTAGCAAAAAAATCATTTGTACAGAACAAACAATTAATCACTAACCATAGATACTATTCAAACAATCAATACACTACACCGATCTAACGATTCTTACTCTGATTTCATGGACTGGGTGAACATAACCATAGGATGTCTATTCCCAAAAAATGAAGGGGGGGACTAATCCGTTTTCTGTCGGAGTCAGAGTCATTGCCAGAGTAGCTGTGGACCTACGGCTCCGGCTGGGGAGGCATGACGACAGCCACGAAGTCAAGGTCGTGCTACTGCCCGCGCGAGACCTCGTCGGCGGCGACTGCAACCTCTGTGCCTAGCTTCATGCGCTGCGCGGCTGCTTCACCAGCCCCGGCGTCGCCACTCATTTCGATGGTGCGCTTCGGCAACATCGTCATACACTCCATGCGGCAGTGTCAACTGTGGATGGGGGGTGCGGCCGCCTATTATGATCAGCGGATCGGGCGCGCCATTAATATGGAACAGTGGGAGTGAGGTGGGTGGTGGTCAAAGGGCTGGCACGCCTCCCAGTGAGCCTACACAGCGGACTGCTAGCATGCCTACCGTCATTTCACACAACTACTAGCACGCCCCCCGGTGACACTGCGTAGCGAACACGCGCATGCGTCAGCCTCCAGGTCTGCCTACGCGGCGGATTGCTAGCATGTGTCTCATGAACTCACGCATGCTCGTACGGCACACGGGACGCATGGCGGCACGTATTATATCGTTTTTTTCTTTTTGATGATTAATTTTGCCGCTTTATTGCTTAACCGAAGCACTACACATACATTGTTGGTCTAACACATACGGTTCGGATAAAGAGTCTGTTTGCGATATTGGTTGATAATTATTGATAATTTCCTGTCTGTAAGAAAATATATATCAAAACTTGTCTCAAATTTGAAAAACATTATAATATCACAGTCTATTGGTGTCCATATGACACCACGATAAGTTTCATGAATTTCAACTTAGTTTTGGATTTACTGGATTTTAAATCAAGATTCTCGATTTTAGAAATTTCTTGCATGGGGACTAAACATGCACCCAGGGACACATACGCATATGAATTTCCAATCCATTTTGGTGCACTATCACGGGTCTCATGTAGCTCAAATTTGATTTTTGCACATTAAATCCCTAGGAAATCAATCAATGTATAAAAATGGACAAATGTTATCTATTTTTTTCAATTTTTAACACTATCCTCCTTTGGTCGCATGTTCGCTAAAGAAAAAGTTTGACATGAATCTTTGGGCCACATGCATGCCGTGGTCCTAGGACACTCACTCGCGTGTGACTCTCTCTGTGGGCCCACGAGCTCGTCGTCCATCACTATGACCTGCAGTGAGAGAGGTTAATTTGACTAACAAGGATCGTCATTTTTTGGTTCGTGTTACGTACGGTAGGAGTACATATATAGTACGCGTCAAAGAGGGTGGGGGCAACATATACTATGCATCATATAGGACAGTCACTCGCGTGTGATGCTTCCTTCCGTGGGCCCGCGAGGTTGTCGTCCATCACTTTGACCCAACGAGAGAGGTTAATTTGACTAACAAGGAGGTTTCTTTTTGGGTTGTGTTGCGGTAGGAGTATATAGTACGTGTCGAAGAGGGGGGGAGGGGGCAGCACATGCTACACACACGTCATGAATGATCTCGCTATGCATGGGGACTTTTTAGTTTCCGAGGCAGGTGCCACAAAGAAGTTGTCCATATTGGGTATTAAAAACATCACCAACACCTCTTTGGGCCACGTGCATATGATGGTTGTCACTCACTCGCCTGCGACGCTTCCCTCCTTGGGCCTGCAAGGTCGTTGTCCATCTAATATGACACAACGAGAAAGGTAAATTTGACGAACAAGGAGGATTATTTTTGGGTTCTGTTACAGCAGGAGTATATATTACGCGTCGAAGGGGGGAGGTGGCCAGCATATACTGCGCATCATGAACCTTGCTTCGTGTGGGGGACTTAACAGTTTCCAAGGCAGGTGCCACATCAAAGTTGTGCATATATATTAGGTATTCAAACATCACAACCACAAATGTCCATACATGTGTTTGGCCCACATGCAAGCGATGGCGGTTTTCCTCTAGCACTCACTCACAAGGTTATCGGCGAGATTCTTTGTCCATCTATGTGTGCCCGCTTGGTCAATCACTTTGACCGACAGCGATAGAGGTTAATTTGACTTATAATTAGGAGGGGATTAAATTTTGGTTCGTCTTATATGTTACGGTAGATGCATGTCATGACGTGAGATCACATAATATACTTTGAGCGCATGTGTATGCATGAATCCCTCCCACCGGATCTAGGTGGGGGGGGGGGCGAGCACACGACGCGTCATGAACCTCTCTTTGTGTGGGGACTATGAGATTTTTGACGCATCCATGTGCCACATCAAAATGTTGTGCTTTTGGTATTCAAACATAAGCATTCATCATGCATGTCCATACATATGTTTGGGGCACATGCATGCAGTGGTTGTCTTAGGACACTCTGCCTCGCTTGGTTATCACCGACGGCCTATATATTTGTGGGCCCGCGTGGACGTCCATCACTTCGACCAACAACGAGAGAGGTTAGCAGGGTGTATTCTTCTTCTCTTGGTTTGCTTTACCGTATAGTCGTACGTCGATCATGGTGAGATTCCAGACCTAAGTTTGAGTGCATGCATACACTTGAACCCCTATATATATTGTATATGCGTCGTGAACCCTCACTCCGTTTGGAGACTTTCCGGTTCCAAAAGCACGGTACCACATCAAATTTGTGCATTGGGTATATTCAAACATCACATAACATTTCATACATATGTTTGGGCCACATGAATGTAGTGGTTGTCTTCAGGAACTCCCTCGCATGGTTATCAGCGACAAGCTAGCCTATTTGTGGGGCCATGTGTGGACGTCCATGACTTTGACCCAACAACGAGAGAGGTTATACGACCAAGGTGGTGATTCTTCTTGGTCAGTGTTACAATACGCCTTGGTGAAATTCCCCCTCCCACTGACTCAAAGTGTGTGTGTGGGGGGGGGGGGGTGTTAGGGGCACAGTACTACTTCACACTAGGTGAACCTCCGTGGGGTTGGGGATGTCCGGTTAATTTGCGATGCACATGTGCCACATCAAATTTGTGATTTGGTTATTTAAATATCACACCACACAATTTTCACACACACACACACACTCCGACACACACACACACACACACACACACACACACACACATATATATATATATATATAAATATCGGGCCACCCGCAGGTGTGGTTCGTATGTGGTCTCACCCATCTCGCGCCACAGGCACACATCGAGGGGCCCGCACAGGGTCCACTTTTGACCGGAAGCAAAGGGGGGGTTGACGATGATGTACTCCTTTCGGTTTTGTGTTACGTAGGGTGAGATGTCAGACCTAGCTATTTGGGGGCATGCATTCATAGCTAGGATTCCCCTCCCACCAACATGAAGTTTGTGTGTGTGTGTGTGTCTGGGCAGGGGGGGGGGTGGCTAGCAATAATAACGTGCGCTTTGTGCGACATGTGCCACATCAATGTTGTGCATTGGGTATTTGAACATCAAACCACCCTTTTCATACATATATTTGGTCCACATGAAAGTGTGTTCGTTTTCTAACCCTTTCCCATGTTTTTGTGCCAAATTTATAAACAACAGACGAGTCGGACGTAGCAACCGTCTGCGATCGGGTACGCAACAGACACGGTTCCCTAGGACTACCCGTGTGCCGCGCCCCTGCCCCTGTCACTCACATCATCACAGTAGATTTGGCTCCACGAGGCTTCCCTCCCGCTCTTGAAAATATCTACTCCCTCGCAATCTCGAAAATATCTACCCGCCTAGAGGGTTTTTCTCTCTCATAGCACACGATTGGTAGGTGTGGACCATGTTCGATGTCTGTAACTCCTACTCTCCTTCAATCAGTTAATCCAAATTTCCAGTAGCCCCGGCATTTTACTCCCGCCTGCATCCATCGCAATCTCAAAAATATCTTCTCAGCTGGAGTGTTATTCTGTTTGATAGCACACGATTATTATGTTTTAGCAGTGTGATGTTTGTTACTCCCGCCCCGCGCGCTCTGCTTCAATCCCTTGATCCAAATTTTCGGTAGCCCCGCCATTTTACACCCACCTAGTAAATTTTCAGTACCCACGGCATTTCCTCAAACACCACCTTGGACCCCCCCTTCCAGACACACCCGCCAAATCCTGCGCTCTTCTAGGTCGCCACCACCGCCAACGCCGCCGCCGCGCCACCTCCATTGTTAACCTTAGCCGGTCTGCCTGTGCAGGTTACCCACCGATATACATACCATTGCAGCCCTGAGTTTCTTAGATGACGCCTGTGAAATGCCCCCTTTCCCATAGATCCCCATCCCCCTCCCCCACTGCACAGCGTTGTAGCCTAAGCCCGGCTACACTTCCCGAGGAGCTCGAGGAGCGAATGGCCCAAAAGAGGTTTACCGTGGCCTCTTCGCCCGACGTCGGCGAGGTGGCCCCTGAGGAAGCTGACGATGATGGCTGGCCGGATCCTTTCAATCAGCGGGCTAGAGTATTTTGGCATGTTGCGGGCACAGGCTACGACATCGAGGTCATCGACTACGACGGCTTGACGTGGGCTATGTCATAGGTTAAGCTGCCCACCCCCAACCCCTCGGGTTCGACAGCCGTCGATCTCATCAATGGACCTGCTGCTGATCTCTTGCGGCTCATTATGAACAATTTTCCATCCTTCGTCGCCATGGAGCCCCTTTTGTCATTTCTGAAGGACACGTTCTGCGATGCTGTCTTGGGATCCTTAGCTGCCAAGTCAGACCTCATTGACGGCGACCACGAGGAGGAGCCCATCTGTGACAAGTGACGAAACACATGATTTGCTTTGCCATGCCTCTTCACCGGGGGAATCCCATGATTTGTTTTCTCGAACCCCTTTTGTAGTGAGAACCTGTCCAGTATTTATTGCTATATTTGGTTGTTTGCATTACGCCTTGTTTATTTCAATGGTTTTTGGTTGTTCGGTTGTTTGTAGTTAGCATATGTCTAGTTTCAATTGTCATCTTTGGTTGTTCGTAGTATGCCTTGTTTATTTCAGTTATTCACAATGTGATGTTCTATATGTTCTATTATGAATTGTGCAGTTCAATTTCATCAATACCAGTTTTAACAATAGTTCTATGAATGACTATATTTGGTTGTTGTTAAGCATGTTGTATATAACACGCCTTTCCACTTGATTTAACAATAACTAGTGTACTTAGACCTGCACAATACAAGTTTGAATGACTATGTTAGCTTTTTTTAAATGTTAGGCCTGTTGTAGTTAATAACACACCTTTCCACTTCTTGTTTTTCTTAACTAGCGTGCTTAAACCTTCGCCATGAAGCTATCATTTGGAGATTATGTTGTCTACCATGGATATATTTAGTTGATGTTTAGCCTATTGTGCATAACATGCCTTTAGATGTACTTACACACGACAATATTGGGAACAACTGTTGTTTACCATCAAGGTTAGTTTCATCCCATGCCTTATATATACTCACTGTTCAGGATATAGCTGGTACCATATAGGCCGGGGGCCGATAAGGGATTAATCATTGAATCGGATATTTAACTAAATATATCTGTAACCCATTTATCGGTAGGTTAACTAGGGCCATATCTAACATATCTGAGGCTACATAGCCAGATGCATTGTACTGAATGACTAAATATGCAATCCTAGGCCACATAGCAACAAGGAAGGGTTGTTTGGTTCTAGGCCTAGGAGTGCCACACTTTGCCATACAATGTTGCCAAACTTGCCAAAGGGTTAGTTCTTCCAAATGAGAGCCACAAGTTGGCACGCCTAAGAGAATCTTGCCACACTTTTTGAGTGTATGTGATGTGGGACCATAGTGTGGCTTGCCTAAGATATGGCTTGAACCAAACACACACCTAACCTTAGGTGTGGAAACCTTTGGCAAACGTAGTCTCGAACCAAGAGTGTTACCTTAATGTTCTGATGATGTCTAGATATACATAGAAGAGCAGCAAGAACACCAACAACACAGCAGCAGTTAACTGCAGTTAATCGGCTGATATTTGTAAAAATGTAATAAACTCCCCCACCCCATAATATAAGATGTTTATTCATCCATGCCGTGAGTATATGGATTATATATGAACATATATAATGGGACAAAGGGAGTGTTGTACTATATCATTATGCAATTGTTTTTTAGCTTCTAATATTAACTTGGTGCTTTTAGGTACATGTCATTGGTAAAGCTCCGTGCTTTGACCCTTTCTGCTTATAGGGCAATGAGATATTGATGAACCAGCATCAAGTGAGGAAACTGATAAAGATTGTTTGTAAAATGGGTCAAAAGATGGCAATTAAACTATTTCTTTACACTTTATCAAAGACAACGGTGAACTGCAGCATGGTTAGTAAGAACTCTGCATGACTCAAAGAACTCTGCAGAATCATTTTCCTTTGCAGTGGTTCTCGAAGCAGTTTACTCAAGATTACCTCTCAAACTACATGATTGGTGGGCATGCAAAGGTTAAAGTATTTCTACCAGAACACAATGACTATCTAGATGTCCTCATGAGTCACGAAGACAGTGAAGGATGGGCGGCCGGCCATCACAAGGCGTTCGATTGAGTCATGCGTGCCTTCTGCATGGAGGAGAGCACAATACGGGCATTTTGCTTCACCTTGTTCAGCAACCAGAATGTCTTTTGCTTCTTTCTTTACCATGTTTAATAGTACAAGTATACAACCCTGGTTCATCATTCTTTACTTGGTACTTATGTAATTCTTGAACATGTGTATCTGCGAATCGAATAATACATTGGTTGTTTAACCTGATGGATATGAATAAAGTTCTAGCAAACTTTCAATTTCAAATTTAGTACAATTTTAAATAGCACCGATTTAATTAGGGTCGAAATATGCTCTGCAGGTCGTTATGGCGCACACGGTCTGTAAAGTACAAATGTGTGTGATATACATCATAATCCGACACGGTTTGCAGAGAGGAAACATGTGCGACCATGCACACAGTTGTCGTGATGTCAAACAATATCGCAAACGGTGCGAGCAAACTAAATGTTTGTGATAGTCGCATTATCGTACACGGTTTACAATCATGAACTGTTTTGGATGTCGTAGGCATCGTAAACGTTGAACCACATAATAGTGTGTTCGATAGTTATCCTGTATGACACTATTACGACGGTCCGCATTTTGTAATCCTATCTGACACTCGTACGATGATTAGGTAATCTTCTTAATTAGTTATTGCATATGGTTCGGGAAAAGTGAATGTGTGTGATTGTCTGCTTATCATACACGTTCTATAATCGTGAACTGTTTGTGATGGGCCACGCATCTTAAACGCAGCACCACAAATATCGATTGTGATGGTAATGCCAACACACACGAGTAGCAAGGATGGAGCGTTTGGGATATTATATATATCCCAAATAGTTGTGTGAAGAATCACGTTTGGGATAGGTGCGGGCATCGCATACGCTTTGTTCTGGAAAATGTATGCATTCCTACTCCCTATCCCCAATGGTTTTTGGACGTGTGGGAAGGACCCCCCCCCCCTATTGGCCACCCTCACTAGGTGACGGTTTAAAATGTCATCGTAGAAAGGGTTAAAAACCATTTGAATAGCAGCTCGATGTACCATTGGGACAACAGGGGCATAAATTGGTGAGGCAGATATGGTTGCCGAGAGCGGCAAACATTCAGGCAGCATGTCTGCATTTGTCCCATTTTTTATCTCCTCGACGACATTTTGCTATGTGAGCACAAGAAATCTAGACCTGCTCATTCTCATTTGCATTGTCCCCTCAACACCCCTCATTTTCTTTCCTTTTTTGACTAAGAGACAGGTCCACTTCCCCCCACCCTTCGTCATCCACCCCACTTTCTTCCCCTTTTCAACTAAGAGACCGGCTGGATAGCCAGTCTCTACTACTTTCCTCTGTTTCCTCTTAGAACCCAGTCCTAGATTCATGCTACAACTTTCCCGCTTTCTTCCCTGTTTGAACCAAGTCTTAGATTCGACTGTGTAAAAGTCTATGTGGCTATGGAAGAGCCGATGGAAGTAGAAAAAGATCCACATGCAGCCCCATGGGGAGCTAGGGTAGTAGAGCAAGGCTGGTTTCAAAGGAACACAAACCTGAGAGTCATCAGGATGTCGCAAGGACAGCGTTGGGAAGCCGCATCTAGCCACAATACGGCAGGGAGCAAGAAGGTGTCGGAGGCCCTCCTGAGCCGGCGTTGTGTCGAAGAGAACGACACGGGCCGCCGATCAGGACGAGTGGGCGGCTGTTGGTCTCCTCCCTCGCTGCCGATGACCGCGGGAACGATGCACATACACCCCTGCCCCGGCCGAGGTGGTCCGGCCGGAACTATGACCAGCGGTGAGTACAGAGAGAGTGTGGCCACCTATGTCTTGTTTAGATCTGGAGAGCATGAGAGAGTGAAGGAGAGCAACCCTGGTAAAGCCAGCGTCGAGGCTCTTGCCTATATATATACTGGAGTGATTTTGTTGTCGCAATCCTTATTAAATTGAATACGCGCGAACCACTATTTTCATCTAAAGTTCAAGTAGAAATAAAACTCGATCAATAACGTACCACTACTTCTAGGTCGCACTATCACCGCGCCTAGGTCACACTATGTACTTTATCATTCTCGTGTGATCCCTGACCTTCCATGAAGTTGAAAACTACACCAGTCAAATTGTCAATTGAGATGCCTCTTTGTAAACAAATGCGCTCCTAGCTTCAAAAAATGCGCTCCTACGTGTACCCGCGCATGGGTGTCAGAGAACTAGTGCATGCGTGCATCACTTCTCTTCGTGAGAGTAAAATGTACTACACCCAAAGAACGTTCGCCACAAGAGTAGTATAAGTGTGTGATGTTTGAGTTAAAAAAAGGTGTATGATGTCTTTTATTTTTTAGACGTTTTGAGGGTAGGGTGTGAAGAGTGCATATGTGTGTGACGTGTACCTATAGATAGATGGTGGGTGCGAGAGGACTCAGGAGGGTCATGACTCATGAGGGTGCATGTGTGCGTGAGAGAGAGGGGGCACGTATCAATGCAATGCATGTGTTCGTAAATCATATCTGACCAAACGTTCGCCACAAGCCATTTCCTGATGAACGCCCAAAGAACCATCAGATCGGCATCCGATAGTGTCAGTTTTGCCATGGCATTTGACAGAACAACCACTCCTCCGACACATAAAACTTCCATGTGAGTGTTTGCAACTGCCGTATACTCCCTCTGTTCCAAAATGTAGTGCATATAGGTTTTTTGAAAATTTGAACCTTACAAACTTTTACTGAGTTTTCGTAGAACAAAATGCACATGTAAAATACCTAGTATATATCATTTAATTCATCATCGAGATGTACCTATAGAGATGGGGGAGGAGTGTACAAAGAAAGACCGTCGTATCACCTGCAGCAATTTCAACCATCCTTTGGTGTGGAGGAATATCATAGGAATTTTATATGATATGATTTTTATAGGAATTTTTCGTTTAGAGCCATTTGGTTCATAGGAATGGATTCCTATACTCCACATTTCAAAGGAAATAAACATGGTATGATTTTTATAGCTTTAGAGCCACTTGGTTCATATGAATGGATTCCTATACTCCCACAATTTCAAAGGAAAATAAACATTAGACCAGATTCAATGGAAAAGTTCCTATGATGTGAACCAAATGACATCTCTTTTCCAGTCCCTACTCATAGGAATTGAGATACATGTCATCTCTTTCCCTACAACTGCCATATACATCTTCTATTCCCAAATAGCTATTACAACCCACTAGCTACATTTCCTGGACATGCAACAATGGCACATGGACAAGTCATGCATGCAATTCATAAATTACATTGTTTTGGTACTCTATGCATGCAAGCACCACATCATCAATTTGTGCATGTTACTCATAAGTTATTTTTTGCATTAGATTTGTTATTGACAATATATGTGTTGGTCACGTGCACACCTATGTAGTTCACATTCACATTTTTATTAGAAATGCCATTCTTTTAACTGCAATTCATTTATCTTTTTATACCCTTTTTATTTTATTTTCATTTCAAACTTACATTCACTTCCCATTAGTTATAGATGTTTTTGGATCAACTTTTATGCATTATTTTTAGTAGCAAATTTCATGCGGCAACGCGTTAGGGCATCATCTAGTTCCTATATTATTTTTAGTTAACCAAAGGAGGCCACATGTATATCAAAATGCGGGGTACATGCGTCATTGCCATTGGGTCGAACCTACGTCCACAATTTTTTTTACGTATATCTCGACTTCTCCCCAGAACCAAAATTCTGCCTCTTTCCCATAAAACCGAGCGGCCCACTCCGTATTAAGGCGTCGACTCGAACTCAATCCCTCTCCCATTTAATAGAAAACCTAGACGCCGCACGCATCATCGGTTTTCTTGAAGAAGACGAGGGAGAAGCGGATTTGTAGTGGAGACTCCTACTCTAGGGCCCCCTAGCTAGCCACCGGACGCATCATTGGTTTTCTTTTCCCTTTATTCTCTTGCACCCTAGAGTGAAATGATGGTTGCTTCATCCGTCCAGCTTAATGCGAGAAAGGTGGGGCTTTGTGATTTGACACCTCATTACTCATTAACTACTAGTACTACTGAGGCGCTATGACCGGGGTGCCTTTAAGTCCAACTGCTGCTCCGAAATGTAATTTGGTGCATCGCACATGGAACAAGGATGACCCACATATCGGCGAAAGGGGTGTTGTAAGTGTGTCGCCATTTCATGTGCGGACTGACACTGCTGAGTTGCTACACCAACGCGACAGGACTAACCTACTACTTGGCTTTGCTCCTTGGGGAATCCCGATTATATTGACCTAAAAAATTTAGTATCCAGATTAGTAATAATGAGGTGATTCACCGAGCAATGGGCTGGGGAGCTTGGCCTATCATGCGGTACCACTTGTCAGTGATGTACCAAGCTGATGCGCATCTCTCTTGAGGTAGAACAATGGCAGAAGTAATACGTGATTTTCTTGAAGGAGATGATGGAGAAGCGGATTCAGCGATGTGTGAAAATAATGGTTTCTTCATCCATTTGTAGGAAAGGTGCTGCTTTGTGATTTTACATCTCATTGCTCATTACCACTACTATGGCGCTACGACTGGGGTGCAACCCCCTGCTGTTCTGCACTATTATTTGGTGCATGACAGGTGGACCCGGTTGCTATATGTCCCACATGTCGGTGAAAGGAAGTAGAACATTTATGAGAGCGAGGGTCTCCACTCTTAGTATGACGGAGGAGTACAAGATATAGCATGGTTTTGCGATGGCTGGTCTATTCCCGCGCGGTAGGCAAGGAGTTTGGCAAAGTCTATTCGACAGATAGAGCGAGAGAAAGATCTGATGAAATGCTTGAATGTGTATTGGGCCCTTTCTTTCATTGTTTGTTTTTTTAAGTGGGCCCTTTTAGATCACTACAACTACTACCGTGCACGGTGTTGAGTACTTACCTCCGTCCTAGTTGTAACACCCCATATGTAACACTTCCCATTTTGGCAATATATCCAACTTGTTCTTCATCTAGTTCCATGTGGGTCCTTCTTTTGTGGCTTCTTTTGTTTTGCTTGTTGTTTTATTTATTGCATTGCCATGTCATTCTTGTTTTGGGCGTATGTCATTTTGCATTCTCATAATCATCATGTGCATTGTCATATTCATGCATGTTGCATTGTTGCATGCTCCATGTGTGATTCTTGCACCATCACTTCTCCTTCCTTCCCTTTCTTCCATTTGTTGCAAGTGCCATTTTGCCATCCTCCATAAATGTTCATTTTTCTCCCCAATATTCTAGCACAATGTCCAAAACCTCTCTGCCAAATTTCACCTCTTTTGAAGTTGTTTTGGTTAGGTTCAAAAATGCCTCAAGTTTGAATTATATTCAAACTTGTTTTGTTTTTCTACCTCTAAAATTGTCCAAACCAATTCATTAAAATAGAGCATAAATCTAGGGTCATGAGGATATTTTTATATTTCTCATACACCTCTCCTTTATTTCTAGGCTTTTCTGTCTTTATTTTCTATCTGAGGAAAAGAAAGAAAGAAGAAGCAGGGCAGCCCAGCAATAGCAGCAGCCCACCTGGGCCGGCCTCACACGTGGCCAAGCCGGCCCCAGCGGTCAGTGACCAAACGCGGGGGCTCACCCACCTTTTCATCCTCCTCTCGCCGTCGCCATGGGGACTGCGTGGTCGAGAGCACGCGAGCTCTAGCTTGACGCCTCCGGCCCCCTTTTAACCTCTCCCCTTGCCCACCAACCCTCTAGGGTTTCCCTCTTCCATCCTCTGCCACTGCCAGGAGCTTAGAGCCACCAGATCCACCGCCCCGATCGTGTCCCGAGCGCACCCAAGAGCACGGCCATGGCGCTGGCGTGAGCTCCGGCCACCTTCGCCTCACCAAGCTTGTCCGGAGAGTTCGCCGATGTCATCTACATCCTCTACATCCACTACTTCACCGAGGGACGCCAAGACTCTGCCACCTTCTTCCTCTTCTTCACCGTTGGCCAACGCACCTTCTCCAGCGAAATTCCGGCATCCCAGACCTCGTCGCCTCAGTCCGAACGCGCGTGCATGTTCGTGGTGAGCACCCGCATCGCCCCGTGCCCTTCTTCCCCTATGTTGCTCGCTCTGTCACCATTCACCGCGAGCGCCCGAACCCGTCGCCGTCGGACCTCGCCTCCAGCGAGCGCTCCGACCACCGTAGGCCATCCGCGTGTGTCCGTCGTGTTCGTCGTACCGCGTACTGTCCATCAGTGCACACAGCTTCTCGCCTAGGCCCTTCGCGCACCGCGTTCTCCTCTGCCGTCACCGTCTCTGTCACCTCCTCGCCAGTGACGTTCCCATCGTCGTTCGGTGCCGTGCGTGTCAGGCGTGTGTGCGGGATCACCTGGCGGTCTCGTAGCGCCACTCCGCCGCTAGCTTTGGTCATTGGAGCTGCTCCGGCGAGGCCTCTGCCGTGCCCGTGGGCCGGCCGGCAGCTCCCCTGTTTCTCCTCTATTTTGCCACGCCGCAGTCACTGCCAGTTGGGACCCACGTGCCCCACTCCTCAGCCTCACACGCGCACCAGCCCCACCTGTCATACTCACACCCCTCTCAGGTCCCAGATGTCAGCCTCTCCCCCTCTTATTCTTTTCCTTTTATTTTAATTCCTGCGAATATTCCATTTCGGGTAATGGAATCTTTCCTATTCGGGCAAGTCCATTTCTGGATATTTCCATTTAGGGAATATTGCCTATTTTGTCTTTTCCATTTTAGGAAGAACTACATTTTGTGCATTTGTGGGGATTTTTCCATGGTGACCCCAACATATTATATATGTTTTTGGGCTAGAAAAATCCAATGAATCCATTGGCGGCATCTATTTCTTCATTTGAGCAAGTTTGTGAACATGTTATTTTTGCAGCATATGCCATTTTGTCATTTTTTTGTCTTTAAATCAAATATGCTATGTGGTAGTTTTGCACATGAACATGTTCTTCATCATGTCTACTTTCTGTTAGAATTATTTACATGCCATGATATGCTTTGTAGTGAGTGCCACAAGCTTGCAAACATGCCTACATGAATCTGTTTTGCCATGCCATGTTTATTTTGCCAAGTCTGAATCTGTCAACATATTTGCCATTTTGCATTGATGCTATCATCTTATCTATAAGTTTCTGGACAAAGTTCAGTGAGGGAGTTTTATTAAGTGCATTTAGTACCAGCATGCCATGCTCTTCTTTGCTATAATTTTTTCCTGTAGCATATAGTTTACTAGCCCTGAACTTTGCTAACTGAATCTGTTTTCTCCCATGTCCAGTATTTTCAATAAGTCTGAAAAACTGTTAACATTTGCATTCTTGCCATGCTGTTTTAAACATGTTCTAGTGGTTTTTAGCAGTAGCTCAGTAATCATGTTTTGTAGTGCTTGACATGTACTTTGACGCCATGCATATTTAAACCTTGCATCTAAGTGGTTATGTTGTTGTTTTCATGTACTTTGATGCCATTTGTTTTCATGTTGGAGTGCTGTAGCATATTTAAACCTTGCATCTAAGTGGTTATGTTGTTGTTTTCAATAGATTGCATTGTATATAGTTTTGCTTGTCATTTTCAAACCGTGCATCGGTTTCCGGTGATCTTTATATCGATTTCAACCGAAATCTTCCAATCTATCCAGTGGCATGATTGGATTGCCAAGATTGTGCCATGTTCATCATTTCTCCTTCTGTCTCTCTTGCACCCCTTCCGATGCACCTCATATGCATTGCACATCATATCTTGCATTCCATGATATGTCTTGCATCATGTTGCTTGCGCATTGCACCGTGATTGATTGTTGTTCTGATGTCTATGTTCTTGCTTTGGGTAGAGCCGGGAGACGAGTTCGTGACCGAGGACCCTGTCGAGTACGTTCATGAGGAGCAAGTTACTGATACCACTAAGGACAATTCAGGCAAGATGATCATTACCCCCGATATCACTACTATCTTTACTTGCTAGTTGTTCGTTGCTATCGCTATGTTGCGCTACATACCACTTATTTATCAAGCCTCCTAATTTGCCATGATAAGCCTCTAACCCCACCTTCCTAGCAACCATTATTTGGCTATGTTACCACTTGCTCAGCCCCTCTTATAGCGTTGCTAGTTGCAGGTGTAGTGCAGGTTGTTCCATGTTGGGACATGGATATCTTGGGATATCACAATATCTCTTATTTAATTAATGCATCTATATACTTGGTAAAGGGTGGAAGGCTTGGCCTTTTGCTCGGTGTTTTGTTCCACTCGTGCCGCATTAGTTTCCGTCATACTGGTGTTATGTTCATTGAATTTTGCGTTCCTAACGCGGTCGGAGTTTATGGGCCCCCTTGACAATTTTCTTTGAATAAAACTCTGCCAGCAAGGCCCAACTTTGGTTTTACCATTTGCCTAATAACAACTAAAATCTGCATAGGGAGTAATTAACCCGAGGATTCTTAGTCTACAACCTGGGCCAGTGCTCCTCATGAGTGTTGGTCCAAACCCGTCAACCGCCAGTGACCGCCAGGGCAACTCTGGATCTGGCCTACCAGAAGTTTGGACAATCCGATCGTGACCTGAGCCGAAATACGCACGGCTACTATTAGGGTGTCGGCACGTCGGGAAGTCTTGCTGGTTTTGTTTTACCATTGTTGAAATGTCTTGTGCAACCGGGATTCCGAGCTTGATTGGAGTGTCCCGAGATGGAGGATTGTCTCCGCGGATCGTGAGCTTGTCATGGGCTAAGTTGGGACACCCTAGACGGTTTAAACTTTCGAAAGTCATGCCCGCGGTTATGTGGCAGATGGGAGTTTTTAATATCCGGTTGTAGTGAACTTGACACTAAACTCTTTAAAATACACCAACCACGTGTGTAACCGTGATGGTCTCTTTTCGACGAGGTTCGGGAAGAGAACACAGTGGGGTTATGTTTGAACGTAAGTAGTTCAGGATCACTTCTTGATCATTACTAGTTTCTAACCGTTTGCGTAGCTTCTCACCTTATTCTTGTAATCATAATTTATCCACCATACTTATGCTTAGTGCTTGCTGCAACTTCACCACTTAACCATGCCATACCCATTTAAGCTTTGTTAGTCTTGATACCGTGGGTGATATGATTGCTGAGTCCTCGTGGCTCACAAAATACTACAAACATAGTTGCAGGTACCGTTGAGTCTGATACAGGAGATGCCACTGAGCTCCAGTGGGAGTTTGACGAGGATCGTGGGCATTTCTATGTTACCTATCTGAACAATCAGTAGAGGACCTAGTCGGAGTATCCGGGGATAGTAGCAGGGTGGTGTTTTCTTTTTATCTAGTCAATAGTCAGACTCTACTATATGTATGGAAGATTGTATGATGATTGTCATATTTATGCTTTTCTGGGGCAAGTGTTGCCTGGATCTCGTATTCTATCTATTCACTTGGTTGTATGTATTTGTATGCCACCTTGCTACGCGTTCGAAATGTGATTGTGCCCCTAATCATGAGTTCATCACGTGATTGGGATAGAATCGCATCTTGGGCATTACAAGTTGGTATCAGAGCCATACCGACTATAGGAGCCTTTGCTTGATTGAACCGCTGACAAGTCTAAAAGAAAACTGTTTTGAGTCTTAGTTATATTGGAGAGCTGGAATTCTTTTTACTCCTTATCCCATTCGTCACTCTAGTGAGGACTCGTGACGTAGGTGTTTTCCCACTCTTCTATCCTTTTTCACTAAAAATTTTTTTTAGGATCACACGGGTATTGTGGAATCGTTCCGATATCATTGTGGCGGGGATTCTGTCTTGGTGCCTCCTAACATTTAGGGGTTGTGGCAGTGTCCCGGGGAGTCGAGCTCCAAGGTGTTTTCATCATAGTGTTTATCATTTCACTTCCGGAATACCAGAGGACGCCGACATCGAAAGCGCTTCTATGCTACTTGTGGTGATAGTAGTTTGGCGACACCCAGTACTGGGGAGAGCAACCAGATGTATTGCCACAGCTAGTATAGGGGATGTTCTTTCGAAGGTCTGAGGTACACGATTTCTGAGGTTTTCTTGGTTATGTGTTGACGTTTGGTTATGTGTTGACGGATGGATACAGTTGGAGTGTAGGACTTGTTAGTTGTGTGAGATATTTGTGCCTTCCTGTATCCCCAACACCAGATTGCATAACCAGAAAGTCTCGGGAGTTAATAGGTGGGAATTCAAGTGGTAACCAGGAATTCTTTCCGACAAATGTATGAGTTGAGATTGGGGTCCAACGTCTAGTGGTTCATTTTTCACGGTCGATTTACAGTGGTCGCGAGGCATCTTAAAGAATCCTTGGCTATGCCAATTCAGGGACGTCCTGTTTGTCATCCGTAACGTCCGCTGTACGTCGTGCCCGTGGGGCCTCATTGCGAACACGTTGGGCGAAATCTCTATCATATGTTTGTATCCAGCTGATACCTTGCTTTGTTAATCCAATCGTTCCAAGTGGCTTCTCATTCAAATGGTTGTATCATATTAACTTTGGAATGCATCCGTTCAATCTCTCTGTTCGGATGATTGTTGTGAAGACTTCATTGCACATGTCTAGCCTTTGATTCAACTTATCTATCTTTTCCAATGATGGTTCTAACGGAGGTCATCTTCTTCAGGATGGCTCCCGCAACTCGTCTGAATCTGGACCGTAACAAGGGAGAGAAGTCAGAACCGCCACCTCCGCCTCCTCCTCCGCCTCCGGAGGCATGGCAAGCTTTGATGGCGGCCACCAATGCCAATACTCAGATGCTGATTCAGCTCATGCAAGAGCACAGCCAAGGCCAAGGCAACCAAGGGAACCAAGGCCAAGGGCATTTCAACAATCAGCCTTAGTTCGCTTCACTCAGTCAATTTCTCACAAATCAGCCAAAGACGTTCAGCGCTTGTGTCGAGGCCATGGACGCCGATGATTGGCTCGTGGACATCAACAAGCATTTCGAGTGCAGCAATGTCAGACCTGAGGACTATGTCAAGTTCGCTTCCTTCCGGCTCAAGGACCAGGCAGCTGATTGGTGGCAGTAGTACAAAGACTCCAGAGGGGGTCGAGTGATCAGCTGGACCGACATCTGCCGGGATTTTTGAGCTCATCATATTACAGCAAGCGTCACCGAGGGCATGCGTGAGCAATTCCGCAGTGTCAAGCAAGGCAGCATGTCTGTGTATCAATATAACATCAAGTTTCAGAATCTTTCTTGCTATGCAAGGCAAGACATCCCAGACGAGAAGAGCATGATCTATCACTTCAGGGGTGGCCTCAGAGAGGACCTTCAGCTAGCTCTCGTTCTTGTGGAGCCTAATCAGTTCTATCAGTTCTATAACAAGGCTCTAAAACAAGAAGCAGCTCAGCTCAAGTGTGAAGATTCCAAAAAGAGACACAGGGATGCAGTCCACTCGTCTTCTTCCTCTCAAGTGGTCTCAAAGCAGCAAAAGTTTTGGCTTCCTCCACCTCATCTGTTTCGTCAACCCTATCAGCAGGAGCACCCAGGTGGTCGTGGATCTTCCCACCCAACCCAAGCTATCAGAAAAAGTCTCAGTCTCAGGCTCCGAGCACAAGCGGTCCACCTCCTCCACCTTTTTGTCCACTTTCAGAGGTCACTTGTCACAAGTGTGGTATGAAAGGGCATTACTCCAACAAGTGCACCAACCAGAGGCGCCTTCCGCCTCCTCCTCCTGTCAGGTCAGCAAGAAATGCAGTTGTCAAGCACAATCCCAAGTATGCACGGGTGAACATGGTGAATTCAGCTCAAGCGGAAGAATCTTCTAATGTGATCATGGGTACTCTTCCAGTTAACTCTTTTCCTGCAAAAGTGTTGTTCGATTCTAGTGCATCACATTCTTTCATATCAAGACCTTTTGCATCAAAGCATGAGTTTTTGTTCCAAGAGTTGCCTAGGTCTTTAACGGTGGTTTCACCGGGATTGCAAACGAATTCTTGCTACATGGTTCCGGATGTCACCGTCAAGATGAACGACTATTCTTTTCTGACCTCTCCGATTGTTCTCGGCAATTCTGATATTGATCTTATCCTCGGCATGGATTGGCTTTCTAAGTACAAGGCTTCTCTTGATTGTGCTGCTAAGGAAGTCAAACTGACTCATCCGTCTGAAGAAGTGATTATCTTTGCGGCTCGTGATAACACCATTCAGTTGTTCTCTCTCAATGAGAAAGGCAAGATCAACGCTATTTCTCGAATTCCAGTTGTTTGTGAGTAGCAAGATGTCTTTCCAGAAGAGCTTTCGAGTATGCCTCCTCACCGGCCAATTGAGTTCGTTATTGAGCTTGAGCCCGGTACAGAACCCGTTTGCAAGCGTCCCTACAAGCTTGGGCCAGAAGAGCTGAAATAATTGAAGAAACAGCTCAATGAACAAGAACATCTGGGTTTGATTAGACCAAGTTTGTCTCCTTGGGGATGTGGTGTTCTCTTTGTCCAGAAGAAAGATGGCATGGAACGACTTTGTGTCGATTACCGCCCATTGAACAAGAAGACAATCAAGAACAAATATCCACTTCCCAATATCAATGAATTGTTCGAGCAACTCAAAGGTGCAAAGGTGTTTTCCAAGCTTGACCTCCGTATGGGGTATCACCAGATTCGCATTCGTGAAGAAGATATCCCAAAGACAGCTTTCAGAATGAGCTTTGGTTCTTATGAGTATACTGTCATGTCTTTCGGGATTGCAAATGCCCCTCCAACCTTCTCGAGGATGATGAACTACATCTTCAACCCCTACACCAATGAATTCGTCCTGGTGTTTCTCGATGATATCCTGGTGTCGGGGACGAATCCGCGATCACCTATGGGACCCAGAGAAGGACCCCTTTACGTTCGGCAGGGAGGGACAGTCGCGCGAAGAGCAAATCTAGCGAAGAACACGACAGTGCACGAGAGAGATTTACCCAGGTTCGGGCCGCACGGATGCGTAAAACCCTACTCCTGCTTTTTGGTTATTATCTGTATGATTATTCTAGCTCCAGGAGCGCTACAGTACCGAGTAGCTGCGTACAATACTGGAGTTCTCCCTCTTCCAGTTCCTCCCCTTTCACGTTGCCCATGGGCCTCCTTTTATACGCACAAAGGGGTCTCCAACAGGTGGCAAACAGTAAAGGTAGAGGTGGAAAGTTGCTACAGTAAGGCCACTATTACCAGGATGACATGTCCTACCTACCACTGACGGCAAGGGACAAGGGCATTAAATGCCCATGCCTTTGCTGTCCAGATACATGTACCCGGACGTCGTGGACGTGGGAAAAGCCTATCCCACCTGCTGCTGCACCGCTATCTACAGTGCACCGCCGTCTACACAGTGCCCTGCCACGCACGCTTGGAAGGACCCAGAGCACCACGCTGGCAGAGGCACCGGAGCAGCACAGTAGCACAGTGGTACAGTAACGCTTGCCGCGCCAAGACCTTGCCGCACCTGACAGCTTGGCGCAGCCCATAGTTGGCGTGCAAGGTAACTTGCCGAGGCAAGTACCTTGCCGCAGCCGCTATCTTGCCGCAGCCAATACCTTGCCGCAGCCAATACCTTGCCGCAGCCAATGACTTGCCGGGGCAAGTACCTTGCCGGGGCAAGTACTCTGCTTCAGCAATGCCCAGGCTGGGCCTCAGCTGTCCCTCCCGGCAAGCTCCTCTTGCCGGGGCCTTAACTCTTGCTTTGTATACTTTGTTCTTGAATGGCTTAATAATCTTGAGCTTCTCTCTGGCTGTCCTCCCGCAAGCCTGGCCGCGGGATGGTACTACTGCCCGTGCACAAGTACGGGGTACTAGGGTACCCCTATTCTAGTACACCGACAGGAGCCCCCGGGCCTGGGCCACACACGGTGCCGGGCGTTGTTGGGCCAGGCCCAAACAGTGCACGGGCACGCGTGGCTGGGATAAGCCGAAACGTCTCTATGCTGTTTAATTGCACGCTCTCCCACGCGTCGCGCGTTGAATGCGGAGCGTGGGAAGCATGCGCAGTTATCTCGAATGACGAAGGGGCGGATGGTTCTGCATCTTTCCCCATAAAAGGAGGGACCTGCAGAAGCACTCGCACACCCCTCTCACCATTCTCGATCTTCAAATCTCCGCCTTCTTCTTCCTCCGCTCTAAAACAAAGGCGGTTTCCCAATCCTCCGCCACCGCGCGCGTCCGCATCTCCCTCGGTCCTCAGCTCCGCCTTCGCCATGCCTCCCAAAGGAGAAAAGGGGAAGACGGGGAAGTCCTCAAGGACGGAGACCCAGGCGCAGATGAAGAGGCAGAAGTACGCGCTCTTCGCTCCGACGCTCACGGGGGCGGATCTGAAGGCCAAGTTCCAAGGCATGTGGGCCGCGAGGACCAAGGCGCATCCGGCCACCCGCGTCCGCCCAGCCACCGACGAGAGCGAAGTGAGCAAGTACCCCTTCTTCGCTTGCTACTTTTGGTGCGGGCTCTGCCCACCGTATTCGGATTTCTTCAGCGACGTCATGTACACCTTCAACCTCCGTCTGCTGGATCTCACACCGAATGCCGTATCCACCATGGCAATATTTGCGCATCTATGCGAGAACTTCGTCGGCGTCGCACCCAACACCGCGCTGTTCAGGCATTACTTCACTCCCCGTGCTGAAAAGGGGGAGCCTCTCACTGTTGGCGTCTCGTTCGTTTCAAGATTGGGCGCCAAGGAGCATTATCTGAAGGGGGATCTCCGCCCAAGATGGGGAGAAATCCGGTCTGAATGGTGTTGGATCATTGACGATGATCCGCCACCATACTGTGAGCTTCGCAAGACCCCAGCGGCGCGTGGCACAGACTGGAGCGATCTGGATCCCCAGGACAAAAAGCTGGAGATTGCCGCTGCCAGGATCATACGGCTCAGGGAGGCCGGGCTCACCATAGGGATGGTTGGCGCAGACTTCCTCCGCCGCCGCATTGCTCCTCTGCAGCAGAGAGGAAGGCCGGCCTCTGATTGGAAGAACCCAGCCGATATCATGCGGCTGCGCCCTGGACTGATCAACAACTTCACAGTTCTGCAGCACGACTTTTTCATGCGAGAACTGTTCAAGCAAGAGACAGATCCAGAAAAGCGTGACAAGGCGTTCACGCTGCCGAAGCACATCGTGCCTCTTTGCAACAACTCCGCATTGAGTGCAATCATCACTATGATGCCGCTCTGCAATGCGCACAGCGTTGAAGCAACTTGGGACGTGCCGCTCGAAGAAGACGTGCGGCGATTCTTTGACTCCACGGTCGAAAAGCAGGTCCGGGTGGAAGAGTGGCTCGTCCGCAACACCACTGAGCAAGAAATAGAATTCATTGCTCGAACAGTGGAGGAGGACAGGCTCGCCAGGGAAGCTGGCGATTTTGGTTATACTTTGGCGGAGCTCGACGAGGCACAAAAGGAGAGCCTTGCCGAGCAGGGGATGCTTGCCGGGAAGGGCGAGCTCGCCGCACCCGGCAAGGATGTCGGGCCAAGCCAGCCTGCCGACGAGTCAGGCAGCTCGGAGGATGAGGGCTCCTTTTCCGAGGAGGGCACCGAAAGCCCACCGCAGTCAGAGTCCCCAGCCCCTCTGAGGAGGAAACGCCTTCGCAGGCTTGGCAAAGTGGCTGAGCGGCAAGAAGTTCAACACCCGCCGGAGCGCCGTTCGACGCGCTCAACCGCGGCAAGGGCTGGTGCTGCGGGAGTGTCTCATGCGGCCCCGGCAACTGGAGCAGGGTCATCAAAGACCGCTGCTACTACCCCCGCCAAGCGGCCAAGGAGCCCAGCTCCCCCTCCTCCCCCTCCTCACACGGAGGCGGACTTTGATTTTTTTGCCTTCAGCGAAGAGGACGACGAGGAAGAGTAAGTTCCCTTGGCGCGACCCTCAATCTTTGTAAGGTTTTGTTTCTGTCCTCACTTGTCACGCTCCGGCCTTGCTTCCGCAGGAAGGAAACTTTGGCGGATAGGACAAGGAAGAGAGCTAAGGTCTCGACGAGCAAGACCGTGGTGGTCGTCGAAGATGAGCCCACGGCAACCACCGGGAGAGCGTCTGAGACCGTCCCGGCCTGCTCGGAGCCCAGCCCTCGTTGCAGCCCCCAGCGCAGCCCCTAGCGTAAGTATTTCAACTACCTTTCGCTGGCGGTCGCTGAGGAACAAGCATTTTGTTACTGACATCTTTGCGCGTGTAGGAGAGGAGTAGCAAGTGGAGCCATCTGAAGGTGCTCCAGAAGTACCACCCCCCTCGACCACTCCGCCAAGGAGAAGATCTCCGGTAAGGGCTCCCACTAGCGAGCCGAGCCACGAAGAGGAGCCGGCAAGCACCGAAGCGCCAAGCACCAGCGCTGGCGACCCTACCCCAATGACAAACGTTGACGGGGGAGGGGAGCCCACCGCTCCTGAGCTCAACACGGGTAAACCCACTTGCCGCAAAACTCTTTCTGCTTTCTTTCTTTTGGCTTCTTAAATTTCTTCCTGAAGCTCTTTTTGCTTTACTTCTCGGGTTGGCAGAGCCCTCCTCGGTGGAGCAAATGAACATTGACTCTTCTGCCAAGGAGAACACCGCAGGGGGCGTCGACGACGAGGCCGCCAAGGCCGACAAGCTGGCAGCTGACAAGCTTGCCGACGAAGAGGCTGCCAGGGCTGCCGAAGAGGCCGGCAAGGCCGCCGAGGATAATACCGCCAAGGCGCCCACCGATGAAGCCGCCAAGGCTGCTGAAGCTGAGGCCGCCCAGAAGGCTGCTGAGGAAGCCGGCGAGGGAGCCGGTGGTCGTACTGACGGCCCTGAGGCCACAGGAGCGCCAGGCGCTACTCCGACCATGGGTCCCTCAACCACTGACGAGGCGGCAGGACCCAACTCGCCTCCGCCAAGCAAATACATCCGGGTCGGCGAGAACGTCTACGTCAGCCTCCCCTGGACGGTGGGCTCCAGAGCGTCAACCGAGGAGGATGTTGTGGACGAGGAGATCCTTGCCGCTGCCGGGCTCCAGCTTGTGGATGCGCCAGGCGCCAGCAGCAGCAGCACGTCTGAAGAGGAGCAACTGCTCCAAAAGCTGCTGAATCTTCATCGTGCCCGACGGGAGAAGCTAGCTTCCAGGGAGGCGCTCATCGAGAAGGCCGAAGCTGACATGTTGAGGCGCGCGGAGATCTTGGCGGATGTCCGCGCGCGATCTCTTAATGCGTTAGAGGCCAAGCGGGCACAACTGGCCGAAGAACGGCAGGCCCTCCTCCTGATGAAGCAAGACATTGAACAAAAACAGGAGGAGACCGCCAAGGAGTTGTCTGCTCGGGCCGGTGATCTGAACCAGCGGAAGGTGGACCTTGATGCCCACGAAGAAGAACTTGCCGAGCGCAAGAGGAAACTTGCCGAAACCCTCCGACAAAAAGACAAGGAGGTGGCAAGACTTGTCGCAGAGCGGACCCAGGCGCAGGCACAAAAACACCAGAAGGAAATCGAAGCCTTGGCCCAAGAGTACGCCAGCAAGTTGGTGGAGGCCACCAACGCTGTTGCTGCTGCAGAAGTGAACAGGAAGGAAACGGAGGAGAAAGTGGCAAGACTAGAGGCCGCCCTCAAGGCAAACGGTGACAAGCTCTCAACGCTCGAAACTGAGAGGGCAAAGGTGACCCACACTTTGGCGGAGATGCAAGTTACCATAGCCAAGAAGAACAATCTGCTTGCCGCCGCCAATGACTCCAGAGCAGACCTGAAGCTGAAACTGACCACGCTGAAGGAGACGCTCGACACCACCAGAAAGCGCGAAGGGCTTCTAATGGCAGAGCTCCAGAAGGATTGCAACCCACAAGAAGTTCAGGGATAACGTGGGGATCTTCACAGACAGGCTTGCCAGCGCAGCCGAGGACATCGACAAGGAGCTGACTGCCGTGAAGGTGGCGGACTTCGGGTACTCCACCGACAAGAACACGCAAACTAGCGTCAAGCTAGCCGAGTTCTTCGACGGAGTAGTAGAAGCACTCCAACAGCTCCAAGTCAATCACAAGGCTCAACTGGCCGACGAGTCACGCAGGCTTTGCCGGGGAGTTCTCCGGAGGTTGCTGGTGAAGATAGCATACAGAAACCCGGGCGTCGACTTCAGCAACATCTTCAAAAGCTTGCCGAAGGGATACGACCCCGCACCACTAGAGGCCCTTGTCGCGCCCATCGTGGAGAGGGTGGACCAAATCCAAAGAGTCGAAGGCCAGCACCGCAATTAGAGAGCCCATTCTTCTCCCTCCTTGCCGCCGCTAGACATGTTAAAGAACAATCTGTTTAAGCCGCGGCAACTTATCTTGTAATATAACATGCAATATTTTGAAGTTAATGCATGTCATCTCCCTTGAGCAATTTCTTTCTTTATGTGTACTTGCCCTACGCTTATAGGAAACTTGCCGGTGCGCACACCATCGCTGCGAGCGCTGGGTACGGGACTCCAGCAGCCTGCTGGCGGTGCCGCTGCCGGCAAGCAACCTTGTCGCACTCAGTGCGGCCACTTAGGTTGTTGAGCGGACTCGAAACAAGGTAAGGGCGCGACCGATTACGCTTAGGTTCCGTCGCGCACAGGTTTTCCATACAAAGAGTAGTATCGTTCAAGGAAAATAACCTTGAGAATAAAAAAGAATTTGGTTATTCAAACTTTGGCACTTAGCTTTGTCGCTGATCTCTCCGCGGCAAGGTCTTGTCACTGCTTGCCGCTGCCTTCTACCCGGCAAGGCAAAGTTTCTTTGAACGACGCCTGGTCCATATCATTATCCCATCCCCCCCGGCAAACTTGTGTGCGAGGGAAGCTTCTGTCTTTTTGAGAAAAAGAAAGAAGAGAAAATAAAGATATAGGAGCTTGGCGGCTCGTTAATGCTTACCGGGGAGGCTGTACTGCACAGTATGTCAGAGATGTCGGGGACGAATCCGCGATCACCTATGGGACCCAGAGAAGGACCCCTTTACGTTCGGCAGGGAGGGACGGTCGCGCGAAGAGCAAATCTAGCAAAGAACACGACAGTGCACGAGAGAGATTTACCCAGGTTCGGGCCGCACAGATGCGTAAAACCCTACTCCTGCTTTTTGGTTATTATCTGTATGATTGTTCTAGCTCCAGGAGCGCTACAGTACCGAGTAGCTGCGTACAATACTGGAGTTCTCCCTCTTCCAGTTCCTCCCCTTTCACGTTGCCCATGGGCCTCCTTTTATATGCACAAAGGGGTCTCCAACAGGTGGCAAACAGTAAAGGTAGAGGTGGAAAGTTGCTACAGTAAGGCCACTATTACCAGGATGACATGTCCTACCTACCACTGACGGCAGGGGACAAGGGAATTAAATGCCCATGCCTTTGCTGTCCAGATACATGTACCCGGACATCGTGGACGTGGGAAAAGCCTATCCCACCTGCTGCTGCACCGCTATCTACAGTGCACCGCCGTCTACACAGTGCCCTGCCACGCACGCTTGGAAGGACCCAGAGCGCCACGCTGGCAGAGGCACCGGAGCAGCACAGTAGCACAGTGGTATAGTAATGCTTGCCGCGGCAAGACCTTGCCGCACCTGACAGCTTGGCGCAGCCCATAGTTGGTATGCAAGGTAACTTGCCGGGGCAAGTACCTTGCCGCAGCCACTATCTTGCCGCAGCCAATACCTTGCCGCCGCCAATACCTTGCCGCAGCCAATGACTTGCCGGGGCAAGTACCTTGCGGCGGCAAGTACTCTGCTTTAGCAATGCCCAGGCTGGGCCTCAGCTGTCCCTCCCGGCAAGCTCCTCTTGCCGGGGCCTTAACTCTTGCTTTGTATACTTTGTTCTTGAATGGCTTAATAATCTTGAGCTTCTCTCTGGCTGTCCTCCCGCAAGCCTGGCCGCGGGATGCTACTACTGCCCGTGCACAAGTACGGGGTACTAGGGTACCCCTATTCTAGTACATCGACACCTGGTTTTCTCCAAGAATAAAGAGGATCATGCTAAACATTTGTGATTGGTGCTCGACAAGCTCAGAGAGTATCAATTCTACGCAAAGTTCTCTAAATGTGAATTATGGCTTGATGAAGTTCTTTACCTTGGTCACATCATCTCTGCCAAGGGCATCAATCTGGAGAAGGTTGCTACAATTGTCAACTGGGAGCCTCCTCAGAACGTCAAGCAGCTTCGCAGTTTCCTTGAGCTTGCAAGCTATTGTAGAAGATTCATCGAGAACTTCTCAAAAATTGCTAAACCTCTGTCCAACCTCCTCCAGAAGAATGTAAAATATTCGTGGACTCCTGAGTGTGACGTGGATTTCAATACTCTCAAGGAGAAACTCATCACAGCTTCGGTCCTTACTCCTCCTAACGAGTCCAAGCCCTACCAAGTATTCTATGATGCTTCGTTGCAAGGTCTCGGTGCTGTTCTTACGCAAGACAAGAAAGTTGTGGCCTATACTTCTCGACAGTTGAAGCCAAACGAAAGGAAGTACCCCACTCACGATCTTGAGTTGGCGGTAGTTTTCCATGCCTTAATCACATGGAGACATCTCTTGTTGGGCAGGCAAGTGGACATTTTCACCGATCACAAGAGCCTCAAATACATCTTCACTCAGCCCAACCTCAACCTCCGGCAAACTCGTTGGGTCGATATGATCCAAGAGTACAATCCAAGCATTGAGTACACTCCAGGCAAGGCAAATGTGATTGCAGATGCTTTGAGCAGAAAGGCATATTGCAACAGCTTAATTCTTAAGCCATTTCAGCCTGATCTTTGTGAATCTTTCCGCAAGCTCAACCTCCAAGTTCTTCCTCAAGGTTTTCTTGCCAACCTTCAAGTCACTCCAACTTTGGAAGACCAAATTCGTGAGGCACAACTCCTTGATTCTATGGTGAAGAAGGTGAAAGATGTTGTTGCCAAGGGCTTACCCAAATACAAGTGCTATCGCATTGATGAAAAATACACCTTATTCTTCGAGGACCGGTTAGTGGCTCCTAAGGGTGATCTAAGGAAGGTCATAATGAACGAAGCGCACAATTCTCTTCTTTCCATCCATCCAGGCAGTTCTAAGATGTATTATGACCTCAAGCCAATATTTTGGTGGACACGAATGAAGCGAGAGATTGCTCAATTTGTGAATGAATGTGATGTCTACCGCAGAGTGAAAGCAGAACACCAGTGTCCAGCAGGACTCCTCCAACCTCTACCTATTATAGAGTGGAAGTTCGATCATATCGAGATGGACTTTGTCATTGGCTTTCCCAAGTCCAAGCGAGGAAATGATGCTATCTTCGTTGTCATTGACAAGCTCACAAAAGTGGCTCGTTTTCTTCCAATCAAGGAATCTATCACGGCAGCTCAGTTGGCAGAGCTATACACCTCCAGAATTGTCTCATTGCACGGGATTCCTCAATTGATCTCCTCAGACCGTGGAAGCATTTTCACTTCCAAGTTTTGGGACTCCTTCCAGAAGGCCATGGGCACCAACATTCGTTTCAGCACAGCTTTTCATCCTCAAACAAGTGGCCAAGTTGAAGAGTCAATCGAATCCTTGAAGACATGCTAAGAGCTTGTGTCATCTCCTTCGGCATGAAGTGGGAAGATTGCCTACCGTTTGCCGAGTTCTCCTACAACAACAGTTACCAAGCAAGTTCGGGCAAGTCCCCTTTCGAAATTCTGTATGGCAGAAAGTGGCGTACTCCACTCAATTGGACCGAGACCGGTGAACGCCAACTTCTTGGCAATGCTTGATCACAGAAGCTGAAGAAATGTGCAGAGTCATCCGTGAAAATCTCAAAGCCGCGCAATCGCGCCAGAAGAGTTACTATGATAACAAGCACTATGACTTGGCTTTCGAGATTGGAGACCATGTCTATCTCCGAGTCTCTCCTATGAAAGGCACTCAATGCTTCAGTATCAAAGGGAAGTTTGCCCCAAGATATGTGGGTCCTTTCAAGATTGTTGGCAAAAGAGGCGACCTTGCCTATCGACTTGAGCTCCCTTCCAACTTCTCAAATGTGCACGATGTGTTTCACATGTCACAACTTCGCAAGTGCTTCAAGACACCCGAGCGCACTATCAACTTCGAAGAGATTGACCTCCAAGAAGAGTTGTCTTATCATGAGCATCCCGTTGCCATTCTTGAAGAAACCGAGCGTAAAACTCGCAACAAGTTGATCAAGTTCCTCAAAGTTAAGTGGTCTCACCATTCCGACGGAGAAGCTACTTGGGAGCGCGAGGATCACCTCCGTTCCGAATATACGAAGTTCTTTCAGTCCTAGATCTCGGGACGAGATCCTTTTGTAGTGGAGGAGAGTTGTAACACCCCATATGTAACACTTCCCATTTTGGCAATATATCCAACTTGTTCTTCATCTAGTTCCATGTGGGTCCTTTTGTGGCTTCTTTTGGTTTGCTTGTTGTTTTATTTATTGCATTGCCATGTCATTCTTGTTTTGTGCATATGTCGTTTTGCATTCTCATACTCATCATGTGCATTGTCATATTCATGCATGTTGCATTGTTGCATGCTCCATGTGTGATTCTTGCACCATCACTTCTCCTTCCTTCCCTTTCTTCCATTTGTTGCAAGTGCCATCTTGCCCTCCTCCATAAATGTTCCTTTTTCTCCACAATATTCTAGCACAATGTCCTAAACCTCTCTGCCAAATTTCACCTCTTTTGAAGTTGTTTTGGTTAGGTTCAAAAATGCCTCAAGTTTGAATTATATTCAAACGTGTTTTGTTTTCTACATCTAAAATTGTCCAAACCAATTTATTAAAATAGAGCATAAATCCAGGGTCATGAGGATATTTTTATATTTCTCATACACCTCTCATTTATTTCTAGGCTTTTCTGTCTTTATTTTCTATCTAAGGAAAAGAAAGAAAGAAGAAGCAGGGCTGCCCAGCAGCAGCAGTAGCCCACCTGGGCCGGCCTCCCAGCGCGGCCCAGCTAGCCCCGCGCGCCAGCCAGCCCAGCGCGCGCCCCTCTTGCCTATTCTCACCAGCGTGCCCGCTTACCCCCGCTAGCGCGCGCCCACGTGGCCAAGCCGGCCCCAGCGGTCAGTGACCGAATGCGCGCGCTCACCCACCTTTTCATCCTCCTCTCGCCGTTGCCATGGGGACCACGTGGTCTAGAGCACACGAGCTCCCGCTCGACGCCTCTGGCCCCCTTTTAACCTCTCCTCTTGCCCACCAACCCTCTAGGATTTCCCTCTTCCGACCTCTGTCGCCGCCAGGAGCTTAGAGCCACCAGATCCACCACCCTGATCGTGTACCGAGCACACCCGAGAGCATGGCCATGGCGCTGGCGTGAGCTCCAGCCTCCTACGCCTCACCAAGCTTGTCCGGAGAGTTCACCGACGTCGTCTACGTCCTGTACGTCCACTACTTCATCGAGGGACGCCAAGACTCCACTGCCTACTTCTCTTCTTAACCGTCGGCCACCGCACCTTCTCCAGCAAAATTCCAGTATCCCCGACCTCGTCGCCTCCGTCCAAACGTGCGTGCGTGTTCGTGGTGAGCACCCGTATCGCCCCGTGCCCTTCTTCTTGTGTGTTGCTTGCTCTGTCGCCGTTCGGCGCGAGCGCCCGAACCCGTCGCCGTCGGACCTCGCCTCCGGCGAGTGCTCCGACCACCGTAGGCCATCCACGCGTGTCCGTCGTGTTCGTCGTACCGTGTAATGTCCATCAGTGCACGCAGCTTCTCGCCTAGGCCCTTCACGTGTCGCGTTCGCCTTCATCGTCGCCGTCTCTGTCACCTCATCGCCGGCGACGTTCCCGTCGTCGTTCGGTGCCGTGCGTGTCACGCGTGTGTGCGGGATCGCCTGGCGGTCTCGTAGCGCCACTCCACCGCTAGCTTTTGTCACCAGAGCTGCTCCGGTGAGTCCTCCGCTGTGCCCGTCGGCCAGCCGACAGCTCCCCTGTTTCTCCTCTATTTTGCCCCGCCGCAGTCACTGCCAGTTAGGACCCACGTGCCCCACTGCTCAGCCTCACACGCGCACCAGCCCCACCTGTCATACTCACACCCCTCTCAGGTCCCACATGTCAGCCTCTTTTCCTTTTATTTTAATTCCTGTGAATATTCCATTTCAAGCAATGGAATCTTTCCTATTCGGTCAAGTCCATTTCTGGACATTTCCATTTAGGGAATATTGCCTATTCTGTCTTTTCCATTTTAGGCAGCACTACATTTTGTGCATTTGTGGGGATTTTTCCATGGTGACCCCAACATATTATATATGTTTTTGTGCTAGAAAAATCCAATGAATCCATTGGTGGCATCCATTTATTCATTTGAGCAAGTTTGTGAACATGTTATTTTTGCAGCATATCCCATTTTGTCATTTTTGTGTCTATAATTCAAATATACTATGTGGTAGTTTTGCACATAAACATGTTCTTCATCATGTCTACTTTCTGTTAGAATTATTTACATGCCATGATATGCTTTGTAGTGAGTGCCACAAGCTTGCAAACATGCCTACACGAATCTGTTTTGCCATGCCATGTTTATTTTGCCATGCTATTTTAAACATGTTCTAGTGGTTTTTAGCAGTAGCTCAGTAATCATGTTTTGTAGTGCTTGACATGTACTTTGATGCCATGCCATTTGTTTTCATGTTGGAGTGCTGTAGCATATTTAAACCTTGCATCTAAGTGGTTATGTTGCTGTTTTCAATAGCTTGTATTGTATATGGTTTTGCTTGCCATTTTCAAACCGTGCATCGGTTTCCGGTGATCTTTATATCGATTTCAACCGAAATCTCCCAATATATCCAGTGGAATGCTTGGATTGCCAAGATTGTGCCATGTTCATTGTTTCTCCTTACGTCTCGCTTGCATCCCTTCTGAAGCACCTCATATGCATTGCACATCTTATCTTGCATTCCATGGCATGTCTTGCATCATGTTGCTTGCGCATTGCACCGTGATTGATTGTTGTTCTGATGTCTATGTTCTTGCTTTGGGTAGAGCCGGGAGACGAGTTCATGACCAAGGATCCTGTCGAGTATGTTCACGAGGAGCAAGTTACTGATACCACTGAGGACAATTCAGGCAAGATGATCATTACCCCCGATATCACTACTATCTTTGCTTGCTAGTTGTTCGTTGCTATCACTATGTCGCACTACCTACCACTTGTTTATCAAGCCTCCTAATTTTCCATGATAAGCCTCTAACCCCACCTTCCTAGCAACCGTTGTTTGGCTATGTTACCGCTTGCTCAGCCCCTCTTATAGCGTTGCTAGTTGCAGGTGCAGTGTAGGTTGTTTCATGTTGGGACATGGATATCTTGGGATATCACAATATCTCTTATTTAATTAATGCATCTATATACTTGGTAAAGGGTGGAAGGCTTGGCCTTTTGCTCGGTGTTTTGTTTCACTCTTGTCGCCTTAGTTTCCGTCATACCGGTGTTATGTTCGTTGAATTTTGTGTTCCTAACGCGGTCGGGGTTTATGGGCCCCCCTTGACAGTTCGCTTTGAATAAAACTCTTCCAGCAAGGCCCAACTTTGGTTTTACCATTTGCCTAATAACAACTAAAATCTGCATAGGGAGTAATTAACCCGAGGATTCTTAATCTACAACCCGGGCCAGTGCTCCTCATCAGTGTTGGTCCAAACCTGTCTACCGCCGGTGACTGCCAGGGGCAACTCTGGATTTGGCCTACCGGAAGTTTGGACAATCTGATCGTGGCCTGAGACAAGATACGCGCGGCTACTATCAGGGTGTCGGCACATCGGGATGTCTTGCTAGTTTTGTTTTACCATTGTCGAAATGTCTTGTGCAACCGGGATTCCGAGCTTGATCGGAGTGTCCCGAGATGGAGGATTGTCTCCGCGAATCATGAGCTTGTCATGGGCTAAGTTGGGACACCCCTGCAGTGTTTAAACTTTCGAAAGCCTTGCCCGCGGTTATGTGGCAGATGGGAGTTTTTAATATCCGGTTGTAGTGAACTTGACACTAAACTCTTTAAAATACACCAACCACGTGTGTAACCGTGATGGTCTCTTTTCGACGAGGTTCAGGAAGAGAACACGGTGGGGTTATGTTTGAACGTAAGTAGTTCAGGATCACTTCTTTATCATTACTAGTTTGCGACCGTTTGCGTAGCTTCTCACCTTATTCTTGTAATCGTAAGTTAGCCACCATACTTATGCTTAGTGCTTGCTGCAACTCCACCACTTAACCATGCCATACCCATTTAAGCTTTGTTAGTCTTGATACCGTGTGTGATATGATTGCTGAGTCCCCGTGGCTCACAGAATACTACAAACATAGTTGCAGGTACCGTTGAGTCTGATGCAGGAGATGCCACCGAGCTCCAGTAGGAGTTTGACGAGGATCGTGGGCGTTTCTATGTTACCTATCCGGACGATCAGTAGAGGACCTAGTCGGAGTATCCGGGGATAGTAGCAGGGTGGTGTTTTCTTTTTATCTAGTCCGTAGTCGGACTCTACTATATGTATGGAAGATTGTATGATGATTGTCATATTTATGCTTTTATGGGGCAAGTGTTGCCTGGATCTCATATTCTATCTATTCACTTGGTTGTATGTATTTGTATGCCACCTTGCTACGCGCTCGAAATGCGATTGTGCCCCTAATCATGAGTTCATCACGTGATTGCGATAGAATTGCATCTTGGGCGTTACACTAGTTTATTGGTCCTCTTTGTATTTTGTTTCAAACTTTGACCAAAGATTTAACTAACAAAACGTCAATGCATGTCACCAAAAATTATATTGTTGGACTTGTCTTTGAACGTACTAGTTTCCAATGATATTAATTTTTATGACATGCATTAACATTTTATGAGTTAAATATATGGTCAAAATTGGCACAAAATACGATGTGGACTTATAAATCAGGACGGAGGTACCCCCACACGATCGGTCCGGCACGCCGCTCAAGCTAGGTAACACGTGTTGTCTTGCTTTGTTGCTGACATCTTTGACCGATGTTGAGCAAATCGACAATCGGCAAACCCTCACCCCACCCGCCACGCGTCGCGTGAGTTATAAGACTGGCCACATTGGGAGATTAACATCATGCAAATTTGCCTATGTGGCAATGAGTTAATGAGGAGAGACGAAAATTAAGTAGTAACTTAGCTACACATACCGAGACAAAATGAGTCTATAACCTAATAAATGAAGCTTTGCATGACACTACACATATGTTACTTCCCTCTGTACCAGTGCATTAGGCACGTTACAAGGTGCTGCAGAGCCAAGGTGCAAAGTGAGTCGGCGAAGGAAAAACTCAAGCCATGAAAATAGCCAATCATCGCGCAAGTTTGGCCCATAACTTTTGCTAAAAAATCTCGCCAAGGACGTCAATTAATTTTCTGATCCTTCGCTTCCTCGATGAGTTGTGCATGCACGTTGTAGTAGTACCCCTCCTTTTTTCTTCTTGGATTGCCCAATGAGAACCAAGCAAAAAGTGCATGCATTGGCCTAGACACATGCAGCCATCAACACAAGTAATGAATTGCTATTCACACGACCTTGTTTTTTCTGACTGCATGGAGAAGAACAACGAGGCAGGAAGGGAAACAAGCAACTAATTAAGGCTGAGTGACTTAGTTTTCGGGAAATCATATTTTCATTAGATGCCTAATGCACCGAGACAGAGTACGTACCCACTATGGAGGTACTAGTAACATAGCCTAGGGTAGCTTGCGGTAGCACAGACTCCAAGAAAATTGTTGTCAGATGAGACTCGTACTACTCTACACTATACTACTCCTACCACTACACTACTCCTACTACTCTACACTACAAGTATGAGGCCCCACCCAATGCTCCACCTTGTACAGGTGCTAATACTGACATGTAGGTGAAAAATCTAACATGGCAAGTTAATTAGGAGGAGAGAGATGAGTGTGGTGACCCCAGGAAGAAACAACGCCAAGCGCGTAAACTTAGGCAAAACATTTAAATGAAAGAAACCCACCAATGCATGAAGAACTTTAATTGTTAAATCATTAAAAAGGAAGCTTAGCTACAAGAAGATAAGCACCTAAGACTGAGGCCATCCAACCGTGTCCCGGCAGAAGACCGCGGACACTGATTATTCATTCATATTTAAATTTGTTTTCACATAGCAAAATATCCCTGTAAACAGCAACACATGGAAAAATTTCATGCCGAACGATGGATTTGAATGTGTTGGGAAGGGTGGGGCTGGAAGGGGTCGTCTGGATCTTGCCCGGGGTAGCCAAAATATTGGCGAGCCTTTTGGCCGCCCATGCCTTTGCCACCGATGAACGAGGTAGAGATCGGGTGCTCCTCCTCCAGCGCGCGCATCGGAGACGAGCTCACACGAGCTGGTTTTTATTAGTCCCACCTCGCCGTGCGAGCCGGCCGCAGACTGACTTATGGCACATCTCCAACGGTGACCTGCACATTACGCCATCCAACTATAGCTGCACACATTTTGACAACAACTCAACCAACCGGACGATATTCGTGCAAACACGGTGATATTTTCATATAAACATGATAGAATTCATATAAAATACCGGATTTTCGTATAAACATGATGGATTTCATTACCTTTACATCAACTAAGCAGTGCTAGTCCGTCTCTAGATGTATATTCCTAATGTAAATAGTCGCCCGCGAATCCCTTTGTCTTCCTCATGTCCGACAGCCCGATCACCAGACTGCCGGGAGCCCCTGAAATATATGCTTTAGCGCAAAGGATGGTGCACTTCCCCATAGCTCAACGGAGTGGAGTCCTCGGCTAATGCTTGAGAAAGCGGCAAAAGGGGCACCTCCACTTCTGTGGATCCCATGTGGGGTCGATGAAGTTCCTCGGAAAAGACGGACCTGGCAAGACACCTGCTACGTACACCTATTGAGAAAGAGGTGAAGGGGGTGCCCAAGTGATAACCCACAAGTATAGGGGATCACAACAGTTTTCGAGGGTAGAGTATTCAACCCGAATTTATTGTTTCGACACAAGGGGAGCCAAAGAATATTCGCAAGTATTAGCATTTGAGTTGTCAATTCAACCACACCTAAAAGACTTCATATCCGCAGCAAAGTATTTAGTAGCAAAGCAGTATGATAGTAACGACAACATTAGCAAAAGTAACAGTAGCAGTTTTGTTGTGATTGTAACAGCAGCAACGGCAAAAGTAACTTAGCAAAGATCAATATGTGAAAAGCTCGTAGGCATTGGATCAGCAATGGATAATTGTGTTGGATAATATTCATCATGTAGCAGTCATAACCTAGGGTGACACAGAACTAGCTCCAATTCATCAATGTAATGTAGCCATGTATTCCGTATATAGTCATACATGCTTATGGAAAAGAACTTGCATGACATCTTTTATCCTACCCTCCTGTGGCAGTGGGGTCCATATGGAAACTAAGGGATATTAATGCCTCCTTTTAATCGAGAACCGGAACAAAGCATTAGAACTTAGTGAATACATGAACTCCTCAAACTATGGTAATCACCGGAAATAATCCCAATTATTGTCACCTTGGGGTATGCGGATCATAACTCGTAATAGGTGTCTACAACTTGCAAGATAGGATCAAGAACACACATATATTCATGAAACAATAATAGGTTCAGATCAGAAATCATGGCACTCGGGCCCTAGTGACAAGCATTAAGCATAGCACAGTCATAGCAACATCAATCTCAGAACATAGTGGATACTGGGGATCAAGCCATAACAAAACAAACTGGATTACATGATAAATCTCATCCAACCCATCACCGTCCAACAAGCCTACGAAGGAGTTACTCACTCCCGGTAGTGAGCATCGTGAAATTAGTGGTGGAGGAAGGTTGATGATGATGACGGCGATGGATTCCACCCTCCGGAGCCCCGAACGGACTCCAGATCAGCCCTCCCGATGAAGAACAGAAGGTGGCGGCGGGTCCGTATCGTAAAACACAATTAATCCTTATCTCCGGTTTTTTCTCCGCGAATAGGTATATATGGAATTGGACATAGGGTTACCGGAGGTCCAGGGGGCCCACAAGCCTGGGAGGTGCGCCCCCAAAGCTTGTGGTTCTTGGGTGGCCCCCCTCTGGTATCTTTTCCACCGGTATTTTTTATATATTCCACAAAAATTCTCCGTAAATTTTCAGGTCAATCCGAGAACTTTGAATTCTTCAAAAAAATAGCACCATGGCAATTCTACTGAAGACAACGTTAGTCCGGGTTAGTTCCATTCAAATCATGGAAATTAGAGTCCAAAACGAGGGCAAAAGAGTTTGGAAAAGTAGATACGATGGAGACGTATCAACTCCCCCAAGCTTAACCCATTGCTTGTCCTTAAGCAATTCAGTTGACAAACTGAAAGTGACAAAGAAAAACTTTTACAAACTCGGTTTGATCTCCTTGTTGCAAATATATCCAACCAATGTTCTGGTTTTCAGCAAAGATTATGAACTAACCACATTCAAAATAACATTCAGGTCTCATAATTACTCATATCAATAGCATAACTAACCAGCGAGCAATAATAAGATATGTCGGATAGCAACACTTCTTCTAAACAAATCATGAAACAATATGATATAATGGTATCTCGCTAGCCCTTTCTGAGACCGCAAAACATAAATGCAAAGCACACCTGGAGTTCAAGCACTGACTAGATATTATAATTCATGGCAAAGGAGATCCAGTCACACTCATACTCAACATAAATTAAAAACAAAGCATATAAATGACAGAAGTGCTCTCCAGCTGGTACTTTAATAAGAAGATGATGACTCAACAATAAAAGTAAATGGATAGGCCCTTCGCAGAGGGAAGCAGGGATTTGTAGAGGTGCTAGAGCTCGAAGCTTTTAAAACAAAGATGAATATAATTTTGAGAGGTATGCTTTTATTGTCAACATAACAACTGAGTGATCTCACTATCTTCCATGCTAGACACATTATAGGCGGTTCCCAAACAGAAAGGCAAAGTTTTACCACCCCTCCACGAACAAACACAAGCCATGGCTAGCCAAATCCTTGGGTGCCCTCCATACCAACAACAATCCGGGGGAGTTTTGTTTCATTATTATATTTTGATTTGATTTTGATCATTGGACTGGGCATCCCGATTACCAGCCGGTTTCTTATGGATGACAAGCGAATAAACACTCATCATGAGAATAACCCACCTAGCATGGAAGATACTGACAGCCCCTTGTTGCTAGATGGGCGATTCAGGCATACAAAACAGATTATTATTTGAAGATTTAGAGTTTCGCACATGCAAATTTACTTCAAACAACAGGTAATTACCGCATATAGGTAGGTATGGTGGACTCATATGGAACAACTTTGGGTTTAAGGAAGTGGATGCACAAGTAGTATTCCCGCTTAGTACAAGTGAAGGCTAGTAAAAAGATTGAGGAGCGACCAACTAGAGAGCGACAACGGTCATAAACATGCATTGAAATTAATCAACATTGAATACAAGCTTGAGTAAGATATAAATCACCTTGAACATAAATATCGTGGAGACTATGTTGATTTTGATTCAACTACATGCGTGAACATGTGCCAAGTCAAGCCACTCGAATTGTTCTGAGCAGGATACCATCCTATCATACTACATCATAACCATTTTAAATGCATGTTAACACACTAGATAAACCATAATCAACTCCTAGCTACTTAAGCATGGCATGAGTAACTATAATCTATAATTGTCATTGCAAACATGTTTACTCATAATAGGCTGAATCAAGAACGATGAGCTAATCATATTTACAAAAACAAAATAGGTCGAGTTCATACCATCTTTTCTTCATCTCAATCATTTCATCAAATTTCATCATTATTGCCTTTCACTTGCACGACCGAATGATATGAATAATAATAAGAGTGCATGTGTAGTGGACTAAGCTAGAATCTGTAAACATTTATTCACAGGAGAAGACAAGGTAATATGGGCTCTTTGTTAGATTAACAATAATGCATGTGAGAGCCACTCAATATTTTTATCGTGGTCTTCTCCTTCCGACCCAAATAAAAAGAAAAGAATCAAAGAAACACACTGAAATATTTTTGTAGTTTTTGTTTTTTCTCTAGAAGAAAGCAAATTAACGAAAGAAAAGTGAAAACGAGAAAACTATTTACACGGGAAAGCTCCCAACAAGTAAAAGAAGAATGAGAAATCTTTTTGGGTTTTCTTTTAATACTACAAATAATTAAGCTAGAAAGAAAAACTAAAAAGAAGCGGGAAATATTTTTGGATTTTATCAAAGTTTTTCAAACACACAAGAAGAAAGCAAGAAAAATAAACTAACATGGATTATACAATGAAAAAGTATGATCACCGACAACTAGAATGAACGTGCGAAGCATGAAGGTATTAGGTGAGAAATACGTACTCCCCCAAGCTTAGGCTTTTGGCCTAAGTTGGTTGATGTCCACGGCTCATAGTAACCCTCTCCTAGATACTGCGGAGGGTCCTGAGGGTTCCAGTGGTTGGTGAGCTCCTATGGCTTCCACTGATAAACAGACTCCTGATATGGCTCAGGTGCTAGTGCCGACTCAGGTTCTGGGGGTTGTGTCAGACCCCAGTCTGCATAAATGTCCTTGGGCATAATAATGTACCTGCATGAATAAATATTGAACAAAGAAGGTGCAGGCAAGGTAGTAATCTCACGAGTGCCCTGGCTGAATCCTAAGTTGTAGAGGAGTCGCTTTCGCTTGTCATTGTCAATAAAATGATGTGTTACCATACTAGCATAATCTAAATATTTAGTGGGTAATAGCATCTCCTCCTCCTCATCATGTCTAATAGGAATCTCAAAATGTTTAGCGAGGCGGGAGGCATAGAAGCCACCGTAAATAGCACCCTTCGAACGGTTTGTGTGCAACTGCCGGGCAACCATAGCGCCCAAACTAAAAGTTCTATGAGCATATAAAGCATGGCGCAAAATGGCAAGGTCAGGTGCACTAAGAGATCCACTCTCCCCACAACCAATCAAACATCTCCCGGCAAATAATGCATAGTAATGTAAAATGGGAAAATGTAAACTAGCTACTCTCGCTTCTGACACTCCTCTCTCTTCTCCCACAGTGGTGTCAGAGATGAAATCCTCCATGTCTCTAGGACGTGGCTCACTGATATTGCCCTCAAAAGGTATTTTGCAAACATCGCAAAAATGATATAGTGTCATTACCTGAGGCACATCATACAAATTAAATTCTACCATGGGTGGTTCCTTCATAGGATGAAAACGAAAGTTCTACACGAAGGTATTAGTGAGTAGGAGGTATTGGTCGCACTTATCTTGGAGGAAAGTAATGATGCCGGTATTATTTGGTAAATAATATAAATCCTCATATATTCCCACCTCCTTCAAGAATATGTCACTTGGCCAATCACACGGCCGAACCCCCGCCGCACACGGAAGATTTTACTTGGGCTTCTCCTCCAAAGTTTTCCTCCGAATTCCGGCTTGATGAACCGCTTAACCATCTCCTCATGGCTTTTGTTCTCTGAAAATTTCTGAAATTTCTAGTGACTCAAAATAAAAGTGAACCAAACTCAACAAAACTGATAGCAACTACTCCTACAAGTGTCTAGAGGCTATATCAAGCAACAAAACTACTTTGAACCATATAAATTTAACATGCAAGCTCAAGAACATGGTCAACACAGCAGCAAAAATTTGCAATATATAAAGCACTATAGCAAAAACTAATTGGACCAATGGAGGAGTCACATACTAAAGAACAATCCCCTAAAACAGTTTGAAAATAGAGCTCCGAGCAAAGAAGACGGGTTTGAGCAATGGTGTGGTTTTTTCTGGAGGAAGAAGAAGTGCCTTGGTGGCTGGAATAATTGAGGGGTCCTATGTGGGCCCCACAAGCCTGCATGGTGTGCCCAGGGGGGTGGGCATGTCCTGTGAGCTTGTGGCTCACAAGTGCACTCCCGGGGTTTGTTCAGTGTCAATAATTTTTAAATATTGCAGAAAAAATCATATAAAATTTTCAGGGCCTTTGGAGAACTTTTATTTTCTGGTCATTTTTTTGCACGGATAATTAAGAAAACAGTAAAATAGTGGCATTTCTACTTTATTAATTCTAACTAACAGAAAGTAAAGAGTAGATACAGAAAGTTGTGTTTACTAAATTCATCCATCACATGCCCGTCAAAAGGAATCCATTAATATGGTTGATCAAGTCTTATTAACAAACTTCTTCCAAATGGCATGAAGCCGGAGAATCTTCGTATAGCACTAGGTTACCTCAACGTGGATATGCATGCAATAAGAATTTCATATTTATTTTTGACAGTAGGAATAGGGAATTCAAAACCTCCAATAGTAATTGTTGAAATTTTCCCAATAGAGTTGATACTATTCACTTGAGGTTGTTTCTTCGGAAAGTGTATCGTATGCTCATTAGCATTAACATGAAAACTGGCATTGCCCTTATTGCAATCAATAATAGCCCCTGCAGTATTCAAAAAGGGTCTACCAAGGATGATCGACATACTGTCGTACTCGGGTATACCAAGAATAAAAAAGTCTGTTAAGACAGTAACATTTGCATATACGGCAGGCACATCCTCACAAATACCGATGGGTATAGTTGTTGATTTATCAGCCATTTGCAAAGAGATTTCAGTTGGTGTCAACTTATTCAAATCAAGTCTACGATATAAAGAGAAGGGCATAACACTAACACCGGCTCCTAGATCACATAAAGAAGTTTTAACATAGTTTATTTTAATGGAGCATGGTTTAGTTGGTATTCCTGGGTATCCTAGTTTCTTTGGTATTCCACCCTTAAATGTCTAATTAGCAAGCATGGTGGAAATTTCAGCTTCCGGTATCTTTCTTTTATTTGTAACAATATCTTTCATATACTTGGCATAAGGAGACATTTTCAGAATATCAGTCAAACAAAGGCGCAAAAAGACAGGTCTAAGCTTTTCAACAAAGCGCTCAAATTATTCATCATCTTTATTCTTTGAAGCTTTAGGAGGAAAGGGCATGGGTTTCTGAACGATTGGTTCTCTTTCTTTACCATGTTTCCAAGCAATGAAGTCTCTCTTGTCATATCTTTTATTCTTGGGTTGTGGGTTATCAAGATCAACAACACGTTCTATCTACACATCATTATCATTACTATGTTGAGCATCAACATGAACATCCTCATTATCATTATTACTAGGTTTTGTTTATCACCGGATTGTGTTTCAGCATCAGAAATAGAAATATCATTTGGATTCTCAGGTGTGTCTATAATAGGTTCACTGGAAGCATGCAAAGTCCTATCATCTTTCTTTTTAGGAGGAATAGGTACATCAGTATTAATTCTTTGAGAATCTTGTTCAATTCTTTTTGGATGACCTTCAGGATAAAAAGGTTCTTGAGTCAGTTTAACACCCCTAGTCATAACCGTAACAGCATGATCATTTTTCTTATTGTTCATCTCATTAAGCAAATCATTTTGTGCTTTGAGGACTTGTTCTACTTGAGTTTTTATCATGGAAGCATGTTTACTCACAACCTTGAGATCATTAACAGTTCTAAACATATAGTCACTCAAGCGTTCAATCATATAAGGATTTGTTTCAGTTGTCTACTAACATATGCATTGAAGTTTTCTTGTTTAACAATAAAGTTATCAAATTCATCCAAGAATTGACTAGCAGATTTAATATAAGGAATATCACCTTCATCAAATCTGTAGAGAGAATTTACCTCCACTACCTATGTTCGGGTATTAAGACCATGTATTTCTTCAACATGTGATAAATTCTTAACGTCTTTAGCTTTAATACCTTTTTCTTTCAAAGATTTCTTTGCCTCTTGCATATCTTGAGGACTAAGAAATAGAATACCCCTCTTCTTTGGAGTTCGTTTATGTGGTGGTTCAGGAAGAGTCCAATCATTATCATTACTCAATATATTATTCAATAGTTCTTCAACTTGTTCAACAGTTTGCTTCCTGAAAACACAACCAGCACAACTATCTAGGTGGTCCCTAGAAGCATCAGTTAGTCCATTATAAAAGATATCAAGTAGTTCATTTTTCTTGAGAGGGTGATCAGGCAAAGCATTAAGGAATTGAAGAAGCCTCCCCCAAGCTTGTGGGAGAATCTCTTCTTTAATTTGCACAACATTAAATATTTCCTGAAGAGCAACTTGTTAATTATGAGTAGGCAAATATTTTTCAGAGAAATAATATATCATATCCTGGGGACTACGAACGCAACCAGGAGAAAGAGAATTATACCATATCTTAGCATCACCCTTTAATGAGATGGGAAACAACTTAAGAATATAGTAGTAGCGAATTTTTTCCTCGTGAGCAAATAGGGTGGCTATATCATTCAGTTTTGTAAGATGTGCCACAACAGTTTCAGTTTCATAACCATGGAAAGGATGGGATTCAACCAAAGTAATTAACTCATTATCAACAGAGAATTCATAATCCTTATCAGTAACAAAGATAGGTGATGTAGCAAACTGGGGATCATATTTCATTCTAGCATTCAAATATTTTTCTTTCAACTTGAGTAGTAATTTCTTAAGATCCTCTCTATCCTTACAAGCAAGAAAATCCCTAGCTACCTCTCCATCCATAACATAACTCTCAGGTATATCAGGCAATTCATATCTAGGAGTGCTAGGTCTAATAGGTGTTTCAAAGTTTCCAGCTTCAATAATTTCATCAGTTTTAGAAATATCATCAGTTTCAGCATTCTCAATTTCATTAACGCTAGAAAGTTGTTCATCAAGAAATTCACCCAGTGGCACAGTCTTATCAAGCAAAGTACTAGTAGCATCATAAGCATCATTAATAGCAAAAGTAGCATCATCAATTACTTGCAACATATCAGGATTAATAACAAGTTGTGGTGTCGCAAGCTTACTCAAAATAGAAGGTGAATCAAGTGCAGAGCTAGATGGCAGTTCCTTACCTCCCCTCGTCTTAGAGGGAACGATCTTGGTTCTGGTATCTTTCAGATTCTTCATAGTAATCAACAGATATAAATCCCAAGTGACTCAACAAAAAGAGCTATGCTCCCCGGCAACAGCGCCAGAAAAAGGTCTTGATAACCCACAAGTATAGGGGATTGCAACAGTCTTCGATGGTGGAGTATTCAACCCAAATTTATTGATTCGACACAAGGGGATCCAAAGAATATTCTCAAGTATTAGCAGTTGAGTTGTCAATTCAACCACACCTGAAAGACTTAATATCTATAGCAAAGTATTTAGTAGCAAAGTAGTATGTTAGTAACGGTAATAGTAGCAAAAGTAACAGTAGCAGTTTTGTAGTGATGGTAACGGCAGCAATGGGAAAATTAACTTAGCAAAGATCAATATGTGAGAAGCTCATAGGCATTGGATCAATGATGGATAATTGTGTTGGATAATATTCATCATGTAGCAGTTATAACCTAGGGCGACACAGAACTAGCTCCAATTTATGAATGTAATGTAGGCATGTCTTCCGTATATAGTCATACATGCTTATGGAAAAGAACCTGCATGACATCTTTTGTCCTACCCTCCCGTGGCAGCGGGGTCCATAAGGAAACTAAGGGATATTAAGGCCTCCTTTTAATAGATCACCGGGACAAGGCATTAGCGCTGAGTGAATACATGAACTCCTCAAACTATGGTAATCACCGGAAATAATCCCAACTATTGTCACCTTGGGGTATGTGGATCACAACTCATAATAGGTGTCTACAACCTGCAAGATAGAATCAAGAACACACATATCTTCATGAAAACATAATAGTTTCATATCTGAAATCATGGCACACCAGCCCTAGTGACAAGCATTAAGCATAGCAAAGTGATAGCAACATCAATCTCAGAACATAGTGGATACTAGGGGTCAAGCCCTAACAAAACTAACTCGATTACATGATAAATCTCGTCCAACCCATCACCTTCCAACAAGCCTACGAAGGAATTACTCACTCCCGACAGTGAGCATCATGAAATTGGCGGTGGAGGAAGGTTGATGATGATGACGGCAACGGATTCCACCCTCCGGAGCCCCGAACGGACTCCAGATCGCCCCTCCCGATGAAGAACATGAGGTGGCGGTGGCTCCGTATCGTAAAATGCAATGAATCCTTCTCTCTGATTTATTTTTCTCTGTGAGTAGGTATATATGGAGTTGGACTTAGGGTGGCCGGAGGTCCAGAGGGCCCACAAGCCTGGGAGGCGCGCCCTGGGGGATAGGCGTGCCCCCCGAGCTAGTGGCTCCTTGGTTGCCCCCCTCTGGTATCTTTTTCCGCCAGTATTTTTTATATATTCCACAAAAATTCTTCATAAATTTTCACGTGACTCCGATAATTTTGATTTCTGCACAAAAATAACACCATGGCAATTCTGCTGAAAACAACATTAGTCCGGGTTAGTTCCATTCAAATCATGCAAGTTAGAGTCCAAAAAAAGGGAAAAGAGTTTGGAAAAGTAGATACGATGGAGACGTATCATCAAGCGGCAGCAACCTCCCGTGTTCTACTTCTCCTCGGTGATGCCACCGACTCATCGCTCTCCATGCACCCGGCTTCTATCTCTGCCTGCATGGCGTGACCTCAGGCACGGGAGTCGCGGCCGCAGACATGGGAGGTGCGGTACGACGCGGTTTCATCGACGGCAGCAACGACGCCTGTTCTCCCCGTCGTGCTGGCATGGAGAAACTAGCCACTCCTTGTTGAGCTGGCCTAGAGCGGCGGGTTGCTAAAACACTCGCCGGCTTGGGGCGGCAACTGGCTCCGTCGGGCTAGGTGAGGGAGGTGGATTAGAGAGCTCCATAGCTCATATCTGGCGGGCTTGGCGGGCCAGCCAGCCAGCTTTTATCCCAGAGAATTACTCTTCATAAGCCATCGGAAGAGTGGAGAAAATGATGAAGGAGGAGATAGGGGAGCGGCGGAGGGCTGTGATTCTTGGCCAGCGTCTAGCCTCATTTAAAAAGAGGCCAGACAGGAGGAGCTCTGCCGGCATTGCATTTAATGTCGGCCCGCTCATGAACGGAGGTGTGGCCGGAGTGGGTTTCTCGGCTTCCACGCAGGTTTCTTGTAGGCGTTTGAATGCGGCGAGGAGGCGTGTTCAACCGAGTGTGCAGCAGGCGGCGCCCTGGACCAGATCATCTGACGTACGGCGCGTGCATGTCAGTGACCCAACACAAGCAGCGCACGACAGAGGAGCCGGTTCCGCATGAATGTGGGCAGCTGGCGTCGGGCGGAAATTGCGTGCAGGAGGCGGGAGGGGTATTTGGTAGGCCAAGGCGGTGAGAAGCGGGTATTTCATAAACTGATGATTGTTCATTGAGTGTCACCTCATCTCATTCATGTACTCCTACGTTGATAGGCCTAGTATACAATGTAAGAAAATTTTAAATTTTCATATATACGTCGATAGCCTGTTCGATACGTAGTGATTCAGAACGAGAGCTGCAAACATCAATGTGCCGCTTCTCATAGATAAGATTGATTATTAATACTCGTAACAATCCATGTCCTTAAGAAAGGGTGCAATGATGACTATAGCTTATCGTTTCTGGACGATCCGGCTATTTAAGCCGGTCGACCAGCTCCTCACATGGCTAGGTGGGACTGAACATCCAAAACCCGCCGGCCCAATACGGATGTGAAAATCGTAATTACAAACTACACTCAGTTGACTGGTCAAAATGTCTACGTGGCACATTGTTGACTGGTCAAATCGGCCACGTGGCTTGCGGGTCCCACCTGTCAGTTGGTAAACTTAAATTTACGAACGCGCGAAAGGATTCGACTTGAGACCCCACGACACTGGTCCTTGCACGCGAACCACCCTGGTTGTGTGTATGTGTGCATGCATGTATGGGTTGTGCACTTGAGCGTGAGCGTGTGTGTTGCATCGTGTGCTGTGTGCATGCATGTGTGCGTGTGTTCGTGCGAGTGTTGCGTGCGTGCATGTGTACGTGTGAGTGTTGCATGCATGCGTGCATGTGTACGTTTCAGTGTTGCATGGATGCATGCTTGCGTGCATGTGTACGTGTCAGTATTGCATGCCTGCATGCGTGCGTGTGTTCTGGCGAGTGTTGTGCGCGTGCATGTGTACATGTGAGTATTGCATGCATGCATGCGGGCGTTGTGTGTGTGTTTGTGCGCATGTGTGATGTGTGTGTATTCTCCACGGTAGCTCATGTGTATTAAAAGGGCCGGCTCAGCATATCATCACAAGGTGACCTTGTCGGCTGTGGTTAAGGCGCGTGGGCTGCCAACCAGAGGTCACGACTTCGAATCCCGCCTGACCACTAATTTATTACCATTTATTTCTATCATATAACCACTGGCAGCTGGGCCCTACGGTAATATGCATTGATCGTGCAACACGAGTAGTGCCACGTGGGCCGTTTGACTGGTAAATTGATCGTGTCATCAACAAATTACGGAGCTGAGGGTGAGCTAGTGACCGTATAATCACCACAAAATGTATTTTTAACACAATACGGACGGAAGTGCTCATATATACATGCATACACTCACCCCTATGAGCGCACACCTTTGAGAGAGTGAGCCGGCATATCATCTTGAGATTTTACGAAATCACCGTAGGCACCTTGTAGTCGACGGGAAGGTCTCCTCGCACCGAATGCGCATCGCCAGAAATACTGAAATTAATCTAGGATAAATGCGAGCACCAGGACATGAACCCTAGTGGGCTGGGGATACCACTGTCCTCCTAACCATCAAACCATAGGTTGGTTGGCACCACGAAATGTATATGGTGACCGTAATGAGCTTATTTTGAAGTCTAGTGACCATATCGTGCTTTTGCTTCAAATACAATGATCGTCATTGTCATCAACAAAATATGGAGCACGCTTCAAATACAATGACCGTCAGGGTCAGCAACAAAATACAGAGCCGTACAGTGAGCTAGAGACCGTATAATCACCACAAAAATGTATACGGTGACCGTAATGAGCGTATTCTGAAGTCCAGTGACCATATTGTGCTTTCGCTTAAAATACAATGACTGTCATACGTGAATGTGTCTGGGGTTAGAGGGCCAAGAGATAGTTTGTGTGCGTATGTTAAAGTGGTGTAGAGAGAGGGGGTGCGCTGAGATATGCCCTTCGTTTCTCTCTATCGTGACTAATTTTATTGGAGAAAAAAAATAATCATTCACAATACGTAACAAATATCATTGGATGCACCATGCAATTACCTTTCATGTATAACTTTGTACTATTGTATATGTTTATTTTCTTTGTGGTAGAGGGTGTGTAAGTTGTGGTGGCCACATCATTTCTAGGTGTGGCGGGTCGAGGTGAGGACTCATAGGTCGGTTCCGTTCTACACCAAATAGGTTGGATCGAGACACATTATACGAAGACCCATGGAGGACTCGACATACAAGACGAAGATACCAGAGTTGTGGAGGACTCTATCTCCACTGACGATAAGCTAACTACGATTTGTACCCCTAGGCCTCGAGTACGTTATATAAGCTTGGTGGCTAGTTCATTGATAGTATACACACACACACAATCCCTTGTATTCACGTGTACTTTGTACACACCCCAATCACAAATATACACTACTAGAAGTAGGGTATTTCCTCGACCGCAAGGGCCCAGACTTGGGTAAATCTTTGCCTCTTATTACCATCTAGCCTAACCGTCAGGGATATCCTATTGAATGATCTGATGGAATCATATCCACCAACTAGTAAGAGAGGGGGAGACAATGTGTGCGAAAGAGGCCTAAAGAGAGTGTGTGTGCAGGAGACACATAGGTAAATATATGTATAGAGAGAGGGCCAAGATAGACCGTGCGTGCGTATGCGTGTGAGAGAAATAGTGTTTCTGACTAAGTTTATTGAAAAGAGTCATAGATAGTAGTAAGAGAGAGAGGGAGATATAAAGAGCGTGTGTGCGTGAGACACCCCGGGAGAGAGTGTGAGCATGTGTGAGGGAGAAATGCCGATGTATATTAAGTGTGTGTGCTTATGCTCAGATAGAGAGATAACTCGTGTGTGAGGAGGGGCCGAGGCACAGTGCATCTACATGTAAGAGACGGTTATACATGTTAAATTAAAATATAAATTGTATTAAAAAAATTGGATGGGATCATGAATTTTGTAATTCGTATGAACGAACATTGGTCTATCAAACACCCATACTCTATTGAATTCCAGCATGTGTACGGGTTTATTTCACATTATTGATCCATAGAGTGAGAATGGTTTGAAATCCAGATAATGCATGGCTTTTGCAATTCATATAAAAACACGAGTGCACTCCATGTTGTCAGTGTCGAGCACTTTATACATTTGTCACGAACACGGATACATTTGCTAGCTACGAACTAGAATACATGTTGAATTCAACATAAACGTGGTTTCGAAGATTCGAATTCATAGAATACATAGGAATGTCATTTGTAAATCACATCCAAAAGGGGCCATCAATCTTTGTTGTGCGTTTGAACATGGTATATATTCATACGGATGTCTAACTGTTTTTCTGAAACCAAGGAGATTATATTTGGAACCATGCATGAATTGAGCTAAGCTGCAATTTTTTAAATATATACTCGTGTACAATGTAGATTCCAATGTACAACCTCCATTCCAAAATAATTGTAGTTGTAGGATTTTCAAGAGTCATGATTTTTAAAGTTCGACAGATCCTGGAAGTTCAATTCAAGAGAACTGTAAGCGTTAATGCTTCTGCTCCCAAATATTGAAAGAAGCGCCAAATAATCCTCTGGTCACCCGAAACCATGCAATACCAATGTTTGTTGGTAGGAAATTACTGTCCTGACTGTGACCAGTGTAGCCTATCGGCCCGATGTCCAAAGGTCTAAACCGGGGTAGGTTTGTAACTTCACCAAGACAACAGTTAACCACCTCCGAAAAACATTCATACACCATGGGCGCCTAAACACCCATGCGCTCGGCTGAAATCGCTCCTGCCCACTATTTGGGACACCTGAGATTACCGTCCTACCCCCGACCCTCAATATGTCTAAATTTTTTTATGGGGGCAAAGTTTGTAACTTTCCCCAAATTTCAAACAAGCGCGTCCCAAACCAAAACATTGCTGCCCCTTAGCCCCCCGTCCCTCTGTTTCCCCATTCATACTCCGTGGGCACCAAAATGCCCTCTCCACCAGCCACGAAACCGCAGCCTCCTCCGTTGTCCACCCCATCGCGCCCAATCCTCCGCCGCCCTCCTCCATCACGCTAGAGATGGTACACCGACATCGTCATCTACCACAACCGCAATGGAAATGCCCTCAAGGACTTTGCAGCTGAAGCCGAGGCAGAGCTGCCTCCACGATGCCGACGTGCGCCATACCTGTCATGGTTCAACACGGCCACCAATGGGACCATCAGACCCTTGTGGTTCGGCAAGGGGGAAGGGCGCGTTGCACAAAGAGCGAAGACCGTAGAGCAGCATGGCAGTGATGACGTGGGCAGTTTTTACCCAGGTTTGGGCCGCCGCGAGGCGTAAAACCCTACTCCTGCTTTGGTGGATTGACGAAAGGACCGTGGTGGAGACGCAGCGCTCGAGCCCGGCAAGGTTGCCTCTGGACGGGAGCAGCTACACGCGTATGAGTGTACAAGGGTCCGAATCCTTTCTAAGGTTGCCACGGCCCTCCTTTTATAGGTCAAGGGGTTACCACAATGGCAAAAAAGTCATTATCCAGTGATTAGATAGCCACAGTGCTATCATACCTAACTCTGCAGACAGGACAGGGTGCATTAAATGCACCGCTTAGTGTCACACCGCGTGGGAGCCCGGCAAGCCTTGTCGTGCTATTCATCCACCTTCTCGCCTGCCTGCGTGACATGCCTCTGGACGGGTGTAGCCTGGGGGTGATCTTCCTCAGAAATGGTTTCCATGTGCCAAATAACAGCCACTTAATCACTTGGGGGCTCGACACCACACCGATAGGTGACTTGCTTTGCTGTGAGGTGGAGCGGTGGCGCCCTGGCGGGGTGATCCGCCCTTGGCATCCCCAGCAAGCTTGTCGGGGGAGTCTTGAGACTTGTCTTTGGGGTGACCTCGACCTTGCCAGGCTCGCCTGCCCGGCAAGGGAGGTTTTTGCTTAGTGATATCTTGCTTCTTTGGTCTGTCTTGATCCGCCCTTTGATTTCTCAAAGAGCCATATCTTCTGCTTGGCCTTGTCTTGGGTGCTTGGCGCCGTTCATTTTGTTGTTGTCGTGCTGGAGACTTGCCTGTCCGGGCACAAGTCAGGGGGAAACATACACCCCTGTTTGTGTACCCCAACAATACAAGAACCACTTCAACCACACCGTCCTGTGCCTCACCTATGCCGCTCCACTATCGCAATCGTCCATTGCACCGGAGTTGTTCCTGCTACGCCATCGTTCGCCGCCTCAGATCTGCTTCCCCACCGATGAAAGATGGCCACCACACCACACTAAACATCTTGGCCATGGGTTCGTCAAAGGTCCACCATTCTACACAACATCTTGTTTCCAGCGAACCACAAGAAGATCATCGAAAAAATGGAATGAGGACACAACACTGCCAGCCGAAATTGGACCTCCTCTTCCGTTATTCATGCAAATCTTACGTCTCTGCTCACACCGTATTCATCCCACAAAAGAAAATAGTTGACTGCTTCTTATTGCACCTTCTTCGTGATACTAAATAGGTGTCTATCTTAGGGGTGTGGGGCACAGGAGCTGCTGGCGCCCCATCTAGAGGTCAGCGAAGCTTAAAGGCATGGCCGGGGGTCGGTGCCAAGCACGGTGGTGGGGTGAGGTCGAGGGGAGGGTGGAGGCAGGGGACTGGGCTGGTGGTCACTGGCTATTCGAGGAAGATCGTCAACACTGACTGGCTAAAGGTAGATGAAGGCCATCTGGCCATTCTTTGTACATCGGACGGTGCAGATAAAATGAACTGACCTATTTGTTTTAAGTCGAGTGTTGTTTTCATAGGACCACACTTGGTGATTTACCGGAGGATTACCAGCACTTCCAAACCATCCCTGTGCTCATATTTCAAAATCCTAGAATCTAATTTTGTATGTGATAACCCACAAGCATAGGGGATCGCAATAGTTTTCGAGGGTAGAGTGTTCAACCCAAATTTATTGATTCGACACAAGCGGAGTCAAAGAATATTCACGAGTATTAGCAGTTGAGTTCTCAATTCAACCATACCTAAAAGACTAAATATCTGCAGCAAAGTATTTAGTAGCAAAGTAGTATGGAGGTAACTGTAACGGTGGCAAAAGTAACAGTAGCAGTTTTGTAGTGATTGTAACAGCAGTAGAAACGAAAGTAACTTACCAAAGATCAATATGTGAAAAGATCGTAGGCATTGGATCGGCAATGATAATTGTGTTGGATAATATTCATCTTGTAGCAGTAATAACCCAGGGTGACACAGAACTAGCTCCAATTCATCAATATAATGTAGGCATGTATTCCTTATATAGTCATACGTGCTTATGGAAAAGAACTTGCATGACATCTTTTGTCCTACCCTCCCGTGGCAGTGGGGTCCTAATGGAAACTAAGGGATATTTGTCGGTGTACTAAGTATTGGGCCACTAGTACCCCGTACTTGCGCACGGGCAGTTGTAGCCATCCTCATGGCAAGGCTTGCCGGGGAATAGTTCGAGGTCGATTCAAGCCATCAAAGAAATCATCAAGTCAGAGATCTGAGGATCAGCAGATAAGAAGAGCTGGAATCCGAAGGCCAGCTTCCCCGGCAAGATCTTGCCGGGGTGGCCTACGGAGCCCGGCAAGGATTGGCGCCCGGCAAGGCTTGGCGCCCGGCAAGGCTTGATGCCCGGCAAGCTTCGGTGCCCGGCAAGGTTTTGTTGCTGTGCCGCTGCTCTAGCACAGCGACAAACCCGACATTCTGGGCCCTTCTTTGGATGCGTGGCGACGCGCCAATGGAAGAGAGCTTAAGCGGTGCTGATGGGATGGCCCCTTTTTCCATCCCCAAGGAAGTGAGGACACCTAAACGGACACCTCACGGTGCATTAAATGCGTTTGTCCTAATCCGTCAGGGGTTAGGTATGATGACCCTGTAGCTACTTTACACCTCAATGTATGTACATTTTTGCCACTGTGGTGACCCCTTTGAGCGTATAAAAGGAGGCCCAAGGCAACTGCTACAGAGGAGGAGAACTTCTGGCCCATTCTGCATGCGTAGATGCTCTTTAAACGTACTGTTCACAACGAGCACTCCTGAAGGCTGGGCTCAAGAACATTAATAAGAACACAAAGCAGGAGTAGGGTTTTACGCTGATCAGCGGCCCGAACCTGGGTAAAATCTTCCCGCATCGATCATTGGTTCTGCTCCTTGCGTATACCTCTCCCCCCGCCGAATTGTAAAGGGGTCCCTTGGGATCCCATAGGTGTCGTACTCCGACATCTTTGGTGCGCCAGGTAGGGGGAGTGAAGGTTGCATGAACCTGATCTAGTGATCGGCGCCTCAGTTTCTTCATCATCATGCCGCCCAAGAAGAAGAGCGCCGCGAAGGCACAACCGTCCACGTCCGTCTTGCCTACGCCTTCGCGTACGGGCGACGGCGTGGGTGCAGAAGGAAGAGGACTAGAACCCCCACGGTGTTCTGGTGATCCGAGCCAGGCGAGCGGCATCGTTCGCAGTGGCAGTGCTAACCTGCACGCCGCTGGATCTAGAGACGGCGCTGTGTTGCCTACGGGTGGCATAACGAACTCCAGAGATCGGAGGGCGCCTGCTGGAGCTCCCGCGCCGGCGCAAGCCTCACGACCTACCCAGGTCGTGCACGATGAGCGACGTCATGGCGCTGGTGGTTCAGGGCGTCCCCATGAAAAGATTTCTACGCATCGATCCCAAGATGCGCGGGACCAGCATGCACACCGAGCTGCTGGCGGGGGTGGCGCGCGGTCGCGTGACCGTGGTGGTGCTCCTTCTAATATGGTTATGAGTCAGAGCACCTCATGTACCTCGCACCTGTCGCCGCCGCCTACGCCAGCGGAAGCCTTGGCACGTGCGCAGCTGCTCCTCGATTTCCCTCCTGCCCCGAAGAAGATGGAGGAGTGGCGAGCTACTATCCAGAGCCTTATCGGTTTCACCAACAAAGATGAACCGCAAGAGGCAGGGCCCTCGCAGCGAAGGCCCATCCATCCAGCGCGAGCCGATGTGGAGAAAACCGGAGGTGGTGCAACCATAGTGCACTCCCCTCCGCGACACCAGCGGCGGCCGACAACCCAGCAGGTCGACCGCCTTGAAGAAGTTTCCACGGCGTCATCCGATCCACGGATGCGCCGCGATCAGTGTCAAGTCCTCCAGGAACGAGGCAAGGAGGACGCTCGAACTACCATCGAGCGGCGACGGGAAGCGCTCTATCAGTCTGATAAGCGCGCAGGGCCGGCTGTCGACGAGCCTGCGCCAGGGAACGTAGGAGACTTGCCTTATGAGGTAGGGACTCCAGCGTTTACCCGTGAGCTGGGGCAAGTCCAGTGGCCCAATTCCTGAACCTTCAAGCTAGAGGTCCCGGAGAAATATGACGGCAAGACCCATCCCTCGGAGTTTCTGAGCATCTACACCATTGCGGTGCAGGCTGCCGGGGGCCGAGATGACAAGATACTTGCCAACTACTTCCCGTTGGTGCTCAAACCCAACGTCAGGTCGTGGTTGATGCATCTGCCGGAGAATTCTATTTCTTCCTGGTCAGATCTGTGCCATCAGTTTGTTGGCGCCTTTGTTGGAGGCCACCAAGCTCCTGGCCAAGAGAGTGATTTGCATATCATCCCTCAGAAGGAGGGCGAGTCCCTGCGCAAGTTTATGCAGAGGTTCAGCCGGGTGCAGTACAATATCCCTGATGTTCACCCTGCCGCTATCATTAGCGCGTTTCACCAGAACGTGCGTAACCACAGAATGCGGGAAGAGCTGGCAATGAACAAAGTCAGGAGTATTGCCGAGCTTTCTGCTCTAGCCGATAAATGCGCTCGAGCTGAAGAGGGGAGGGAACTCCCTGGCGAGGCTGTTGGCGCGGCGGGCGAATCCGAAGAAGAAATGCCGCGGCCCTGTCAAGGAAAGGCCGGCGGCGAAACAGGAAACGCGGAGGTAAGGCCGTGCTTGCTGTCGAGGAATCCAACAACCCCGGTGCTGCCAAGAAGGCCAAGGTTGGTGACCCCGGCAAGGATCTTGCCGGGTGTCCTTCCTGTCAGGCCTTGGCGGCTGCCGACAAGTCGGAAAACTCCGGCAAGCAGTATTGCAAGATCCATCGCACCAAGGGCCACGATCTCCAGAACTGCCGGCAAGTTGAACAGCTTGCCGAGAAACAGAGGGCCGAATTTGAAAGGCGAGATAAGAAGAAGGCCCAAGATGGTGCTGATGGATTCGGCAAGAAGCGCGGTGGCCGAGGGGGGCACCGCGGCAAGGCCAAGCAACAAAAGGATAGGCCCGCTCGGGGCCGAGACAAAGAAGAAGATGATGATGAGGAAGATGATGAGTCCAGTGAGCAAGAATTCCAGAAGGCTACGGAGGCCATGTGTATCGATGGAGGTGCTTCGCTGCATTCTTCCCACCGTCAACTCAAACAGTGGGTGCGGGAAGTCAATGCGGCAGAGCCATCCCCAGATGCATGTAGGCCCCTGAAGTGGTCCAGCGTGCCTATCATTTTCGACGCCGAGGATCACCCTGATCGCACAACTGCGGTCGGGTGCTTGCCATTGTTGGTCTCGCCAACGATTCGCAACCTCAAGGTGACGAAAATGCTAGTTGACGGTGGGGCCGGCCTAAACTTAATCTCACCGGATGTGCTCAAAAAGCTCCAAATTCCCGACGAGGACCTCGAAGAAACAGGTACATTTCAAGGGGTCAATCCGGGAAGAACCCAGCCTAAGGGCAAGATTACGCTGCCGGTGACATTTGGTAGCGAGCTCAACTACAGGACCGAGAAGGTGGTGTTTGATGACGCCAAGATCCCCATGTCATACAATGGGATCCTTGGTCGGCCAGCGCTGGCTAAGTTCATGGCGGCATCACAATACGCGTACAACGTTTTGAAGATGCCTGGGCCGTTGGGCGTCATCACTATCCATTCCGATAAAAAGGATGCGCTCATCTGTGCCGACCAACTTTACCGAGAAGCAGTTGCAGCACCTGCCATCAAGGTGCCTGCTCCTGCCGCTGGAACTCCCTGGGGAAAGAAGAAGACCAGCAAGAATCTTGGCGCGAACTCCGGCAAGTGCACCTCCTCGGAGTGCTGTGCTTCCATCGAGGATGCACTAGAGAGTTCCACTGGCAAGAACAAGAAATCCAAGGCTGCTTCGCCGGAGACCAAGAAGGTGCCCGTCAGGGAGGACGGAATGGGGGGAACTTTCACCATAAGTTCCACCCTAGATGGCAAATAGGAAAGCGCGCTCATTGCTTTCCTGCGGGCGAATGTCGATGTGTTTGCATGGCAACCGTCTGACATCCCCGGTGTTCCCAGGAAGGTAATTGAGCACCACCTTGCTGTCTGTCCTCATGCGTGGCCCGTCAAGCAAAGGGTCAGGAAGCAAGCCTTGGAGCGGCAAGAATTCATTGCAGAAGAAATCAGAAAGCTGGAGGCGGCAGGATTGGTCAAAGGAGTGCTTCATCCAACCTGGTTGGCCAATCCGGTTGTAGTGCGGAAAGCAAATGGGAAATGGAGGCTTTGTATCGATTATACAGATATCAATAAAGCCTGTCCAAAAGATCCCTTTCCCTTGCCGCGCATCAACCAGATTGTGGATGCCACCGCTGGTTGTGATCTCCTGTCCTTCCTTGATGCCTATTCAGGGTATCATCAGATTTTTATGCCAAAAGAAGATGAAGAGAAGACCGCATTTATCACCCCATGTGGTACGTACTATTTTATACGAATGCCTTTCGGGTTGAAAAGTGTTGGTTCGACATTTGCGAGAGCTATCCAAATTGGTTTTGAGCCTCAACTCCATAGAAATATGGAGGCGTATATGGATGATATAGTGGTCAAAACCAAAGACAAAGCGACGCTCATTCAAGATTTAGAAGAAACATTTGTAAATCTGCGCAAGATCAACTTGAAGCTCAATCCTGAGAAGTGCGTGTTCGGTGTTCCTTCCGGCAAGCTCCTCGGATTCTTTGTATCTTGCCGGGGAATCGAAGCGAACCCCGACAAGATCAAAGCTATTGAGCGAATTGAAGCGCCGAGACGCGTCAAAGATGTGTGTCGTCTTGCCGGCTGTGTTGCTGCTTTAAGCAGGTTTATTTCCAAATCTGCTGAGCGCGCCCTGCCCTTCTTCAAAATTTTGAAGAAGGCAGGTCCAATGAAATGGACTCCGGAGGCGGAGGCTGCGCTGCAATATTTGAAGAAATACCTTTCCTCTTCGCCGACGCTAGTCGCGCCTAAACCACAAGAGCCGTTGCTGCTGTATCTGGCAGCAACAAATCAAGTGGTTAGTGCTGCGCTAGTGGCGCAGAGAGAGGCTGATGAGGAAGCAACACCAGCGGCAAGACGACCAGGTGATGTGGCAAGATCTTCCCCGGCAAGGGTTGATCCCGGCAAGACAGGATCTGCGCAAACAGAAGAACCAGTGCAGAAGAAGAAGGTGGTGCAGTGCCCAGTCTATTTTGTTAGCTAGGTCAAGATATTCTGGTGTGCAGAAGTTGCTTTTTGGCCTTCTTATGGCCTCGAGGAAGTTGCGCCATTATTTTCAAGCACATGAAATCACCGTCGTCACTCGCTTTCCGTTGCAACGGATTTTGCAAAATCCAGAAGCAACCAGCAGGATCGTGGAGTGGGCGTTGGAGTTGTCAAGCTTTGGCCTCAAGTTTGAAAGCACTTCGATGATCCAGAGCAAGGCCTTGGCGGAGTTCATTGCAGAATGGACCCCAACGCCGGACGAAGAGGCTCAGGAAACAACTCTCCCCGGCAAGGAAATCGATCAGCAATGGGTTATGTACTTTGATGGGGCTTTCTCGCTGCAAGGCGCCGGTGCTGGCGTGATGCTTGTCGCACCCACCGGAGATCACCTCAAGTATGTAGTCCAAATGCATTTTCCCCGGGAGAGTTCGACCAATAACACTGCAGAATACGAGGGTTTGCTTGCCGGTCTCGGGATCGCGGCAGACCTTGGTATCAAAAAGCTCGTCATCAAAGGCGATTCACAACTTGTCGTCAGGAAAGTTAACAAGAGTTATCAAAGTCCATTGATGCAAGCCTACCTGGATGAAGTGAGGAAAATGGAAGAGCGCTTTGACGGTCTGCAAATGGAGCACATTCCTCGTGCCGAGAATAGTATTGCTAACGACCTGTCAAAGCGCGCTGCCCTCAAGTTGCCTGTGGAACCAGGAACTTTTGTGCTCCAATTGACTCAACCATCCGTGGCGCCATCGATGCGGCGAGAAAAGAGAAGGAAGTTGAACTCTGGTCAGTACTTCCCAGCAGAGCTCCCCGGAGCCGCCGGCAAGGAAGTTGCCGGGATCGACATGCCTGCCGGGGAACAACAGGCTCCGGTAGGGCCTCAGGCCCTTGCCGTCGAGACAAACGTTCCCCCGGCGGAGGAGATGCCTTTAGTCTTAGCCGTCGAGCCTCAGGCTCCAGCATGGGCGCAGCACATTGTCCATTTCCTTCAGACAGGGGAACTCCCGGAGGAACAGGAAGAAGCAGAAAGAGTAGCCCGTCGGTCTATTAGCATTATGTTGGATGATAGTTGATTTGATTCTGTGAAAAAACAGAAGGTTTTGCGTCCAGTAGCAGAATTATCAAAATTTGCAGAAACGTGGAAAATTCTGAAATTTTTACACATGATTGACATACAAATTGCCCATGTCGTACTAATTTGTCAGAATTTTTGGAGTTACAAAAGTATGAGCTTAATTCCGGTTTCTACAGACTATTCTGTTTTTGACAGATTCTGTTTTTGTTGCACTATGTACTTATGTTGATGAATCTATGAATTGTATCGGGGGGTATAAGGCATGGTAAAGTTATAATACAGTAGGTATAATGCAATAACAAAATATGAATGGGTTTTCAATAGTACTTATAGTAGTGATTTGTTTTGTTATACTAATGGATCTCACGAAGGTTTTGTTAAGTTTTATATGATTAAAGTTTTCATGTTTTTGGTGAAATCGCGATGGATGAAGGAATAAGGAGTGGCAAGAGCCTAAGCTTGGGGATGCACGAGGCACCCCAAGGTAATATTTAAGGACTCCCAATCAACTAAGGTTGGGGATGACGACCATCGGTAATTTTACATGGAGCTATATTTTTATTCGTCGCATATCATGAGTTTTGCTTGGAGCGTCATGTAAGATATGAGTCTTTGCTTGTCTTGATTTTTAGTTTGTCACAATCATCCTTGCTGAACACACCTATTTGAGAGAGCCGTATGTTATCATGATTTGTTAGAATTGCTCTAAGTGCTTCACTTAAATTTTTTGAGCTAGGCAATTGCTCTATGTGCTTCACTTAAACCTTTTAGAGCATAGTGGTGATTAAATTTTTGAAGAAATACTTGAACTCTCATGCTTCACTTATATTATTTTGAGATTTGATATGATTATGTTTAAAGAAATGCACTCTCATGCTTCACTTATATTATTTTGAGAGTTGATATATGAAATTTTTTAAAGAAATATTTGTGCTCTCATTCTTCACTTAAATATTTTTGAGAGTGCATAATAGCAATGGTAATTTGCACGAGATATGAATTTGGTCCCAAACTGATGAATATTCAAGAGGGATGTAATAAAAACTTTCATGAAGATCATTGGATATTAAAAACTTGATTCCTTGCAATAGTTTTGCGATATGAAGATAGTGATATGTGAGTCATGTTGGTGAGTAATTATGCTTTAGTAAGAATATTGGTGTTAAGGTTTGCGATTCCCTATGCAAGCACAAAAGTCAATAGTTAAGCAACGAAGTTATATCCTACTTGTGATGAATTATTCAATGTTAGTTATGTTTAATGTGTGTTATGTCCGTTTTTGTTTTTTGGTTGGTCGCTTCTCAATATATTTGCTAGCCTTAATTTGTACTAAGCGGGAATGCTGCTTGCGCATCCAACTCCTTAAACCAAAGTTGTGCCAAATGAGTTCACCATACCTACATATATGCGGTGTTTCCTTGTCATTCTTAGTAAATTTGTATGTACCAACTCTAATTTTCAAAATGAACTTCTGTTTTGTGTGCTCGTACCGCTCATGAAGCGGCAAGGGCTGGCCAATATTTTCCTTGCTAGGTATTTTATTCTCAAGATGAGTGCTTATGTTGGAATCGGGGCTTCGCGGACCCAACAAGGTTCGAACTCTGGAGCGTGTACGAAGATCTAGCCTAGTCGTAGCCTCTAGCTCATCGCCTCATGGCTTGGCCTCGTCGAGTTCTTGCGAGCGGGGAAAGAGGGGACACAGCAGTTTACCTAGGTTCGGGCCACCTTACGGCGTAAAACCCTACTCCTGCTTTGTGGTGGATTGGCCTCACGAGGAGGTTGAGGATGAACTAGTACTATGGGTGAGCAGCCTCGCGAGGGCTCAGTGGGTGAGAATGGATCTGCCCCAAGAGGATCCTCCTCTCTACAGTGGAGACTAGCCTCTATTTATGGAGGCCTTGGTCCTCTTCCCTCATAGCTTAGGCGGGAAGTATTCCACAACGGCCAATTTGAAAGGGGACAAGAAGTACATCTTATCCTGACGAAAGGTGGTCTTTGCCTGCAAAGCTTCTAGCCATGACGCGGTGGTGGGCTCGGTGATGACATCTATCCTGCCGAGCTCGTGGTCTTGGTGTTGTTGCACCGGAATGGAAACCTTTGAGGGATCCGTCGGGAACCCGCGTTGGTCCTTGCCTCCTTAGCACCAAAGAGGAAACTGTCCTCCTCTGCACCCGCAGGAGCCCGCCTGGCCTTGGTCGTCATGGCTCACGTCATCGCAAGCCTCATGAGGCGGGGTACCTACATAGAGATCTCTGCTCCTCGGGAAGCCGCCCTCGGGAGGTCTTGGCGTCGTTCCCCTCGCGAGGCCGGGGGGCCCTCGCGAGGGTCTTGCTCACAGAGTCTTGTAATTGGGCCATACTGGGCCATCGACGGAGCCACACGCTAGGCCATAGGCACGCAAGTCTGGGTACCCCTGATCCCAGAAGGCCGACAGTAGCCACCGGGCCCAAGGCGCGCTCGGCCTGGCTTCGAAGCGAAGGCAAAGAGTGAAGGGCGAAGCAACTCGGGCCCCAATCGCCTGCGGGCCAGGTTTGACACGCAGCGCACGACGAGACACGGACGCCTCCACTTCCCCATGTCGCCTCGGCAACTGCCCAGACTGACAAAAGCCTAGCACTCACCGCTGGGCCATCATTGCCCTCCTTTGCCTTGCTCCTGATCCCCTTCTCTAAACAGAAGCTCCTCCAGATCCAATCACATCGCCATCCTTCCGTTCTTCCTATGCCGATGCCGACAACTCCCCGAATGGTGTCCGCTGGGAAATCGAAGTCCGCGGTATAGGTCGCGGCCTCTTCATCTCTTCCGCTGGCGCTAGCAACCGCCTCCATCGCCAAGGAAGGGGACCTCAGCCCCGTGCTCCCACCGACAACGGCAAACACAAATGAGTGGGGCGAGACCCTAGTCTGGGCTGGCTTCGCGGAGCGAAGCACCTTGGCGAAGATGGTCTAACCTTTCTTCAACCATAGCATCTTCTCATGGCTCGTCCCGCCCTTCTCGGAGTTCTTCGCCGCTATCCTTAGGCACTACAAGATCCACGCCCTCCATCTCCAGCCTAAATCCATTCTCCTCTTGTCCACCTTTGCCTTCTACTGCGAGGCCTTCGTGGGCGTGAGGCCTTCAGTGGCCCACTTCCGCGACCATTTCAGCTTGCGATTCCACGATCGGGAGCAGCGGTCCGCTTGCGTCTCCTTCATCACAGTTCAGAGCGGAAACTTGCTCCTGAAGGTCGGGAAGAAGGTGGAAGGTTTCCGGCACCGCTGGGTCTTCCTGGACGCCCAGGGTTCTAATCCACTCCTTGAGCTCCCGTCGGAGCTGCCCAAGCGGATCCCAGAGTGGGGTTCCGCGAAGCTCACCGACCCGTGGGCACAGCCCATCCTGGAGAGGATAGCCTCAGACATGGAGGCCGAACTGCTGACGGGGGCGATGATCGTGAAGGAGTTCTTGATGCAACACTTGGCGCCGCTCCAGTCGCACTGAAAGCCCCTGTCGGAGTGCCAGGGCGCGAAGGACAAAATAAGGCTGCGCCCCGCCGGCCTGACATGTGAGGAGCTAGACACGGCCTTGATGGCTCTGCTCGGCGGTGATCCGGGGGACGTCCCCGAGGCCTACGCCCCCTTGTACCGCCGTGATGACAAGGAGGACCTGGTTGCTGCCATGCCCGCCATCAACGAGCTGGAGCTCGAGCTGTCTGACCACCCCAATTCCCCCGTGCCGGTGCCCTCCGGCAACAGCGGCGACGAAGAGGACTCAGAGGGTACTGAGGACGACGACCTCGAGGACTTGTCCCCCCCATCGCAGCATGAGCTTCTCCGCAATCTTGAGGACGACGATGATGCCGACGAGCTCCCGGCCGCGGACTCCCCGCGCTTTGTCAGGGTCCCCAGGCGGCCGGAGCCCGCTCCCCAGACGACGCGAGCATCTGGTCGGGCGAACTTTGGCAGGGGCGCGGTAACGCCCACTCCGGGGGGCTCCCCACGCCTCAGTGGAGCAGCCAGGGAGTCAGGCCCGTCTTCGACAGGCACCCACTCGAAGGACGGGGTGGCCCCTGGCGGGGCGGACACGGCCTCCTCGGCCATGACTCCCCAGGCCGACCTCCTTACCCCTCCAGTCGGCGACACCGCGGCGGGGCCTGTCATCAGCCGCTCTGCCAGCCCCCAGGATGCGGCCAAGGCCACGCCGGAAAAGAGTGGGGCACCTCGGCCTCCGCTGAAGAGGAGAAGAAGAGGAAGTGGGCCGCGCCAAACGAGTAAGCGACCTTGTTTGCTCCCCGACTAGCTACTGATTGCTCATGTGTTCACATCATTCCGCCCTCTTCATCACCAGAAGTGGTGACACCGCAAAGAAGAAGAAGAAGATGGGTGTTGCCTCGAAGGGGCCCCTTGTCCTAAAGGTGCCATCGGCACTTGGTTGCGGCCTTAGCGGGCGCGGAGGCACACCGTGTCGTCCTGGCGCAACCCTTGGGTGTGGAGGCATGACCGCGCCTGGGCGCGCGGGCATGCCGCCCGCTCCTTGTGCCTTGCTGACGCCGCTTGGTGGGTGGTCGTAGAGGCCTCGGTGATCCAGTCTGCCGCGCCGCTTGTTTCGGCCGCGACACCTCCGGCCTCGGGGGAGGGGGCGGCAGCATCGCTCCTTCATGCCGCTCCAGCCCCCGCCTCTGAGTGCGATGACTCACAGTCCGTGGTGTAGCCTCAAGCGACCCCGACGCTCGAGACTGGGGCGGTTGACAAGGCGACCCCCGACGGTGCGGCTCAAGAGCTGGCCGCGAAGAGCAGCATGGAGCCCCCTACACCTCCGACGGAGGGCGTTAAGAGTCCTCCCGCCGTGGTAGCGCTGGCTCGGGACGTCGCGGCATTTCCTCCCCGGCCAACCCTCGAGCTCATGAGCTATGATCCCCTGATCAGGTGCGGGGCCTTTATCAACGCCCGCGCCGCGCTCGACTGGCTCAAGGTTGACCTTCAGGACGCTGATGAGCCCCTCAGACAGGAGCGCCTGAAGCTTGCCGCGGAGTGGCGTGATCTATCTACGGCCAGCAAGGCGACCTAGGATCGGGTCGAGGCCCTCGCCGCCGAGAGCAGGAGGGAGGCTGACGAGGCGAAGACTGTGTTGACGCTCAAAAGTGGCACAATCGTAAAAGTTGCTTTAAGCTATGTCAAGATTAATTCAAACTTATGATTAAAAGTCACCATGGGATGGCTTCCTTCGAGAAGATCAAGATGGATATGAAAGTGGTCTAAAACGGAGCTCGGATGCAAAAGTTATGACAAGTTCAGAGATGCTCATGGTGACACCAGATTAAAGAATGGCTTGAAACCCAATTAATATGGCTTCAAATAGAAAAAGTTTCAACATGAAAGTTGTGCGTCTTGTCGAAACGGATGATTTCGATATAAAAAACATCTTAATCGGAGTTCGTATACAAAAGTTAGAGCCAAAAAGGCGCGGTTGCATCAGGATGGCCAGACACTCCGGGAATGATCATCCGGGTTTTGGATTTCTCCGAGGATGGCCGGACACTCCGGGGATGTTTGTCCGGGTTTTGGATTTTTCTGCTACAAGTTGCAAATCGAACCGTTTTGGAAAGTTGGATTCCGAGTTGGACCCAAACGAGGGTTTTAAACGTGAATTCTAACCTTTCCTTGCCCGGGAAGTCCATCCGCCTCTTATATACCTAAGGGGTGACGGCTGATTGAACAACAACACACAATTGAACAAATCTATCTACCACTTTTACCTTTACTTTTATCTCTCTCCCTTGTTCTTCTTCTTCCTCGTTTTTCGTTCGTTCTTCTTGTTGCAGGGCGGCGAACCTCGAGGCCCTTGGGGCGGTCAGGTCGACCTAGGGCAGCCCATAGCCGCCGCGTGCCCTGACGGGGTCCCTCCCGAGCGTGTGGGGTTTCGGGTCTTCAAAAGCGCCCGCCGGATTGCTTGCGTATCGCGCTTCCGGGCGGGTCTCCTTCAACGTGAGCTGCGGTGCACCACCCTCGGCGTTGGAGGTACACGGTGACGTGTTCGTGTGCGAACACACTTTTTGGCGACTCCGCTGGGGACGAAGCTTTGAACGGTCTCCGGCCTGTTCTTGCTACGAAGAGATCGTCACTAGGGTTTGCAAACTACAAAGGTAATATGAATACCCAATTCCCTACTGTAGATGCAAATATTTCATATGGTGTTACTAGATCATTCAATGAGTATACTCTATCGGCAAGCCCTAGTTTGTTCAATCATGCATCTAATTACGTGCATAGGCCGATTCAAAGTAATTTACATGCTTCAACTTCTTATGATACTAGTAACATGCACCATATGTATCCCAACTCTCATGTATCGGCAACCCCACAAATCGTTATGCCGATGAACAACATGGTGAGTTCGGTTAATAAATTTGAAACACCTCATGTTAGAATTTCCAATGCCATGCAGGAAAGTGTTTCACCCTTTTATTCATCGGCAAATAATGTGCAATATACAAATCCAACCATGCCGATGAACGAGAGAATTGGCCATGCTACTACTAGCTATTCGGCCAGTTATTCTCAACCGTCATATGCCACACCTCATGACAATAATTTTTCAGCACCATACACAACTGTAGATGTTCATAATTCGGCCTCACACCTTCCTGGTCATAGCCGAATAAATGTAAATTTTACAGGAGCGGTTGTGCCCAATATTGTAGAGGATGAGGTAGTGGTAGCTGCATTGAAGAGTTTAGCCCAAAATAAGAGGATTAGTGCTCTTTCCCTTGAACAACATGAAAAGGGGCTATTTCCTGATTATGAAGCAATAAAAGCTAGAATTTTGCAAGAAGGTGAATCTTTGCCAATTGATAAAATTGGCGAACAAAACTATGGTTTTACAACAATGCATGTGCCTTCACCTAGTACTACATCATATTATACACCCCCTACAAAATTGCAAAATTTTGGCAACAACTATGTGTCATTGCCGAAAGAATCTAAAAGCATTGGGGGGCAATCATATCCGGAGTGGGCTGAAATTGAGAAAAAGTTTAAAGCCAATTTTGCCGCTAGCCGCCAGAAACAAATAGAAAAGGAATTGGCTCAGATAAAAGAAGCATTGCCAATTGGTAGTATCAATGAAAAGAAGGATGATTCGGAACATGAAAGTGCTTCGGTTGAAAAAGCCGAATCAAGTAGTATATATTCCGAACCCATCAAATCCAAAGAGGCAAGTAGTATTGAGAAAGGGCATGGAAAGCATGGCAAAACGACCATGCTTGATTTTTCTGAAGTTAATGGAATCTACTTCCTGCCCTATGAGTTTCGTGCCAGAGAAATTGATGAACTTCAAGGACAAGAACAAGTAGTCGAACAAAGTTCGGCCGACAAAAAGCTTCAGTGTAATGATGCACGGAATCAAGAAAAAGATGATGAACAGGCGTTGGGGAGCCATCCAAAGGCGGAGCAAGATATTGTTCAAGTCACACCACCATCATGCTCTCCCAACATATTTGAAGAGGTATGTTTAGCAAGTAATTTACCTATTTTCAGATTTGGTCAAAACTTTATTGTTGATGCATGTATTAGAAAAATCCTCATAAGTAATTTTGAAAGACCAATGAAGAAGGGTAATTTACTTGTTAGCAATAAAATCGTTATAGAACATATCGGTCAACCCATTGCGCCATTTATAAAGACCGAGAATCACTTATTGTTGCAGCCAAAGCTTTCCCCGTTGCTTTATTTAAAGTTCGTATCTACATGGGTAGCTTTGCTTGTTTCATACTTGGCTTACTCGTGGTCTCAATTGAGGCATGCATGTTCTAACTATTTTTGTTTCAGAAACATAAAGCCAAGGTTAGATTCTTTTCAAAAGACTGATGCTAGTATAATATCTTATCCAATGACATCGGTAAAAGAATGCAAAATAAAAATCATAGCCGAATGGGGTGATACAAAATCTGAACCATTCGTTTGCTTAACTCCAAAGCCGTTTTCACAGCAAGATCGGCTAGAAAATAAAAAAATTACCTTCAATTCAAACATGTGTGATCAAATCTTTGATTTGCTATTGAGAAATAATTATATTAGAATTCTTGATCACCATGTTGAGCCATCTGTCCAGGGACGAATGTATTGTAAGTTGCATGATTCGTCCAAGCATAATTTTGAGGATTGCAACATGTTTCATCAAATAGTTAAATTGACCATTGATAAAGGACGATTGAAATTTGTTGAGACACCAAGAGATGACCAGTCTATTCCGATTGGTCCCGATGGCAGAAAGTTTTTGCATCGGCTGCTTCAAGCCGATCCATTTAAAGAGAAGGTAAAAACTGCAGGTGATGGGATCAAGCTTTCAAGTAAAGAAGTTGTTGAAGAGCATAATGAACATAATCTTGAGGGCGAGAATTCCATCGAAACTACAATGGAAACGCCAAGGACTAGGGGGCAGCAAGCAAATCCAATGATCGATGAAAGCAAACCAAAAGAGAACAAAGGCCGAAATAAGCGCAAGTATAAGAGATCAAAAATCACCTTCGCTGAACTATTGGATAAATATCAAAAGAAGAATGAAGAGAAGAATGCTTATCGGCCAAATCATGCAAAGAAACCAAGATCACCCCCAAGGCGCAAATATGAGGATCGGTATTGGCAAAGTGAGAATTTTTTTGCAACATATTCATATCCTTCTTTTGGGCCGCCAATGCCAATGCCATGGATGCCTCCCTATGCTCATATGGATCCATATCCATCATGGGACAGGTATGATACAAGGGCACATTCTCCATCTTATTTTAGACCATCTCACCAATATTATGCAGCTCCGAAAAGATCAACATTTGAATAATCACATGTTAAAGACCGTTTCAATCACAAGGAATCGGTTCAGAACTCAAGGAAGAAGAAAGAGGTGGTCAAGCAAGTTTACCGTGTTAAAAGAGATTGTCGTAAGAGTGCAACTTCAGATTTGATCTCAAATGAAAAAGAGCTAGTTAAAGTGTTGACATTGGCTACTAAAGGCAATGAGACAAAACAATTAATTATTGAGAGTCAAAGTGCCAAATCTGAAGAAAACAAGTTGAGAGTGCATAAGGCCAAAAAAGAATTGCCATTGGTCAAAACAGAATCACAGCCAAGGTACCCACTCGGCTTATCATATTGGCAAAAGAAGAAATTGCAAAAACTTAGTGCACAAGAACTTGATGAAAGGAACATGGCATGGGTTCCCAAAGAAAGTACTCAAAATAAGAATTATGTGTAAGCTTCCATTACAAGAAGTGCGGCAAAGGTGAAGAAGGAAAAGAGTGAAAACTATGAAGGACCAAGACGAAGGTTTCAGCATCTTCAGTCTACACATTATCCATATTCTTCAACTATGCCATTAACACCTATGCCATGGAATTCGTCATCAGGTATGATTGGTAACCCTCAATGGGCTTATTTTAATCCATGGATGCAATATAATTTCTTACATCATGAAAGGGTATTACCAAGTTACTATACATTTGATTAGCTAAAAGTTTGTTGCTGATCCAAAGGGCCAAAATAATTGATTTGTCATTTCATTTGTTTATTTCGGCTAGATGTGCTTGGAATGAAGTTTACATGGTAATGGCTGGCCGGTGTAGTATTGTAACATCGTCCTTAGTTCGATTGGAGAGCGAGACAAGGTACGTGCTCATGGAAATTTATATGTATGTCTATATTATGATTGAATGGAGTTGAGACATCATGACCGATGTCATTGAATATATGCTGCATAGACCAATTCATAGTTGCAGAATTTTCTAACGGGCTTATACTTTGTTTGGATATGATTTGGCTTATGCATCTCTGAGATTTATAAGAGGCCAAATCATAGCTAATTTTATTGTTGAGCATCGGATTAATGACAAGCATGATGTTGATATAAACCTTGTTACATTATTACCTTGGAGATTATATTTTGATGGTTCAGTTTGTAGCAATGGCCAAGGTGTTGGTATTGTTTATATATCTCCTCATGGTGCTGTTTTTGAAGCCTCATGCCGCTTAGAATATTTTTGCACAAATAATCAAGCCGAATATGAAGCATTGTTATTCGGCTTAGAGATGTTGCTTGCCATAGGTGCTACACATATTGAGGCTTGTGGTGATTCATTATTAGTAGTCAAACAAATATCCAAAGTCTTTCAGTGTTTTGACGAATCACTTAATGTTTATCTTGATAAATGTCTAGATATAATTTATACTTTGAATTATTTTAGCATTGCTCATATTTATAGACATGACAATTGGAGAGCAAATGAGTTGGCACGACAAGCATCCGGCTATCATTTTTTATCATGGCATGTTTCATATTTCTCAAAGACCGATGTCTAGTCTTGCCAACATAGGGGAGGCCGAACCGGAGCCCACCGTTTTGGCCACTAATGAAATACTCAACGCAGGAGAAATCAAGACTGGAGGAAACCCATCATTAATTATTTGTGTGATCCTAGTAGAAGGGTGGACAGCGCTGTTAGGCGTATGGCTTTTAAATATACGATGAGGGATGATGACCTTTATCGCCGAACAGTTGACGATGTTCTTTTAAAGTGCTTGGACGAGGACCAAGCAAGAGTTGCTATGGGAGAGGTACATGAAGGCATTTGTGGCACTCATCAGTCGGCTCCCAAGATGAAGTGGTTATTGCGACGTGCTAGATTTTATTGGCCGACTATGATTAATGATTGCTTCAGATATTTAAAGGGTGTGAAGCTTGTCAAAAATTTGGTGATATTCAATTGGCTCCTGCTGCTATGTTACATCCTATTGTCAAACCGTGGCCTTTCAGAGGATGGGGTTTAGACTTTATTGGAGAAATTCACCCGTCTTCCTCAAAGGGGCATCGGTTCGTGTTGGTGGCAACCGATTATTTCACTAAATGGTCTGAGGCAGTACCTCTCAAGAACATGACACATACAGAGGTAATCCAATTCATAACAGAGCACATTATTCATAGATTCGGCATTCCTCAAACATTAACTACAGATCAAGGTTCATCTTTCATGTCACATCAAGTCAGAGAATTTGCCAAATCTTATAACATAAAGTTGCTCAATTCCTCTCCGTATTATGGCCAGGCTAATGGACAAGCTGACTCCAGCAATAAAACATTAATCAAGCTCATCAAGAAGAAGATTGTGGATAATCCAAGGAGATGGCATCAGCTATTGTCCGAAGCTTTGTGGGCACATAGGATCTCAAGGCATGGTGCTACAAAGGTGACTCCATATGAGCTCGTATATGGTCAGGAGGCTGTTTTACTAGTGGAAGTGAATTTGAATGCTTTGAGAATAGCCAAACAAAATGATTTATCGGCGGTGGACTTCTATAACTTGATGATGGACAATATTGATGAAGTCACCGATATACGTTTGGCTGCTTTAAAGGCCATAGAGAGAGATAAGTTGAGGGTGGCAAGAACTTACAATAAGAAGGTCAAATTGAAAAAATTTCAAAGTTGGTGATCTCGTATGGAAGGTGACTCTACCAATTGGTTCAAAAGACAGAAAATTCGGGAAGTGGTCTCCAAGTTGGGAAGGTCCTTTTAAGATTACAAGGGTAGTTCCCGGAAACTCATATTTGGTGGAATCTGTACAAGGCACATTGCTACCTCGAACTCTCAATGGCAAATATTTAAAGAAGTACCACCGAAGTGTGTGGCAAGAAGCCAAGATAGGCAAATGGCCGATATATAACTATCGCCCTAAGCAAAGATATGGCCGATAAATAACTATCGCCCTTAGCATAAACATGGCCGATATATAATTATCATCCTAAGGATGTATAAATGGCTGATGGAGTGTTGACATCGTCCTTAGAACAAACATGGTACAAGTTATTTTTCGGCATGCTAGCTTTGCCAAAAAACAGGGGGGCATGTGTTGACGCTCAAAAGTGGCACAATCATAAAAGTTGCTTTAAGCTATGTCAAGATTAATTCAAACTTATGATTGAAAGTCACCATGGGATGGCTTTCTTCGAGAAGATCAAGATGGATATGAAAGTGGTCTAAAACGGAGCTCGGATGCAAAAGTTATGACAAGTTCAGAGATGCTCATGGTGACACCAGATTAAAGAATGGATTGAAACCAAATTAAGATAGCTTCAAATAGAAAAAGTTTCAACATGAAAGTTGTGCGTCTCGTCGAAACAGATGATTTTGATATAAAAAACATCTCAATCGGAGTTCGTATGCAAAAGTTAGAGCCAAAAAGGCGCGGTTGCATCAGGATGGCCAGACACTCCGGGAATGATCATCCGGGTTTTGGATTTCTCCGAGGATGGCCGGACACTCCGGGGATGTTTGTCCGGGTTTTGGATTTTTCTGCCGCAAGTTGCAAACCGAACCGCTTTGGAAAGTTGGATTCCGAGTTGGACCCAAACTAGGGTTTTGAATGTGAATTCTAACCTTTCCTTGCCCGGGAAGTCCATCCGCCTCTTATATATCTAAGGGGTGACGGCCGATTGAACAACAACACACAATCGAACAAATCTATCTACCACTTTTACCTTTACTTTTATCTCTCTCCCTTGTTCTTCTTCTTCCTCGTTCTTCGTTCGTTCTTCTTGTTGCAGGGCGGCGAACCTCGAGGCCCTTGGGGCGGTCAGGTTGACCTAGGGCAGCCCATAGCCGCCGCGCGCCCTGACGGGGTCCTTCCCGGGTGTGTGGGGTTTTGGGTCTTCAAAAGCGCCCGCCAGATTGCTTGCGTATCGCGCTTCCGGGCGGGTCTCCTTCGACGTGAGCTGCGGTGCACCACCCTCGGCGTTGGAGGTACATGGTGACGTGTTCGTGTGCGAACAGACTGCCCACGACATTGCGCGTGCCGGGGCGGACGCGGCTGCCAAGCGCTGCGGCGATGTGGAGGTTGATACGTCTCCAACGTATCTACTTTTCCTAACGCTTTTCCTCTTGTTTTGGACTCTAATTTGCATGATTTCAATGAAACTAACTCCGGACTGACGCTGTTTCCAGCAGAACTACCATGGTGTTGTTTTTGTGCAGAAATAATAGTTCTCGAAATGGAACGAAACCTTGCGAGGAATTTTTATACAAAATAAGAGAATTTCTGGAGCCAAGAGCCACCTGAGGGGGGCACCTTGGTGGGCACAAATCACCAAGGCGTGCCTGCCCCCCACGCGTGCCCAGGTGGGTTGTCCCCACCTGGTGGCCCCGCAGACCCTGAAACTGACGCTATAAAATCATATTTTTCCAGAAAAAAAATCAGGGAGAAAGAATTATCACGTTTCGCGAGACGGAGCCGCCGCCGTCTCCTGTTCTTCATCGGGAAGCCAGATCTGGAGTCTGTTTGGGGCTCCGGAGAGGGGGATCTTCGATCTTCGTCATCACCAACCCTTCTCCATCGCCAATTCCATGATGCTCCCCACCGGGAGTTAGTAATTCCTTCGTAGGCTCGCTGTCGATGAGGAGTTGGATGAGATTCATCATGTAATCGAGTTAGTTTTTTTAGGGCTTGAACCCTAGTATCCATTATGTTCTGAGATTGATGTTGCTATGACTTTGCCATGCTTACTGCTTGTCACTTTGGGCCCGGGTGCCATGATTTCAGATCTGAACCATTTATGTTAGCACCATTATATCTATGTTCTAGATCCGATCTTGCAAGTTATAGTCACCTACTACATGTTATGATCCGGCAACCCCGGAGTGACAATATTCGGGACCACTCCCGGTGATGACCGTAGTTTGAGGAGTTCATGTATTCACCATGTGTTAATGCTTTGTTCTGTTTCTCTATTAAAAGGAGGCCTTAATATCCCTTAGTTTCCAATATGGACCCCGCTGCCACGGGAGGGTAGGACAAAATATGTCATGCAAGTTCTTTCCATAAGCACGTATGACTATTTACGGAATACATGCGTACATTATATTTATGAACTGGAGCTAGTGCCGTATCACCCTAGGTTATAACTGTCTCATGATGAATATCATCCAACAAATTACTGATCCAATGCCTATGATTTTCCTACATATTGTTCTTGCTAAGTTACTACTGCTACTGTTACTATTGCACTTGCAACAAAATCACTGCTATCACTGTTACCATTACTATTGCTGCTGCTACTATTATCAAAACTATCATACTACTTTGCTACTGATCACTTTGCTGCAGATAATTAATCTCTAGGTGTGGTTGAATTGACAACTCAGCTGCTAATACTTACAAATATTCTTTGGCTCCCCTTATGTCGAATCTATAAATTTGGGTTGAATACTCTACCCTCGAAAACTGTTGCGACCCCCTATACTTGTGGGTTATCAAGACCTTTTTCTGGCGCCGTTGCAGGGGAGCATAGCTATATTTGTTTAGTTACTTGGGATTATTATCAATTATTCACTATGAAGAATCTGAAGGATGCTAAGACTAAGATTTTTTCCTCTAAGACGAGGGGAGGTAAGGATCTGCCATCCAGCTCCGCTTTAGATTCACCTTCTGTTATAAGTAAACTTGCAACACCACCACATGCTACTAATCCTGATATGTCACAAGTTATTGATGATGCTACTTCTGCTATGAATGATGCTTATGATGATTCTAGTACCTTGCTTGATGATGATGTGCCATTAGGTGAATTTCTTGATGAACAAATTGCTAGAGTAAGACAACATGATGTTGTTGAATCTGATGATGAGCTTGAAACTGAAAATATTGAAACACCTACTAGAACTAGCCCTCCTAGATATGAATTGCCTATGGTACTAGAAGGTTATGTTATGAATGAGGAGACAACTAGACATATTCTTGCTTGTAAGGATAGAGATGATCTAGAGAAATTATTATGCAAGTATAAAGAAAAATCTCTAAATGCTAGAATGCAAAATGATCCTAAGTTTGCTACCTCACCTATCTTTATTGATGATAAGGATTATGAATTCTCTGTCGACCCAGAGTTAGTTACTTTGGTTGAACCTGATCCTTTCCATGGTTATGAAACTGAGACTGTTGTGGCACATCTTACTAAGTTGAATGACATAGCCACCCTTTTTACTCATGATGAGAAAACTCGCTATTACTATATTCTCAAATTATTTCTATTCTCATTAAAGGGTGATGCCAAAGCTTGGTACAATACTCTTGCTCCTGGTTGTGTGCGTAGTCCCTAGGATATTATTTATTACTTCTCTGAAAAATATTTTCCTGCTCATAAGAAACAAGCTGCCTTACAGGAAATATTTAACTTTGTGCAAATTGAAGAACAAAGTCTCCCACAAGCTTGGGGGAGGCTTTGCCAGTTACTTAATGCTTTGCCTGATCATCTTCTTAAGAAAAATGAAATACTTGATATCTTCTATAATGGACTAACCGATGCTTCTAGGGATTTCCTAGATAGTTGTGCTGGTTGTGTTTCCAGGGAACGAACTATTGGACAAGCTGAAGAATTATTGAATAACATATTGAAAAACTATGATGATTGGACTCTTCCTAAACCACCGCCTAAACCCACTCCGAAGAAGAGGGGTATTTTATATCTCAGTCCTGAAGTTATGCAAGAGGCAAAGAAATCTATGAAGGAAAAAGGTATTAAAGCCGAGGATGTCAAAATTTTACCTCCTATTGAAGAAATACATGGGCTTGATACACCACCACCACCTAAGGTGGTAGAGGTAAATTATGTAATGAAATTCAATGATAATGATAATCCTCACAATATGAACCCTAGCCAATGCCTTTATGAGTTTGAAAACTACATTAGAAAGCAAGATCACTTCAATGCAAATGTTATGAAACAGTTGAAATATAATTCTAATATGATTGCTCGCTTGAGTGACTTGTTATTTAGAATCTCAAATGATGTTAGAGGTGTAGGGAAGCATGCTTCTATGGTTCAAACTCAGTTAGAACAAGTTGCTAAATCTCAAAGAGAATTGTTAGATGAAATGAACAATAATATCAATGATCATGCTGTTAGAGTAATGACTAGAGGAGGTAGAATGACTCAGGAACCACTTTATCCTGAGGGACACCCAAAAATAATTGAACAAGACTCTCAAAGAGTTGACACCGATGCATGTAGTCCTTTTAAAAAGAAAAAGAAGAAGAAAAATGATAGGACTTTGCATGCCTCTAGTGAACCTGAAGTAGAAAAACCTCCTGATAATGATAATGAAGTTTCTATCTCTGATGCTGAAACTCAATCTGGTAGTGAACACTCACCTTCTGATAATGAAAAAGATAATGATGAGGTTCATGATGAAACTCAAACAAATAATAAAGAACCAGACAATGATGTTGAGATAGGACCACCAGTTGATCTTGATAACCCACAACCCAAGAATGCAAGATATGATAAAAGAGACTTTGTTGCTAGAAAACACAGTAATGTAAGAGAACCGTGGGTTCAAAAACCTATGCCCTTTCCACCTAAGACAACTAAAAAGAAAGATGATGAAGAATTTGAACGCTTTGCTGAATTGCTGAGGCCAGTCTTTTTGCGTACTCACTTGATTGATATCTTGAAAATACCTCCTTATGCAAAGTACATGAAGGACATCATCACTAATAAGAGAAAAATACCGGAAGCTGAAATCTCCACCATGCTAGCTAATTACACTTTTAAGGATGGAGTACCTAAAAAACTTGGAGATCCGGGAATAACAACTATACCTTGCTCCATCAAAAAGAATTATGTGAAAACTGCTTTATGTGATTTGGGAGCTGGTGTTAGTGTTATGCCTTTCTCTTTATATAAAAGACTTGATTTGAATAAACTCACACCTACTGAAATATCTTTGCAAATGGCTAACAAATCAACTGCCATAGCTATCGGTATTTGTGAGGATGTGCCCGTTGTTGTTGCTAATGTTACTATTTTGATTGACTTTGTTATACTTGAGATGCCCGAGGATGACAACATGTTGATTATCCTTGGTAGACCCTTCTTGAATACTGCATGGGCTGTTATTGATTGCAATAAAAGCAAGGTCACTTTTCAAATCAATGGTAATGAGCATACGGTGCACTTTCCGAAGAAACAATTCCAAGTGAATGGTAGTAATGTTATTGAAAAATCTCCGACAATCACTATTGGAAGTTTTCAACTACCTCTACCTACTACCAAAAAGAAATATGAAATGCTTATTGTTGGGGACATTCATATCCCCGTTGAGGTAACTTAGTGATTTACGAAAGTTCTTCGGTTTCATGTTAATCGAAAGTGGTTGTAAATAAGACTTGATCAACCTTATTAATGGATCATTTTTGAGAGGTATGAAGTTGATGAATTTAGTGAGCACTACCTTCTGTCCCTACCTTTTATTTTCTGTTCCTATTAGTTAAATAAAATAAAATGCCATGTTTTGTCTGTTTTCTGATTTTTCCCGTGCAATAAAAAAATGACACAAAAATAAAAGTTCTCAGAATGCCCTGAAAATTTAATACGATTTTTTTTGAATATTTAAGAATTTTTGGTTCAAATAATATCAGAGGGAGGTGCACCAGGTGGGCACAACCCACCTGGGCGCGCCAGGACCCCCAGGCGCGCCCTGGTGGGTTGTGGTCCCCACATGGGCCCCCTCACTTATCTCTTCATCCCACATCATCACCTACCTCCAGAAAAAATTCACCATTGCTCTTGATCTCTTGTTCTTACTCTCAAACCCGCGGATTTCGATCTCTTTGCTCGAAGCTCCGTTTCCGAAACTGTTTCGGGGGATTGTTGCTTGGTATGTGACTCCTCCGTGTGTCCAATTAGTTTTTGTTTTAGTGGTTTATATTTTGAATAATTAGCTACTCTTGGTGCTGCTGTAGATGAGCTTGCATGTTGAATTCTTAGAGTTCTAAGTAGTTTGAATGCTTGCTATGGCCTCTATGCATCCCTATGAGTAGTTGTTACCAATATTGTGAAGTTTTGTTGACAAATTTTTTGTCACCCAATAAATTTTCAGAAAATTGTACGCGAATATGATGAACCTCTTTGGAAGGAGTTCTTCGAGGACGAGATCCTCGGGGCCATCTTCTAGTGACAGCTCCACTCATCGGTCTTATGTTGAACCAAGTGAAAGTTCCATACGAGATGCCGCCACCAAAACATGCTTATGGCCATGCGATGATTACATGGTGAGTGTGGGCATTAAGGAGGAATTTTTGAGCAATATGTTCACAATGCCGACCTCGGTCCCTACATATCAGATAAGTGCAATCAACACCACACTCTCACTGAATCATTTGTCAAAGGATTTAAATTCCATCCCCGTGAGTCTAGGGTGTCATTTAAACTGTATGAAAATTCATTTACCTTATCACTAGAAAGGTTTGCTCGGCATTGCAAAATTCCATTCTAGGGTTCGCTTGACGAACCACCAAGAGCTGAGTTCGAAACATTTTTGTCTAGCCTTTGCTACGGTGAGAATAGGGGGGTGACGCAAGGCAAACAAGATTGTAGTACACTTTGTGCTCCAGACTTGAGCCTCTTACGCGCTGCTCTCACCGGTGACAAAAGCTATAATCTTGGAGCGATTGTTGCACATAGGTTGCAGCACAACGCTAATAGTGGTTATTTTTATGGTGGAATTTATGCCACACGCTTAGCGAGAGAGCTGGGTGTTTCACCTTTACCATATGACCCTATTTTACCCACGCAATATTTACACTTTGATGCTGTGAAGCGTCATAAGATCCTTAAGGGTAAACCTGATAATTTCACCTACAAGTTGTTGTTTAACCAAGAGTCCATCATATACACATATTTGCATGCGCCTGCTCTCTTTGATTATCACAGCAGGGGAAGATATTTTGTTCTTGAGAGCGAGGCCCGAGCCCACAACGTGGCAGTTGTGGCTGCACGGCAGGCTGAGACATCCGAACCAAGAGCCTCCATGAGCTACCACTCCGATTACTATCCAGGCTATTGACTGATTACCAAGTTAGGTCAAAAGCCTAAGCTTCGGGGAGTACGTGTTTCTCACCGACTTTACATTCATGTTCACACATTTCAATTGTCGGTGTTCACACTTTTTCATTGTATTATCCATGTTAGAATTATTTTCTTGCTTTCTTCTTGTGTGTTTGAAATTTTTTGAGAAAATCCAAAAATATATTTTTTCTTCTTTTTGATTTTTCTTCCTAGTTGAAATTGTTGTAGTACTAAAAATAAAACTCAAAAATATTTCCTTGTTCTTCTTTTGCTTGTTGGGAGCTTTCCCGTGTAAATAGTTTTCTCATTTTTGTTTTTCCCTTTTTATTTGCTTTCTTTCAGAAAACCAAAAACTCCAAAAATATTTCAGTGTGTTTTTCTGAACTTCTTTTCTTTTATTGAGTCATATCGAGCAGAAGACCACGATGAAAATGTTGAGTAGCTCTCATATGCATTATTGTTAATCCAACAAAGAGCCCAATTTACCTTGTCTTCTCCTTTTGAATAAAATGTTTGTAGATTCCAACTTAGTGAATGGCACTCTTGCACTATTATCATTTTCATATCGTTCGGTCGTGCAAGTGAAAGCCAATAATGATGATATTCGAGGAACTGGCCGTGGCAGAGAGAAACGGGTATGAACTCGACTTGTTCTGTTTTTGTAAATATGTTTAACCTAGTATCCATGATTCAACCCATTATGATTAAACATGTTTGCAATGACAATTAGAGATTATAGTTTCTCATGCCATGCATAAGTAGCTAGGAGTGGATAATGATTTATCTTCGATGTCAACATTGCGTTAAAATGATTGTGATGTAGTATGATGATATGGTATCCTCCTCTGAATGTTCGAGTGGCTTGACTTGGCACATATTCATGCATGTAGTTAAATCAAAACCAACATAGCCTCTATGATATTTATGTTCATGGTGTTCATATCCTACTCATGCTAGTATCCAATGCTACTTATGCATAATCCATGTTCATGACCATTGTTGCTCTCTAGCTGGACGCTTCTCAACCTAATTGCTAGCCTTCACCTGTACTAAGTGGGAATTCTGCTTGTACATCCAAAACCTAAAACCCAAGTTATTCTAGATGAGTCCACCATACCTACCTATATGCGGTATTACCCTGCCGTCCTAAGTAAATTTGCATGTGCCACCTCTAAAAACTTCAAATAAATATCCTTTTTGTGTGCCTGGATCGTTCATGGAATGACAGGAGGTAGTCGGTATCTTCCATGTTAAGCGGGTTATTCTCAGGATGAGTGTTTATTCACTCACCATTGCACGAGAAAGGGATGCTAATAGGGATTCCCAGTCCCAGATTCAAAAATTGCAAATAATTAAACAAAACTCCCCCAGGACTGATGTTGGTATGGATGGTACCCGTGGATTCGGCTAGCCGTGGAGTGTGTTTGTTGGTGGAGGGGGAGTAAATCTTTACTTTTATCGCTTGGGAACCGCCACTAATGTGTTTAGCATGGAAGATACTGATAACTAATGGTCGCGAAGTAAACAAGAAGGGTGCATGCCTCAAAATTATATTTAACCTCTATTTTAAAAACTTGAGCTCTGGCACCTCTGCAAATCACTGCTTCCCTCTGTGAAGGGACTATCTATTTACTTTTATGTTGTGTCATCACCCTCTCAAATAAGCGCCAGAACCTGAGAGCACTGCTGTCATGCTTATGCATTGTGTGTAGCTAATGTTGGGTGCATCATGACTGGATCTTTTCTACCATGAATTACAATGTTTAGTTGCTGCTTGAACTTTGGAGGTGCACTGCATTTATGTTTTACGGTCTCAGAAAGGGCTATCGAGATACCACTATTGTCATATTATATCAAGGTTGTTTTGATAATGTGTTGCCATTTGAGATATCTTATTATTGCACGCTAGCTGATTATGTCATTGATATGAGTTAATATAATTTTTAAGAGTTATTGTCGACATGGTTAGTTATAATTTTGGCTGAAAACCTGGGTGCTGTTTAAGCTTATTTATGCAAACAAGAGCAAAAGAGTTCGTAAAAGTTTTTCTTTTTCACTTTCAGTTTATCAACTGAATTGCTTGAGGACAAGCAAAGATTTAAGCTTGGGGGAGTTGATACGTCTCCAACGTATCTACTTTTCCTAATGCTTTTCCGCTTGTTTTGGACTCTAATTTGCATGATTTGAATGAAACTAACCCCGGACTGACGTTGTTTTTAGCAGAACTACCATGGTGTTGTTTTTGTGTAGAAATAAAAGTTCTCGGAATGGAACGAAACTTTGCGAGGAATTTTTATACAAAATAAGAGAATTTCTGGAGCCAAGAGCCACCTGAGGGGGGCACCTGGGTGGGCACAACCCACCAGGGCGCGCTTGCCCCCCCAGGCGTGCCTAGGTGGGTTGTCCCCACCTGGTGGCCCCCCAGACCCTGAAACCGACGCTATAAAATCCTATTTTTCTAGAAAAAAATCAGGGAGAAAGAATTATCATGTTTCACGAGACGGAGGCGCCGCCGTCTCCTGTTCTTCATCGGGAGGCCAGATCTGGAGTCCGTTTGGGGCTCCGGAGAGGGGGATCTTCGATCTTCGTCATCACCAACCCTTCTCCATCGCCAATTCCATGATGCTCCCCACCGGGAGTGAGTAATTCCTTCGTAGGCTCACTGGTCGGTGAGGAGTTGGATGAGATTCATCATGTAATCGAGTTAGTTTTGTTAGGGCTTGATCCCTAGTATCCATTATGTTCTGAGATTGATGTTGCTATGACATTGCCATGCTTAATGCTTGTCACTTTGGGCCCGGGTGCCATGATTTCAGATCTGAACCGTTTATGTTATCACCATTATATCTATGTTCTAGATGCGATCTTGCAAGTTATAGTCACCTACTACGTGTTATGATCCGGCAACCCCAGAGTGACAATAGTCGGGACCACTCCCGGTGATGACCGTAGTTTGAGGAGTTCATGTATTCACTGTGTGTTACTGCTTTGTTCCAGTTCTCTATTAAAAGGAGGCCTTAATATCCCTTAATTTCCAATATGGACCCCGCTGCCATGGGAGGGTAGGACAAAAGATGTCATGCAAGTTCTTTCCATAAGCACGTATGACTATTTACGAAATACATGCGTACATTATATTTATGAACTGGAGCTAGTGCCATATCGCCCTAGGTTATAACTGTCTCATGATGAATATCATCCAAAAAATTACCGATCCAATGCCTATGATTTTCATACATATTGTTCTTGCTAAGTTACTACTGCTACTGTTACTATTGCACTTGCTACAAAATCACTTCTATCACTGTTACCGTTACTATTGCTGCTGCTACTATTATCAAAACAATCATACTACTTTGCTACTGATCACTTTGCTGCAGATAATTAATCTCCAGGTGTGGTTGAATTGACAACTCAGCTGCTAATACTTACAAATATTCTTTGGCTCCCCTTGTGTCGAATCTATAAATTTGGGTTGAATACTCTACCTTCGAAAACTGTTGCGATCCCCTATTCTTGTGGGTTATCAGAGGCCAATCTGTAGGAGCTCCAGGAGGAATAGGCCGCACGCGCGCAGCAGCTTCAACGGCAGGAAGACGACCTCAAGGCTCGCGAAGCGGAGCTCGCCGATCGCGACTCCGTCCTGTCGAAAGCAGCTGACGACCAGGCTAGGAAGCACGAGCGCCTGACCAAGATGAAGGAGGAGGTGGCCAGAGCCCGAGCGTCCCATGCCAAGCACGTCTCCAAGGCGACGGCCCGGCTGGACGCCAGGGAGAACATCCTGGCCGACGCTGAAGGGAGGACAGCCGCGGAGCATTTCGCCTTCCCTTCCCTCGAGCTTAGGGCTCAGTAGGCGCTACGATCCATCTATAGAGGAGGATTTAAGATCCTGCTCATGGCCCCTGGGTGCGGCTACGCAGGGCTCTCCTCTAAACTCGCCGAGGAGCTCGAAGGCACCGCCACCAAGGTGGACTCCATCCTGGAGGAGGAATGCCACGACCTCTTTCATGGTAGCAACACGCGTCTTCAGCCACCTCTTCCTCCGTGATCCCGGCTTCAACTTCGATGCGGTGATCGGCCCTGTCACTCCTGAATCCCGTGCCACCACGGTGGCGGCCGTGAAAGGTCATGTGGACGCACTGCTGGAGAAGTTCATCTGCAACTCCGACGCCAACCCTGTGGCGAATGATGTGAGCGGCACCGACGGTGGCAGCAGCGATTTTGAAGACGCACCCACCACAGCCGCGGCAGGTGGTGGCGATGGCCACGGCAATGATGATCCCTCCTCCGAGAATTTTTCCTGCGACACTTATCATGCCTCGTGGAGGCATAAGACTTTGTTTCAATTTGCAATACATTTGATGCATGTAATAATTGTTTGAACTCCGTGATTTCCCTTTCATGCTTGGTTTCATTCTAGCTTTCCTTTGTGCTCTGCATCGGCAGGGCCCAGCCCCGCGCATACCTCGGCCGCCATTGGAATGTCTAGTCGCGATGCTAGGATGAAACCAAGGGGCGAGGGGTGCGTGACTAGTGAGGCCCCTGAGTCGCGATGCTCAGGGGTCCCCCTTGATGTGCGAGCGGTCCTCATGAAGGAAACATGGGCAGCGGTGAGGTTTATTCGGGGCCCTTCGTACCTTTCCTTGTCAGTCTTCGCCTTGGAGGGACGCGGGAAGACCAGGTACCAGGGACCTGGTGAGGTGATGTGCGCTAGGCCTGGCCTGAGCGTAGACACCATGTCCAGCCCCTTCGCACGTGCATCCTAGGGGAACGCTGCGAGTAGTGTCGCGTGAAGAGCCGAGAGGCCATCCTAATGTTGATGCAACCCATAAGGTGCCCTCAGTTATTTTTCCACCAGCGCAGAGCATGGGGCTTCCACTGGGCATGGGCATGGTCGCGGTTCGACCGTATTCGCCAGCGCGGAGCATGGGGCTTCCACTGGGCGTGGGTAGGGAGCACTATATTAGAGTCTCCGGGCATGTACAGCCCTATTTCGTTCGTACTCCTGACCGGCACGGCAGAACTTTGAGGAGGTGTATCTAGGCCCTCGTGGGACTCAGGAGGCCCTACCTAGAGGCGGGTTGCGCCTGAACTTTTGGCGCGGAGTGCGCTTACGAACCTGAGTGATGAGGGCGACCTACGTCGAGTGAACCTCCGGAGGCCATCGCATGAGAAGGTCGAACACCAAGGACCCATAGGAGGTGACGTGAACGGGGCTGGCACGCCAGACAGAGCTCGGGCGCTTGGGTTTATCAACGCTGTAGGGACGAACCCGAGCACAGACGCTGTGCCAAGTCTTCTCATGCAACAACCCGAGGAAGGACATCCGGCGCGCGGCTGCCGCGACAACGAAGCGCCGGACTGTGGTCGAACAAACCGGGCCACACGCCCTAACTCACCCACTCACGATTAACTCATGCGAGGACAAGGCACCAAGGACCCCGGGAGGTGACGTGCACGGGAGCTGGCCCGCGAGACAGAGCTCGATCGCTTGGATTTAACAACGCTACAGGGACAAGCTCGAGAATAGATGCTATGCCAGTCCTTAATCATGAGGCGGCCAAGGGTGGGGTTGTGAGGGCGCGGCGACATTCATGGCGACGAAGCGCCGGGCACGCAGGTTTCAATATTAAGGAAATTTTATCAAAGGCAGAGTCAGTTCTGATACATGCACAAAATGATACAGCTGCAGGGGCGGGCCTTGGCAGCTTGAGCATAATGTAGCCCAAGGGGCGCCCTCAACTGAACAAACCAAAAAGTCACCTGGCACCAGTGTTGTAGAAGCGTGGAGGTAGCTGAAGAGGCGTGCCGTGGAGATTGCACCTCTTGAGCCGGGCGGCTCCAGAAGCCTGGGGGATCCGCGAGGCCCAGGGGGCTCACAAGGGTCCGGGACCTCCTACGACGCGACCGCTGAGAGCCTAGCCTCATGATACGCCATAGCACGCTGTGCCAAGCGCTGGTACAAGGTGCCCATGTTCAGCAGGCCAAACGGCATGCAGACGTAGTTGCAGGGATAGCGCCCACTCCGACCAACGCGCGACGGCCAGAAGAAATCCTATGAAGTGGCCTTGTTGAGGCCCGGGATGTTGACGCAGACGCGTAGCTCGCTACCTTCGTCAGGGGCAGCAGCTGCACTGGCGGGCCGTACGGGGCGACACTCGCTGCGCATGGCTCGCGCCTCCTAAAGCTCCTTGATCGCCTTGGTGATGAATTCTCGTGCCCCGGGCGCCTCGCACTGTGCTCCTTGCTCGTGGGGGCGCACATCAAAGCACGCCTCCAATTGGTGCCCGAACACCTCCCTCCACTACAAAAAAAAGACACATCCGTGACATTTTGGGCCGAATGAATTTTTTTTCTATCGTGCTTATGACACTTCTATGATGATAATTGTGACAAAAGCACGTAGCATCATAGATGTGTTGGGCTCCTACTTCTATGACAAAAAATCATGACAAAAATGGGCTTTTCGTCCTAGGTGGACTGGGGACGCACCTGCATGACATTCTTTGGGCCGTCCATGATGGAAAAAATCATGGTAGAAGAGAGGGGAGGAAAATTTCAGGGAGTTCCCGGTTACAGTGGGTGGTCGGGGCCGAGCGATGCACGGAGGTTTGCGCGTTTCTCTCGTACACGTACGTGCGTGTGTGCGAGGCGTTGGGCTCTAACTGAACCCGAGCGAGGTATTCGCTTACTGAACCCGAGCGATTGCACTAGCTACATTACTGAACCCGAGCAATCGATCCCTTGGCTGTTAACTGAACCCGAGCGATTCCTTCGCTACTGCTGCTAACTGAAGCCGATCGAAGCAGCTGCCTCTCGATGAACAGTGACCATTGTTGGGGGTTGGATGAAAAGTTCCTAGTGGGGGTTGGATGAACAGGACCCCGTGGTAGTAGAGGCCATTGCCGCTATATGAACAGGACCCCGATCGAGGAGGTGGGGGTGGATGAACAGGACCTCGTGGAGGGCTGGTTGAATAGTAGCCAGTGGAGGCTGGATGAACAGTAGCCCATGGATGAACAGTAGCTAGTGGAGGTTGAAGGAAGTACACGGTGGATGAAGAGTAGCAGGTGGAGGCTAGAGGAAGTCGACGGTGGATGAACAGTAGCCCGCGAAGGCTGGAGCGAGGTAGTAGACGGTGGATGAACAGTAGCTCATGGAGTCCCGTTTTGCGGTACGCTACACCCCTCCCGATGAACAGGACCCCGTTTCGACCGTAGGCACTCCAGCACAACTCTGTTTCCTCTGTTTTGTGGTACGCCACACCCCTCCCAATCAACAGCACCCCGTTTCGACCGTAGGAGCTCGAATAGAAGTCTGTTTCCTCTGTTCTGTGGTATGCCAGACCCTTCCCGATGAACAGGACCCCGTTTCGACTGTACGCGGTCGAACAGAAGGCCGTTTTCCTCCGTTTTGCGGTACGCCAGACCCCGTTCTGGCTGTTCCATCCAAGCCGGTTGGCTCCCGATGAACAGGACGACATCAATGTACGCGTTAGAGACCCCGCCAGTATGTGATTCTGTAGCCGTATTTACTATCTTGCAGCATGGTTGTACGTATGTGTACATGATATAGACGGGACTATGTGACATGCTACATCGGTGCCTCTACTTCAACACGTGCCGCTCCTTACTCGGCCATGGTACGTCGCTGCAGAGACACCGATCGACTACTATGTACATACACGTTCGCGGCCAGACAGATAACGCTACCTTCACTTCAACCTGGTGGGGCCCAGCTGTCAGGGGGTAAGAAGGCAGTTCCTTCCGTGCGAAGATAAAGCCAGGGGGTCCCAGCTGTCAGGGGGGAACATTTTTTTCACGAAATTCAGAGGCCCTTCTGGTGGGTCCGAGCTGTCAGGTGGAGGAATCATTATTTTGCGCGTAATAAGGAGGCACTTCCTTGCGTGCGGCCATGGACCCAGCTGTCAGCCTCTCCACTTACAATCCTCTTCTGATGGTTGTCATTCGTTGACCATGTTTACAATGCCGTACCCTCCGAGAGCACCAAGGTGGTGGACAACGGCGTGACCTAGGAAGGGAACGCCCCGGAGCCTGGGAATACGTAGCAGTGGATGACCACGTGGAGGGGAGTACGAGGGTTGACTGGTTCGGCTGCGGTTTGAGGCTGCCGTCAAATGAGAATAATAGGGGGTGTGGGTGAGTAGAGGGAAGGCCTGGCCAGCGGTGAGAGTAGGGTGGGGCGGTGAGGCCTGCGCGGCAGCACAGCCGACCACTGGAGGCAGGAGCAGGCGGTCCCGCCAGCGCTGGTTTGGGCAACTGGTGCAAGAAGATCAGAGATTGAAGAAGCAGCAGAACCGTTCAATTAAAATCAATGGTCACTGCTGCTAGAATCATTTGTTGACAAAGTTGACAAAGCCCTGCGTACGCGTCAACTTAGTAGGCCCGCAGGTCAGCCTTCGAACCGGTGAGCCCCAGATGTTAGTGGGAGGATTAATTTTTTTTCACGTAATAAGGAGGCAGTTGCTTACGTGCGGCCATGGACCATTTGGGTCCCTACTGTCAGCCTCTCCACGTACATCCCTATTCCAATGGCTGTCGTTTGTTGAATGTTGACCATGTTGAGCACGCCGCGCCTAGAGCACCAACGCGGTGGACGATGGTGAGGCCTAGGAATGGAACGACCCGGAGCTGGCAAAGATGCAACAGTGGATGCCCATGCTGAGGGGAGTATGACAGTTGACTGGTTCAGTTGCGGCGTGAGGCTGCCGTCACAGGAGAATAACAGGAGGTGTGGATGGGTAGAGGGATGGCCAGGCCAGCAGAGGGAGTAGGGTGGGCCGGTGAAGCCTGCGCGGCATCACAGCCGGCCACAAGAGGAGGTAGCAGGGAGTCCCGCCGGCGCTGGTTTAGGCGGCTGGAGCAGGAAGATCAGAGATTGAAAAAGCACGTCGGTCGTTGGATGGACATCCAACAATCAATGCTGCTAGAATCATGTGTTGACTATAAGTTGACAAAGCCTTGTGTAAACAAGTCAGCCTCGAAATCTGTGGCATGTACAGCCCATTTGCTATTATTTTTATAATTTACAACCCATTTGCTAATTCATATGGAATTTAATGCAGCCCATTTTCCATTTTTAGAATTGCTACCCATTTTCTCGTCAGTACCAGGGTTAAAAATTTGAACTAAAAAATATGCGGAATTTTAAAAATTCGCATATTTTTGCTGGGGAACAAAATATTTTTAATCCAAAAATTAGTAGCCATACTAAAACTAATTTAAAAATAAAGTAATACTATGTTATGTTCAAATCCAATGAAATATAAAATATCAGTGAAGAACAAAAACAAAAAACGAAACTAATTGCCCATTTGCTATATTTTTTTGGAATTTGCAACCACTTTCGTATTACTTTTAAGATTTACTGCCCATACTCTCTGGCCAGGCCAGAATGCATCCCTCCTCATCTTCAAAGATTTGCAGCCCAGTAAGTCGGAGAAAACATATAGGCCTAGCTTGGGTATTCTTCAAAAAGAAATAGTGGGCTACCTATTTTCCCAAAGAAAAACCTGTTGGGCTGGTCTTGTTGTTAGACGGGCCACAGAGACCGCACAACCCAATTTATAGACTGCTCCTCTGAACAAATCCTCAAAAAAAAAGCGTTGTGCAATTCTGTCATAAATTGACTATACATTGACAATGATGTGGGTCCCAGATATCAGCAGGGTGGATTAGAGTAAAAAAATCGAGGGGTGCATCTGAGTAGTAAAGAGGCGCTTGCTTGTGTTTGGGAGTGGGTCCGTACTGTCATACTCACAACTACAGTCCTGTCCCGATTCACTATGTTGACAGGGCCGGACGGCGGCGCCGCTGTGAGCGCACCAAGGCAGAGAACGCCAGCGAGGCCTTCGACGGGAATGAACAAGAGCCGGGTAACATGCGGTGGTATGGCCATAGGCGGAGGGGAGTAGGAGGGTTCACTGGTTCTGGTGTGGTGTAGGCTGTCGTCGCCGAAGAAGAATAGGATTTCGGGGGGAGTAAAGGGATGGCCTGGCCAGCATTTCAGGGTACGACAGGGCGGCGATGCATGCACGGTAGCGCAACCAGCCGTAGAAGGCAGGTACAGGTGCTCCGACCGGCGCAGGTTTGGTTTTGGCGGCTGGACCGGTAAGACCCAAAAACTCATTATGCTAGATTATAAGAATTAATTTTATATGGCTACAACTTATTGTAAAATGCTGCGGAGCACCTTTTTTTCTTGAGGTTTTTTTGAGACAATTTTCTTCTTGAGGTGTGAAGCCGAGCACATTCAGAAGCCCTGGGATAAAGTGGTGTCGCCAGTGTGTTGGGCTGGGTTGGGCATTCTTGTCAAAAAAATAATAATGGACCGGAACTATTTATGACGTTGACTACGATTTGCATGGGTCCGTTGGTTGCAGGAAGAAAATGGTGGGAGAAAAAACACAGGTCGCTATCTTTGCCTAAGAATAATATCGACTGAATGTAACAACACTCTCATAGGAAATAATATCCTCCTGTTAAAATTTGACTTTTCAAATTTTAAATTTAAAGAGCTGGTGCATGAGCATTTAGCTTTATTTATTTATTTATGTTTAGGGGACCTTGAGCATGTACCGGGGCCGGATTCATGTTAGAGCCTCCCTTCCAGTTAATTATGGGCTCCTCTATTGGGCCTTCATCACTAGGCTGCATGTAATCGACAAGTGGAAAGTGTGTTCCGTACCAAAAATAGTATGCGCTACGTACGTGGCACTAAAGGATCGGACCGTGCAATGACTTTCAAAACATTGTGTTTGTCCTTCTAACAACACATTTATTCAACCAACAGACGAAATATATTACTGATTGTATATTGAAAACAGCAGCAACCAGGGCTGGGGGTGCAACAGAAGCAGTAAGCAGGCCAGAAGAGTAAAGACGCAGCTCTCTCTTCCAAACCAGACATCAGCCAATATTACAAAAGGGCTACCAAAAAAGAACAAGTGTATGCATCAAACTAAATAAAGATCCTACTACACCAAGTGTACGCATCCAACTAACTGGCTCAGTTAGACGTTACTATTTATTAAGCTGTGGAGATTGGGTGACGGCTTGAACCAGATGGGTGCTTGACGGGGGAAACTCCAGCCAGTAGGTTGAAGTCTGATACTTGCGACCCTCTCTCCTACTTTGGGTTGCAGAGCGTAGTGGCACATATCAGGGTATGGTGAATGGAGAGATGCATGGTACGCTGTGTACACACAATTTTGCCTAATGAACGAAACTGTGCTGCCATCATGATCCTTGCCGTCGGTTATCTCCTAGTTAATTGGATAATTCAGTCTGAGAAACACACAGTGTGTACCAAGGCTACTTACCGGCATCCAGTCAAAAATTCCTGAAGGCCTAGAGAAGCTGGGATCCTGCTCAAAGACCTTGAAGTGACTGTGATTGTATTCCGTGAAACAACACGTCCGGTACATGTGAACGATCATCAATCATTCGCCATCGTCTGATCGAGCCAGGAACCACGTGCAACTGCCATGGCGCTTTTCTTTGAAAGGTTCTGGGATTAGGAAGGGTAGGGACACCAGGCGGCCTACAACATCATATCAAGTTGGAGTCAAATAAAAAAGGGCTCGTACTGTAGTCAATCTTAAGAACAGCATGTTATGAGCATGAATATTTTTTCAGTAAATGTTGACAGTAATATAAGCAAGCTATCATGATATCATAGGAAAGTAACATACTGCTGTAATAGCTATTTGTAGCGATGACTGGAGTAGGCCAGCAATACGTCCAGCCATAGAAGGAGTCCACAACGTAAATGAAGCCCTTGTGTTAAATGGCATCAGAGAACCATGGAGGATGTATGATCATGCGATGGACGTGCAGATTTATCCACTTACCGTAGTGACCTGTCAGATAGACGAGACCACAGTTGAAGAACACAATTAGCCTGAAGTCTTTATAATTTGCAGATCTTGTGGGCACTTCGCAGATTACAACCTTATGCAAATCAAACTTGGTATCATGTTGGCTACTGTAAGAATCCGAGTATTCTGGGCTGCGGTGCCAAAGCAGTGCGGTGCTAATCAAAGGAAGGGGGATCAATCACCGGGTGTAGACCTCCACGAGCATCCAGCTGCCGCGACCGTCAACGAGCACCATCCAAGACGTGTTCATGCTGACCCAGTACATTCCGTTAATGTAGTTGAGGGTGACGGGGATCGGATCACAGTCGAGGGGGTTGATGCTCACCACCCTATGATCATTATGCTGCATGACACACTGTTTTTGAAGATCAGGCGGCATTAGCAAGCAGGGAGCTGGCTTAAAAAGCTCCAACCTGAGGGCTTTGAGTAAACGGTACAGCCCCGACGAGCACGCGGTGAGCGGCATGGTACTGAGATTGTCCACACACGAAACAATGAGCTTGATTACCTCTGTGGGGAGCGAATTCCAGCCACTCTTTCGGCGGACTCTGCTCAGTTCTGCTATTGTTAGTGTTTGGGTTTCGGAAGAGGGGGGAGGTGCCTAGCGGGGATGGAAGATTGGATGATTATGTGCGGACGAGGATGGAGAAGCAAATATGTGTTGTGGTAAGTGGACAGGTGATGATGACAATGTAGCAGCAGCACGCCGCTTGACTTACGAGACACATCCCAGCAGCGTTGGGTCATATCGATGCAAGACAACTTGCTTGAGTGATCACAGTACTAGTACAATAAACTACAGTACCTACTACTATGCCCGAGTAGTATAGTGGAGTAGGACTCTGCTCTACTACTAGCACCGGAGGAGTAGTATTATATTGTAAAATAGTTACAAACTTCAATGCCCGAGCGTGGAACGACTACGAACCGCCATCGGTGCTAACTCCAATCCCCAGCAAACATTCGCTGGGAGACATGGCAGTTCCAAACGCCCGCGATGCAGTTACAGTATGTGTGTAAGGGTGGCGGTTTTGTCAAATACTATGGCTTAAAAATAGGCCACCGTCGGATGGAAATCTGACGGTTATGTGGGATTCGCCAGGATTGGGCTCGTGGCGAACAATCGCCAGATATCATTACTAAAAAAAGGTTAAAACACCCAGGGCTAGAACTTGCACCGGCTGACCACTAACAATGATACTAACATAGTTGTAAGATGGTCAAAGAACGTGTCTATGTGGTGTTTGGAATTATATCCCAACTAGCAAGATGCCCGTGCATTGCACGGAACATCAAGATGCATTTTTTTTACAAAACACCTGTTGTGATTGACCCATGCAAGAGTAATCCCATGTGTAAAGACTAATGAAATCTCGAGAATTTCATTGAAAAAATGGTATCTCGAGAATTTCAACAAAAAAATGATATCTTGAGAAAGATGAGAGATAAGGTGAGGAGGAGTGGGGGCGCGGTGGTGATTGGTGGTCGGACTTAGCGGAGGCATGCGGATGGACGACGTCGGCAGCGGCCACTAAGCCAGATTGTTCCAGAGGCTTCTTTTTTTAATTACTCAACAATGAAGTTGTGGGAGATAAGGATGAACGAGAGAGGTGCGGGTATCCTTTTGCAAAATTTCCATAGTTTGCTTTCTATACGTCAGATACAGATCGGACGGTCTGTATTGCAAGATGGTAGGCACACCATCATCACCAACTCGGTTTTGATATAAATATATCACTAAAAATATCTTATGTTTCACTCAAAATATATTTCTTGGACTGTCTTAATGAGGTAAGGGAGAAATGTGGTTGGTTTCAAAATACTAAGGGGTTTTCTGTAAATTGGAGCAGAGAAGTGGGATATTGTTGCAAAAAGGCCACAACTTACATCACAGTCGTTAGATGCAAATCTAATGGTCAGTAATGATGGATGGCAGACACACCAGCATCACCAACTGAGTCTTTTATAAGAGTAGAAAAAGTAGAGAGTAGAGATAGGGAGTAGAGATAGGAAGTAGTAGTGACTAGTAAAAGAAACGGAGGGAGTACTAGTAAGTACACCATCTACCGCTTCGTGTGCTACTCATGCGCTCCATGCGGCGGGCGCAACATCCCCTATAGCGACTCTCATTTCATGGATGGCTTGGTCGATGCCTGCAAGGTGCCCTGCGTCTACAAGAGTTTCGGCTGTGAGAGGTACGTCGAACAAAACTCGATGGCAGAGCATAGTTCTAGATGCGCGCACGTGCCCTGCTACTGCTATCAGTGCACGCCGCCATTTGAGGGCTCACCGGCGAGCCTCGTGCATCACCTCACGGCACCGTCCGGCAATCACTACTGGCCCGCGGTGAACATCAAGTACGAGACGTGCTACCCGTTTGCCGTGCCGGAGTCGCTGGAGGATCACCGCTGCCTGCTAGTCACGGAGGAGGATGGCAGCGTCTTCCTCTTGGCCGTGGGCACCGGCAAGGCCCGCGCAGGCTGCCGCCCTGTCTCTGTAGTGTGCGTCAGGGGCAACGCTGTTGACGCTAACACGAGGGCGCTGTACTGGTGCGTGCTCACTGTTACTGCCCCTCCGGCGTACGAGGGCGACCTCAGCGCCTCCCTCATGCTGAATGGGACTATGCCGAGCTGCTCCATTCCCGGCAATGTGGACATGGAAGAGGCCTGGTATCATTTTCACCCCAAGATGATGCACGGGGACTCCAAGGAGGTTCACCTGGGCATATGCATTACCAAGTTAACTGTTCATCATTAGTCTTCGCTCAATATAAGCCGTTGTCTAAGCATGTGGACACTTCTTATTTATATAGTATAGAACATTCCATGCATGATCTTGCTCTATTAGAGTATCGCGCTTGAATAAAAGTGTATCCATTTATTGTTTAGTCTAGAATCTTCCATGTATGCTTTTGCTCCATTATTAGATTTCTCGCTTGCCATTTATGAGATTAATTGTGAATTTTTACTATAGTAATGGTGAAAGACTTATGATGAACCATTTCTTACAACTCCTCTGCCCCCTCCCAAGTCATTCTGATTTACATTCATGGCGGTCTAGAAAAAATAAACAAAATCAATACTCAAAAAATAATTCTTAAAGATCATTTCTAGCAAAGCACAATAAGTGTTATTTCTTCAAAACTTTTGGATGCAGGTTGAATAGTTGAACGCTTTTGTTTGAAAAAGATACTTGTTTAGATATTTAGCCTACATTTACTATTCACCTGGATGCTTGTGAGCTCTAGAGAAGAAATAATATCCGAAGAAACCTATCGATACTCGTTACACATGAGATGACCCCCACATACTTTGTCAAAATAAACAACTCCCCGATCAATTTCGCAGTTCCGAGCAACCACGGGCACCTTACTATATAGTACGACCATAAATTTAACTAACATTATATATAGTATGATAAATGCTCATGCTTGTCACCAAAAATTATATCATTGAAAACTATGTTCAAATACGAATCCAACGATATAGTTTTTGTTGACATCCACTAACATTTTGTCAGTAAAATCTTCAGTCAAATTACATGGGGGACTAATAAACTACGACAGAGGTAGTACTAGTGTAGAGGGTGGCGCTGCACGGGAGTCTAACCCCGCTCGTGGCGCGGCAGTAAAGCCGTCATATCACAAAACCCCACCACTCCCAGTAATAAGTGGCCTGGTAAAATAAACGGACAAGCAACCATCACATCGCTTTGTCCTTTTTGCATTTCATCTCTCTGCATTTACTCCTAGTATCCCTAGCTACTACTCCTAGTACTCACTCCAAGTAGTAGTACTCAAGTTGGAATTCCAATTGCACGGCACAACTTGTTAGGAAAAAAATTCGATACATGGTGTACGAAGCGGTTTGAGAATTTGCATGCCTTCCTGACCAGTGAGATACTCCGTACAAAGTATGATAGAGAAATAACCACACAAAGAAGGAAGCTAAAGTAAACATTCAAACGAGCATTTTTTCATTTCTTTTGCATTGAATCGTTTCACAAGCTTGACTAGTGCTATTCTTCTACTTTTACAAAAGAGTTAAATGCACTGGAGGTCCTAAAAGTTTCATCGGGTGTCACTTTAGTCCTAATTCTTCCAAAATGCACCTTTAGGTCCTAAATCTTTAGTAAGTGGTTCACCTGAGGTCCTTTTTTCACGAGCGCTCGTTGACGTGCCCGCGTGGCACGTTGACCCATGCCACATCGACAGAGGGCCCAACCGGCTGGCGAGAAAAATACATTGGTGGTCCTAAAAGTTTCTGGGGAGTGTCACTTTAGTCCTAATTCTTTCAAAATGCACGTTTAGGTCCTCATTTTATAGTAAGTGATTCACACGAGGTCCTTTTTCGCACAATCATTCGCAGACCTGCTTGGTTGCGTGTTGACCCACGCCACGTCCATTGCGCGTTGACCTTGATTTGCACTGTTTCGTTAAGTTACTCAAACCGCTTGCTTCGATTTGGGGTTAGGCAGTAGGAGCTTGTGGAGGAGGCAGCGCTGCCGATGTTGCTGCAACGCTCCTCTTCGTCACCCACTTCCATGCCGAGGAGCTTGCTGCCCCAGCCATGGCGACGGTGTGGGCGAGAGAGAGAGAGAGAGAGAGAGATTCGGTAGGGGTTGGGAAATGTCAAGAGGGGGGTTACAAGGGGCTTTCTATAAAAAAAGAGCAACCACAACGGCCTCTAAGTTGATGTGGCATGGGTCAACGCGTCACGCGAGCAGGTCAGTGAAAGTTCGTGCAAAAAAGGACCTCGCGTGAACCACTTACTATAGAATTAGGATCTAAACGTGCATTTTGAAACAAGTAGGACTAAAGTGACACTGCCCAGAAACTTATAGGACCTCCAGTGTATTTTTCTCGCCTGGCGATTGGGCCCTGTGTCGACGTGGCATGGGTCAACACGCCACGTGGGCAGGTCAACGAGCGCTCGTGAAAAAAGGACCTCGCATGAACCACTTACTAAAGAATTAGGACCTAAAGGTGCATTTTGGAAGAATTAGGATAAAGTGATACCCCGACGAAACTTTTAGGACCTCCAGTGCATTTAACTCTTTACAAAAACCGCATCGTAATGTTAAAACGTGCATTTGCATGTGTGTGTGTATACATAATAGTAGTAGTACAGTCTACAAGCATATATAGAGAGAGACATGTACTACAATATATAGTTAAGTTTGTGCTATATGCACGTACTTACAAATGCTTATGGATACACAAGGTTTCCAAACTTTTCCTTTTAGCTCGTTTCAAAAAAAAATTTCCTTTTACATACATAATTAAAGACGCTAATAATTCCTGAACATTCGGGATTTATCATTTCCGTCACAAAACTAATGAGATTGCCTTACGACACTAAATTATTCCTAATAAAAGCCACGGCGCTGGGTGGAGCGCTTGCGGCGCACCACGAGTGCCCTGGTGCGCGGCCGTTTCCCAGCCTGGCGACACAATGCCTCTTCCTCAGTGGCACAACTCTCGAGGTGCTGATTGGCGGCTTGCCGACGGGCGAGCGCGATCTCACCGGTCTGGTGATCTGGCGCCAACAGGTACTCCTCCTCACTGGATGTGTGCACCCGGTCCATGTACCGCCAAGCGTAGATGAGGCGCTTGGGCCCGACTGCACTCAGGGCTTTGGCATGGGCATCCTCTGCCACCAACACGACCCTCGCATGAGCCTTCTGCCAAAGAGCCAATTGCCTGACTCTCTCGGACGCGGCATAGGCCTGCCAGGCAGCATGCCTCCCGGCGCGCTTCTCTTCCTCGGCCTTTTTCTCTGCCTCTCTTTTGGCACGCTCTGTCGGAGGCAAAGCCTCCCACAAGGCGACCTCCATTTCTTTCCAAAGCTCCTCCAAGCTGGGGGGCTCGGTGGGCGGGGCATCATTGTCCTCATAGCAGGGAGCCAACGCGTCCTCCGATGCACGTGGTGGCGAGAGTGCAAACACCGACATGTCCACCTCGACACGTCGCGGCGAGGAGTGGAACACCGACGCGTCATCCTCCACTGGTGGTAGCGAGGAACGGAATGCCGACGTGTCCTCCTCGACTAGTGGCGGTGAGGAACGGAATGGCGACGCGTGACCCTTCGTGCGGGGCAGTGAGGGGCACCTACGGCTTGGGAGGGGCGATGCCATGGTGGTCGACGGGTCCTTAATTGAGAGGGTGGAGGAGGAGATAAAGGCGATGAACATGAGCGTTCTTCCGAATGCCATGGAAGGCGCAGTAATTATAGCGAGCAATGCCACAGCTACGTAAGATATGTTGCATGATTAACGTAACAGCTATGTGGGCATATTTTTGTTGGAGTAAATTACGGGGGAGGGGAGGGGTGGAAATATTGCTGGTCACAATGGATTGGACGAGCGCGGGGGAGGAGACTCATGCATGCAGATTGTTTTCACACGGGGAAGAGTGGTGGGACTGCTGGAGGGAGACAGAGAGTCAAGCATGCAGATTGTTTTCACACATGATGGAGAGGAAAAGATTTGGATATTTGTGAAGAAGTAGAGCATTAATTGAGTACTTTTGCAGACTACAAAAACTATTCCACCGCCTCTATCTTCGTAAAGAGTAGGTGAGATTATTTAATTGAGCCCTTTAAACAAGAAGGGAGGTAGTAGTACTAGTACTCTAACCTTGTTGTGATGACTATATATGACATGACAATAACATAACACACCTGGACGGAGGAACTAGTCTGGATAGTGCATATAAGTTTTGTCTGAAGTCAAAGTACCTATAGTTTGACCAAACTTATAGAAAAATGTATCAATATTCACAATGTCAAATCAATATTTTTATATTCATTATGAAATGTAGTTTTGTAAAATATATATTTGGTATTATAGATATTGATATTTTAAGTATAAATTTGGTCAAACTTTGACTTAGCACAAATCTTGCGCGGAGTAAAAAGGACCAGAGGGAGTATCATGCATGCGGAGTAGGCAAAAAAAATTGCTCATTTATAGCCGTCCGAAGTCTCAAAGGGCGCGACCGCGCGAGGGAAACGAAGGTCGTGGGAGGCGCGACGGTTGACGAAATTAAGTGAAAGTTACATGCACGCGCCGGCATGGCGTGCGAACACGCAGAAGCTACACCGTCAGGCCTACGATGTGGGTCTAGTAGACATGACATCTAGTGGGTCCCGCATAGTACTCGAGAACTCTTTGGGGGCATGCAACCGTTTATCCACCGAGCAAGCCACCACCCCACGCCGTTCGCACGCCCTACTCGTCCCCGTCTTCTACCTTACAACAGTTCGCTCCTAGTCGTCCCGTCCTTTCACATTACACCAATTCCACTTCTCCTAACCCGCCTCCAAAATCCATGGCCTCCCAAATCTCCATGATCGGTGGTGAGTACAAGGTTAGAACCATCACCGGTGATGAGTTTATCGTCATCTACACCCATAGATCCGCGACGGTGGAAGCATGCCTTGGTCGTTTCCTACACATGTTCGAAAGTTCAAAGGATGAGTGGGTCGCTGGATTAGATCTTGAGTACACCACAGTCCTGGAAAAGGAGAAGCTTCTAAAGGTGGCAGACATGAAGAAGCCTGCTGTGATCCAGGTTTGAGTACATAACGTGTGCTTGGTCGACCACATATGCCATGCCGATGTTAGGTGCCAGGATTTTGAGTTCTTCCTCAAGGACAAAAGAGTGAAATTTGTTACTGTAGACTTTACGAACGACAGGAGACTCCTGGATCGGATAGGCCTCATTGTAGGCTAGCCCTTCGATCTCCAGAAGGAAAGTCTGGTGTCCTACTCTCAACCTTCAATGCTGACCCTGGCAACAGCCATGATTGATCCCTCGTACGCTGAACTGAAGAAACCTCACCTCAAGTTTCATCATGCGTGGGAGTCGAAGACAATAGATGAAAATCACATTGTGTACGCAGCAATGGATGCCTACCTTTGCTTAAATATCTACAAGGATTGGATGAAGAAGCAGAGCCCAGTGTCCGGTTCAAGCAAAGAAGTGTCGGCAACGAGGAAGTGGAAGAAGGACGAGGACGAAGTGGATGACATGGACGAGGACTCCGAGTAACGTGGCAGTGTCGTTGCTCATGCTGGTTCTACTGCAGTGTTAAGCGGACTAGTTGCTTAGTTTTATTTCAGGGGTGTGTTGTGCTTAACCCCTAGCAAAACTATGTTATGTTCTTTCTCATTATTTGAACTCTTTATTATGTACAGTAGTACTAGTATGTCTTACTACTGTTCTTCTTGTAGTTGGTACTAATACTTGTATCTTCGCGTTCCTACTGTACTTAATACGTACTAGTAGTATAATTTGGGTCAGTCGATTTGTGAAAGAAGTTCGACGGAGCGAACGAAGAAGACGGCAGAGAAGCTACCCCAGCATCTATATTAGGGTGGCAGGGTGCCCATGACCTATCTTATGAGTGTTGGGTGTGGAATGCAATTCGCCGGAAAAAATGGATATTGTCCGGGGTTAAATGGATGGCGGGGATGGGGGGAGCATGGCAGTGGCAGGCGGTTCAGGGGAGGGAGGGGCGGCGGCGGCAGGCTGTTAGGCCTGTGGCGGGCTGGCGGCTCGATGATTGAGAGAGAAGATGAACAGTGCATCATTTTCGGAGGTTGAAGAAGCCCTTCTGGCCGTCCATGTTGCATCCAACGGCTCACAAGAGTCGACTGACCCAAATTGTTCCTTCAGATTGCATGATCCATGTGGCATTGAAGGTCTCGAGGGTAGATTCCACGTCCGCACATGATTTGCGGGATCGGCGCGGGCGCGACCGGCTTCCGCCGCGACATCCACCATGCGAGCGTCCTCCGCGCGGGTGGAGACGCCAATGACACACTAGCACCTCCTCGCCGGCGTGCTGGAGCTGTGGGCATAGACGCGGCTCGACCTTCTCGTGTGCTTGGCAGTGCAGTGTCATCATGAGGAAGGACTGCAGATGACATGAGGGGTTCAGATCCTCTGCAGAACCATACGATGCTGTAGTGCGGATGACATGTGGGGCCGGGTCCCACATGGCAGCGACAGTACTACACCGTACAGTACTCAGCGACTGTACGCATTCGCAACGGCAGCGGCGGCATATTGATGAGTGCACTTATGGGAGCTTGGTTATAGGGTTGGTCAAACTTAAAAGAACACCGTACTAGTACACGTAATCCTGTGCAAGCACGTGCATCGTGGCTATGCCTATACACCACATTAATTAGCACAGCATTGATACAGAATCCTTTGGAAGCGCGCATCACAGCCGCGCGGTCGATCAAAGGTGCGTCACGGTGTCACACTGGAAGGGCATCGACCGAACCTTTTTGTGTGTGTGAAAACAATCCCCAAATATTACTCTACTTTTTTTTGCTGGAAAAGTTCCTCACGCTACAATATTTCCATATATTTGTATTTAGTTTCAGTTCGTTATTATTTGGATTTGGGCATTTTAGGTGCCCCCTACAAAAAAAATTAATAGAGATTCTGTGTGTGTAACGGAGAGAGAACGCGTGTATGTGTCTACATGTGTGTTGTCGCGGAAGGGAGACGGTGTGTGTGTGTGGGATAGTCATAGAGAGGGGTGAACTTGCAAATGATCATGTATGAGTGAGACATAGAGATATACCGAGATGTTGTGTATACATGAGAGAACGTTCTTTTATTTGTGTCTTTTGTGTGTGCGTGTGAGAGAGAGAGGAGCATCCGTAACACAACAACCATCTCTCTCGATTCAACCGTCCCTCACACAATCACATGTAACACATGCATCAACGCACACGTTTTGACACCCACACCCAGCCTCTGCCGCCTCAAGGCCCCTACATCCCTCTCTATTTCACAGACACAATCTCTTCATGAAAACCCTATTTGGCATGCATGTACCTCTCTGTCACATACACACCATTTACCATGCACACACATATTTATCTCTCGCTTTGTCTCTTTGCCTAGGAAACACACTCCCCATAGTCCTATCTTTGTATCCCGCACACGATGTCTCTATATTGCTTAAACATTGACGCACACGATGTATCTGTCTCACACCATTAGCGTCTCTCGCATGCTCACTATGCACACACATTCTCTCCATAGGTTTGATTTCTCTCAATATTTGACACCGCCGCCCCCCCACACACACCACACTATCCATCCCCATCCAAGGTTATATAGCGACCCATTTCGCTTGTACTTATCTGCACCCCCACATGAACACCACCTTGATCTTCAAGGAGGGCATCGGGAAGAACGAAGACGACGACCAGACCGCACTAGAGACCGCGGGGCCATTCGGAAGCATGATGACATGGCGACGGCTGAGTAACTCCTCCCCCCTCTCTCTCTCTCCCTGTCAATCCCTCCCGCACAAAATTATCAATCCCTCAACCCATAAGATTCCCCTCTATTCCATGTTCTTTTGAGCTCTCATCAAACCTTTGTCTCTTCTCCTTCCACATGTACAAAATCTCGATGCACACACATCTCACAGCCTATATATTACATGTCTCTATCTTACTCATAGACCTAACTTCTTCCTCTGTATACATCCCTCTCTCGCACACTTCCTCTCTCTCTCTCTCTCCTACTGTCTCGCCCACATATATATATACAATCTTTCCCATCCTCTGTCTCTTTCTTCCACTGGGTGTATATCCTATGTGTTGAGCGCACGCATCTCTCTCCCGCCATTGTTCCATCTCCACAAACTCTCTACGCTTCATTCACACATTGGGATGTGTTCTGAAAATTGCTATAGACCGGATCATGTAGAGTAATGGTTGGTTTTGTTGCATCCAACAAATTAATAACTATGAAATTCATTTAGATTTTCATTTGAGTTGGATTATGTGAGTTTGAGCATATTGTGAAGTACTGTAGACCTGGTATTCATATTGGAATTCAACAACGATTCTAAACATTGAATTGTACAAACCATTACATTCGAGGTCAATAGCTTAATATATTTATTTCACAATTACAACAAATAATTAATGTCATGACAAACTAAGAAAACATATGTGTACTCCCTCCATTTTTATTTAAGTCCGCATATTAGCATTGCTCAAAGTCAAGTTTTGTAAACTCTGACAAATTTTATAAACAAAAATATTAACATATACAATAACAAATCAACACCGTTAGATTCAGTATTGAATGTACTTTCACATCATACAGATTTGTTATGGTAAATGTTTATATTTTTTCTATAAACTTGGTCCATGCACGACCCCAGTGGAGCCGCGGGCGCCCAGCACTCGGGCCAAGGCCAAGCTGGGTGAAATGTCGTCCTTGGAGAGCGCCAAGCTCCGCCTAGCTGACAAGAACTTGGAGACCTGAGGTAATCCTCTCCCGTCCTTTCGTATCCTAAATGTTTCTCCGACGATCATCTGGCCTCAATTTTAAGCGATAGTGGTGTGGCGGTCTCGGCTAGTAACGTAGATATCATTTCCTTGGTCCATGCGTGGGAAGAGGCCCAGGCCGCGCCGGCAGAGGCGGTGGCCAGATGCGCTGCTGCTGCTGATGGTTCCTTGGCAACAGCAGGGGCTGTTGCCGGCTCCATGCCCGAAGAGGAAACAGAGGAGAGGGATGCCTCTGTCCTTCCTTTTTCCAGCCGTGCCCCCGGCTAGGAAACGAGTGGCAAAAGCGGTGAGCTCGAGAGGAGTTCGCCTCTGAAATCGCATTATGTAATGAAATATTTGTTCTGGAACATTCGCGGTTGCGGACACTCGGGGCGTCGTACGCAGTTGCAAGAGTATATGGCCAAGGAGCACATTGATGTTGTGGCCTTGCAAGAGATGATTAATCTGACTTTACTTACAGAGATCTCTGTGCGCTTGACCCTTTACAGCGTTTCGAGTGGCAATGGGTGCCGTCTTCTGGCCTTTCTGGTGGCTTATTGTTGGGTTGTAACCGTGATATCTGTGATGTAATCTTGTGGGAGCAAGGTGTGTTTTTCATTGCGGCTACGATTAAGCACCGTGTCTCTGGTAGGACTTGGGTGGTGGTGTGTGTTTACGGACCAGCAGATCATTCCCGGTCAGCTGATTTCCTTGCTGAGCTGCTTAGTTTGGTAGGGACCAAATGAGCGCTCCTCCTGCCTCTGATAGTGGGAGGGGATTTCAACTTGATTCGCTCGGGTGCGGACAAGAACAACGACAATGTGGACTGGGCTCAGGTGAACATGTTTAACAATGCGATCGTGGTCGGGGCCTTGCGTGAGGTGGCGCGCACGGGGGCGAGATACACCTGGACTAACAAGCAGCTGCGGCCAGTACGTAGCGTACTTGATAGGGTGTTCTTTACCCTGGAATGGGAGGCGCTTTTCCCTCTCTGCTCCCTGGTGGCGGAGACTCGGATAGGCTCTGACCACCTCCCCCTCATCTTCTACTCTGGAGAGGATTCCGTGTGGAGGAATAGCTGGTTCTACTTCGAAACGTCCTGGTTCGAAGTTGAGGGTTTCAAACCCATGGTGCTGGAGCGCTGGGCGATTATTATTTCGCAGCATGGGTTCCAACGGGGTTCGTCTGAGTTTTGGACTACGGCGGCCATGGCACTGCGCTCTTTCCTTAGAGGATGGTGTGCCAACCATGGCAGTGAGGCCAAGAAAGAGAGGGCTAGGCTAGTAGAGGAGATAGCGGCTATGGATGCACAATCCGACGCTAGGCCTCTGGCAGAAAGTGAGTGGGCACACCGTTATGCCCTTGAAAACCAAGTCCTTTCCATTTTAAGAGCCGAAGAAGAGTACTGGCGCCGTAGGGGCGGCGTCAAATGGGTGACTAAGGGAGACGCGAACATTGGATACTTCCATGCGTTTGCAAATGGCAGGAAAAGGAAAAGTTTAATCCTTCGCCTCAACTCAGAGGAAGGGTTGCTCCTCACTCAGTCAGATATTGTTAGGCACATATACGAATGTTTCATTGGCTTGCTGGTGACGGCCGAGGAGAAAGTTGTGGGCCTCCAGGAGGATTTTTGGGATCTGCCTGATAGGGTCTCCCAGGCGGAAAATGATGGGTTGGCCCTATCCTTTTTACCTGACGAGATCGATAAGGCTTTGGCCGACATGAAGACTGATACGGCACCAGGTCCCGATGGCTGGCCTGTGGCATTCCTCAAAAGGTTCTGGCCGTGCAGCAAACATGTCTTCTATGACTTAGTAAATGGGTTTGCGCTCGGCTCGGTTGACCTGTCGCGACTCAACTATGGAGCCATTAGTCTTATCCCAAAGGTGAAAGGCGTGGATAACATTAGATTGTTCAGGCCCATCACCTTGATTAACATCCCGTTTAAGTTATGCGCAAAAGCTTACGCGACTCACCTAGCGCCGGTGGCCCAACGCGTCATCCTCAAGAGCCAACCCGCTTTTCTCAAAGATCATAACATTCTCGAAGGGCCGATCACGCTTCTAGAGATAGTGCACGAGCTCAAACGCACTAAGGGGAAAGGGGTCCTACTTATGTTAGACTTTGAAAAAGCCTATGACCGAGTAAACTAGGAGTTTATTCGGAAGGTCTTCCTCAAAAAGGGTTTTGAGGCGGGTTTCATGCATTGGATCTTGCACCTCGTTAGCTGTGGGCAAACGGCGGTAACGATCAATGGAGAAATGGGGAAGTTTTTCCACAACAAAAGGGGCCTCCGGCAGGGGGACCCAGGCTCGCCACTCATTTTCAATTTCGTGGCGGACGCCTTCTCGGAAATGATCGAGAAAGCTAGGGCGGCTGGTCACATCAAAGGGTTAGTGCCCCACCTCATTCCCGGTGGGGTTACGCACCTGTAATACGCCGACGACACGATGCTCCTTTTCGAGCCTGACTTCCATAGTATTGCGTCGATTAAGCTGCTGCTAATAACTTTCGATCTCCTCTCCGGGTTGAAAATAAATTTCCTAAAGAGAGAGGTCATTAACATAGGGATGGGCCAACAAGAAAGTAGGCATGCAGCCAATCTTCTTAATTGTAAGCTTGGGGGCTTCCCAATTAAGTACCTCGGCCTCCCGATTTCCCACCGAAAACTCATGATTTCGGAATGGGAGCCCTTATATGGCAAGGTGGCAAATCGGGTGAGCCCGTGGAGAGGGAGGTTCATGTCCTCGGCGGCTAGGTTGATACTTACTAATACTAGTCTATCCTCCTTGCCCATCTTTACCATGGGTATGTTTCTTCTAGCGGATGGGGTTCATGCGAAGATTGACACGCCCCATTCCAGGTTCTTTTGGGAAGGAACTGGAATCAAAAAGAAATATCACCTTGTTAGGTGGGCGACTGTTTGTAGACCTAAAAAGTTTGGTGGCTTGGGGATCATCAACTCTAAGCTGATGAATGTGGCCCTCCTAACGAAGTGGTGGTGGCGCCTTGCCCAAAATGAGTCGGGGTTCTGGGCGGAAATCCTTAGGGCAAAATACTTCCCTGACGGAAATCTGTTTAAGGCCAAACTCAAGGGCTTGACGTTCTGGAATGGGATTTAGGCGGTCCGACCAGCCTTTACGGTGGGAGCCCAGTTTGATGTCCATGAGGTTCTGGCTTGATAGCTGGATCGACTCAAGGCCGCTTTGGCAGGCTTACCCCACTCTCTTCCAACTAGCGACGGATACTAATGTGCCTGTTGGGGAGGCCCTTAGATCGTCGCCACCGGCAATTCACTTCAAGCGGCCCCTATCGTCGAGTGAAGAAGGGAGTTGGAATGAGTTGATCTCTAAAATAGGGATGGACTCGCTCAGCTTGGGAGCTGACACGGTCTCGTGGGGCTTGATGGCCTCAAGAAAATTCTCGGTTAAATCCTTGTATGCCAAGTTGTCGGAAGGCAACACATTGGACATAGCCTGGGGGCTATGGAAGGTTGGGATCCCACTCAAGATAAAAAATTTCTTATGGCAAATGTTTAAAAATCGCCTCCCAACGGCGGACAATGTGGCCAAAAGGAATGGTCCTTCCAATGGCACGTGTATACTGTGTGGGAATCACGAGGACGTGAACCACGTCTTTTTTCATTGTGCGTTAGCAAGGTTTGCGTGGAGCGCGGTTAGGGAAGCATTTCAACAAAATTGGAGCCCCGCGTCAGGCTCTGATTTGCTTCAGATTCTGCAATCTCAGAAGGGGACTAGCGATCGGATTGTATGGTGATGCGTTGGGGCGCTATTGTGGGCTTTGTGGACTATTAGAAACAAAATGATGATCGAAAAAAAGTTCCCTTCTCACCCTGCTGATGTAATCTTTAAATGCCATCTCTTCTTACAGATGTGGACACCGTATGGGACGCACCGCGATGCTGAGCAGATGATGGAGGCCATGGATGTAACACCCTGGATTTTGCCCTTTTCTTTTTCTGATGATTTTCTTTGATTTCTTGCATTTATTGCTTTCTCTATGGCTATGTGGTTCTAAAACTAGGGAAGATCATGTCTTCCTAGGTTTTATAGTGGCTTGTCATCCTCATCATCATCCCAAGATCATGTCATTTTCATCCTTGACCCAATTCCAATATTCTTTTTCCTGGGAATATTCCTTTTCTATTAAAGGAATAACCCTATATGATCTAGGTTGTGAAGCAACCTATCTTTCTGTCACTCCCAAAATTCCCAAATAATTCTCATAAATTGTTTGGGTCATATCTTCCTCAAATGTCAAAATCCTTCCTTGGCATCATCAAAGATAATTCACAAATATTCCTTTTCTCATTCTGCCCTAAGTGGTTTTTTGAGAAGGAAGTGCCATTTATCTTTGCTTGATTGACTCCAAACTTTTTGGACACCTTTTCCTGTCCATATCAATGCCCCATGCCAACATTCAACTCAACTTTCCTAGTAAATATTCCTGAGCAATTTTTCAAAGTTCCTGTCTGAGGGAATGCCTGTGTGAAGGAAGTACCAGCTAGGCATATCCAAATGAGTTGAAATTTTGCAAGGTCCTTCATATGATCAAATCATCACTCTCCACCAAATATGAGCTCATGTAACTCATCTATGTGAGCCCAGCTCCAAATCTTGGTTTCTGGTCAGATTTTCAGTTTGTGAAGCAACCATATTTTATATTGCTTCATTTAAGCTGAAAATTTACCAGGACATTTTCCTATCCATATCGACTCTCTCCACCAAGTTTTGGCCCATTTCATTGATCCATTTTCCCTGTGCAATTTTTCCAAGTTTCTGTCCTGGGAGATGCTTTATGAAGCAAGTGCTAGTTTGGTTCATCCAAATGGCATGAAACTTTTTGAGCATCTTCATTTCTCCAAATCATTATGCCATGATAAATTTTCAGATCATTTCATGCACTTATGTGAGTGCTACTTCGGCATCTCTTAATCTGGCCCTTATGGTGGTTTCTACAGCAAGTACCATCTAAACTCCTCCTATTAAGCTTATTTTTGGTGATCAACATCACCTTAGAATGTGATCATCACCAGACAAACCCATTCCTTCGTGGCTAAGTCTAGGCCCCCTCCACTCAGCACAAACACTTTGCTACTATTCTGGTTTGGCTCCTCCTGCCAATCTCTTCTTTGCCCCTGGACTGAATTATTTCTTCGTTTGGACTGAGGGTAGCAAGGTCTATCCACTGGACATGGTCGGCCCGGCCAGAACGCGCCGCTTGCACCAGTGCATGCGGTGATCACGCTTGCGTCATGCTAATTGCGAGCTCTGGCTCGTTCCGGCCACTGTTCTCGTCCACTCCCTTGTCGTCTCGACTCCCCGGCATGTCGAGTAGCTCCCTCGTGCTCGACTGCATCGACCCATGCCTCTGCCCCCTCCTGGTTCGCCATGAATGCGCCCCTAGAGCCGTGCCCGTGACGCGTTCGGCTCCTGTCCTCCATTAGAGCTCGGCTTGAGCTCGCCCGTGATGCTCTAGAGCCCTCCTCCGCGCCTATTTAAGCTGCCCCGAGGACCTCCCCCACCTCACTCACTCCTCCCTCGCCTCATTTGTCCTTCGGAGCGGCCTCGCTTCGCCTCTGTCCGCTGCCGTCCGCCATGGCCGCCTCAGTCTCTTCTTGATTCCGGCGAGCCTAGTCCTCCTCTCCTCCTCCTGAGCCTCCCTCTAGCTTCACCTCGCTCTGGCGCACCACCTCACCACCTCGCCCCTCGCCAAAGTCCACCCTGGCCGCACGCCCCAAGTCCGGCCGTCGCCTCCACATCTCGGCCACCATTCCAACCGAGTCGTCCGGGCTCTCTCTCTCTCCTTCCCGACCACGCCAACAGCCTCACCGGAGTCCCGCGCACCTTCCACCACCCTCCATTCATCGCCGGAGCGGCCGCTTCGCCGAAGAACCACCAGCGCCCCCACCTCTCTGTCCTCCTCCTGGCACCACCCGTCGCCGCCGTCCCTCTCCTCCCCGGCGCTGCCTTCTCCTCTGAACGGATGCGCCTCGGCCTGCCGCACCCACCGGTGGTCGCCGCTCAGCCGGAGATGGCCTGAGCTAGCCGCCCCCCGGCGCCCCTCTCCTCTGATCCCCTCCTCTGTCCCGTGTGGGACAGGAGCGAGGAAGAAGACGACGAGCGCCCTGGCCGCCCCCTGCACGTGGGACCCTCCCGTCAGTGGCACAGCCGGCCGCTAGCGTGGATAAGCGGAGGCACGTTTTCTCTTATGCGCTTTCCCCTTCTGAAGGCGTATTCTGCGAAATACGTTTTCCGTTTGAGGAAACGTACTTCTGTTGTCCTTTGGCTGAAAATACATTTTCTTTTGCAGAAGGCGTAATCTGCCCGAAGGCGCATTCAGTTTTTCCTCCCAGGGACTTGTTTGTAGTAGTTTTTATTACAAATTAGTCCATGTTCTTCCACCCTTCGTATCTTCGCGACCGTAACTCCGATTGAGGTGAAACCAATGCCCACTTGTTCATCTCGTCAAGATCTTTCTATTGGTAACATTTTCACTAGGTGGTCCCACAGTGAAAATGACCATTTTGCCCTTGCTTATAATCAGCCCCCTCCGAGAGAGAACCGTCCGGCGTTTCGTTCCGCGGCTTCACCGCACTTCTTCCCGGAGTCTCCATCACCCCCAGGCAAGCCACAACAGCCACTTGCATGATAGCCATGCAGTAACCATGGTTTCTACTTGAATATTTAATAAAAGCTTGCCCGTTATCTGCCTGCTTGTTTGCTACTACTGTCGTTGTTTCGGTTATGCTCGTGGTTTCGTGTTCACCTTCATGCTATGCTCCGATGTTCCTTGTTATCTTGTACTACTTGCTAGTATCATGTTCACATGTTATGTTTGGTAGTAATAGCACATGTTGGTAGTAGTGATGTTCAGTCTGATGCATGTTTACCGTCTTTTATCCAGTACCGTTGCTATGCATGTTCCTTTGCATCTAGTTGGTTACATGCTTACTTGGCAGTATTCTTGCATGGTATTTATTTATGATGCTAGTAGTCATGCTATGCTCATGTGTAGTGTTATACTCATGCTCGTGAGTATGCCATGCTCATTTGGTTAAATACTTCATTGTGGTTATGCTCGATGATTATGTTGCACCTCCATGCTTATGTTGGTATCATGCTCATGCATTATAGTTGCATCATGTTATTTTAATATGGCTCAGCTCATCGCATTCAAGTTTAACTGGATAATAATGAACTTGAACAACTGTTGGCCGAGTCATGGTGCCACCAAATCGAGCTGACTAGTGCAGCCACATCTGCCTTTTATGGGAAGGCCCTAATGCAGTCTATTGTCATGCCTCTCGCCGGTGCCTCCAAAGAGGAAAGGTTATGGGCGAGCGCTACCCTGATCAGGTAGGCGGACATAAGCCTTGTGTGCCCATTGTTGTTGTACCCGGGTTGTCCCTGTTTGGGACCGTTTATGTTTTGCCACGACGGTGGCCGGCCACGTAGGTGGCGGATGTCACGAGTTGACATCGGGGCCACCCAGGACTTAGCCCAAAGGGGAGTTTGTCGGAGTGGCTGGGAGAGTGTGATGGCAATAGATCGGTTTTGTCGGAACGCCGTTGGTCCACCCGAATGGGAGTGCGAGGCCATGGGTTCCGTGGTGTGGGTACAGTGTGGTAACCTCTGCAGAGTGTGTGTTAAATCTATCGATAGCCGCGCCCACGGATATTGGCCCAGTTCGTAGTTGGTCACACTATGAGCCAACTATAATAATAACTTGATTAATAATATCCCCGGTTTGATGATGAGAAAGAGATTGGTGTGATCGAGAAAGGATCACGGAGGTATCGTGGATACCGAAGTTGGCTAATTTTTTTATGTGATCTTGAGAGGATCATGACGGTATCGTGGATACCAAGGTTGGTAAGTGGATGTATGAGATAGTTATGAGGTAACCGCCGAATAAGAGTAAGTTGGTGCATGATAATGTTAACCTGTTGCATGTAGTATCATCTTGTTCATATGCTCATGCCATGCTAAAGTTGTATCATGTTCACCTTGTGCATGCCATGTTGTTCTGTTAGTATCATGCTCATGATTGCTTTAACCTGCTAATGCCATGCTGTTGTTTGCCTTGACTGCTTTTGGTTAATTGCGAGCTTGCAAGTACATTCAATGTACTGACCTTGCGTGTCATGCCAGTTTGCAGGTCGTGCCCGATTTGCTTGCTTGTTTGGTGTGGTTCCTATGTTCGCGAGCTAGGATAAACGTTCCAGCCAGAGTCCCTGCGGATTGGAGTCCATCATCGTCGTTCGTTGTTCTGCTGCCAGTAGAGGTTACGCTGCCTCGAGTTGTTTTGCTACTTGCATAGAGCAACTGTGGTTGGTGTAGCGTCGCCGTTCCGGTGTTATTCATTGTAATATCGGAGACCTTGTATTCATTTTTGTGTTGTAATAGAGAGCTGGTTTGTTCTATGCTAAGCAGTGCCGTATTCCAGAAGACTTCACCTCGATCTCTGGGCTGGAATACGGGGCGTTCCGGTTTCTCTGAGCCGGGGTCCCACAGGGCTTGGTATCAGAGTAGGTCTGGCTAGAGAGCGTCCTAGTCCACTGGAATGTTAGAAAACGGTAGTATAGGTTCTGGTTGTTGCCCTTGCTTGCTGCATTTGGTTGTTGCATTTGTTTGCTGCATATAGTCTTATTCGGTTACCCCTAACCCCTGTTTCGTGCGTAGATGGCGGTCAGCTTTCATGAGTTTAGTGCCCTCCCCAGAGCTCCCAGTGCTGTTCCTATTGCGTTCAGTCCCACTCCTGCACCTCTCAGCTTTGCCACCCTCCTTGGCGATATGTGGCGTAGCATTTATCCCCACGGAGATCTACCCCATTATCAAGTATTCTAGTTTTCTGTCGGAGGAAGAATCCTGGAGTATGTTGCTCATGTCCATCTGTCAGCCTCAATTCCTGTTGGTAAGCGCACCTATAGTTTCCACGGTGGTTACGGTGCTACTCCCGAGCGTGCCGTTCAGCTTGCCGCAATGGCAGGAGTCACCGGTCTTCGTCATCAAGAGAGCATGGCGCAAGAGAACCGTGCTTATCAATACTATCCCACCATCGTCGAGAATCCTAAGCGGATCAAGTTCCCTTCTGTCAACCCTCAAGATGACCCGGCTATCCTCGCCATGTCCTATTACATGACGGCCGAGTGTCTTCTTATTTCCGAATTAGTCCGAGACGCCATTCGAGCTAGGAGATTGGTTGGTGCTTCCCTACCTCCGTCTCCGCTAGCTACTCCAACCCCTCCGCCTCATCCCTCCGTAGTTTCGGAGTCACCAGTTCCACTCGCTACTCCCTTAGCTTCTTCGTCAGTTCCCGAGCGTTTTCTCAAGCGTAGGGTGTAGTCCTTCATGTAGTGCATGTGCATCTGCTGTAGTATCCTGCTTGTGTGTGCCTGTGTGGAGTAGTTTTGTAGCATGTTTGATGTGTGCTTTGTTGCAATAAATCATTTTCTCGTGCTTCTTTATTTGAATCTTTGATGTTACCCCCTTATGGAAAATTGCTCATCAACCGACACCGGATCAGAAGAAGCCATGAGAAGTAAAGATATACACCAAGGGACTCAGTTAAAAGCAATGAGATTTTCAGCTGACAGCATTGTATTGCAGACATCCGGTCTGAATACAAGTTATATTTTGCTCAGACTTTCAGAAACAAGTACCCATCAGAGATCCACCTTTTATTGCAGCAATGATTAAACCAGTAGGAGAACAAAATTTGATCCAAGTCCAACAGTGCATTTCAAGTCAAAGGTATGGTCCGTACACAATGATTGATTCTGCCATGAGTCAGATTTAAAACATGCGGCACCCAGAAGTCAATCCAAATACGCAATGAATTCAGCAAGGACAGTCAGACAATTCTTGTCATACAAATAATCAGCTGCCGGAATGGCAAGAATATATATATGTTGTTTGGTTCACCAAGAAAATCAGTCCAGTCCTTCTCCACAATTTATCAGCGAAGCGTACAAGGCAAGATAATCAGTCTTCTTCGGTAAGATACTACACAAGCTTCTGGCATAAGGTACCGAGTCTTCCCTAGCAAGTCTTTAAGGGGGGGAGCTTATGAGGTACGGTATCCAGTCTTTCTCAGCAAGCTATCCGCTGAAAGCTTCAAGCACAAGCCATCCAGTCTTCCTCAGCAAGATACTATCAATGGCTTCCAATGCAAGCTGCCGAATCTTCTTTAGTACGGCACTGGTACAAGATATTAAACAATGATGTTGTCAGCATATGGCAGTGTTTTCCAAGAGTTAGATCTACAATAGTTGGGATCAGAAACAAAAATCAGTCAGAACAAAGGTATGCCTCGAGAATTAGATATTCCTACCCACGGTGAGTATACTGTCAAGTTCATGCAAGTTCCTCGCATAAGGAAGAATTCATGGTACGCATCCGATAACCTCACTGGATATGCAAGTGAAGGAAAAACCAGTGGGTAATGCAAGAAGCGACAAGTCTTGAAGAAACACAACATTGAGACACCATCTCGGCAGTAAATATAAGGATCAGTCCCGCACATCCGACAAGGTGATGTTATTAATCCTGCCACTGTCTGGCATAGTCAACACCAACAATGAGATCCGTACCAGCACCCGTGAACCGGATAAATATCCCGAGACTCGAGCTATGAACAAGACCAACTTATGATTGCAAGATATTGCACATGATAGTACTCAGGGCCGCGAAAATAATCAAGGATATATAAGGCCCCACCCTTTCAGTTAAGGATCTAGATAAAGAAAATAATAATGAAAGAGCAAGACCGACAATACAGGTATGCCGATTATTGTGTGAAAAATGTGGTATGTATGCCCAAGATAGTCTTATTCCACATCAAACCCAAGTGAAGATACACCTAAGAGGTCTACTCCATTGTGGTAAGGACCTCATAGCAAGGTAACCAGCTCAGTCCATAGTATGCTCAGAACTGTCAGCATTGAATACCCGAGTCTATCAAGTCCGACCCAAGGACAGCTCAATATATTGACCTCAGTAACCATGCTAAAGTATCACACGACCTACTATCCACATGAGACTACCGGCAGAATGAAGAATCAGGGTATTAAGTCACAAAGCATGTGCTCTCACATATGGGAATAGATTAAAGAATAGCCTGCCGTGAGCGGGATTCTTTGCCAAGATCACCGTCAGTCTAGTCTGCAATGTTATCATCAGGAGATGGTGCATTTTTTTCTATCAGTCACGTCAAGCAACAGTCAAACCTTTGGTACAGATTGGATACTCAAGACTGTGAAGCCAGTCAACATAAGTCGAAACTCCTGCAAGATGTCAGAATCCATTAGAAGAACAGGTATGATTCACATCACTGTTTTGAACCCAGAAGGCATGCATATATATTCGAGTAGCATGATGCCTGGATAGAAGAGAGTCCTTGTTCCATGGGAAGATGTGTTCCCAACTCCGTGGAATATTCTCGGTACTCGATACGAGAATAACATCTCCAGCAAGGATCAGTATCGAGAAGGACACGTATGTCAGTAATGATAATCTTTCGGACCTCAGCTAAGCCAGCAAATATGAAGGAAATATTTGAGTCAGTATGAACAGGAACATATGAGATAAGTCCCGTCAGTATGTCAGATACGGTGAAGCAAACCACCCCAGATCAAGACAGTCAGTTAGATCCAATTCATTGGGAACATTATATGAGAGTAAATAAGAGAAACTCGAGTTGGAAACGGATTCTTCAAGTCAGAATATTTACTTGTTCCCTAAGCAACCAAATCTCGAGGACGAGATTTCTTTAAGGGGGGAAGGTTTGTAACACCCTGGATTTTGCCCTTTTCTTTTTCTGATGATTTTCTTGGATTTCTTGGATTTATTGCTTTTTCTATGGCTATGTGGTTATAAAACTTGGGAAGATCATGTCTTCCTAGGTTTTATGGTGGCTTGTCATCCTCATCATCATCCCAAGATCATGTTATTTTCATCTTTGACCCAATTCCAATATTCTTTTTCCTGGGAATATTCCTTTTCTATTAAAGGAATAACCCTATTTGATCTAGGTTGTGAAGCAACCTATCTTTCTGTCACTCCCAAAATTCCCAAATAATTCTCATAAATTGTTTGGGTCATATCTTCCTCAAATATGTCAAAATCCTTCCTTGGCATCATCAAAGATAATTCACAAATATTCCTTTTCTCATTCTGCCCTAAGTGGTTTTTTGAGAAGGAAGTGCCATTTATCTTTGCTTGATTGACTCCAAACTTTTTGGACACCTTTTCCTGTCAATATCATTGCCCCATGCCAACAATCAACTCAATTTGCCTAGTAAATATTCCTGACCAATTTTTCAAAGTTCCTATCTGAGGGAAAGCCTGTGTGAAGGAAGTACCAGCTAGGCATATCCAAATGAGTTGAAATTTTGCAAGGTCCTTCATATGATCAAATCATCACTCTCCACCAAATTTGAGCTCATGTAACTCATCTATGTGAGCCCAGCTCCAAATCTTGGTTTCTCGTCAGATTATCAGTTTGTGAAGCAACCATATTTTATATTGCTTCATTTAAGATAAAAATTTACCAGAATATTTTCCTATCCATATCAACTCTCTCCACCAAGTTTTGGCCCATTTCATTGATCCATTTTCCCTGTGCAATTTTTCCAAGTTTCTGTCTTGGGAGATGCTTTATGAAGCAAGTGCTAGTTTTGTTCATCCAAATGACATGAAACTTTTTGAGCATCTTCATTTCTCCAAATCATTATGCCATGCCAAATTTTCAGATGATTTCATGCACTTATGTTAGTGCTACTTCATCATCTCTTAATCTGGCCCTTATGGTGGTTTCTACAGCAAGTACCATCTAAACTCCTCCTATTAAGCTTATTTTTGGTGATCAACATCACCTTAGCATGTGATCATCACCAGACAAACCCATTCCTTCATGGCTAACTCTGGGCCCCCTCTGCTCAGCACAAACACTTTGCTACTATTTTGGTTTGGCTCCGCCTGCCAATCTCTTCTTTGCCCCTGGACTGAATTATTTCTTCGTTTGGACTGAGGGTAGCAAGGTCCATCCACTGGACATGGTTGGCCCGGCCAGGACGCGCCGCTTGCAGCAGTGCACGCGGTGATCATGCTTGCGTCATGCTAATTGCGAGCTTTGGCTCGTTCCGGCCACTGTTCTCGTCCACTCCCTCGTCGTCTCGACTCCCCGCCATGTCGAGTAGCTCCCCCATGCTCGACTGCATCGACCCGTGCCTCTGCCCCCTCCTAGTTCACCATGAATGCACCGCTAGAGCCGTGCCTGTAACGTGTCCGGCTCCTGTCCTCCATTAGAGCTCGGCTTGAGTTTGCCTGTGATGCTCTAGAGCCCTCCTCCGCGCCTATTTAAGCTGCCCTGAGGTCCTCCTGCACCTCAACCACTCCTCCCTCACCTCATTTGTCCTCCGGAGCAGCCTCGCTTTGCCTCTGTCCACCGCCGTCCACAATGGCCGCCTCAGTCTCTTCTTGATTCCGGCGAGCCTAGTCCTCCTCTCCTCCTCCTAAGCCTCCCTCTAGCTTCACCTCGCTCCGGCGCACCACCTCGCCCCTCGCCGGAGTCCACCCTGGCCGCACGCCCCAAGTCCGGCCGTCGCCTCCACCTCTCGGCCACCATTCCAACCGAGCCGTCCGGGCTCTCTCTCTCCCTCCCGACCACGCCAACAGCCTCACCGGAGTCCGGCGCACCTTCCACCACCCTCCATTCATCGCCACAGCGACCGCTTTGGCGGAGAACCACCACCGCCCCCACCTCTCTATCCTCCTCCTGGCGCCGCCCGTTGCCGCCGTCCCTCTCCTTCCCGGTGCTACCTTCTCCTCTGAACGGATGCGCCTCGGCCTCCTGCACCTGCCGGTGGTCGCCGCTCGGCCGGAGACGGCCTGAGCTAGCCGGCCCCCCCGGCGCCCCTCTCCTCTGTTCCCCTCCCCTTTCCCATGCGGGACAGGAGCGAGGAAGAAGACGACGAGCGTCCTGGCCCCCTCCCCCTGCGCGTGGGACCCTCCCGTCATTGGCACAGCCGGCCACTAACATGGATAAGTGGAGGCACGTTTTCTCTTATGTGCTTTCCCCTTCTGAAGGCATATTCCGCGAAATACGTTTTCCGTTTGAGGAAACGTACTTCTGTTGTTCTTCGGCTGAAAATAGATTTTCTTTTGCAGAAGGCGTAATCTGCCCGAAGGAGCTTTCAGTTTTTCCTCCCAGGGACTTGTATGTAGTAGTTTTTATTACAGATTAGTCCCTGTGCTTCCACCCTTCGTATCTTCGCGACCGTAACTCCGATTGAGGTGAAACCAACGCCCACTTCTTCGTCTCGTCGAGATCTTTCTGTTGGTAACATTTCACTAGCTGGTCCCATAGTGAAAATGACCATTCTTTCCTTGCTTCTAATCAGTCCCCTCTGAAAGAGAACCGTCCGGCGTTTCGCTCTGCGGCTTCACCGCACTTCTTCCCGGAGTCTCCGTCACCTCCAGGCAAGCCACAATAGCCACTTGCATGATAGCCATGCAGTAGCCATGGTTTATACTTGAATATTTAATAAAAGCCATTATAGCCATGCAGTAGCCATGCTAGTATCATGTTCATATGTTATGCTTGGTAGTAGTAGCACATGCTGGTAGTAGTGATGTTCAGTTTGATGCATGTTTACCGTCTGTTATCCAGTAACGTTGCTATGCATGTTCCTTTGCATCTAGTTGGTTACATGCTTACTTGGCAGTATTCTTGCATGGTATTTATTTATGATGCTAGTAGTCATGCTATGCTCATGTGCAGTGTTATACTCAGGCTCATCAGTATGCCATGCTCATTTGGTTAAATACTTCATTGTGGTTATGCTCGATGATTATGCTACACCTCCATGCTTATATTGGTATCATGCTCATGCATTATAGTTGCATCATGTTATTTTAATATGGCTCAGCTCATTGCATTCAAGTTTAACCGGATAATAATGAACTTGAACAACTGTTGGCCGAGTCATGGTGCCACCAAATCGAGCTGACCAATGTAGCCACATTTGCCTTTTATGGGAAGGCCCTTATGCGGTCTATTGTCATGCCTCTCGCCGGTGCCTCCAAAGAGGGAAGGTTATGGGCGCGCGCTACCCTGATCAGGTAGGCGGACATAAGCCATGTGTGCCCATTGTTGTTGTACCCGGGTTGTCCCCGTTTGGGACCGTTTATGTTTTGCCACGACGGTGGCCGGCCACGTAGGTGGCGGATGTCACGAGTTGACATCGGGGCCACCCAGGACATAGCCCAAAGGGGAGTTTCTCGGAGTGGCTGGGAGAGTGTGATGGCAATAGATCAGTTTTGTCGGAACGCCGTTGGTCCACTCGAATGGGAGTGCGAGGCCATGGGTTCAGTGGTGTGGGTATAGTGTGCTAACCACTGCAGAGTGTGTGTTAAATCTATCGATAGCCACGCCCACGGATGTGGGCCCAGTTCGTAGTCGGTCACGCTATGAGCCTACTATAATCATAACTTGATTAATAATAACCCCGGTTTGATGATGAGAAAGAGATTGGTATGATCGAGAGAGGATCACGGAGGTATCATGGATACCGAAGTTGGCTGATTTTTTTATGTGATTGTGAGAGGATCACGACGGTATCGTGGATACCGAGGTTTGTAAGTGGATGTATGAGATGGTTACGAGGTAACCACCGAATAAGAGTAAGTTGGTGCATGATAATGTTAACCTGTTGCATGTAGTATCATCATGTTCATATGCTCATGCCATGCTAAAGTTGTATCATGTTCACCTTGTGCATGCCATGTTGTTCTGTTAGTATCATGCTCATGATTGCTTTAACATGCTAATGCCATGCTGTTGTTTGCCTTGACTGCTTTTGATTAATTGCGAGCTTGCAAGTACATTCAATGTACTGACCTGGCGTGTCATGCCAGTTTGCAGGTCATGCCCGGTTTGCTTGCTTGTTTGGTGTGGTTCCTATGTTCACGAGCTAGGATAAACGTTCCAGCCAGAGTCCCTGCGGATTGGAGTCCATCATCGTCGTTCGTTGTTCTGCTGCCAGTAGAAGTTCCACTGCCTCGAGTTGTTATGCTACTTGCATAGAGCAACTGTGGTTGGCGTAGCGTCGCCGTGCCGGTGTTATTCATTGTAATATCGGAGACCTTCTATTCATATTCGTGTTATAATAGAGAGCTGGTTTGTTCTATGCTAAGCAGCGCCGTATTCCAGAAGACTTCACCTCGGTCTCTGGGCTGGAATACGGGGCGTTCCGGTTTCTCTGAGCCGGGGTGCCACAATGGAGAAGATCAGAAGCACCTTGACGACTGCACATATCTCTGGGCTGGAATAGGCTGAATCAGGAATGGTGAGCTAATCATATTTACAAAAACAAAATAGGCCGAGTTCGTACCAGCTTTTCTCCATCTCAATCATTTCATCATATATCGTCATTATTGCCTTTCACTTTCATGACCGAATGGTGTGAATAATAATAAGAATGCACGTGCATTGGACTAAGCTGGAATCTGCAAACATTTATTCAAAGAAGAAGACAAGGTAATATGGGCTCTCTGTTAGATCAACAATAAAGCATATGAGAGACACTCAACATTTTCATCGTGGTCTTCTCCTTACGGCCCAAAGAAAAGGAAAAGAATTTCAAAGAAACACACTGAAATATTTTTGAAGTTTTTGTTTTTCTGAAGAAAGTAAAAACAAGAACGAGAAAAACTATTTACACGGGAAAGCTCCCAACAAGCAAAAGAAGAACAAGAAATCTTTTTGGGTTTTCTTTTAATACTACAACTAAATTAAATTAGAAAGAAAAACTAAAAATAAGCGAGAACTATTTTTTTGGATTTTCTAAAAGTTTTTCAAACACACAAGAAGAAAGCGAGAAAAAGAAATAATCTAATATGGATAATACAATGAAAAAGTATGAACACCGACAACTGAAATGAGTGTGTGAACATGAATGTAATGTCGGTGAGAAATACATACTCCCCCAAGCTTAGGCTTTTTCCTAAGTTGGTCTAGGGTCACGGCTGGCCTGGATAGTATCCAAAATCATAGTTGGGATTGTACTGAGCTGCTGCTGCCACTGCCTGAAGGGCTGCAGCGTGGAGGCGAGCGGCCTCCCCATCTCTCTCATACTCGTCTGCCTCCTCTCTAGTTATAAAGTATCTCCATTTTACTTGAAAGTTAAAGAAGGCGGGAGCGGGAAGCGTAACATAGAAGACACGCTCCCTGTCAAAGATTAGTCGGTACCGGAGGGACTGTTCGTTCCTCTAAAGAAACTGGTGCCGTACCATAGCATTATAATCAAGGAAAGAAGGTGGTAACTCAATGTCATTTTCCCTTATGGGTACCCCAAGATAATTAGCTAACTGGGTGGCATAAATCCCACCAAAGAAATCTCCATCTTTAGCATTATTATGTAACCTCCTTGCAATAATAGCCCCCAAGTTATATCGTTTATCACCCATTACCGCACACTTGAGGACACTAAGATCTGATGCACAAAGGTGGCTATGATCATGTTTACCATTAATGCATCTACCTATAAAGAGAGCAAAATAATGTATAGCAGGAAAGTGAATGCTCCCTATAGTAGCTTGTGTTACATTTCAAGTTTCTCCCCTCGTGATGCTAGCAAGGAAATCAGAACAATCAATTTTACAAGGCTCACTATAAATGCCCCATTGTGGAATTTTGCATGCAACACTAAAATCTTCTAGGTCCATGGTATAAGATTTATCATAAACATCAAATAGAACAGAATGAGTATTGCGCTGGGACGTAAACTTAAATCTTCGCACAAATGAAACAGTGAGGTGATAGTACTGCCGACAATTATCTGACACGAAGTCTTCAAGGCCAGCATTTTGTACATATGCATCAAATTCCTCCTTAAAACCAGCATGAACCATGAACTGATTTGATGGTTCCCTCGGTGGTTCAACGTTTGGCTCACGTATTGCAAGTCTTGGGGCCTTCTTCGTCGAGGAACCCCCTTCGTATATCTTCCTAAACATTTTTCTTCCTCTGAATTTTTTTTGAAATTTTTAGTGCCTCAAAATAAAAGTGAACAAAACTCAACAAGATTGATAGCAACTACACCCACAAGTGTCTAGAGGCTATATCATGCATCAAAACTACCTTGGACCATATAAATTTGACATGCAAGCTCAAGAACAAGGTCACCACAGCAGCAAAAATTTGCAATATATAAAGCACTAGAACAAAACCTAATTGGACCATTGGAGGAGTCACATACCGAAGAATAATCCGCCAAAACAGTTTTGCGAATGGAGCTTTGAGCAAGGAGATCGAAAATGGCAACAAAATGAGCTAGAACACGGGTTTTGAGCAACGGGATGATTTTTTCTGGAGGAACACAAAGTGGATGGGTGCTGGAATGAGTGAGGGGGACCCACGTGGGGCCCACAAGCCACCCAAGAGCGCCTAGGGGGGTGGGCGCGCCCTGTGGGCTTGTGGCCCACTGGTGTTGCCCCCTGGTGTGTTTTCAGTGCCAGAAATTCTTAAATATTCAATAAAAAATCATACTAAATTTTCAGGGCATTTGGAGAACTTTTATTTTCGGGGCATTTTTTAATGCACGGATAATTCAGAAAATAGGCAAATAATAGTATTTTTGCTTTATTTATTCTAAATAACAGAAAGTAAAAAGTGGGTACAGAAAGCTATGCTTTCTAAATTCATCCATCTCATGCCCATCAAAAGGAATCCATTAACAAGGTTGATCAAGTCTTATTAACAAACTTCCTCCGAATGACATGAAACCGGAGAATTTTCGATTAACACTAGGTTACCTCAACGGGGATATGCATGTCCCCAACAATAAGAATATCATATTTCTTTTTGATAGTAGGAATAGGGAATTCAAAACGTCCAATAGCAATAGTTGAAAATTTTCCAATAGAATTGATGCTATTAACTTGAGGTTGTTTCTTTGGAAAATGCATCGTATGCTCATTACCATTAACATGAAAAGTGACATTGCCCTTGTTGCAATCAATAACAGCCCCGGCAGTATTCAAAAAGGGTCTACCAAGGATGATCGACATACTGTCGTCCTCGGGTATATCAAGAATAACAAGGTCCGTTTAAATAGTAACATCTGCAACTACGACAAGCACATTCTCACAAACACCGATGGGTATAGCAGTTGATTTATTGGCCATTTGCAAAGAGATTTCAGTTGGTGTCAACTTATTCAAATCAAGTCTACGATATAAAGAGAAGGGCATAACACTAACACCAGCTCCCAGATCAGATAAAGTAGTTTTAACATAGTTTCTTTTAATGGAGCATGGTATAGTTGGTATTCCAGGATCTCCTAGTTTCTTTGGTATTCAACCCTTAAAAGTGTAATTAGCAAGCATAGTGGAAATTTCAGCTTCCGGTATCTTTCTTTTATTTGTAACAATATCTTTCATATACTTAGCATAAGGAGACATTTTCAGAATATCAGTCAAACGCATACGCAAAAAGACAGGTCTAAGCATTTCAACAAAGCGCTCAAAATCCTCATCATCCTTTTTCTTGGATGGTTTAGGAGGAAAGGGCATGGGTTTCTGAACCCATGGTTCTCTTTCTTTACCATGTTTCCTAGCAATGAAGTCTCTCTTATCATATCTTTTATTCTTAGGTTGTGGATTATCAAGATCAACAGCAGGTTCAATCTCCACATCATTATCATTACTAGGTTGAGCATCAACATGAAAATCATCATTAACATTGTCACTAGGTTCATGTTCATCACCAGATTGTGTCTCAGTATCAGAAATAGAAATACCATTTGGATTCTCAGGTGTGTATACAACTGGTCCACTAGAAGCATACAAAGTCCTATCAGTTTTCTTTTTATTTTTATTACTAGGACTAGGTGCATCAATATTAATTCTCTGAGAATCTTGTTCAATTCTCTTAGGATGGCCCTCAGGATACAAAGGTTCCTAAGTCATTTTACCACCTCTAGTCATAACTCGAACAGCATGATCATTGTTCTTATTATTCATCTCATTAAGCAAATCTTTTGTTCCTTGAGAACTTGTTCTACTTGAGTTTTTACCATGGAAGCATATTTACTAATAATTTTGAGATCATTAATGGTTCTACACATGTAGTCTCCCAAGCAGTAAAGCATATAAGCATTTCGTTTCAATTGTCTACTAACATAAGCATTGAAATTTTCTTGTTTAACAATAAAGTTATCAAATTCATCCAAGCATTGACTAGCAGACTTATTATGAGGAATATCACCTTCATCAAATCTATAGAGAGAATTTACCTCTACTACCTGTGTCGGAATATTGAGACCATGTATTTCTTCAACAGTTGGTAAATTCTTAACATCTTTAGCTTTAATACCCTTTTCTTTCATAGATTTCTTTGGCTCTTGCATATCTTCAGGACTGAGAAATATAATACCTCTTTTCTTCGGAGTTGGCTTAGGAGGTGGTTCAGGAAGATTCCAATCATTATCATTACTCAATACATTATTCAATACTTCAGCTTGTTCAATAGTTCGTTCCCTGAAAACACAGCCAGCACAACTATCTAGGTGGTCCCTAGAAGGATTGGTTAGTCCATTATAAAAGATATCAAGTATTTCATTTTTCTTGAGAGGTGTCGGTGCAAGAAACCCTGGGTCTGTTGCCCAGACCGTGCACAGGCCTAAAAGGGCTATGTTACGGCATCCAAGACCAAGACACTATTAAGGAGAAACCTCCCTTGCCGGGCAGGCGAGCCTGGCGAGGACGAGGTGGCCCCGAAGACAACCCTCAAGACCGTTCCGGCAGGCCTGCCGGGCACTACCGAAACAAACTACCCAGCCAAGGCTTCACCGTTCCACCTCACACCGACGCAAGTCATCGATCAATGTGGTGTCAAGCCCCCAAGTGACTAAGTGGCAGTTATGCGACACATGGCAGCCACTTCCAGAGGAAACCACCTCCAAATGACACCCGTCCGAGGACGTGTCAAGCAGGCAGGCAAAAAGTTGGCCAAACAGCTCGCCAAGGCTTGCCGAGGAGGCTATGATGTGACACTAAGTGGCGCATTTAACGCGCTCTGCTCTGTGTGCAGAGTTAGGTATGATAGCAATGTTTGCTATCTAATCAGCACACAATGACTGATTTGCCACCGTGGTAACCTCTTGATCTATAAAAGGAGGGCCATGGTAACCAGAAAAAGGGTTCGGAACCTTGTACACTTGTACGCGCATAGCTGCTCTCGCCCCGAGGCAACCCTGCCAGGTAAGAGCATTGCATTTCCACCACCACAATCCACCATCAATCCACCAAAGTAGGAGTAGGGTTTTACGCCTCGCGGCGGCCCGAACCTGGGTAAAACTACCCGTGTGATCTCTACCATGCTGCGCTACGGTCCTCCGCTCTTTGTGCAATGCGCTCAGCCCCCCTGCCGAACCAAAAGGGGCTAATGGCCCCATAGGTGGCCATGATTTCCCATGACATCTTTGGCGCGCAAGGTAGGGGCAGCACTTGCGCGAACCCGAGAAGCGTACGCAGCGCATCATCTTCATCGACGATTCCATCATTCATGGTGCCCAAAAAGAAGCCCGGTGCAGCAGCCCACCCATCCACTTCAAAGGCCCCGCTGCACGCGGCCACCGATGCCGCGGAGGCCACGAGGCCGCACGGGGACATGGACACGGCAGGAGGCGTGGCCGGCGCAGGCGGCATCGCCACCGCCTCCCTTGTGGTGGAAGTAAGAGCAGAAGGCGCCGGGGAAGTACAACACCAACAGCATCCCGATGGCCACGCTCCACATGGTACGGGTGGAGAAATCATTCTGTCCGCACCTCTCTACCCGGCCGAAAGGCACAACGACAACGGCGGCTCTTGCTCTGGGGCGAATTGCAACCCTCCGGTCGCTCTCGCTACGGGCGCGACCACGAGGCGTGCGCCAGTCCCGGAGTGGACCAGCCCAGTCTATGCACCGAACGGAGCCACTGACCCTCAAGCGCCTCCACCTCGTTACCCCACCATCGTGGCCACGGGCTCACGACAGCAAGAACATGGTGCAGCTACTGCTTGCACCGTAAGGAGCCAGGCGACGCCACAATCTACGTCATCATCCATGCCGAGCACCGCTTCGGAGGCTATAGCGCGGGGCCAGCTACTGTTGAGATTTCCACCGGCAGCCGATCAGATGGATGAGTGGAGAGCCACCATTCAGAGCCTGATTGGTTTTGCCGAAGCGGGGGGATCACAGTGAGCTAGCCCGCCACGGCCTTCCAATGCGACGACAATGGCACGCGCAGCTGGCCATGCCGAGGGGGGCACCCCCACAGTGCAGTCCCCTCCGCGGCAGCCTGCACAAAGGCCAGGTCCAATGCCACACGATCAAGAACCCGACGACGTCTCGATGGCTTCATATTGCCCTCGAGCGCATCAAGACCAGAGGCAAGCCCAGGAAGATAGGCGGGGGGAAGGCGCGTGCGTCACCGTCGAGCAACGCCGCGACACCCGCCGCCAGTTTGATCGGCGCAACGGGCCCGACGTCGACGAGCCTGCGCTCGGTGAGGGTGGGTACCTACCTTTCGAGGTTGGGTGCCCCGCTTTCACTCATGAGCTGCGGCAAGTCCGTTGGCCATCTTCCCACACATTCAAGCCGGAGATACCAGAGAAGTACGACGGAAGATTGAACCCGGCAGAGTTCCTTAGCATCTACACCATTGTTGTTCAGGCTGCCAGGGGAAGAGACGAGAAGGTGTTCACCAACTACTTCCCTTTGGCACTCAAGCCAAACATGAGGTCTTGGCTGATGCACCTGCCGGAGAACTCCATTTCAACTTGGGCTGACCTGTGCCATGAGTTTGTTGGCGCCTTCACGGGTGGCCATCAAGAACCAGGGCGGCCCAGCGATCTGCAACTCCTCCCGCAGAAGGAAGGGGAGACCCTGCAGAAGTATATGCAAAGGTTCAGCCGAGTGCACAGGAACATCCCAGACATCCACCCAGCAGTCGTGATAGCTGCATTCCAGTCCAACGTGCGAAACCGCCGTATACGTTCCAAAATGAACGTGTGGCTGCCCCGGACTGTGAATGAGTTATACACTCTAGTGGATAAGTGTGCTCGCATAGAGGAGAGAAGGCGACTTCCCGGCGAAGAGGACAGTGTCGGCATCGATTCAGACGATGACAATGATGCCACCAGCCAGAAGAAGAACAAGAAACGCAATAAGAAGCAGAAGGAGAAAGTTGTGATGGCGGTCGAAGGGTCAAGCACACCCAGTACCGGCAACAAGGTCAAGGCCGAAACACCCGGCAAGGAGGTTCCCACGTGCACTGACTGCCGGGCGGCTGCGGTTGCCGAGAAGGCCTGGAAGGGTGAGGGGCCGTATTGCAAGATCCATAGGACCAAGGGCCACGACCTTCAAGAGTGCCATCAGGTTGAGCAGCTCGTCAAGAAGCAGAGGGCTGAGTACGAGAAGCGAGATAAGGAGAAGAATTAGAATGGTGTTGGCGGGAAGGGCCGTGGCGGCGGAGTAAGCCGCCCCGGCAAGGCTCATCAGGATCAAGGGAAACCCGCCAGAGGCCGTGAGAAGAAGGATTGCAGTGATGAGACCGATGAGGGAGATGAAGAGGAAACCAGCGAGCAGGAGTTCGAGAAAGCCACTGACGCCTTGTGCGTTGACGGGGGTGCATCTCTGCACTCCTCTCACAGCCAACTTAAACAGTGGGCGCGTGAAGTCAACACCATGGAGCCAGTGGCAGATTCTCGGAAGCCGCTCAAATGGTCTCGCACGCCCATCATCTTTGACGAAGAGGATCACCCTGATCGCACCACTGCGGTAGGGTGCTTGACGTTGTTGGTCTCACCAACGATATGCAACCTCAAGGTCACAAAGATGTTGGTTGACGGCGGGGCTGGGTTGAATCTGATATCTCCAAAGGTCCTCAGCAAACTTCAGATAGCAGATGAGGAGCTCAAGGTTACTGGTACGTTCCAAGGAATCAACCCCGGTAGGAGTCATCCTAAAGGAAAGATCACGCTGCCGGTGACGTTCGGGGGGGAGCTAAACTACTGGACTGAGAAGATCGTGTTTGACGTGGTTAACCTCCCCTTGCTGTACAATGGAATCCTTGGTCGCCCAGCTCTGGCCAAGTTCATGGCGGCATCCCACTATGCCTACAACACCTTGAAGATGCCATGGCCGATAGGAGTCATTTCCATTCCGTCAGATCAAAAAGATGCAGTCATATGCGTGGACAAGATGTATCGGGAAGCAGTCGCGGCAGAGGCTGCAGAAGCCAGTATTCCCGCCAATCAGAGTAAGAAAATGAAGAGAGCTAGCAAGGATGCCAGCAAGGAATCCGAGAAGCGTGCCTCTCCGGAGTGCGCTGTGCTTGTCGATGACTTGCCGGACAGTTCCAACAGCAAGAGATCCAAAGCTGTTGCGCCTGCTGTGAAGAAGGTCCCGGCAGGGCTGGCTGGCACTGATGGTACCTTCACTATCAGCGCCACCCTCAATGACAAATAGGAAAGCGCGTTTGTTGCCTTCCTGCGGGCGAATGTCGATGTGTTTGCCTGGCAACCATCTGATATCCCCGGTGTTCCCATGGAGGTAATCGAGCACCACCTTGTTGTCTGCCCTCATGCCTGACCCGTCAAGCACAAGGTACGAAAGCAAGCTTTGGAGTGGCAATAGTTCATTCTCGATGAGATCAAGAAACTTGAAGCAGCTGGTTTGGTTAGGGGGTGTTGCACCCCACATGGTTGGCAAATCCAGTGGTGGTGCGCAAGGCGAATGGGAAATGAGGGCTTTTCATAGATTTTACGGATCTGAACAAGGCATGCCCGAAGGACCCATTCCCCTTGCCGCGCATCGACCAGATTGTGGATTCCACTTTCGGGTGCGACCTGCTTTCCTTTCTGGACGCCTACTCCGGGTACCACCAGATCTTCATGTCCAAGGAAGACGAGGAGAAAACCGCGTTCATAACTCCATGCGGCACATATTGCTTTGTATGGATGCCCTTCGGGCTGAAGAGTGCCGGATCCACCTTTGCAAGAGCAGTACAGATAGGCTTTGAGTCCCATCTGCACAGAAACATTGAGGCTTACATGGATGATATTGTGGTCAAGACCAAGGACAGATCAACCCTCATCCAGGATTTGGAAGAAACCTTTGCCAATCTGCGTAAAATCAACTTGAAGCTGACCCGGAGAAGTGTGTGTTTGGCGTCCCCTCCGGTAAGCTACTTGGTTTCTTTGTGTCTCATCGAGGGATAGAGGCCAACCCCGACAAGATCAAGGCTATCGAGCAGATTCAAGCACCAAAGACAGTCAAGGACGTGAGGCATTTGACAGGATGTGTGGCTGCACTGAGCAGGTTCATTTCCAAGTCTGCCGAGCGCGCCCAGCCGTTTTTCAAAATCTTGAAGAAGGCAGGGCCCATGAAATGGACCCCAGAAGCAGATGCTACACTGCAAGATTTGAAGACCTATCTTTCCTCTGTGCCCACCTTGGTCGCTCCCAAACCACAAGAGTCGTTGCTGCTATACTTGGCGGCAACCAATCAAGTGGTTAGTGCAGCACTAGTGGCGCAGTGGGAAGTGGATGACGCGGCAACTACAGCCACTGTTACCTTTGGAGGAGAAAGTGGAACTGTCCCGACAAGGCCAGAGTCAGTTCAGAGCGAAGAAAGGCAGAACAGCGGAAGCAGTTCTCTGGTCACGGCAAACAAGAAAGTGGTGCAGTGCCCAGTATACTTCGTTAGCTCCCTGTTACAGGGGGCTACGTCGAGCTACTCTGGAGTGCAAAAGTTAATTTTTGGCCTCGTCATGGCCTCAAGGAAGCTGCGCCACTACTTCCAAGCCCACGAGATCACAGTTGTCACCTGTTTCCCCTTGCAACACATACTCCGAAACCCTGAGGCCACCGGCAGGATTGTGGAATGGGCTTTGGAGTTGTCCAGCTTTGGTTTGAAGTTTGAAAGCACGTCAACCATTCAGAGAAGAGCACTAGCAGAATTCATCGCAGAGTAAAAACCAACTCCTCATGAAGAGGTGTTGGAGACAGTTATTCCCAGCAAGGAAGCGCCCCAAGATTGGATCATGTATTTCGATGGTGCCTTCTCCCTACAAGGTGCAGGGGCTAGCGTGCTTCTTGTTGGTCCCACTGGGGAGCACCTTAAGTACGTCGTCCAGATGCACTTTCCCCGGGATAAGGCTACCAACAATACTGCAGAGTATGAAGGGCTCCTTGCCGGCCTCAGAATTGCAACAGAACTGGGAATCAAGAAGCTGATCATCCGCGGAGATTCATAGCTTGTGGTGAGAGAAGTCAACAAGGATTACCAAAGTCCATTGATGGAGGCATACATTGAGGAAGTGAGAAAGTTGGAGGAGCGCTTTAACGGATTACAAACAGAGCACGTACCCTGTGTGGAAAACAGCATCGCTAATCATCTGTCGAAGTGCGCTGCACAAAAGCTCCCTGTGGAACCAGGGACTTTTGTTCTCCATCTGACTCAATCCTCCGTATCCCCGGCAACAATGGCTAGAAAGAGGAGGAAACTGGACTCCGGCAAGCCTCACCCGGCAGGACCTCCCGAGGCCCCCGGCAGAGAGCTTGGCGGGAACAACTTCCCTTCGATCAGCGAGCTGCACCATCCCGCCAGACCACCGGTCCTTGCGGTCGAGAAGTGCGCTCCTGCGAATGAGGACATGCCGTTGGTCCTTGTTGCTGAGCCTCTGGCCCCAACTTGGGTACGACACATAGTCCATTTCCTCCAAACTGGAGAACTCCCCGAAGAGCAAGAAGAAGCTGAAAGAGTAGCCCGGAGGGCCAGTATGTACCAGTTCGTCGATGACACACTATACAGAAGGGGGCCCAACGGTGTGAAATTGAAGTGCATTTGCCAAGAGGAAGGAAAGGAACTGTTGGCAGAGATACACAAAGGCATGTGCGGCTCACACATTGGATCAAGGGCCCTTGTTGGAAGAGCCTTCCGGCAAAGTTTCTATTGGCCCACGGCCCTCCAAGATGCAGTTGAGCTCGTCGCCAAATGTGAAGCCTGCCAGTTCCATTCCAAGAACATTCATCAGCCTGCGCAAGCTCTTCAGATGATCCCTTTATCATGGCCCTTCTCGGTCTGGGGTTCATTATCTTGGGCCCCTTCTCCCATGCTACCGGGGAATTTGAGTTCTTGTTCGTCGCTATCGACAAGTTCACAAAGTGGCCAGAGGTGGAGCCCGTGAGAAAGGTGACTGCCCAGTCAGCTATCAAGTTCTTGAAAGGATTGGTGTGCCGCTTCGGAGTCCCTGCCCAGATCATCACCGACAATGGCACCCAGTTCACGAGCCGCGCCTTCATGCAATATGTTCATACCCTCGGACGCAAGATCTTGTTCGCCTCTGTTGCCCATCCCAGAAGCAACGAACAAGCCGAGAGGGTGAACGCTGAAGTGTTGTGGGGCATCAAGACAAGAACTTTTGATAGACTGCAGAAGTATGGCAGGCGATGGATCGATGAGCTGCCAGTGGTTCTTTGGTCCCACAGAACGACACCAAATGGAGCTATCGGGCAGACTCCATTTTCCTTAGTCTATGGGGCAGAAGCAGTTATCCCCACGGAACTCATATTCGGGTCTCCTCGAGTGCTTGCCTACGATGAAGTAGCGCAGGAATGGCACCGGCATGACGATGTTGTGCTACTTGAGGAGAACCGTCTCCGGGCCGCTACGCGTGCTGCACGCTACCAGCAAGCCCTGCGTCGCTATCACAGCCGCAGGGTTCGTGCCCGAGGTTTTGAGGAAGGCGACCTTGTCCTTAGGCGTGTTCAGTCCGCCAAGGGTACAAACAAGTTGACGCCGAAGTGAGAAGGCCCTTACCGGGTAGTACGAGTCACCAAACCTGGTGCAGTCCATCTGGAGACCAGAGATGGCATTCAATTGCAAAACTCATGGAACATTGAGCATCTCCGTAAGTTCTACCCGTAAGGCGCGGCTGTCGGGCCCTGCCCGACAGCCACCCTTTTGTACAGGCCTTGCCTCTGTTGCATGTAACCCCTTGTACAAAGCCAGGCGCAGACCCTGAGCAACAGAAATAAATGAAGCGCTGGGGGGCCCCCAAAACTTGCATGCATGCATAAGCATATCATGAGCATAGCATGATCATGTAGATGAGGTCGCATGAGGCATTGTTTTCATCTGCATTAAGTTGCAGGGTTCTTGCCGTCAACTTGGTCCCAAGGGAGAAGAACTGAAGACAAGCCTACGTGACGATCCCTGGCAAGCCAAACAGATTAGTTCTCTTCTTTTCCTTACGTGTTCTGTAAGCAGAAACTTGTGCATATGAAAACCTCGCCACCTTCGAAACTTAGGTGCTCCCATCCTTTAAATCTAACGTTGCCTCGGTCAGGATGGTCGGAGTGGCCTTTGATGGAGAAGGCTTGGCGGGGGGCTGGTACCTCTTTGCAATTTGTGCCCGGTAGGCTTAGCTTCACGGCAACAATTCGGGGGTACCGGCATGATAGCTTGCCGGAACTAACTTGTTTACTTGAACGTATAGAGGCATTTCACCTCTGCATGAGTATGACACATGCAGAAGTGCTCGGCAAAGCTTGTCTTTTTCATTAATATGCAGATGAACAAGTACAGATCTTACAGAACACTAACAAGGATAAAGAAGATTACATTATTTAGACTACAGTTTGGCAAGTGCCTACATGTTTTAGATTGAAAAAAGATAAGTGCCCCGTGATGCTCTTTCTTGCCATCCTTCTCCTAGGCACTACGGTAGAAGGTGAAGAAGGTAAAAGGAGCACCTGGGAAGAAGCCCAGCCTGACTCTGTCAGGCTCCTTGTCAAGGGGCCCAACAGGAGCAGGAGGATGCGGGCAAAGGTGATGGTGAAGAGAGCGGCAGGGACGACCCGCCAACCACCGCCACCAGGGCCAGCAGGGCACGGCAGGGCAAACGGAGCTGCAGCCCGCGAGGAAGCCTGCCGGAGCCCAGCTGGAATGCTGCTGGAGGAGCGTGGAGCACCACCCCCACCTCTGCATCCAACTCCCCAGGGAATCTCCTTGCCGGGGACGGGATGCAGGTGCAGATAGTGGTGCTCCCACCTAACGGTGAAGGTGCGATTGATGATCAGTCGGAGTCAAAGTCGCCGTCCTCCCCATTGGCGCCGTCGTCATCATCGGCACTGTCCTCCTTGTCGCTGTCACACGAGGAGGAGCTTTCGTCATCGGTTGAGCTCTCCGCGCAGCACCCTAAGCAAGCACCCGAGCACCCAAAGACCTTGATGGAGAGCAGGTCGGCCTCCATTAGTTTGAAATGGAGGACGTGCCCCTCCGACAAGCTATGGGCGCGTGCAAAGGTCTTCCAGCCGCGTCGGAAGAGCATGACGTAAGGGGCGGGGGAAACCACATCCACCCGCATGCTGCCATTCCCGCAGCCCCTCATGTGCAGCTTCAATGAGCGCAGTTGCTCAAGCTCCATCGCCCTTGCAAATGGAGTGGGGAGACGAAGAGGGCCACGTGGAGGCTTGTACAGTCTGATGATGAACTCCAGAGGTTGATCTCCAACATGTTCTTCCACCGGGGGAGGGGCGGCCGGCGGGGGTACAACCATAGCACCGCCCCATCCCCCTCTGCCTTGGGCGCCATGATGACCTCGACCTCGCTCCCTCCCACCTCCTCTCGTGGCGGGCTCCGCCCCACATTTTCGGAGGGGGAAGGAAGGCGCTGTCGAGCAGAAGTTCTCATCGTCGTCGCTGGAGCAGCACCATGTCCTCGACCTCTCGCCATGACGGGGGAGAACTGCTGCAGGAACAGAAGGAGAAGGGACTGTGGGGAAACACTTTACCCCATGCTCCCCTTTTTATAGGCGAACGGGGCAGGGGGCAGGATTCCTCCGTGAAGGCATCCGCCCCGCTCGGCCAGTCCGGCTCCTCCTCGCCACTAACGGCTCGAGAAATCAAGGCCGACCCCCTGCACCAATCTGCGATGCCTGGCTTTCTTCCACGGCGCTCATTCCCGCACCCTCTGCATCCGCCACCAACCTTGCGCAGTGCATGCGATACACGTCGCGGAAGCACTCGAGGCGGGAAGAATAATGGGATGACGGTTACCGCCCCGTGAACGTGGGAAGTGGACACCCCGCAGATCATGGCCCATTATCCGCCCCACCACAATTGGCGTTACGCGACGGGCGGAAGAACAGGAAACTGACCTGGGCTCAGGTTAATGAAGAAGCAAAGAAGATCTCAAAAGACAAAGCAACTGCTACCCTCTTGCCTATGCACTGGAAAGGGGCCTACCCCAATGACGCCCTGCAGTGCGTTTGGGCCAGGCCCAGGGGTTCCTGTCGGTGCTACAAACCCTGGGTCTGGTGCCTAGACCATGCACAGGCCTAAAAGGGCTAAGTTACGGCATCCAAGACCAAGACACTGTTAAGGAGAAACCTCCCTTGCCGGGTAGGCGAGCCTGGCGAGGACGAGGTGGCCCCAAAGAAAAGCCTCAAGACCATCCCGGCAGGCCTGTCGGGCACTACCGAAGCAAACTACCCCGCCAAGGCTTCACCGTTCAACCTCAGAGTGACGCAAGTCATCGATCGGTGCAGTGTCAAGCCCCCAAGTGACTAAGTGGTAGATATGCGACACATGGTAGCCACTTCTAGAGGAAACCACCTCCAAATGACACCCGTCCGGGGACGTGTCAAGTAGGCAGGCGAAAAGGTGGCCAAACAGCCCGGCAAGGTTTGTCGGGGAGGCTACGTTGTGACACTAAGCGACGCATTTAATGCGCTCTGCTCTGCCTGCAGAGTTAGGTATGATAGCACTGTTTGCTATCTAATCAGCACACAATGACTGATTTGCCACTCTGGTAACCCCTTGATCTATAAAAGGATGGCCATGGCAACCAGAAAAATGGTTCGGAACCTTGTACACTCCTACGCGCGTAGCTGCTCTCGCCCCGATGCAACCCAGCCGGGCAAGAGCGCTGCGTTTCCACCACCACAATCCACCATCAATCCACCAAACCAGGAGTAGGGGTTTACGCCTCGCGGCAGCCCGAACCTGGGTAAAACTGTCCGTGTGATCTCTGTCGCGCTCAGCCCCCCTGCCGAACCAAAAGGGGCCGATGGCCCCATAGGTGGCCTTGATTTCCCACGACAAGAGGATGATCAGGCAAAGCATTAAGTAATTGGAGAAGCCTCCCCCAAGCTTGTGGGAGACTCCCTTCTTCAATTTGCACAAAGTTAAATATTTCCTGTAAAGCAGCTTGTTTCTTATGGGCAGGAAAATATTTTTCAGAGAAGTAATATATCATATCCTGGGGACTATGCACACAACCAGGAGCAAGAGAATTAAACCATATCTTAGCATCACCCTTTAAAGAGAAAGGAAACAACTTAAGAATATAGTAGTAACGAATTTTCTCCTCTTGAGCAAATAGGGTGGCTATATCATTCAATTTGGTAAGGTGTGCCACAACAGTTTTAGATTCATAACCATGGAAAGAATCAGATTCAACCAAAGTAATTAACTCAGGATCGACAAAATAATCCTTATGAGTAACAAAGATAGGTGAAGTAGCAAACTTAGGATCATATTGCATTCTAGCATTCAAAGATTTTCTTTCCACTTGCATAGTAATTTCTTAAGATCATCTATATCTTTACAAGCAAGAAAGTCCCTAGCTACTTCTCCATCCATAACATAACCCTCGGGTATATCAGGCAATTCATATCTAGGAGAGCTAGGTCTAGCAGGTGTCTCAAAGTGTTCAGTTTCAATAATTTTATCAGTTTTAGAAATATCATCAGTTTCAGCATTAACTCTATCAAGTTGTTCATCAAGAAATTCACCCAGTGGCACAGTTTTATCAAGCAAAGCAGTAGTATCATCATAAGCATCATGCATAGTAGAAGTAGCATCATCAATTACTTGTGACATAACAGAATTAATCGCAGGTGGTGGTGTCGCAAGCTTACTCAAAACAGAAGGTGAATCAAGTGCAGAGCTTGATGGCAGTTCCTTACCTCCCCTCGTAGTGGAGGGAAAAATCTTGGTTTTTTATCTTTCAGATTCCTCATAGTGATCAACAGATATAAATCCCAAGTGACTCAGAGAATAGAGCTATGCTCCCTGGGAACGGCGCCAGAAAAAGTTCTTGATAACCCACAAGTATAGGGGATCGCAATAGTTTTCGATGGTAGAGTATTCAACGCAAATTTATTGATTCGACACAAGGGGAGCCAAAGATATTCCCAAATATTAGCAGCTGAGTAGTCAATTCGACCATACCTGAAAGACTTAATAGCTGCAGCAATGTAGTATGGAAATAACGGTAACGGTGGCAAAAGCAACAGTAGCAGTTTTGTGATGATTGTAACAGTAGCAACGGAAAAGTAACTTAGCAAAGATCAATATGTGAAAAGCTCATAGGCAACGGATCAGTGATGGATAATTATGTCGGATGGCATTCATCATGCAACAGTTATAACCTAGGGTGACACAGAACTAGCTCCAATTCATCAATATAATGTCGGCATGTATTCCGTATATAGTCATACGTGCTTATGGAAAAGAACTTGCACGACATCTTTTGTCCTACCCTCCCGTGGTAGCGGGGTCCTAATAGAAACTAATGGATATTAAGGGCTCCTTTTAATAGAGAACCGGACCAAAGCATTAGCACTTAGTGAATACATGAACTCGTCAAACTACGGTAATCACCGGAAAGAATCCCAATTATTGTCACCTTGGGGTATGCGGATCATAACACGTAATAGGTGTCTACAACTTGCAAGATATGATCAAGAACACAAATATATTCAAGAAAACATAATAGGTTTAGATCTGAAATCATGGCACTCGGGCCCTATTGACAAGCATTAAGCATAGCAAAGTCATCGCAACATCAATCTCAGAACATAGTGGATACTAGGGATCAAACCCTAACAAAACTAACTCGATTACATGATAAATCTCGTCCAACCCATCACCGTCCTGCAAGCCTATGATGGAATTACTCACGCACAGCGATGAGCGTCATGAAATTAGTTATGGAGGAAGGTTGGTGATGATGATGACGACGAATCCCCCTCTCCGGAGCCCCGAATGGACTCCAGATCTGCCCTCCCGATGAAGAATAGGAGGTGGCAGCGGCTCCATATTGTAAAACGCGATGAATCCTTCTCTCTAATTTTTTTCTCCCTGAATAGGGTTATATGGAGTTGGAGTTGAGGTCGGAGGGGCTCCAGGGTCCCCACAAGCCTGCAGGGCGCGCCCCCAGGGCTTGTGGCCTCTGGGTGGCCCCCCTCTGGTTGACTCTTTGGCCAATATTTTTTATATATTCCAAAACTATTCTCCGTAAATTTTCAGGTCAATCCGAGAACTTTTATTTCTGCACAAAAATAACACCATTGCAATTCTGCTGAAAACAGCGTCAGTCCGGGTTAGTTCCATTCAAATCATGCAAATTAGAGTCCAAAACAAGGGCAAAAGAGTTTGGAAAAGTAGATACGATGGAGACGTATCAACTGGCGAGCCACCGCCTCCAGGTCGTTCACCTGTGGTCCCCGACCATCAACTCCTACGGATCAAATTATCACGCAAGCTGACTAATCCTACAAAGGTGCGCTCCACCACGTACCTGGTACCCGCGCATGCATCAATCGTGCGCCTATTGGTTTATTTGTTTACCGTGCCTTACGTAACGCTCATGTTTGCGAGATAGCGAGAGACCCACTATGTGCGTGCGCCTCTTCTCTTTGTATATGTACTCCAGCATTTGTCTGGTGTCCAGAAAATAATACTGTAATAACTAGCAATGTGCCAGTGCGTTGCAACGCATCAAAAGTAGAGTAATACATATTCACCAATTTGAAAGAAAACAGTCTAGTTTTGATATACATATATCACTAAAAATATCTTTTGTTTCACTCAAAATATATTCCTTTGGCTATTTTGATGAGATAAGGGAGGAATGTGGTTGGTTTCAAGATTCGAGAAGTGGGATATTGTTGCAAAAAGCCTATGTGTGTGTGTGTGTGTGAGAGAGAGAGAGAGAGAGGGAGAGAGGAGGAGGGTAGAGTGCGTGTGTGACAAAGACACGAAGAGTGGGTGTGTGCGAGAGGTATTACCATAAAATAAGGCGATAGTGTGCGTGTGCACGATCAAGAGGGCGTGTCTCAAGAAGGGACGAAAAATCTACATAGATACAAGGATCAAAAGTGTGCGGTGGATGGACAAACCTATCTAGAGGCTGGTCGATCAATGTTTGTGAGAGAGATACGAGTCAAGGGTGTGAAAGCGAGAGTTTTGTGTGTGTGTGAGAGAGAGATGGTAGTAGGTACGGGGATCCAAAGCTGGAGTTGTGTGTGTGTGTGAGTAAGAGAGAGGGGGGAGAGAGTTTGTCTGATCTGTAAACAAATGAATAATGTCAGTTCTGGAATGGAGATGAAGATGGAAAGGAGACCCCAACAAACGATGTGTGTGCGGGAGAGAGTAATTTTAGTGGTAGGAGTCATATCTAGAAAGATATAGGGTGCGTGAGAGAACCCTGGAGAGAAAGGAAAAGTGAAAGACGAGCGAGAGTGTGTGTGTGGCGGTGAAAAAGAAAGCTTAGGTAGCTATAGTGATACCAGAGAACGGTAGAGACGTGAGAGATAATGAAAACCGTGTAATCAATGAAGATAGAGAGAGTGTGACACTTCTCGAGGGAGACGATGAGAGACCGTGTTTACAAAAAACGGAGAAGCATGTAGTGAGCGTGCGGGTGAGATGGAGAAAAGAGAGTGATAGCTACATGAAGGAGCACGCGAGAGAGACCTAGAGAGAGATGGGCGTGAAATAAGATTCAAATATTTAGTTGTGTGCATAGAAGATGTCAACATAAAAGGGATTCAAATATTTGAATTCCAGATGATGATACATGTAATTCATACTTGAACCAAAATTGATCTATCAAACATGCATACTAATTTGAATTTGCGCACGCGTATGTTATTTAATAGATTGATATTACCGATCCATACATTTGAGCTTAACATAATTTGGTTTCAAAATTTTGAATTCAAAGTTGAACATAATTTGGTTTCAAAAATTTGAATTCAACCTAATGATTTTGAGATCATTGCATTTGTAAATCATATTTTATATATAAAAGAGCAAAATTCTTTGTTGTGCTTTTGAAAGTATATATAAAGAAATGATGTATATAGATTTGTATTCGAATACAAAATGGATCCTGCCCGAAAAAAACACAAAATGGATTCGAATTAAGTTGGCACGGTTAACGTGCACTCTTTTTCTGCAAAAATTTGAACGAAGTGGGGAAACTCGCAGTAACCGCCCAAAACCAAAATCTGCGAGATGGAAATTACTGCCTATCCCTGACACACAAAGCCTATCGGCTCGATTTCTATAGGTTTCGATAGGGGTAGGCTTGTAAATTCACTCAAACATGACATAACCGCCTCCGCCTCTCACCTCCCCGGATTCATACACGGTGGGCACCAAAACACAGTTTCTCCTCGGCCGAAATCGCCTTTCACCTGCCCGATTCATACACGGTGGGTGCCAAAACAAACTCTCCTCGGCCGAAATCTCCGTCAGCAAATATTTGGTGTATGCGAGATTACCGTCCTATCCCCAACCGACTAATATTGCTATGATGTAGGAAATTTTAAACGGGGCCAAGTTTGTAAATTTCCTCGCATTTGAGACAAGCGCACCCTGAAGATATGGTTCCCCCTACCTCTCTCCCTCCATTTCCCCATTCGTACTCCGTGGGCGCCAAAACACCCTCTCCACCGCAGTCTCCTCCGTCCGCCACCCCATCCACTACCGTCCTCCTCCACCATGCCGGAGCTGATACCCCGACGCTGTCGTCCATTACAAGAGATCGACCTCTCTCATCCACGGCTTCGGACCAGGATCCTTGCATCGTGTCCTCTTGCTTCATCCGCGCCGTCGTCCACCTTGTCGAGGCTGCTCGTACGACCATCTCGTCCACCGCGCCGGGATATTTCCCTCGCCGCCACCGTTTGCTTCCACGCCACCGACAGCCATCGCTACCGCGACACCCTCAACGCCTCAGCAGATGCTTACACGGCGCCACACTAGAGGCGGTACTCTTTCGTATCTGCTCAAGTTATTTATCTCAGCAAGAAAATAGATCGCCACTGCTATACTGTGATTTCTTGTCCATCACTTAGAATCTTACTTGTTAGTTGAAAACAAACATTGGTTGAGAAGTTGCCTTTGTCCAGTTTGCACCTTCAGATCCGCCATGGCACGCTCACCACTATACTTGCAATGCTTATGGTTTCCCCCTTTTATATTCCACATTAGCTTAAATGACAGTCGACTGAATTTCAAATTGGGGTCAGTCCATTTTTGGTAGTTCACCGGAGGGAAGGAAGGGACTCGCCGGAGGGCTACCCCATTATCTATCTTAGGGTTTCAGATGGGGATAGTGGTTGTGGGGGGCTGTCGTCGGGCTATGGTGGGGCCTCGCCGGAGGCAAAACTCGACGCGGACGGGGCTGGGGGGTGGGGTTGGCTAGAGGGATGCCCGGGGGCGGCGGAAGACCAAAGGTGGTGGGCGGTTCAGTGGAGGCCGGGGGCTGGTGGTTTAGCCGGCGGCCCGTGCGGTGGTCTGTAGGGGAAGAAAAAGAGGCGAGGAAGAAAAAGGGTTAGGAGACATAGGATCTTCATCCAACCGCCTGAAATGGTCGACTGACCCAAATGACGATAGTCAGGCGACTTGCATGTAGACATTCCCTTTATATTCCGTGTACCATCATCCTAGGTGCTTCGAGACGTGCTAGCACTGCTCCTCAACCCATCAAGCTAAACAACATGCCACTCATAATTCCAAACTTTGTTGCTCAAATATGAATCTGATATGATGCTGATATTACTAAAACAGAGAATGTTTAATTGCTTAGCTAATGGTCCTACTTTACATTCAAAAAGCACGTGCACCACATATAGAGAGAGACAGTAGGGAGTTGCATTCTTTCTGCTCTCTGGTTCATCATGTGTGGGCAACGAACATTTTATTATCCAAAATCTGCTTGCTCTTCTTTAGCATGTTCCTCTTCTGTTCTTCTTTAATAAGTACTCTCTCCGTTCCTAAATATATGTCTTTGTAGAGATTCCTCCATGGACTACATACAGAGCAAAATGAGTGAATCTACACTAAAAAATGTATCTATATACACCCGTATGTGATCCATAGTGGAATCTCTACAAAGACTTATATTTAGGAACAGAGGGAGTATAATACTTGTATAATATGTTCCTTGTAGTGAAGAGGAGCTGGGACATTCGCAGTGTACAGGTCTATTTGATTGCCTGTCATGGACGCTGTCAACTCTTCGTGTTGGTCTGCCCTAATATCCAGGAAATGCTGGGAGCCGTGTCGCCTTTGAGAGTTAGACTGATAGTAATAGTACTGCGCCTTCAGTTGTAGAGAGCTGGTATCCTAAGCCTTTCTAGCCATACCAGCAATACTAGCACATATTTTCTAGCAAGTTCCACTTTCCTGATTTTACCCGTGATGCTTAGGGTTTTCCCATTATATGTGCACTATGATTTGCGTAGGTGCTTTGTGTCCTACTAGCAGCAGTCCACCCTTTGAAGCTAAACAACACACCAATCATAATTCCAAAGCTTAGTTGTTCCAATACGAATGTGACATGATATTCATATTAGTTAATAGACATACATTTAATTGGTCAGCTAATGCTCCAACTTGAGTTTCCAAATGCCTGTGGCCACATAGAGAGAGACAACATGGAATTGAATTTCTTTGGATGCTCTGATTCATCATGGGTGTGCAACCAACATTGTATAGAAAGAAATGGAATCTCCATAATATGCTTCCTCTTCTATTCTTTAAAATGTTCCTCTCATGTTCTTCTTTAATAAGTAAAGTATGTTCCTCGTCAAGAAGGCAAGCAGGGACATCTGCAGTCAACAAGTCTATTTGGACACTTCTGCAAGATGCTTTCAGCAATTCGAGTTGGTCTGTGATAATGTCCAGGAAATGTTGTGAGTTGCGCGGCCTTTGAGAGACTAGACTAATAGTAACAGTAGCGCGCCTTCAGGTGAATAGAGTTAGCCTGTAGGTGATCGATAGGCTTTCGATTAGTAGCGGCAATACAACCCCATATTTTCCAGCCAGTTCCACTTCCCCGATTTATTTATGATGCTTATGGTGTCCCCCTTTTATCGACACTACAATCTGCGTAGTGGCTTTGTGTCGTATTAGCAGCACTCCATCCTTCAAATGAAACTACATGCCACTCATATTTCCAAATCTTACATTTAATTGGTCAGCTAATTTTACTACGTGAGTTTTGAAATGCATGTGTGCCACCTATAGAGACATGTTGGAAACTATTTCTCTGTGCACTCTCGTCGTCATGGTTTCGCAATAAACTTTCAATACAACATATTATGAACCTATCATCTTCCAACTATCCTTACTTCTGGAGCTCCCAACAGGGAGCCTATTTTTTGTGTAGTTGTGCCAGATTATATTATTGTAAGCACCAAATTACAGCACACAAGGGCTCTCTCATCAAAATCTAGTAATAGCACACAAGGGTTTACAAGGACCCCCTATTATATTAGAATATCCTCTGCATTACAAAGATAATCTCACTATTATTTATGTTGCCATGCTTCTCAAATATTGAACAAAATCACAATGAATATGAGAATGCGCATACCAGAAGAGTATCGCGGAATAGTGCAATGACTAACAAACATGGCATCGAGGCATTGAGTTCCATTCTGGATGGAATGAAGCCCACACTCTCGGCACCTACAGAGTCATGTTCAGAATATGATGCTAATGACTATTCTGAGCTCAAGGAGTCAAAGGCAGATGGCCTATCCTGTTCACCCTACAAGGTGTCTATTCTAATTTGGCAAGGTTTTATTGGTTGCACGTAACTTGCGTAAGCTCTGTTGCATTTCTTCTGCTTCCTTGCACTGCCATGTGCTTAGTTTACTCATCATATATGTGAAGTTGCCATGTCCACCCATTATCAATACGCATTCCGTTTGTCATCATACCATGTTTTTCGATTCATATGCTGCTCTTGTGTATCAGACATCCAAATGGAAGAGAGTGATTGCAGAACCTGAAGGAGTAGTAGCAAAGTCCTTGAAAAAGGTGGTGGTACCGCAGAAATCAGACAGCACCCCACTTATATTGGTGATAGAACCAGCACCACAAAACCTAGGATATCACAACTATGTTGCTCGCTGCTTTGCTCTTGTTAGTACCTGTTGTATTGTATTGCTGTACTTACATTCATACTTGGTTGATTATGTGACATCAGTGTGCATGATAACCTGCATATCCACTGTTCTCTCCTAATTATCAGATATATACTAATGCTTACATTAATGTAGAATAAACCCAATGCTTATGAAGAAGTTTAGCTCTACATTGTTCTTGTAAGTATCTGTTGTCCTTTATGACTGGACTTATACTGTCAGCTAATTGTTCATGTACCATCACTTTGCAGCTTATTTTCCCTTGGCATCCATTTTGTACACATCTGATCTATGTTTACTCTTACCAAAATGTTGAATAAAACCAATGCTACTGAAGATGTTTAGCTCTGCATTACTCTAGACGGTACCTTTTGGCTGTATGTTGTACCTACATTTATAGGTAGTTGATTATCTAGCATCACTCTGCATCTTAGCTTAAATAATCTCCATTTGTTCCTATATTATCACTTCTATATTTACTCTTAACAAAATGTAGAATAAAGGCAATGCTTATGAAGAAGACTCTCTGGTAAACTTCTTGAATTGCCCGCCCATCAACATGGTAAAGGGCTTTATAGAGCCGGTCTTCATTACTAACGTATGTTTGTCCTTCTCGAGCCTTCAAACATTGTTGTGTATATTTGGATAGCAATGACTGCAACTGTTGTTTATTTTTGTCGTTTGCATCAAATTGCATGTTTAAAGTTTATTATGAAGTTCATAAACATAAGTTTCTCCTTCTCAATTTCAGTTTTTAGTTGTACAACCTAGTTCCTTATTCATACCATGTAAATTAAACTAAACATAGCAAATGATCTTCCTTGGCACTGCATGTATGCTTGTTGATCTGTAATCCAGTGGTGTGGTCAAACTACCAACTCCAGGACAATGTCATATCCTGCTATGTCTTAACTATGAACAACGCATATTATGTTCATGTTATTTAAATCGTGTCTCTTTATATACCAATCTGAAATGGGATAAATTGACAGTACACTCACCATCGATGCTTATACATTCTGTGGCACTACATCTATGCTTGTGTTCGTGATCTGTAATCCAGTGGTGTGGTGAAGCTGGCCACTCCTGCACAATGCATTTTCCTGCCAAGTCTTAAGTGTGAACATTTTTTATTCTATTGTAATCCAGATCTCTTTGTTTGCCACTAAGAAATGGGATGAATCGACAGCACTGTTGCTTATATGTGCAAAGCATCTTATCTGTCTGCTTTTTTCTCTTTCAGTGTGATATCACTGACGCCAAGTACTGCCATTGATGCTATGCAGCTAGAGTTGGATATAAACGTCAAACAAGTGCAGTCATCAGCTTGCTCAGCTGCTTGCACTGCAGCTCCCAGGCAAGGCTAACCTTTCTTAAACTGTGTTGAAGTGCTGTCGGTTCTGTATATTATTTTAGGCGGCATGTTTATTTGCGCTGGGTGGCGTCCTTTGATGCCCAGTGTATGTAATTTGCTGTCTGGTTGCGCTTTATTATCGCTGGTGGCGAACTTTTATGCCCAGTGCACGTAATATCTAGTAATTTCTTTGTTGTATAGTCTAGGTATATTCTTCATCATGATGCTGTAATTTAATTTTTGTATATGCTGTTGTCGCTCCCTAAAAAGGTCGTAAGCTTTGACGGAGCGCAATGGGCATAAATGTTCGGTTTATTATATGAAAAATTTACGGTACAAAAACTGGCCGGCCCGCCAATCGTTGTAAATGGGCCGAAACGTGGGCCTACAATCATGTCTGGCCAATAGCAGGCCGAGTAAACCAGTTGCCTAAGTTGGGCCAGAAAAAATAATGGGCTTTTAACAGTTCGAAAAGTAGATTGGTCCTGAATGGTGTTTGAGGCCCATGATTGGCTCAACCACAAGATGGGCCGTTAACAGGCCAAAATATTTGTTGGGCCACATTTGGCCGAATAACATACTGGGTCGTAAGCAGGCTAGATGCAAAGCGGGCCATCATTAGGCCCAGTTATCTCACAGGCCTGTAATGGGCCAATAGTTAGGTTGGGCTAAAATATATCCACGAAGACTACGGGCCTTTAAGAGGCTGAAAGTCACTTCGGCCCAGAAATAGGCCCACATGTAACAATGGCCATTAACAGGCCGAAAGTAATATCGGGTTGAACTATTACTTGGGCCTTTAAGAGGCCGTACTTCAAATGGGCCCCCAATGGGTCCGAAAGCACAGTGCCTGTTAATGGACCAAACATATATGGGCCGTAATTTGGCCCAAAGAATGTCAGGCAGTTAATGGGTCGGATCCTATATGGGCCGTCATTTGGCCCAAAACATGGCAGACTGTTAACGGGCCGGATCTGATGTGGGTTGTCATTTGGCCCAAAATGTCATAGAAATCTAACTAGCCGGATCTTATGTTGGCTATAATTTGGCCCAAACCGTGGCAGGCTGTTAACGGGGCCGGCCCAGTAGAGTATGACAAAATCTTGTGGGCCCTTGGCTGGGCCGGCCTTTTTGTCTTAAATGGGCTACTATTGGGCCCTGCCACATGTCGAGGTAACATAGGCACGTTACCTCCAATGTACGTATGACATCTGTCCCAACTCTAAGCCGACACGCGGATCCTCCGGTGAATGAGAATTTTACATGTGGAAAATCCCCATTGGTCTGAGCTGTTAACGGGTTATCGGATCCAAACCGGAACCCGATAGGTGTTCGCACACGAACACGTCACCGTGTAGCTCCAACGCTGAGGGTGATGCACTGCAGCTCACGTCGAAGGAGACCCGTCCGGATGCGCGGTACACAAGCAATCCGGCGGGTGCTTTTGAGGACCTGAAACCCCACACGCCAGGGAGGGACCCCGTCAAGGTGTGCGGCGGCTATGGGCTGCCCTAGGTCGGCCTGACCGCCCCTAGGGCCTCGAGGTTCGCCGGCCTGCATTGAAGAAGAACGAACGAAGAACGAGAAGAAGAAGAACAAGGGAGAGGATAAAAGTAAGGTTAAAGATAAAAAGTGGTAGATGATTTTTTCGATTGTGTGTTGTTCAATCGGCCGTCACCCCCAACATATATAAGAGGCGGCTGGACTTCCCATACAAGTAAAGGATTCATCTAGGCTTTCCTTACAAGAAAATTACATCAATTCACGTCCTACAGTTCTAGTTTTAGTCCAACTAGGATTCAGCCTGAATCTGTCCCATACTTCTGTCCTGCTTCTTGCATGGGCTGTAGAAATCGTATACTAACTCGGATGGAGTCAAGTTCAACATCAAACTTGTCCGCCTTGATGATCTACATAATACAGCGCGCACCACTTCTCCTTTTAAGGCTGTCTTTATGACTTTTAGGGCCCATCTTTAACTGTGGGTCAGATTAACTTTGACAGCTTCCACTTTTCCAGCAAGCTTTTTTCTGGCAAGCTTTCCACGTCGGCAAGGTTTCCACCCCGGCAAGCTTTCCACACCGGCAAGGTTTCCACCCCGGCAAGCTTTCACACGGGGAAGGTTTCCACCCCGGCAAGCTTTTACACCGGCAAGGTTTCCACCCCGGCAAGCTTTCATACCGGCAAGCTTCCACGCCGGCAAGCTTCATTCAGCCGGCAAAGGCCGAATAACTCACGCGACCCATCAGACACCAACTAGGTGGGTGTCTGGTCCCTCGCGTCACTTTTTCACTCAGGACCGGTCCGCAAAGTGTTGCCTCCAACTTTTGCATACGAACTCGGATTGGGATGATTTTTATATCAAAATCAACCAATTCGACGAGACGAAAACAATTCATGTAGATCAGCTTTCCATATGAGGCCGTCTCGGGGGCGTAATCAGCCGAACAGTGTTCTGGACACAAAATCTCAGTATTTCGAACACAACTTCGGCCTTAGAAATGAGATCGGAGCCCAAATATCAAAGTTTCTCCTTTTGTCGATACAGAACTTTCTCACTTTGAGCACTTTTCCATTTGAGGCCTTCTTAATTATGTTTTTGACTATGCCAAAATGTGGTGTCAACACATGCCCCCCTGTTTTTCGGCAAAACTGGTGTGCCGAAAAATAACTTGCACGAAGTTTGTTCTAAGCACGATGTCAACACTCTATCAGCCATTTTGTACATGCTTAGGACGATAAGTATATATCGGCCATTTAGATTAGCAACAAAAGTGAAGCTAATCGAACAAATAATGATTTGGTAATACCCTTTCATGATGTAAGAAATTATATTGCATCCATGGATTAAAATAAGCCCATTGAGGGTAACCAATCATACCTGATGACGAATTCCATAGCATAGGCATCAGCGGCATAGTTGAGGAATATGGGTAATGTGTGGACCGAAGATGTTGAAACCTTCGGCTTGGTCCTTCATAGTTTTCACCCTTTTCCTTCTTCACCTTTGCCGCACTTCTTGTAATGGTAGCTTACACATAATTCTTATTTTTAGTACTTCCTTTTGGGAACCCATGCCATGTTCCTTTCTTCAAGTTCTTGTGCACTAAGTTTTTGTAACTTCTTCTTTTGCCAATATGATAATCCGAGTGAGCACCCCGGCTGTGATTTTGTTTGAAGCAATGGCAATTCCTGTTTTACCTTGTGCACTCTCATCTTCTTCTATTCAGATTTGGTACTTGATTGACTTGTCTCATTGCCTTTAGTAGCCAATGTCAATACTTTAATTGGCTCTTTTTCATTTGAGATCAAATCTGAAGTAGCACTCTTACGACCATCTTTTTTAACACGGTAAACTTGCTTGACCACCTCTTTCTTCTTCCTTGAGCTCCGGACAGATTCCTTATGATTGAAACGGTCTTTGACATGTGATTGTTCATCAAATGTTGATCTTCTTGGAGTTGAATAATGTTGGTGAGATGGTCTAAAATAAGATGGAGAATGTGCCCTTGTATCATACCTGTCCCATGATGGATATGGATCTACATGAGCATAGGGAGTCATCCACGACACTGGCATTGGCGGCCCAAAATAAGGATATGAATATGTTGCATTAAAATTCTCATTTTTCCAATACCGATCCTCATATTTGCACCTTGGGGATGATCTTGGTTTCTTTGCATGATTTGGCCAATAAGCATTCTTCTCTTCACTCTTCTTTTGATATTTATCCAATAGTTCAGCGAAGGGGATTTTTGATCTCTTACACTTGCGCTTATTTCGGCCTTTGTTTTCTTTTGGTTTGCTTTCATTAATCATTGGATTTGCTTGCTACCCCCCAGTCCTTGGTGTCTCCATTGTAGCTTCGATGGAATTCTCGCCCTCAAGATTATGTTCATTATGCTCTTCAATAACTTCTTTACTTGAAAGCTGGATCCCATCACCTGCAGTTTTTACCTTCTCTTTAAATGGATCGGCTTGAAGCAGCTTATGCAAAAACTTTCTGCCATCGGGACCAATCGGAATAGATTGGTCATCTCTTGGTGTCTCAACAAATTTCAATCGTCCTTTATCAATGGCCGATTTAACTATTTGACGAAACATGTTGCAATCCTCAAAATTATGCTTGGACGAATCATGCAACTTACAATACATTCGTCCCTGGACAGATGGCTCAACATGGTGATCAAGAATTCTAATATAATTATTTCTCAACAGCAAATCAAAGATTTGATTACACATGTTTGAGTTGAAGCTAATTTTTTTATTTTCTAGCCGATCTTGCTGTGAAAATGGCTTTGGAGTTAAGCAAATGAATGGTTCAGATTTAGAATCTCCCCATTCGGCTATGCATTGTGTTTTGCACTCTATCTCCGATGTCTTTGGATAAGATATAAGATTAGCTTCGGATTTCTCAAAATAATTTAACCTTGGCTTTATATTTCTGAAACTAAAATAGTTAGAACACATATGTCTCAATTGAGACCATGCGTAAGCCAAGTATGAAGCAAGCAAAGCTACCCAATTAGATATGAACTTTAAATAAAGCAATAGGAGAAGCTTTGGCTGCAATAATAAGTCACTATCGGTCTCTTCGAATAGTACAATGTATTGACCGATATGCTTTGTAACAATTTTATTGCTATCAGTCTCTTTGAATGGTACAATGTATTGACCGATATGCTTTGTAACAATTTTATTGCTAACAAGTAAATTACCCTTCATCATTGGTCTTTCAAAATTACTTACGAGATTTTTCCTAATAGATGCATCAACACTAAAGCTGTGACCAAATCTGAAAATAGGCAAAGCACTTGCTAGACATACCTCTTCATACACGCTGGGAGAGCATGATGGTTGTGTTACTTGAATAATACTTTGCTCCACTTTTAAATGACTCTCCAATGCCTTGGCATCCTATTTTTCTTCAATAAATTCGGCACACATACTATTTGATTCAGCTTTTTTAATAACGGAATTAACTTTGTTATCTGAATCACCACTCTCTCTTTCTTTGATTCGCAAGCTTGCTTGTTCTTGTCTAAATTCAGCAAACATTGCAGCTAGGCTATCTTTAAGCTTTTTTTGACCAATTTCAGCCCAATCTTCATCGGATTGCCCCCCAATACTTTGAGATGCTTTCGGCAATGGTGTGTTGCCAAAATTCTGTAATTGTGCAGGGGCAACATGATATGCTATGTTACTAGGTAAAGACACATGCGCTCTGGTAGAATTCTCACTTATTCGGCCATGAGCATGAAGGTGCGGAGCCAAATTATGAACATCTACAATTGCGTATGGTGCCGAAAAATTAGTAGCATGAGGTGTAGCATATGATGTTTGAGGGTAATTGGCTGAATAACTAGTAGTAGCATGGCCAATTCCCCTATCCACCGGCATGTTTGGATTAACATGTTGCAAATTAGTTGCCGATGAATAAAAAGATGAAACACTATGTTGCATGCCATTGAAAGTTCCTACATGGGGTGTTTCAACTTGATTAACTGAACTCATCATGTTGTTCATCGGCATATAGATTTGTGGGGTTGCCGATGCATGGGAGTTGGGATACATATGTTGCATGTTGCTAAAATTATATGAAGTTGAAGCATAAAGATTATTCTGAATCGGCTGTTGCACATAATTAGATGCATGATTGATAAAACTAGGGCTAGCCGATACAATATGCTCATTAGACGATCTAGCAACAACATATGCATTATTTGCATCTACATAAGTGAATTGGGTATTCATATTACCTTTGTAGATTGCAAACCCTAGATGACGATCTCTTCGTAGCAAGAATGGGCCGGAGACCGTTCAAAGCTTCGTCCCTAGCGGAGTCGCCAAAAAGTGTGTTCACACACGAACACGTCACCATGTACCTCCAACGCCGAGGGTGATGCACCGCAGCTCACGTCGAAGGAGACCCGTCCGGATGCGCGGTACGCAAGAAATCCGGCGGGTGCTTTTGAGGACCCGAAATCCCACACGCCCTGGAGGGACCCCGTCAGGGCGTGCAGCGGCTATGGGCTGCCCTAGGTTGGCCTGACCGCCCCTAGGGCCTTGAGGTTTACTGCCCTGCAATGAAGAAGAACGAATGAAGAACGAGAAGAAGAAGAACAAGGGAGAGGATAAAAGTAAGGTAAAAGATAAAAAGTGGTAGATGATTTGTTTGATTGTGTGTTGTTCAATCGGCCGTCACCCCCAACATATATAAGAGGCGGCTGGACTTCCCGTACAAGTAAAGGATTCATCTAGGCTTTTCTTACAAGAAAATTACATCAATTCATGTCCTACAGTTCTAGTTTCAGTCCAACTCGGATTCAGCCCGAATCTGTCCCATACTTCTGTCCTGCTTCTTGCGTGGGCTGTAGAAATCGTACACTAACTCGGATAGAGTCGAGTTCAACATCAAACTTGTCCGCCTCGATGATCTACATAATACATCACGGGCCACTTCTCCTTCTAAGGCTGCCTTTATGACTTTTAGGGCCCATCTTTAACTGTGGGTCAGATTAACTTTGACAGCTTCCACTTTTCCGGCAAGCTTTTTTCCGGCAAGCTTTCCACGCTGGCAAGGTTTCCACCCCACAAGCTTTCCACACCGGCAAGCTTTCACAACGGCAAGGTTTCCACCCCGGCAAGCTTTCACACGGGCAAGGTTTCCACCCCGGCAAGCTTTCACACCGGCAAGGTTTCCACCCCGGCAAGCTTTCATACCGGCAAGCTTCCACGCCGGCAAGCTTCATTCAGCCGGCAAAGGTCGAATAACTCACGCGACCCATCAGACACCAACTAGGTGGGTGTCTGGTCCCTCGCGTCACTTTTTCACTCACGACCGGTCCGCAAAGTGTTGCCTCTAACTTTTGCGTACGAACTCGGATTGGGATGATATTTGTATCAAAATCAACCGATTCAACGAGATGAAAACAATTCATGTAGATCAGTTTTCCATATGAGGCCGTCTCGGCGGCGTAATTAGCCGAACAGTGTTCTGGACACAAAATCTCAGTATTTCGAACACAACTTCGGCCTTAGAAATGAGATCGGATGGCTATGGCCCAAATATCAAAGTTTCTCCTTTTGACGATACAGAACTTTCTCACTTTGAGCACTTTTCCATTTGAGGCCTTCTTAATTATGTTTTTGACTATGCCAAAAGGTGGTGTCAACAATAGGTTAACAGTGGCCCGTTACGGTGGATGCCATGTGTCGGTTACCCTTGACGAAAACACTTCCATGACGCGACATTTATCATCATGGAAGTGGACACTTCCGTGATGATAATTTGGTATTGTCATGGAACACTTCTACGACAGCACATGTATGACTATCTTGATTCTGTCATAAAATCGTCATGGATATACATGCATGACAGAAAACATGACCTACTGTGACAAACACATATCATCACGGAATTGTATTTTTTCGTATTGCTCGTCGTGCTGGTCAGGTCAGAGGCTCTCCAGACGGAAGCCCCCGAGCCCATCGTGAAGGAGGCACCGGGCGCGCCTTCCTATGCAGGAGGGAGAGGCGCCCCAGCAACGGGCACGAAGCCTGAGGCGACGCCAGTGGGTTTCTTAGTCTCCGGACGGCTCTTGGGGAGAAGTTGCTTCTTCCTCGCGGGGGTAGCCTCGGGAGGCAGGACGCCACCCTCGTCACCAGAGTTATCGGCCACCGCGACATGGTAAGCATGCTCAAGAGAACAGACCGCGTCCTTCTCGTCGCAGGTGACTGTGATGATGCTGCTGCATCCTGGCATCTTGAGGACGTTGTAGCCATGGTGGGTTGCCACCATGAACTTGGCGAGAGTAGGGTACCCAAGGATGGCATTGTACGGAGGCCGATGTGGGTGACGTCGAAGTCGATGAGCTCGGTGTGGTAGTTGTCGCGCTTGCCGAAGGTGACAGGGAAGCGCACCTGCCCCAGGGGAATGGTGGAGCCATCGGTCACCCTAGAGAATGGCCTAGTGGCCATGAGCTGTTCGTATGGTACTTGAAGCATCTCAAAGGTTTCCACGGAGAGCACGTTGAGGCCGGCGCCATCGTCGATGAGAGTCTTGGTGACAGAGATGTTGCTGATGCTGGGCGTGTAGAGCATGGGGAGCGCGCCAAAAGCGGCCGTAGATTCAGGGCGGTCCCTGGAGTCAAAGGTGATGGCGACCTCGCGCGGCGCGCGGCTTCGCGGGGTCTCGGGCGGATGCCCAGCGACGCTCGCCTAATGAAAGATCTGCTTGATGTGGTGACCAGATGCGGTTGCCTGCGACCCGCCAAGGATGCAAGCGACCACGGGGGGCCCCGGAGCCGTGAAGCGCGCGATGAACTGACCACGGAGCTCTTCCGAGGAGGATACCGAGGCCTCCGGGAGGCCGCGGAGCCAAGAGCGCGGGACTTCTATGAGGGCCAAAGGGAGCCAGTTTGCCATGGCCTTGTCGTTGCCTCCCGCCGCCCGAATACTCTGGGCATATAACTAGAGAAACTCCTCGGGGTTGGCTGCACCGTCGTAGCGCGGGGGTAGCACCGGCCTGAACCTGACCGGCCATCGCACTCGGTGTAGGTCAGGAGTGAAGGCCGGGTAACTCGCAAGGTTCCTTGGGGTGGCGGTCCGAGCGGCAAGGTAAACGACTTTGCCCATGGAAGCGATGAGCCGAGGATGAGCGAAGCAGAAGGGAGCACTTCGACACGCCCCTACTGGCATGCCAAGTGTCAGAATCGGGGCTCCCAGACCCAACATGGTTCAAACTCTGGGGCGTGTACAAAGATCTAGCCTAGCCGCAGCCTCAAGGTCATCACCTCATGGCTTGGGCTCGTTGAGTTGGTGCGAGCAGGGAAAGAGGGGACACAGCAGTTTACCTAGGTTCGGGCCACCATGCGGTGTAAAACCGTACTCCTGCTTTGTGGTGGATTGGCCTCATGAGAAGGTTGAGGATGAACTAGTATAGTGGGTGAGCAGCCTTGCGAGGGCTCAATGGGTGAGAATGGATGTGCCTAAAGAGGATCCTCCTCTCTACGGTGGAGGCTAGCCGATATTTATAGAGGCCTTGGTCCTCTTCCCTCATAGCTTAGGCGGGAAGGGATTCAACAATGGCCAATTTTAAAGGTGACAAGAAGTACATCTTATCCTGACGAAAGGTGGTCTTCGCCTGCAAAGCTTCTGGCCATGACGCAGTGGTGGGGTCGGTGATGACATCCATCCTGCCGAGCTCATGGTCTTGGTCTTGTTGCACCGGAATGGAAACCTTTGAGGGATCCCTCGGGAACCTGTGCTGGTCCTTGCCTCCTTAGCACCAAAGAGGAAACTGTCCTCCTCTGTGCCCGCTGGTGCCTGCCTGGCCTTGGTCGTCATGGCTCATGTCATCGCGGACCTGGCGAGGCAGCGTACCTGCATAGAGATCTCCGCTCCTGGGGAAGTAGACTCGGGAAGCCGCCCCTCAGGAGGTCATGGCGTCATTGCCCTCGCGAGGCCTGGGGGCCTCGTGAGGGTCTTGCTCGCAGAGTCTTGTAACTGGGCCATACTGAGCCGTTGACGGGGCCACGCGCTGGTCCGTAGGCAGGCAAGTCTGGGTACCCCCGATCCAAGAATGCCGATAGTTTATTCACTTGTCATTGCACGAGAGTGTGGCGGGTAATCGGGATGCCCAGCCCTGAAATGAATTTTTTTAATATGATATTAATACTAAATTCCGTGGAAAGTGTTGGTATGGAAGGCACCCGTGGATACGACTAGCCATCGATTGTGTAAGAATGGTGGAAAGGAAATAAACTTTACTTTCTGTTTGGGAAACGCCTATGATATATCTAGCATGGAAGATATTGGGAATTCTTGATCGTTTTCGTTACAGGAAAAGGATGCCTCCCAAAATAATTTTATCTCCCAATTTAAGCTATGAGCTCTGGCACCTCTACAAATCTCTGCTTCCCTCTGTGCAGGGCCTTTCTATTTACTTTTATGCAATTTTAATTTTAATTTTGAGTCTCCATCTTCTCTTATAAAACACCAACTAGGGAATACTATTGTCATACTTGTGCATTGGATGCAGCTAATATTTGAGTGTGTTTGATGAATGGATCAACGACTGAGCATAATGGGCTAGGGATAGCTTTCTTTAGCGTTGATATTTTGAAAGACATAGTTGCTTGTTGATATGCTTGAGTATTGATATTTTCATGTCAAATTACAGACTATTGCCTTGAATCATTCAAGTCCAAATGTCCATGCTATAAAATAAAAGATTGTATGATGAATATCATAAGTAGCATTCCACATCAAAAATTCTGCTTTTATCATTTACCTACTCGAGGACGAGTAGGAATTAAGCTTGGGGATGCCTGATACATCTCCAACGTAGCTATAATTTTTGATTGTTCCATGCTATTATAGTATCAATCTTAGATGTTCTATATACATTTACAAGCAACTTTATATCATTTTTTGCGACTAACCTACTAACTTAGTGCCCAGCGCCAGTTGTTGTTTTTTGCTTGTTTTTGACATTGCAGAATATTAGTACCAAACAAAGTCCAAATGCCACGAACCTTTTTGGAGATTTTTTCTAGCAATAAGAGACCCTGGAAGCTTCGGGAAGGAACTAGAAGACGAAGGAGTGGCCCACTAGGCACCAAGGCGCACCAGCGGACTGGGGCGCGCCCTGGTGGGCAGTTGAGTCCACAAGCATCGGTTTACCTAACTCAACCTCTATAAATTACCAAGAATCAGAAAACCTACCAGGTAGTCCACAAAATACTTTTTCCGCCGCCACAAGCCTCTGTTCTCGAGAGTTCCCATCTAGGTTCCATTTTTGGCACTCTGCCGGAGGGGGAATCAATCACGGAGGGGCTCTACATCAACCTTGCCTCCCCTCCGATGATGCATGAGTAGTTTACCACAGACCTACGTGTCCATAGTTAGTAGCTAGATGGCTTCTTCTCTCTCAATGTTCTTCAATACAATGTTCTCCTTGATGTTCTTGGAGTTCTATCTGATGTAATTCTTTTTTGCGGTGTGTCTGTTGGTATCCGGTGAATTGTGAGTTTATGATCAGATCTATCCATAAATATTATTTGGGTTTTCTCTGAACTTTTTTTATGCATGATTGATATTGCTTCATATTTCTTCTCTGATTTATTGCTTTGGTTTGGCCAACTAGATTGATTTATCTTGCCATGGGAAGAGGTGATGGGTTCGATCTTGCGGTGCTCAATCCCACTGATATAATGGGACATGACACGTATGTATCGTTGCTATTAAGGGTAAAAGGATGGGGTTTATTCATACGTGAGTTTATCTTGTCTACATCATGTCATATTGCTTAAAGCATTACTCCGTTTTTCCATGAACTAAATACACTAGATGCATGCTGGATACTGGTCGATGTGTGGAGTAATAGTAGTAGATGCAGAATCGTTCGGTCTACTAATCTTGGACTTGATGCCTATGTATGATCATTTCCTTGGATATCGTCATAATTATTTGCTTTTCTATCAATTGCCCAATAGTAATTTGTTTACCCGCCATATGTTATTTTCTCGAGAGAAGCCTCTAGTGAAAACTATGGCCCCCGGGTCTTTCTTTATCATATATAAAATCCTAAAAATACCTTGCTGCAATTTTCTTTTATTTATTTTATTTTGTATTTTTGTCAAATCTATCTATCAAAACCTATACAATTTAATCTTGCTCGTAACCGTTGAGGGATTGTGTAACACCCTGGTTTTTGGCCTTTTTCTTTTTCTTTGGGTTTATTTGAATGTTTGCTTTGGATTGATTTTCTATGGCTCTTTGGTCTTGAAACCTGGGAAGATCATCCCTGATTTCTCTCCCAAGTGGCTTGTCACCCTCAAACCCTTCCCAAGACCATGTCATTTACATCTTGGCCCAATCCCAATATTTATTTCTTGGGAATATTCCTTTTTCTATTAAAGGAATAATTCTTTTTGCCCTAGGTTGTGAAGCAACCTACATTTCTGGCTTTCCTAAATTTCCAACAAAATTCTCAAAATTCCTTTGGATCATATGAAGCTTGGATATGTAAAAATATTCAAGATTCCATGCTCATGGTTAGCACACCATCCAATCTTTGATTCTGGTCACATTTTGAGGTTGTGAAGCAACTATACTTTATGTTGCTCCATTATTTCTGAAAATTTACCAGAACCTTCTCCTACCTATATAACATCTCTCCACCAAATTTGGGCTCATTTCATCAAGCCATTATTTCTCCATAATTTTTATTAGTTTCTGTCTAGAGAAGACCTGTGATGCAAGTACCATTTTTGTGTATCCAAATGGTATGAAATTTTTACAGTATCTTCATATGCCAAAATTATCATACTCCTCCAAATTTCAGCTCAATCCAAGCAACCATGTGAGCACAGCTTCATCTTTTGCATTTCTGTCCAGTGTGGTGGTTTGTACAGCAAGTGCTAGTTAACTTCATCCAATTGGGCTGAAAATTCGCATAGATGATAATCTTAGTGGTTGATCACACCCATACAAAGCTCGGTATCTATCACCAGACCAATCTTCCATAGCAAAGAACAAACGCCTTGATGTTCCAGTGTCGTATAGCTAGGTGTGGTCTTGTCTTGAGCCCATGTGCTTGTTTCTTTCCTCCTTGGCACTCTCTGATCTTTGCCTTATCTCCCAGACACGGTTTGCAGAGGCAGAGTGCACCACGTGCATCTGTTCATGTGGTGACTACGTGCCCCGCATGCCTGTGCTTGCACTCTGGCGAATGGAGCCATCGGCCTCATCTGTTTCCTCCTCCTCTCGAACTCTCTCTTTATCCTGGAGCTTCCCCGTGATCGTGCAGTCACTCCACTACCTTAGCCCCTTCCTATCTCGCCGTTGTCACACGTCGGCAACCGCGCCCGTGACCTGAGCTCCTCTGCCACCACCGTGTCCGGTTGCCTGAGGCACTCTCGAGATCTCTTGAGTCCTCCCTCTGCTATATATAGATGCCCTGACCTCCTCCGCAGCTCATCGCCCTCCCTAGACCCCTCCTAGCCCACCGGAGCCGCCCCACTCCTCCTCCATCCACCATGGCTGCCGTCGGGCTCGGCCTAAATTCTGGCTGCCCAAGCCCCCTCTCTCCCTCCTAACCTCTCCAGTAGCTCCCCTCCACCCAGGCGACCCTCCCCATGCCCTTGTTTTGTCGCGGGAGTTGTCGTGGCCGTGTGCCCCAAGATCAGCCGCCGCCTTCCCCTGAGCCTGCCGGTGCCCTTGCACCGGCCGGAGGTGGCCTGAGGCAGTGGGGCCAGCGCTAGTCCCTGCCTTTGCCTCGCCTCTACCTTGTTCGTCATGAGGTCGAAGAAGCAGGCGCGGGAGGAGAGAGGAGAAGTGGTGGGGCCCGCGTGTAAGTCTCTCACCGTTAACTAGCCCCGGGCCCGCATGGATTTACGTGGAAGCGTATTCTGGGGATACGTTTTCCTCTGAAGAAAGCATACTTTGGTTCCACTTCGACTGAGATTGTGTTTCCTGTGAAGAAGATGTATTTCAACAGAAGGCACTTTCTGTTTAGCCCGCCAGGACCTGTTTGTGAATATTCCTTTTATAGATTGGTCCCTAGTCTTCTACTGCTCATATCTTCGCGACCGTAGCTCCGAATCAGGTGATTCCAAAGCCCACATTTTCGTCTCGTCGAGCCCGTTCTGTTGGTACCATTTTCATTATGTTGTCACATACTGAAAATGATCATTTTGCCCTTGCCTTTAATCATCCCCCTTCGAGAGAGAAATGTGTCCTGCGAATCTTTCCGCGAGCTTCTCGCACTTCTTCCCGAAGAACCCTTCACCCCAGGCAAGCCATGACAACCACTTGCATGATGGCCTTGCAGTAGCCATGGTTTCCACTTGAATATTTAATAAATGTTTCCTCATTTACTACTGATATTACTGTTTCGGTTATGCTTGTCATCATGCTATGTTCTTATGCACCCTGTTGGTTATGTGATTACTTGCTAGTACTATTTATTCTCGTATGTTATTCTTGTTATTATTACATGCTGGTAATGGTGATATTCTCCGATGCATTATTATCATCTGTTATAGAAGTACCTGTGATATGCATGATCATCGCTATGCCATGTTCATCTGCATCCAGCCGACTAAGTGCTTTATCATTGTTGATGCTAATGTTTCATGTGTTAAATTGTTATACTTCCCATCCATGTTCATGTATATATCATGCTCATATGCATTGTTGTTTCATCATGTTATTTTATTATGGCTCAGCTCATTACATTCAAGTTAAACCAGACTTTAATACAACTTGAACATCTGTTGGCTGAGTCATAGTGCCATCGAATCGAGCTGACCAGTGCAGCCACATTTGCCTGTATAGGAAGGCCTTAATGCGGTCTATTGTCATGCCTCTCGCCGGTGCCTCCAACTAGGGAAGGTTATGTGCACGCGCTACCCGGATCAGGTAGGCGGTCATAAGCCTTGTGTGCCCAAGTTTGGTTTGAGCGCTCATGTCCCCGTTTGGGACCGTTTGTTTTGTTTTGCCATGACGGTGGACGTTTGATGTCCAGAGTGGCATCCGGGCCCACCCATGACTTAGCCCAAAGGGGAGTTGGTCGGAGTGGCCGGGAGAGTGTAATGCAATAGATTGGTTTTGTCAGAACGTCGTTGGTCCACCCGAATGGGAGTACGAGGCCATGGGTTCTATGGTGTGGGTATAGTGTACTAACCTCTGCAGAGTGTATAATCTAACGATAGCCGCACCTGCGGATATGGGCCCAGTTTGTAGTAGGTCACACTATGGGTCAATAGTAATAATAACCTAACTAATAAACAACCCTGGTTTGATGAGGAAAGAAGTTGTTTGATCTTTATGTGATTGTGAAAGGATCACTGTGGTATCGTGGATACCGAAGTTGGTTGATGGTGTCATATGATGATCCCTGGTAAAGATCGAGCTCCCAGTGGTCTTGTGATCACTACGGTATTGTTAATACCAAGCTTGGTTGGTCCTGAGGTGATCGTGTGATGTCCAAGTTGGTAAGTTGATGCATGTGGTGGTTACGAGATAACATATGAATGGAGTAAGTTGGATCATGATAGTTTAAACATGCTGCATGCTAGTACCATCATGTTCATAAGTTCATGCCATGCTCATGTTGTTTTAGTAGTATCATGTTCATCTTGAATAATAAACCTATAAATGCCATGTCGTTGTTTGTCTTGGTTGCTTTGGTTGCTGTGAGCTTGCTAGTACATTCAAAGTACACACCTGGCGTGTGATGCCAGTTTGCAGGTCAGGCCGTGATTGCATGCTTGCCGAGGATCCCGAGTTTGCGAGCTAGGATGTGCGTTCCAGCCAGAGTCCCTGCTGATTGGAATTCACCACCGTTGTCGTTGTTCTGCTGCTAGATGTTATTCCACTTCCTCGAGTTGTTCCGCTGCTAGCATAGAGCTACCTTAGCAGTCGTAGCGCCGGCATGCCGATGTTATCATTGTATCTTCGGAACCCTTGTACCCATATCCATTGTAATAAAGAGGTGATTTGTTCTATGCCAAGCAGTGCCATATTCCAAAAGACTTGATCTCTAGGCTAGAATACGGGGCGTTCTGGTCTCTCTGAGCCGGGGTGCCATAGGACTTGGTATCAGAGCAGGTCTGACTGTAGGACGCTCTAGCCCACGCGGCCAATAGAAAGCGGTAGTATATAGAGTCTAGTATGTCTGCTGCATTCGGTTGTTGCATTTGTTTGTCGCATAACATGCATGTAGACTAATTATCTTGTCACTAATGGTTGATCTTGTGAGTGTAGGTGGTATCTGTTTTTTATCCACTACCTGCACCCTCTATCTTCACATACCTGCTTCTCAGTGTTTGGCATCATCTCTGTCCCAGCGGAGTGCTGCCGTGGTACCAACTGTTCCAGACACCATTTGCAGGAGTTATGATCAGGTATCGCGTCGATATCTTTCCACCAGCCACCCCTATCATTTCGGTGATAGACATGTTTCTATCCCGAATCTTGCCTTCAGACTCGCTGCTTTGGTAACCCTTACTGATCTTTGTTATCAGAAAAGGGCAATGCCAGCAAGCCCAGTTCCACCATTATCCTACCCTATCACCCATTCTTTCGACGTGTACAGTTCCCTTCCGTCCGCTTGATGATGATGTGGTTGTGACCTCCATGTCTTGCTACATGATCACCAAGTCTGTCCTCACCTCCGTGCCCGTCTAGATGCAACCGGTGTTAAGCCAGTGCTTGGTGTAGCTCTGTTTACACCAATCCCTCCACACGTGGACTCACTTTCGTGCACACCACCACAACATATTAGATCGTAGTACCAGAGTTCTCGCGAGATTTGTGTGCTTAAGTAGGCATGCATATGGTTGTGAGTAGCAGTAATATGTGATTATTGCTTGTATATAATCTTGATTTTCTTGTGTGCTTTTGTTTCATTCGTTTCTTTTGCTTATTTCTTTGGGCCTTCAGTTTTACCTTATTTCTGCTTATAAGAGTTGCTCATCAACCGACACCGGACTCGAAGATTTAGTGAGGAGTTCAAATATTTGGAAGCTCAGCTAAACATTATGGAATTCTCAGGCGACTGCATTGTACTGGGAATATCTAGTCTGAATGCAAAGGATATCCTGACTTGATTATCAGCATCAAGCCTACCTTAGTGTGCATTTTCCTAGCAGTAGTGATGAAATAAGCCGGAAGACAAATAGTGTGCAGAGCCAACTGTATATTTCGAGTCAAGGGTATGGTTCATATACAAGGTTTGATTCTACTATAAGTACACTTTGAAGCATGTCATACTCCCGAAGCGAGCTAGATTGTTCCATGAATTCAATACTCGGCAAGAAGGATAGTCGAACAATTTTTTCATACAAGTATTCGGCAGCAGGAATATTAAAGGATATATATGATATTTAGCCCGCATATCACAGAGAGAAGCTTCTGGTGTAAGCAACCCAATCTTCCTTCGCAAGCTACCTAAGAAGCTTACGATGCAAGATTCCTTATTATTCCCGAGTATGATATGTGGATGACTTCCCGTGCAAGATACTCTGTATTATTCAGTAAAACTATCATGAAAGCTTCTGGCATAAGATACCAAGTCTTCCCCAGCAAGCCATTAAGGGGGGAAGCTTCTGAAGTATGGTACCTAGTCTTCTTCAGCAAGCTGCCCCACAAAAGCTTCGAGCACAAGCTATCCAGTCTTCCTCAACATGAAGGCTTTCAGCACAAGCTTCCTCAGTACAGCACTGGTGCAAGATATTACAAAGTAAGTTGGCAGCATATTGTGGTGCATCCCAAGGATCGGATCCGCAACAGTCTGGTCAGAAGCAAGAATCAGTCAGAACACAAGTATGCCTCGGGAATCAGATACTTTTACATACTGTGAGCGTGTTGCCAAGTTCATGCATGTCACTCAAATCACGGTAAGAATCCGACAACCTCACCAGTTTTGCAAGAGGAAGAAAGCCATTTATACACCTCAGTTGGTGATGCAAGGACCAACAAGCTATAAAGTGAGACAACATTGAGACAACCATCTTGGTAGTGGTTATTAAGGCCAGCTTCCTCACAACTGACAAAGTGACATCATTAACCTTTGTCACGGTCTTGTATGGTTTACAACAACAATGAGCTCTGTACAAGCACAAGTGAACCTAGCATATATCCTATGACCCGAGACATGAACAAGGCCAAGGTATGATTGCGAAAATATTGCATATGACAACACCCATGGTCACACAAAGAATCAAGAGCATATAAGGCCAAGTTCTATCAGCAAAGTATCCAGAAAAAGAAAACAATGATGAGGGAGCAAGAACGGCAATACCGGGATGACAATTGTTGCATGACTAACATGGTGCAGATACCCAGGGCAGTCTGATTCAGTATCAAGCACCATGAATATACACCCTGATACGTCTCCGTCGTATCTACTTTTCCTAATGCTTTTACTCTTGTTTTGGACTCTAATTTTCATGATTTGAATGAAACTAACCCGGACTGACGCTAATTTCAGCAGAATTACCATGGTTTTGTTTTTGTGCAGAAATAGAAGTTCTCGGAATGGAACAAAACTTTTTGGAGAATTTTTATGGAATAAAAGAAAAATACTGGAGCCAAGAACCACCTGAGGGGGGGCCCTGGGTGAGCACAACCAACTAGGGCGCCCCCCCCTCCTGGTGCGCCCAGGTGGGTTGTGCCCACCTGGTGGCCCCGCTGACCCTATCTCTGACGCTATAAAATCCTATTTTCGTAGAAAAAAATCAGGGAGAAAGAATTATCATGTTTCATGAGACGAAGCCGCAGCCACCTCCTGTTCTTAATCGGGAGGCCAGATCTGGAGTCCGTTTGGGGCTCCGGAGAGGGGAATCTTCGATCTTCGTCATCACCAACCCTTCTCCATCACCAATTCCATGATGCTCCCCACCGGGAGTGAGTAATCCCTTCATAGGCTCGCTGGTCGGTGAGGAAGTTGGATGAGATTCATCATGTAATCGAGTTAGTTTTGTTAGGGCTTGATCCCTAGTATCCATTATGTTCTGATATTGATGTTGCTATGACTTTGCCATGCTTAATGCTTGTCACTTTGGGCCCGGGTGCCATGATTTCAGATATGAACCGTTTATGTTATCACCATTATATCTATGTTCTCGATCCGATCTTGCAAGTTGTAGTCACCAATTACGTGTTATGATCCGTAAACCCCAGAGTGACAGTATTCGGGATACTTTCCTGTGATGGCCGTAGTTTGAGGAGTTCATGTATTCAGTATGTGCTAATGCTTTTTTTTTATTCACTATTAAAAGGAGTCCTTAATATCCCTTAGTTTCCTTATGGACCGCGCTGCCACGGGAGGGTAGGACAAAAGATGTCATGCAAGTGTTTCCATGAGCACGTATGACTATTTACGGAATACATGCCTACATTATATTTATGAACTAGAGCTAGTGCCGTATCACCATAGGTTATGACTGTTATATGATGAATATCATCCAACGAATTCACCGATCCAATGCCTACGAATTTTCCATATATTGTTTCTACTAAGTTACTATTGCTATTACTGCTATCACAACTGCTACAAAATCATTGCTATCATTGTTACCGTTACCGTTACTGTTACCACTGCTATCAAAACTATCATATTACTGTGCTACTGATCATATTGCTGCAGATAATTAATCTATAAGTGTGGTTAAATTGACAACTCAGCTGCTAATACTTGCAAATATTGTTTGGCTCCCCTTGTGTCGAATCTATAAATTTGGGTTGAATACTCTACCCTTGAAAACTGTTGCGATCCCCTATACTTGTGCGTTATCAAGACCTTTTTCTGGCACCGTTGCCGGGGAGCATACCTATATTTGTTGAGTCACTTGGGATTATTATCAATTTATCACCATGAAGAATTTGAAGGATACAAAAACCAAGATCATTCCCTCTAGGACGAGGGGAGGTAAGGAACTGCCATCACACTCTGCACTTGATTCACCTTCTGTTTTGAGTAGACTTGCAACACCACGACATGCTATTAATCCTGATATGTCGCAAGTTATTGATGATGCTACTTCTATAAGTACTACTCATGATGATGCTAGTACCTTGCTTGATGATGGTGTGCCACTAGGTTATTTTCTTGATGAACAAATTGCTAGAGCTAAAGATATTGAGAATGCTGAAACTGATGAAATGCCTGAAACTGAAAATCTTGAAACACCTATTAGAGCTATCTCTCCTATATATGAATTGCCTAAGGTACCTGAAGGTTGTGTTATGGATGAGGAGACAGCTAGAGATTTTCTTGCTTGTAATGATAGAGATGATCTTAAGTAATTATTATGCAAACTGAAAGAGAAATCTTTGAATGCTAGAATGAAATGTGGTCCTAAGTTTGCTACTTCACCTATCTTTGTTGATGATAAGGATTATGAATTCTCTGTCGACCCAGAGTTGATTACTTTGGTTGAATCTGATCCTTTCCATGGTTATGAAACTGAAACTGTTGGGGCACACCTTACTAAATTGAATGATATAGCCACCCTTTTTGCTCATGAGGATAAAATTAGATATTACTATATTCTCAAAAAAATCCGTTCTCATTAAAGGGTGATGCTAAGATATGGTACAATACTCTTGCTCCTGGTTGTGTGCGTAGTCCCCAAGATATGATTTATTACTTCTCTGAAAGATATTTTCCAGCTCATAAGAAACAAGTTGCCTTACAGGAAATATTTAACTTTGTGCAAATTGAAGAAGCGAGTCTCCCACAAGCTTGGGGGAGGCTTCTCCAATTGCTTAATGCTTTGCCTGATCATCCTCTTAAGAAAAATGAAATACTTTATATCTTCTATAATGGACTAACCGATGCTTCTAGGGACTTCCTAGATAGTTGTGTTGGTTGTGTTTTCAGGGAACGAACTATTGAACAAGCTGAGGAATTATTGAATAATATATTGAAAAATTATGATGATTGGACTCTTCCTGAACCATTGCATAAACCCACTCCAAAGAAGAGGGGTATCTTATATCTCAGTCCGGAAGATATGCAAGAGGCAAAGAAATCTATGAAGGAAAAAGGTATTAAAGCAGAGGATGTTAAGAATTTACCTCCTATTGAAGAGATACATGGAATTGACACACCACCACCCAAGGTGGTAGAGGTAAATTCTTTAATGAAATTTAATGAAATCCTAGTCAATGCCTTTATGAGCTTGATAATTACATTAGAAAGCAAGATCACTTCAATGAAAATGTTATGAAACAATTGAAATATAATTCTGATATGATTGCTCGCTTGAGTGACTTGTTATTTAGAATCTCCAATGATGTAAGAGGTGTAGGAAAACATGTCTCTATGGTTCAAACTCAACTAGAACAAGTTGCTAAATCTGAAAGAGAATTGCTTGATGAAATGAATAATAATATAAATGACTTTGCTGTTAGAGTAGCAACTAGAGGAGGTAAAATGACTCAGGAACCACTTTAGCCTGAAGGTAACCCTAAAAGAATTGAACAAGACTCTCAAAGAATTAACACTGATGCACCTAGTCCGTCTAAAAAGAAGAAGAAAAAGAAAAATGATAGGACTTTGCATGCCTCCAGTGAACCTGAAATAGAAAAACCTCCTAATAATGATAATGATGTTTCTATCTCTGATGCTGAAACTCAATATGGTAATGAACATTCACCTAGTGATAATGAAAAGATAAAGATGATGTTCATGAAGATACTCAACCAGACAATGATAACCAACCAGATAATGATGTTGAGATAGAACCATCTGTTGATCTTGATAACCCACAACCTAAAAATAAAAGATATGATAAAAGAGACTTCGTTGCTAGAAAACATGGAAAAGAAAGAGAACCATGGGTTAAAAAACCCATGCCCTTTCCTCCTAAATCAACTAAGAAGAAAGATGATGAAGAATTTGAATGCTTTGCTGAAATGCTTAGGCCAGTCTTTTTGCGCACTCATTTGACTGATATATTAAAGCTGGCCCCTTCTGCAAAATATATGAAAGACATCATCTCTAATAAAAGAAAAATACCGAAAGCTGAAATCTCCACTATGCTTGCTAATTATTCTTTTAAGGATGGAGTACCTAAAAAACTTGGAGATCTGGGAATACCAGCTGTACCTTGCTCCACAAAAAGAAATTATGTCAAAACTGCTTTGTGTGATTTAGGAGCTGGTGTTAGTGTTATGCCTTTCTCTTTATATAAAAGACTTGATTTGAATAAACTCAAACCTACTGAAATATCTTTGCAAATGGCTGACAAATCAACGGCCATACCTATCGGTATTTGTGAGGATGTGCCCATTGTTGTTGCAAATGTTACTATCTTAACTGACTTTGTTATACTTGAGATACCTGAGGACGACAATATGTCGATTATCCTTGGTAGACCCTTCTTGAATACTGCAGCGACTGTTATTGATTGCAATAAAAGCAAGGTCACTTTTCATATCAATGGTAATGAGCATATGATGCACTTTCCGAAGAAACAATTCCATGTGAATGGTATTAATGTTATTGAAAAATCTCTGACACTCACTATTGGATGTTTTCAACTACCTCTACCTAATGCCAAAAAGAAATATGAAATGCTTATTGTGGGGGACATGCATATCCGCATTGAGATAACTTAATGTTTTACGAAAGTTCTTTAGTTTCATGCTAATTGAAAGTGTTTGTTAATAAGACTTGATCAACCTTATTAATGGATCATTTTTGAGAGGTATGAAGTTGATGAATTTAGTAAGCACAACTTTCTGTTCCCAACGTTTGTTTTCTATTTTTCTTAGTTAAATAAAATAAAATGCCATGTCTTGTCTGTTTTCTAAATTTCCCGTGCAATAAAAAATGACCCAAAAATAAAAGTTCTCAGAATGCCATGAAAATTTAATACGATTTTTCTGAATATTTTTGAATTTTTGATGCAAATAACATTAGAGGGTGGTGCACCAGGTGGGCACAACCCACCTGGGCGCGCCCTGGTGGGTTGTGGTCCCCATGTGGGCCCCCTAACTTATCTCTTTAGCCCATGTCATCACCTACCTCCACAAAAATTCACCATTGCTCTCTCTCTCTCGTGTTCTTGCTCTCAAACCCGCGGATTTCGATCTCTTTGCTTGAAGCTCCATTTCCAAAACTGTTTTGGGGGATTGCTACTTGGTATGTGACTCCTCCATTGGTCCAATTTGTTTTTGCTTTACTGGAATATATTTTAAATAATTAGCTACTCTTGGTGCTGCTGTAGAAGAGCATGCATGTTGAATTCTTAGAGTTCTAAGTAGTTTGAATGCTCAATATGGCCTCTATACATCTCTATGAGTAGTTTCTATCAATCTTGTGAAGTTTCGATGACAAAAATTTTGTGGACTAAAATTTTTAGAATTTTGTTCATAGGAATAAGATGAGTTTCTTTAGGAAGTTTGCTTCCAAGAAGAGCTCCAAGGGAGTCATTGGGGAGTCATCGGACAATGATCTCCGCACCCGGAGAATGGCAGAGGTGCGACCGTGCGAGTGGCCGCACAACCCCTTCATGTTGAAGCCGGGATCCGTCAAGAGTTCGCACAATTTGCTGCTAATGTTGGTCTCACCGACTTCATTGCAGCTCAGTGTGAACAATACCATCTCCTTATAAATTCGTTTGTGCAAAGCTTTCATTTTCTGAGTAGGAATAACCTTCCTGAGGTGCAGTTTAATTTATATGCTGAAACCCGTTAGATACCACTTACTGAATTTTGTGATATATGCTTGATCCCTTCTGACGGGGAAATAAGAGAGCCTAGGCCTGCAGAGTTTGAGGACTTTTATCATACTCTGTCACTCGGAGATGAGAGAGGGGTATCGAGTGTCACCGCCACTAGCCTGAGTTTCCTTCTGTGCATTATTTTGCTCTTTTCATTGCGAAGTGTTTACTTGCTAGAGAGAAGGTTGGTGCACTTAGTGCCCCCAATTTTACTGTCTTACGCCGTGCACTTTATGGTGATAATAGCTATAGCCTTGGGGCTATCATTGCACGTCGCCTACACCTTAATAGGTCCAAGGGTAAAATTCATGGTGGTATTTATGCGACTCATTTAGCGAGTCATTTTAACATTCAAATTCGCCAGCATGATTATCGTTTAACCAAGGTTTATTTAGATTGCCAGGCTATGGCAGCTCATCAATTTATTGATGGCGAGAACACTACTATTCATATTCCTTACAACCTGGTTTTCAGTGAGAATACCCGTGATATTATCCCGTTCCCTGCACCTGCTTTGTTTGATTTTCTTGCCAGGAGAGGATATAGGATCATGCCAGAGGACATTGTCGCCTACCGGAACAACTAGACAGCGGCTGAGGAGGAGCCTCGGGAGTGGGACGCTCAGGTGCCCGCTCCACAGCACTACAACATGGGACCCGAGGGTTACTACGAGTGGTGATTACTAAGCTAGGCCAAAAGCCTAAGCTTGGGGGAGTACGTATGCCCATAGATATTCCCTTCATGTTCGCACATTTAAACCAGTTGTTGGTGTTCACACTTTTTCATTGTATTATCCATGCTTGATTTATTTTCTCGCTTTCTTCTTGTTTGTTTGAAAAAACTTTTAGAAAATCACAAAAAATGTTATTTGCTTCTTTTCATTTTTTTTCTTTCTAGTGTAGTTAGTTGTAGTATTTAAAAGAAAACCCAAAAAGATTTCCTTGTTCTTCTTTTGCTTGTTGGGAGCTCTCCCGTGTAAATAGTTTTTCTCATTTTTGTTTTTCCCTTTAATTTTCTTAGTTCAAGAAAAACTAAAAACTCCAAAAATATTACAGTGTGTTTCTCTGAAGTTCTTTTCCTTTTATTGAGTCATACCGAGGAGAAGACCATGATGGAAATGTTGAGTGGCTCTCGTATGCGTTATTGTTGATCTAGCAAAGAGCTCAAATTGCCTTGTCTTCTTCTCTTGAATAAGATGTTTGCAGATTCCAGCTTAGTCCACGGCACCCTTGCACTATTATTATTTTCATATCATTCGGTCATGCAAGTGAAAGGAAATAATGACGATATTTGATGAACTGGCTGTGGCAGAGAGAAACGGGTATGAACTCAACTTGTTCTATTTTTGTAAATATGTTTAACCTAGTGTCCATGATTCAGCCTATTATGATCAAACATGTTTGCAATGACAATTAGAGATTATAGTTTCTCATGCCATGCTTAAGTAGCTAGGAGTGGATAATGATTTATCTTGGATGTTAACATGCATTAAAATGATTGTGATGTGGTATGATGATATGGTATCCTCCTCCGAATGTTCGAGTGGCTTGACTTGGCACATGTTCATGCATGAAGTTGAATCAAAACCAACATAGCCTCTATGATATTTATGTTCATGGTGTTCATATCCTACTCCTATTAGTATCCAATGTTACTTATGCATAATGCATGTTCATGACCGTTTTCGCTCTCTAGCTGGCCGCTTCTCAACCTATTTGCTAGCCTTCACCTGTACTAAGCGGGAAAACTGCTTGTGCATCAAAATCCTAAAACCCAAGTAATCCCAGATGAGTCCACCATATATCTACCTATATGCGGTATTACCCTGCGTTCTAAGTATATTTGCATGTGCCACCTCTAAAAACTTCAAATAAACATCCATTTTTGTGTTCCTGGATTGTTAATGGAGTGACAGGAGGTAGTCAATATCTTCCATGCTCAGCGGGTTATTCCCATGATGAGTGTTTATTCACTCGTAATCACACGAGAGGGGCGGTATTAGGGATTCCTAGTCCCGAAATCAAATTGCAAATAATTAAACAAAACTCCCCCAGGACTGATGTTGGTATGGACGGTACCTGTGGATGCGGCTAGCCGTGGAGTGTGTTTGTTGGTGGAGGGGGAGTAAACCTTTACTTTTATCGCTTGGGAACCACCAATAATGTATTTAGCATGGAAGATATCGATAACCGGTCACGAAGTAAACAGGAAGGGTGTATTTCTCAAAATTTCATTTATCTCTGTTTAAAAAATCTGAGCTCTTGCACCGCTGCAAATCAATGCTTCCCTCTACGAAGGGACTATCTATTTAATTTTATGTTGTGTCATCACCTTCTCAAATAAGCGTCAGATCTGAGATCACTATTGCCATCCTCATGAATTGTGTATAGCTAATGTTGGATGCATCATGACTGGATCTTTTCTACCATGAAATACAATGTTTAGTCGCTGCTTGAACTTTGAAGGTGCTCTGCATTTATGTTTTGCGGTCTCAGAAAGGGCTGGCGAGATACCATTGTTGTCATATTATATCATGATTGTTTTGACAAAGTGTTGTCATTCTAGATATCTTATTATTGCTCGCTAGTTTCTTATGCCATTGATATGAGTTAATATAATTCCTAAGAGTTAGTGTTGACATGGTTAGTTATAATCTTTGTTGAAAACCTGGGTGCTACTTAAGCTTATTTATGTAAACAAGAGCAAAAGAGTTCGTAAAAGTTTTTCTTTTTCACTTTTAGTTTATGAACTGAATTGCTTGAGGACAAGCAAAGGTTTAAGCTTGGGGGAGTTGATACCTCTGTCGTATCTACTTTTCCTAACACTTTTACCCTTGTTTTTGACTCTAACTTGCATTATTTGAATGACACTAACCCAGACTGACGCTGTTTTCAGCAGAAACTACCATGGTGTTGTTTTTGTGCAGAAATAGAAGTTCTCGGAATGGAACGAAACTTTTTGGAGAATTTTTATGGAATAAAAGAAAAATACTGGAGCCAAGAACCACCGGAGGGGGCCCCCTGCGTGAGCACAACCCACCTGGGCGCCCCCCTCCTGGCGCGCCCAGGTGGGTTGTGCCCACCTGGTGGCCCCGCTGACCCTATCTCCGACGCTATAAAATCCTATTTTTGGAGTAAAAAATCAGGGAGAAAGAATTATCATGTTTCACGAGACGGAGCTGCCGCAACCTCATGTTCTTCATGGGGAGGCCAGATCTGGAGTCCGTTTGGGGCTCCGGAGTGGGGAATCTTTGATCTTCGTCATCACCAACCCTTCTCCATCACCAATTCAATGATGCTCCCCACCGGGAGTGAGTAATCCCTTTGTAGGCTCGCTGGTCGGTGAGGGAGTTGGATGAGATTCATCATGTAATCGAGTTAGTTTTGTTAGGGCTTGATCCCTAGTACCCATTATGTTCTGAGATTGATGTTGCTATGACTTTGCCATCCTTAATGCTTGTTACTTTGGGCCCGGGTGCCATGATTTCAGATCTGAACCATTTATGTTATCACCATTATATCTATGTTCTAGATCCGATCTTGCAAGTTATAGTCACCTATTACGTGTTATGATCCGTAAACCCAAGAGTGATAGTATTCGGGATAATTTCCGGTGATGACTGTAGTTTGAGGAGTTCATGTATTCACTATGTGCTAATGCTTTGTTCCGGTTCTCTATTAAAAGGAGGCAATAATATCTCTTAGTTTCCTTATGGACCCCGCTGCCACGGGAGGGTAGGACAAAAGATGTCATGCAAGTTCTTTCCATAAGCACGTATGACTATTTACGGAATACATGCCTACATTATATTTATGAACTGGAGCTAGTGCCGTATCGCCCTAGGTTATGACTGTTGTATGATGAATATCATCCAACGAATTCACCGATCCAATGCCTACGAATTTTCCATATAGTGTTTCTACTAAGTTACTATTGCTATTACTTCTGTTACAACTGCTACAAAATCATTGCTATCATTGTTACCGTTACCGTTACTGTTACCACTGCTATCAAAACTATCATATTACTGTGCTACTAATCATATTGCTGCAGATAATTAATCTCTAGTTGTGGTTAAATTGACAACTCAGGTGCTAATACTTGCAAATATTCTTTGGCTCCCCTTGTGTCGAATCTATAAATTTGGGCAGAATACTCTACCCTTGAAAACTGTTGCAATCCCCTATACTTGTGGGTTATCACACCCAAGGGATGTACTCCATCTATGAGGACCTCGTATCAAGGTAACCCGCTTAGCCAACTGTTTATGTTTAGAATTGTCAGTATGGTATATCCAAGCCTGTCACGTCAGACCAAAGGACAACTCAGCAGTTTGACTCTAGCAACCGTGTTAAAACATCGCACGGCCTACTATCCACATGGATATACCAATAGAATGAGTAATCAGAATGTTGAACAACAGTCTCAAAGCATGTGCTCTCACATACGGGAATCAGTTAAATGACAGTCTGCCCGGAATAAGACTCTTTTGCCAAAACCACCGTCAGTCAAGTCTGTGGATACTATCATTATAAGTACGTACACCTTTATGCTGGTCGCAACAAACGACAGTCAAATCTTTGGTACGGATTTGATACTCAAGATAGTTAAACCAGCCAAGATGATTCAGGAATCCCTGCGAGAATACAGATTCCGCCAAGAGAACAGTCATGATTCACAGCACTATGTTGAACCCAGAGGACATGCATATATTTGAGTAACTCAATGCAAGGAGTAAAAGATTTGGTGCCCACCGAGGAAATTTGTTCACAACTCCTTGGAAGGTTGTCAGTGTTGGATATAAAAATGACACATCCATCAGAAATCACTCTTGTACTTGGGAGAAGGGCAAATATTTCAGTCATGATAATCTTTCGCACCCCAGCTAAGTCAGCAAATATGAAAGAAATTGGAAAAGCATGAACATGCGAGGTAATATCTGTCAGAATGTGGATATAGTGAAGCAAACCACCCTAGAGCAAGATAAGCATTCAGATGAAAATTCAGTGGGAACATCATACAAAGGAAAAAAGGATACCCGAGTTGGAAACGGTTTCCTTAAGTCAGAATATTCATACTTGTTCCCTGAGCAACCAAATCTCGAGGACGAGATTTCTTTAAGGGGGGAAGGTTTGTAACACCTTGGTTTTTGGCCTTTTTCTTTTTCTTTCGGTTTATTTGAATTTTTACTTTGGATTGATTTTCTGTGGCTCTTTGGTCTTGAAACCTGGGAAGATCATCCCTGATTTCTCTCCCAAGTGGCTTGTCACCCTCAAATCCTTCCCAAGACCATGTCATTTACATCTTGGCCCAATCCCAATATTTATTTCTTAGGAATATTACTTTTTCTATTAATGGAATAATTCTTTTTACCCTAGGTTGTGAAGTAACCTACATTTCTGTCTTTCCTAAAATTCCCACAAAATTCTCAAAATTCCTTTGGACTATATGAAGCTTGCATATGTAAAAATATTCAAGAGTCCATGCTCATGGTGAGCACACCATCCAATCTTTGATTCTGGTCACATTTTGAGGTTGTGAAGCAACTATACTATATATTGCTCCATTATTTCTGAAAATTTACCAGAACCTTCTCCTACATAAATAACATCTCTCCACCAAATTTTGGCTCATTTCATCAAGCCATTATTTCTCCACAATTTTTCCTAGTTCTTGTCCAAAGAGGACCACTTTGAAGCAAGTATCTATCCAAATGGTATGAAATTTTTATAGTATCTTCATATGACCAGATTATCATACTCCTCCAAATTTCAGCTCTATCCAAGCAACCATGTGGGCACAGCTTCATCTTTTGCATTTTTTTCTAGTGTGGTGGTTTGTACAGCAAGTGCTAGTTAACTTCATCCAATTGGGCTGAAAATTCGCATAGATTATCATCTTAGTGGTTGATCACACCCAGACAAAGCTCAGCATCTATCTCCAGACCAATCTTCCCTAGCAAGCAACAAACACCTTGATGTTCCAGTGTCATCTAGCTAGGTGTGGTCTTGTCTTGAGCCTCTGTGCTCATTTCTTTCCTCCTTGGCACTCTCCGATCTTTGCCTTATCTCCCAGACATGGTTTGCAGAGGTAGAGTGCACCACGTGCGCCTGTTCACATGGTGACTATGTGCCCTGCATGCCTGTGTTCACGCTCTGGCGAATGGAGCCATCGGCCTTGTCTATTTCCTCCTCATCTCAAACTCTCTCCTTGTCCTGGAGCTTCCCCGTGATCGTGCGGTCACTCCACTTCCTTGGCTCCTTCCTATCTCGCCATCGTCATGCTATGGCAGCCGCGCCCGTGACCTGAGCTCCTCTGCCACCACCGTGTCCGGTTGCCTGCGGCGCTCTCGAGCTCTCTCGAGTCCTCCCTCTGCTATATAGATGCCCCGACCTCCTCCGCAGCTCATCGCCCTCCCCAGACCCCTCCTAGCCCACTGGAGCCACCCCACTCCTCCTCCATCCGCCATGGCCATCGTCGGGCTCGGCCTAAATTCCGGCTGCCCGAGCCCCCTCTCTCCCTCCTGACCTCTCCAGTAGCTCCCCTCCACCCGGGCGACCCTCCCCCTGCCCTTGTTTTGTTGCCAGAGTTGCCATGGCCGTGTGCCCCAAGATCAGCCGCCGCACCCTGGCTTTGGCCACTGGGAGCCGCCGCGCCTATGGTCTTCCCCAATGCCTGTTCTTCGTCTGGACGAGGGCCCCGCCTTCCCCTGAGCCTGCTGGTGCCCTCGCCCCGGTCGGAGGTGGCCGGAGGCGGCGGGCTAGCGCCGATCCCTGCCTCTGCCTCACCTCTACCCTGTTCATCGCGAGGTTGAAGAAGGAGGCGCGGGAGGAGAGAGGAAAAGCGGTGGGGCCCGCATGTAAGTCTCTCATCGTTAACTAGCCCTGGCCCTGCGTGGATTTAAGTGGAAGCATATTCTAGGAATACGTTTTCCTCTGAAGAAAGCATACTTTGGTTCCACTTCGACTGAGAATGCATTTCTTGTGGAGAAGACGTATTTCAACAGAAGGCGATTTCTGTTTAGCCCGCCAGGACCTATTTGTTAATATACTTTTTACAAATTGGTCCCTGGTCTTCTACTCATCATATCTTCACGACCGTAGCTCCGAATCAGGTGATTCCAAAGCCCACGTTCTCGTCTCGTCGAGCCCGTTCCGTTGGTACCATTTTAATTATGTTGTCACACACTTTTTCCATGCCCTTAATCATCCCCCTTCGAGAAAGAAACATGTCCGGTGAATCTTTTCGCAAGCTTCTCACACTTCTTCCCGGAAAACCCTTCACCCCAGGCAATCCACGACAACCGCTTGCATGATGGCCTTGCAGTAGCCATGGTTTCCACTAGAATATTTAATAATTGTTTCCTCATTTACTACTTATATTACTGTTTCGGTTATGCTTGTCATCATGCTGTGTTCTTATGCACCCTATTGGTTATGTGATTACTTGCTAGTACTATTTATTCTCGTATGTTATTCTTGTTATTATTACATGCTGGTAATGGTGATGTTCTCTGATGCATTATTATCGTCTGTTATAGAAGTACCTGTGATATGCATGATCATCACTATGCCATGTTCATCTGCATCCAGCCGACTAAGTGCTTTATCATTGTTGATGCTAATGTTTCATGTGTTAAATGGTTATACTTCCCATCCATGTTCATGTATATATCATGCTCATACGCACTGTTGTTTCATCTTGCTATTTTATTATGGCTCAGCTCTTCAAGTTAAACCGGACTTTCATACAACTTGAACATCTGTTGGCTGAGTCATAGTGCCATCGAATCGAGCTGACTAGTGCAGCCACATTTGCCTGTATGGGGAGGCCTTAATGTGGTCTATTGTCATGCCTCTCGCCGGTGCCTCCAACTAGGGATGGTTATGTGCGTGCGCTACCCTGATCAGCTAGGCAGTCCTTTGCCTTGTGTGCCCAAGTTTGGTTTGAGCGCTCATGTCCCTGTTTGGGACCGTTTGTTTTGTTTTGCCACAACGGTGGCCATTTGATGTCCAGAGTGGCATCTGGGGCCACCCATGACTTAGCCCAAAGGGGAGTTGGTCTAAGTGGCCAGGAGAGTGCCATGCAATAGATTGGTTTTGTCGGAACGCCGTTGGTCCACCCGAATGGGAGTACGAGGCCATGGTTTCTGTGGTATGGGTACTAACCTCTGCAGACTGTATAATCTATCGATAGCCGCGCCATCAGATATGTGCCCAGTTCATAGTAGGTCACACTATGGGTCAATAGTAATAATAACCTGACTAACAAACAACCCCGGTTCAATGAGGAAAGAAGCTGGTTGATCTTTATGTGATCATGAGAGGATCACAGTGGTATCGTGGATACCGAAGTTGTTTGATGGTGTCATATGATGATCCCTGGTAAAGATCAAGCTCCCTGTGGTCTTGTGATCACTATGGTATTGTTACTACCAAGCTTGGTTGGTCCTGAGGTGATCGTGTGATGTCCAAGTTGGTAAGTTGATGCATGTGGTGGTTACGAGGTAACCTCTTAACAGGGTAAGTTGGATCATGATAGTTTAAACTTGTTGCATGCTAGTACCATCATGTTCATAAGTTGATGCCATGCTCATGTTGTTTTAGTAGTATCATGTTCATCTTGAATAATAAACTTTTAAATGACATGTTGTTGTTTGTCTTGATTGCTTTGATTGTTTCGAGCTTGCGAGTACGTTCAAAGTACTCACCTGGCGTGTCATGCCAGTTTGCAGGTCATGCCGTGATTGCTTGCTTGCCGAGGATCCCGAGTTTGCGAGCTAGGATATGTGTTCTAGCCAGAGTCCCTGTGGAGTGGAGTTCACCACCTTCGTCGTTGTTCCACTGCTAGATGTTATTCCGCTTCCTCGAGTTGTTCCGCTGCTAGCATAGAGCTACCTTAGCAGGCGTAGCGCCGCCGTGCCAATGTTATCATTGTATCTTCGAAACCCTTGTACCCATATCCATTGTAATAAAGAGTTGATTTGTTCTATGCCAAGCAGTGCCATATTCCAGAAGACTTGATCTCTGGGCTGGAATAAGGGGCGTTCCGGTCTCTCTGAGCCGGGGTGCCACAGATTGACAACCCTTCTACTTGTTGGGTTGCAAGTATTTGTTGTTTGTGTGAAGGTGCTATTTACATAGTGTTGCTTAGTTCTCCTACTGGATTGATAACGTTGGTTTAATAATTGAGGGAAATACTTATCTCTATTGTACTGCATCATCCTCTCCTCTTCGAGGAAATCCCAACGCAGCCCACAAGTAGCACGGGCACGGGCTCACTAGGCCAACGATGGGCTTGGCGGGCCACGGCGGCGCGCCCGATTGGGAGTAGCTAGGTGGCGGCGGGGCTGTGGTTGGGGCGGAAAATGAGGAGGAAGGCTAGGTTTCCAGATTAGGCTGTGTAGGCTTGCTTAAATAGGAAAGGGGTACTAGGGTTGGGGATTTTGGGGGGTTTCAGAGCCCTTTGATCTTGATCGTTTGTCTCCGAACAAAGATAAGGGATAGCTTGGCTAAGTGGGCTCATGTAGAGGGTGTTGGACTAAGATGAGAAGGAAAACGGAGCGGCCCGGCAACAATTTTATTACGAAAAATGTTCGACAAATTAACCGGCTATAGTGCCGCTATAGTTTAACGGTTGGGCTATTAAACGACCTCTGAATGCAATGAAATTTGTCAGGCAGTCTACCTACAATATAACGAGACCGCACACCAACTATCATCCCATTCCAAGAACATTTTTATCCCACTAATAAAAATAATATCTCGGAGATGTCGCAGGTGCGTGCGAGTGTGTTTGGTCTCGAAATGGTTAACGACGAGAACGGGGAGAACCGGCAACTACGAACGAATGCAAGTTTTGAAATTTATGATGACAAGGAGTGTCGATGTAATGCGAATGATGCTATGACGAATGCAACAAACAATTAAAACACATGGCGATAACAAAATTAAATGGAAATTATCTGGAGTGTCGGTCTCAGGTTGTCACATGCCGCCCGCCTAGCCACATCCCGATGACCCTAAGGTATAACTTACTTTGGAACTGGCATTGCTGTAGCTGCATGTGGATCTTTTTCGCTTCTGCGGTCGAATCTAGGTCTAGGATGAAACAGGAAAGAAGGGGTGAAGTTGTATAGCATGAATCTAGGACATCGTTCAAAGAGGAAAGGAAGGGGGAAAGTAGTACAGACTGGATATCATCCCGCTCTGTTGGTCGAAAAGGGAAAAAAGGGGAAACACACTACACACATCTGTAAGGAACTGATCTCTGATACGTCTCCAACGTATCTATAATTTATGAAGTATTCATGCCATGTTTACAACAATTTTATATGGTTTTGGTATGATTTGCATGGAACTAACCCGGACTGACGCTGTTTTCAGTAGAACTACCGTGGTGTTGTTTTTTGTGTAGAAATGAAAGTTCTCCAAATGAGCTGAAACTTTTTGATGATTTTTTTTGAACAAAAGAGACCCTCGAAGCTTCGTGGAAGGACCAGAAGGTGAAGGAGTAGGGAACAAGACATCGGGGCACGCCTGGGCCCTTTCCCATGCCCCGTTGGGTTGTGCTCACCTCGAGGCCCATCTTAGCGTGAAACCAATGCCAAAAATTCCTATAAATAGAGAAACCATCAGGAGTAACCCTAGATCAGAAGTTCCGCCGCCGCAAGCCTCTGTAGCCACGAAAAACCAATCTAGACCCTGTTCCGGCACCTTGCTGGAGGGGCAAATCATCACCGGTGGTCATCTTCATCATCCCGGTGGCTGCCATGATGAGGAGGGAGTAGTCCACCTTCGGGCCTGAGGGTTTGTACCAGTAGCTATGTGTTTAATCTCTCCCTCTCTCGTGTTCTTGAGATGTTACGATCTTGATGTATCACTAGCTTTGTTAATATAGTCGGATCATATGGTGTTTTCCCCTCTCTATCTTGTTGTGATGAATTGAGTTTTCCCTTTGAGATTTCATTTTATCGGATTGAATACTTTTATGGATTTGAGAGCACTTGATATATGTCTTGCATACGAATACACATGGTGACAATGGGGTATTATATTGATTCACTTGATATATGTTTTGGCACTCAACTCGCGGATTCCCGAGGTGACATTGGGGTAATCTATGATAGGGGTTGATGCATGTTCTTTTATTTGTTTCTTCGATAGAAATCTTGGGGCACTCTTTGAAGTTCTTTGTGTTGGATTGAGCATTATGAATCTGAATTTGCTTTGGTGTTATTTTAGTACGAACTCTTGGATAAATTGGTCGGAAAGATTAGCTTTGTGGTGGTTTCGTACCCTACAAACAATTTATTCTTATGTTCTCCACTAGATAGGAACTTTGGAGTGATTCTTCATCGCACGTTGAGGGATGGTTATATGATCCAATTATATTAGCATTGTTGAGAGATCGCACTAGCGAAAGTACGGACCCTAGGCCTCATTTTCAGGCATTGCAATACCGTTTGTGCTTCGTTTTATCAATTGCTACCTTGCTGTTTTTTATTGTTCCTATTACAAAAATCAATATCTACTATCATTACTACACTTTTATTACCATCTCTTCGTCGAACTAGTGCACCTATACAATTTACCATTGTATTTGGTGTGTTGGGGACACAAGAGACTCTTTGTTATTTGGTTGCAGGGTTGTTTGAGAGAGACCATCTTCATCCTACACCTCCCATGGATTGATAAACCTTAGGTCATCCACTTGAGGGAAAATTGCTACTGTCCTACAAAACTCTGCGCTTGGAGGCCCAACATGAGTCTACAAGAATAAAGTTGCGTAGTAGACATCAATCTCTTTGTTGAAAAATGAAAGAAACCAGGGGTGGGGGACAAGATAGTAGAGTTTCTGCAGTACTAGATTTGCTACCCTCACATAGGAAAAAGGTTGAAAGAGAACAAATATGAGACCAACACAGATATGCTGCTTGGTTCTTTGATGCAACAGACTGTGCATCACCCATTTATACGTGTGGAGGCACATGGTGCGGGTGTATCCCCTGTCCCATACAACTATTTAGCTGTTGTTAATCTAATAATGTCGCTGGAAAACTGAAGCAATGCCACTATTAAAAGTAAATTACATGCTTAACGAATGTTATTTTTAAGAGAATGTGTCTGTTAATATGAATCAATGCCACTGTTTTAAAAATGCTACTGTCCTACTTTGTTTCCATTAAGATAAGGTAGATGCTTCTTTTTGTGGCCGTATGTGTCATCCTCCGTTATTGGCCAGTAATTGTTTCCTTTTTTTACCTCTGTGCAAACAGGGATATCTATTTCACCTCATTGCTATTTTGACCTTTTGGTGCACTCCACAAAACACTTTTCTTTTTAGAGTTTGTGATTTGATACCTCTCTTAATATAATATGCAATTGTCTTTCTAAGATGTCACCTCACTTCTACTTCTGCAAACATGGATCTTGTTTGCAGATAACATAAATTTTAGTGGAACTGCACAAGAAGATACTAACTAGAGGGCTTCTAGTCAAGTGCTTCATCTAAATGCATGCTACAAGTCTGCAATAAGCCTCCGAACGAGAAAGAAGCAGTCGCATTATGCGGTACAGTACAGAAGGAATAATAGAGAAGCTTTACAGAGTATTATTAGATGCTGGTGACATGACTAGTCCGCATAGCTCATGTAGCATCTCAATAGCATGTGAGGTTCAAGATTCTACCACAAGGAAAGGTATGACCATGACCAAGTCAGTCGTGGACGCAGCTGTAACAAACGAGTTCAGTATCAGCCTTCATCAACATGATCATGCTTTGTGATGTTGTGCTACTTATATTGTGGTATTATTTTGAATAAATATTTAATTAAAGCTATTGTATTGCTGTTTTTTTCCATTAAGTGAATAAAAATGGGACCAACCCAGATATGCTGCTTGTTTCTTTGTTGCAACAAACTCTGCATAACCCCTTTAAATGACAATGGAAGCACATGGTGCTGTTGGACCCACTCTGCCATGCAATTGTTTAAGGTTTTTCTTAATCTAATGCCACTGGTAAAATTAAGCAATGCCAGTCTTAGAAGTAATTACTGAACCTTAGTTCAAAATTGCAACACTTATTATGGATCGCTGTGAGTACATGTTTGACCAATGTATTGGTAAGATATGTCTTTGTTAATATGAATCAGTTGCACTATTTTAGAAATGGTACTGACCTGCTTTGTATTTCTTTCTACATGTTTAACCAAAGTATTGTTAAGATAATGTCTCTGTTAATATGAATCAATGACACTGTTTGTGAATTGCTACTATACTGCTTCGTATCCCATTAAGATAAGGTAGATGTTTTTTCCTATGGACCATAAGTCATCAACCGTTATTGTTCAGTAATTGTTTCCTTGATACCTCTTTGTGCAAACAGGGATATCAAAACTTCTGCTCATTGCTATTTCAACCTTGATTTCAGTTGAACTGCACAAAAGGAGCCAATTTGTTTAAGACAAACTGTTGCATTATTGGGCCCAGCTGATCCTTCAACATTGCAGAAAGAAGCAGTCACAAGATGTGATACACTATTGAAGGAATAATCGAGAATTTTTACAGAGTATTAGTAGATGCTGTTGTGACGGCCCCGTTTATAATCATGCACTAATCATACATGCATCATGCACGATCACGAATGGTGACTCACGCCAATATCACAACACAACTCTACGACACAAAGGATAAACATAAATATTTATATTACAAGCCAGGGCCACGAGGACCCATAATACATAAGTCACCAAAGCAGATATTATCTGAGTACAGACATAGTTAGACAAGTTTTTCCTTAAGAAGTCTGAGCAAAACAATGCAACTAGATCGAAATGTGAGGCCTCCTGCCTGGGACCTCCGTAGTACTCCTGGTCATTGGCCTCCACGTAGTACACACCATCGGGGAAACCTGCATCCGTGGTGCTACTAGCTGTCACAGCAACCGGGGGAGTGAAGCAACCGTGAGTACTCATCCAAAGTACTCACAAGACTTACATCAGATCTACACTACATATGCATCGGTATCAAAGAAATAGGGTAGTATCTGTGGATAAACTGCAGAAATGCCAGAATAAGGGGGAGAAGCTCATCCTATCAAAGACTACATCTTCTTGCAGCCATCATCTTGCAGCAGTAGAAGAGAGGAGCATAATGTTAACATCATGTAACAACGTATAGCAATCACCGGGTGTATATGTCTCTTATCTGGGTGTGTTTTAACAAGTGTACGGTTTTAGTTGTAAGATTCCGGGATACAACTTCAAGTCGTCCTATTACCATGGACATTGCTATTCGAATAGAGAAACTTCCCTGCAGGAGTGCACCACATTACCCGATATGCTCGATTAACTCTAGTCGGACACACTTTTCTGAGCTATGCCCGGCCTCAGCTGATTGACACGCCGTAGTCCTACCTAGGCTCCAAACACAGGTTAGCATGCCGGTCTACATCCTAAGTGTGAAAGGGTCATGGGCCAATCGTCCTAAGCGCTCCTGAGCGTTGCGTGACTGGCTGGGGACTAGACCCACCACCTTATACAAGTGCAGGTGGTTACCGTCCACCCGAACAATCAGCCCACATCTCTGAAATGTGACATCTGAAGAGCTTTCGGAGGAATCGTATGATGCCAAGTGCCCATAACTTATCCCGCATGGTGGTTAGTGCGAAAAGGCCAGAGGCCTACTCAGATCATATATCCAAACCGGTTAGTTTGTTTGGAGCTCGCGATGATGATCAGTGCTCCTGTCGCCCCATCCCGCGGACTTACGACAAGGGCCAGGCCCATCCCACTCCCGGGCAAGTCTCTGCCTGCCCAGTCGCATCGCCTCAATAACTCTCACGGGTACCCTTTGGGTCGACCCGACTTATCAAGAGACTATCGGGAACTCAGGTCCACCTCTAGCTGGGCGATACCACCTGTCCCTTCAGTCCTGCAGTAACAGTTAACGGGGAACAGTTAAAGAAGTTGTGGGCCCATACCATCAAGGTGAACTCAGAGGAATCACCCTTAATAGGTTCAACCTGAGGTAAAATGTCAAGGTGAACTTGGAGGAATCACCCTCGGTGGGTTCGCCCTTGAGGTGCTGCATGGTAGAGCCATCATCGGGAGTGGTGAGTGAGGAATCACCCTCGGTTAACCACACTCGATGTGCTACACTACAGAGATATCATCGGAAGTGGGACACAAGGCATCACCCTCGGCACTCGATAGTAGCTCTGTAGGGTCGTACAACTAAGGGGGTACAGGTCGTGCATTCGGTCTCAGTACATCGATCGCACTCATCGAGTCATTGGTAGTAAAGCATGGCCACAAGGACAAGGCTGCAGGGCCAGTGATGGGTCATTAACCAGCCTATACTAAGCATATAGGACAATAGGTAAAGTATCAACAACAGGTTACAAAATCAGGCTATGCATCAGAATAGGAGCATTTGAATACAGTAGCAAAATCTAATGCAAGCATGAGAGAGAAATAAGGGCGATATAGGAATGACCAAGGGGGTTTTGCTTGCCTTGAAGCTCTGAAGACGAACATGGATCTTCATGGTGTAGCCGATCACCAGATCATCGGCAGTCTCAAAGTCTACCGCAAAGGAAGAAACGAAGGGGAAACGATCTATACTTACTTATATTAATAAAAGGGCTATTGCTTCCGTCGGTTCACCGTCATCTTGATTTTTTATGCTAGATGGTACTAATTCGAGGACATATGATGCTTTAATTTGCCACATTAAGTCCGTCAGCTGCTGGACCGCATGCTGAGCCAGGCCTGGTCCACTTTCATTTTCTTTCAACTCGGGGGGGGGGCAAAAACAATTAAAGCAATCGGCATGGGGGATCGAACCCACGACCTTCATTCCTTTGCAAAGGCTGCATCCAACTGCTCTACTCTACAACTGTGTAAAGATTAAGGTTTGGCTACGTAATGAAATATTCCAACATTATTTGTCTCCGACTGGGCCTATCTGGCGCCCCTGGTGGGCCTATGTGCGCGTGCAAAATAAGCCCACCAGTCCATTAATTTACCTATTATAAATAGTCCCACCTTGCTATCTTACTTTAAATTCTTTTAATTTATATATGTCTTCTAGGTTCCTGGGTCTCAAGGAGCGACTCGGGAATCAAAAGTATTTCAAATGATTTGACGGATTAGATTTGAGAGAGAGATAACGAGGGAAAAGGATGAGGCGGAGGAAGAGAGACCTAAAATAACGGCTAATTAATAAGGATAACGTGGCTGTGATGGAAAACATGCACATGTTCCATTGGCACAAAGAGACCCTGGACGGCTATCAATGAAAAAATAGGAGGCCTAAAAAGCCAGAAAAATCATGGTCGGACTCAACGGCTCAAGGGCTCAAGCACAAGCACCGGCGGCATCAAGATTGTCGTATCTATCAACCTTGACAGTAGCCACCTGCTGACACGTTTGGGAGTATGGAGACATACTACAAGATAGCCACATGACAGGTATGTTTTTTTACTTCTCATAAATAATAGGAAAACAGTAGAAGATATATGCCAGAATCAACAATTCGACACATATAATTAAAAAAATTATAATACTGATAAAAACACATCATAATCGATGAAGCTTGCATGCAGAAGATTTTTCACAATAAAAGGAAAATAATACAAAGTAATATACCCTATTTAAAATAAATAGTGATGTAAGTAAAAACTGATTTGTATTTTAGCAATAGATTCCAGTAAAATGCATAATCAATCACTATATGATTAGATTGAAATAATATGACATTTTTATTTCGTGGGAGTTTTTACAATTACAATTTAAATCAAAATAATTGAAAAATAAAAGAAAAAATACATCAAAATCGCAACTGGAATAGTGGATTAAAGAGAATGTACCACAACCAATCATAAAAGAAAATTAGATGACTCATTCACATAATCTAAGATGTATTATATTGTATTTTTTAATAGTTTAAGCACCAAAATACACCCATATGCGAAAGTTTTGCTAATATTTAGGATGTTACAGATTTGTACCAACTTTCCCAATTATGAGCCATGACGTGCCATTTCTACTCGATATCTTGATGTTGGGAGAGGGAGGTGGACTCATTGCAACGCACAGGCCATTTTGCTAGTAAATAATAGAGCAAACAAATGCAACACAAATGCAATGGTATGGCAACATGTGTGGGTGACATGCTCTAATGCATCCTAAGCATTTTAAAAGAAGAGGGAAAATATCTGGAAATATTTTCCCAGCTTCAGTGATTTAATGTTATACTGATCTAGGTGGAAATGTTCAATGTTTGTTATGTTAGAGGTGTTTGACAGGGCTGTGGATGGCATATTCAAATTAATTATATTTTTCTGATCGAATTTGCTATATAAATTATTCTCATCTGAGTTACGGACTAATATATATGATTTTTCAAAGTTTAAATGATTTTCTGGTGTTTTTCTATTTAGTTTCATACGAATTGACCAAGTCAATTTGACTTGTCAAAAGCTCAAGTGTGGCTAACATGTCATAGACTATTTACTTAATCAGATAAATAAAAAAAATCCTAATTAAAAGGGGGGCCACATGTCTTAGGGTAGCAACTAATTTAACCTGTACAATACTAATTAGCGCTTAAATTAATTGGGCCGGCCCTACCAGGCAGTGGCACAGCCAGCCTCACGGTTGTGCCCGCCATGGCCATGCAGCAAGCAGAAACGGAAGCACAACGCGACAGTAGCGGCAGCGCACACGGGCGGGAGCGGCAACAGGTAGCAGTAGTGAGGCAGTAGTAGTAGTAACATGGCTGTAGCAGCAGCGGCTAGCAAGCAGCAGCAGAAGCAGTTGTGAGTGCCGGCGTGCGTGGGCGGCAGTAGACGCCAGCAGGTGATGGCAAAGCAGCAGCAGCAGGCGTGGCCGAGCACACAGGCGCAACAAGGGAGTGCCCCAGGGTGGCTGGCCGTGGCTAGGCCAAGGCATACGCGTGCGGGTGGGCGCAGAGCTATGGCCATGGAGGCCTCAACGGGAGCAGGCGGCCACGATGACGTATCGAGCCAGGAAATGAGGGGGATGGGGAGAGGAGCTCACCACGGGGCAGATGGCGTTCTCGGGGAGGCCGGGGACGGGCCAGAGAGGCGGTGGTGACGGTGAGGCGGCGAAGATGTGCTGTAGCCAGACGAAGAAGATGAAGATGGCGTCGGCTTGAGGACGTCCCGGCTTGAGCTTGTCCCCGGGACAGATGAATCCAGCCGCGGTGGACCTCTTGGACGTGTTCCTGCACACCGAAGACAGCAGTGACCACGACGATGACGGCGAGGCAGTGGTGATCGCGAGTTGTTTGAGCTCAAATTCATGCGGAAGAGGAGGGGGGCGATGGGGATCGAGGGGGCATGGGGGCTTGGGTTTCGGTGGACGCCTTTGTATGCCAAGGGAGGCGACGTGGTGGCCATACGACCATGGCACCGTCGGATGGCTGCCACGCCAAGCCTCCTTACAGAGAGGAAGGGGATGGCTGGTTTGTGGGCTGGGATGTGCGCTGTAGCAATGGGCTACAAGTGCACAGTAGCTGTTAGGCCTTTTCCTTTTTATGTTATTTTCTTTTTTTTTTGTTTTACAACAACATTTTTGTATTTTATTTAGCCATCAAATGGTATTTATAAAATATGGGACTTGTCACTTAATTTACACTGCATTATTTGGCACTACCACAAAAAGTTTGGGAAGTATTTGAAGTTGTTTGAATTTTAGATAAATTGAAAGGTGAATAAATAAGGTTATTAGGTACTGTTTTAGTTCCTAGAGCCCAATTAAGCAAATAATTGATGTAGTTTTCCTTAACAAATAATTGTTATCTAATATTTGCTAAATGATGGACTATTTTGCAACCATGTATGTGAAACTTTAAATTTCACTTACAATTTGAATTGATTTCAGTGATGGACTTTGAAATGAGATATGAATCCATAGTGATGAAGCATTGCAAAGCAATGTGGCTTAGCGTAAACATGCTGGATTACTGTAGTTTAATACATGGGTGGTGTTACAGCTTTCGACCAGGAGCCCGGGGCACCGCCTGTGTCGGTTCATGACGTGTTCACAATAGAGCAGGTGTGGCTGCATACAATGTCATAACGGTAGAAGAGCTACTAGCACAGCCTGTGTCGGCATTCCAACAAGCACAGGAGGACTAGTGCTACAACCTCTGTCTCCTCAACGGGCGGCATCACGTGGAGGGACAAATCGCTGGTGAACAGGCAAACGACAATGCCGTCGGACATGGGGGTGATGATCTTGGCTTCCTGGATGAGTAGGGGGCGCTTACCACATAATTCGTAGGTCCTGCGAGGCTCTCTCCGTCGTCCTTCGTTTTGTTGCGCTCGTCGTGCAGCCGCCGTCTCGCGTTGTCAACATGGTCAACAAACTAGGGGAACTAGGAGATGACTGGACATGGAGAGTATGATAGTAGGGACCCACCAGGGCCATGGCCGTACGCAGGAAAGTGCCTCCTTATTACTACAAGAAAAACGTATAATCAACAAACGAGAGAATTGCACAAGGAGCGGCTAACAGCTGGGACCCAGCAGCTCATGCAGTATTTTTTTAGCGACGTTTTGTTGTTGTTGAGAGGAGCAGGGTATCAACTGGGTAGGCTGTGGCCCGTCTAGCCCAAGCTATTATTTTATGTTGACCAAATAACCAGCCAACCTATTTTTTCTATGTTAAAACGGCTAGTCCAACTTTACTTTTTTTGAAGAATACACAACCCAGGCCAACTTGTTTCTCTCTGCCCTGCCGGGCTGCAAATCTTCCAAGACTAGGAGGGATGCATTCGGATTGCCCAGAAAATGGCTTTAAGTAATAATAAATGGGCAATAAATATAAAAAAACACGACAAGCTGGCAATTAGTTTCAAATATCATTTTTTCGGATTTTGACATTTTTAATTTCATTGGATGTTTTTTTTGCATGCGCAAAATTTCAATGGATTTTAACATAATATAAATTTATTTTGAAATTAGATTGAATCTGACTCGCAATTTTGGGATAAAAGTAGTTCGGACCCCATCAAAATATTCGAAATTTGGTTGAAATTTTTTACCCTGGTCCTGGCTAGAAAATGGGTTATAATGCTAACTAACAGTAAATGGGCTGTGATAAATTCCATAAGAATTATAAAATGGGCTATAAATTATTAAAAATAGAAAATGGGTTGTATGTTGTCTGCCACAGATGTGAGGCTGACTTGTGGGCCTAGTAAATTGACACGTACATAAGACTTTGTCAACTTATAGTCAACACACGATTCTAGTAGTAGTGGCCATTGGATGTCCATCCAATGGCAGTCGTTCTTCTTCAATCTCACATCTTTTTGCTTTGGCCGCCCAAACCAGCGCGGACGGGACCGCCTGCTCCCACCTCCCGTGGTCGGCTGTGCTGCCGCGCAGGCCTCCCCACTCCAATCTACTCCCACCGCTGGCCAAACCATCCCTCTACTCACCGACACCTCCTATTATTATCCAACGACGACAGCCTCACACTGCAGCCAAACCTGTCAACCCTCGTACTCCCCTCAGCATTGGCATCCACTAATGTGGCTTCGCCAGCTCCAGGTCGTTCCCTTCCCGAGCCTCGCCATCGTCCACCGCATTGGTGCTCTCCGTGCGGCGTGGCCAACATGGTCAACAAACGACAGTCATCGGAAGAGGGATGTACGTGGAGAGGGTGAAATTAAGGACCCACATGTTCCATGGCTGCACGCAAGCTAGTGCCTCCTAATTAAATGAAAAAAAAATGGTTCCTCCCCCTGACACCTAGGACCCACCAGCTATATCTTTGCACGAAAGGAAGTGCCTCCTTATTACGTGAAAAAATTGATTCCTCTTCATGACAGCTGGGACCCACGAGCTATATCTTCGCACGGAAGGAAGTGCCTCCTTATTACGTGAAAAAAGTGATTCCTCTCCCTGATAGTTGGGACCCACCAGCTATATCTTCGCACGCAAGGAAGTGCCTCCTGATCCTCCCTGACAGCTGGGACCCACCCGATCGAAGCGTACGTAGCGTTGTTTGTCTGGTCCCAAACATGTACGTACATACTAGTTGATCGATCTCTCAGCAACAATAAACCGTGGCCTAGTAAGTAGCAGCACATGTAATAGTAGAGCCACACGGCAGTCTCGTCTAAATCTTGTACACATATGTAAAGCCACACGACAAACAATATGGCCCCAAACGTACATATGGGCGGGGTCTCGAACGTGTACTCGCGCATACGTATGGCCAGGGCTCATGTACATGGAGAGGCAATGAACGGCAGCAACAGCGTCTTGTTCATCGATAGCCAACCGGCTGGGTCGGAACAAAGAAACAACGTCTTGTTCATCAGGAGGCAACCGATTGGGTCAGAAAGCGTCCTGTTAATCGGGAGCCAACCGGCTTGGACGGAACTATCGAAATGGGGTCTAGCGTACTGCAAACTGGAGGAAATAGCCTTCTATTCGACTGCCTACATTCGAAACGGGTTCCTGTTCACCGAAAGGGGTGTGGAGTGCCACAAAACAGAAGAGACAGTCTTCTGTTCGATTGCCTACGTTCGAAATGGGATGTTGTTCATCGGGAGGGGTGTGCGTACAGGAAAATAGAGGAAACAGACTTCTGTTCAACAAGCTCTGGTCAAAATAGGGTCCTATTCATCGGGAGGGGTCTGGCGTACAGCTACATGGCACTCCACGGGCTAGTGTTCATCCACCTCGACTTCCTCCAGTGTCCACCGTCTGCTATTCATCACACATCAATCGCTCAGGTTCAGTAAGCGAACGACTTGCTCGGATTCAGTTAGTGAACACGGCTCACACACACACGCATGTATGAGAGAAACACGCAAATGACTACATCGCTAGGGCCTAACCACCCACCGTATATCGGGAACTCCCCAAAAAATTCCTCGCCCTCACTTCTACCATGATTTTTTATGTCATGGACGGCCCAAAGAATGTCATGCAGGTGCGTCTCTAGCCCGCCAAGGACAAAAGGCCCATTTTCTGTCATAATGTTTTGTCATAGAAGAAGGAGCCCATCATATCTATGATGATACGTGTTTTTGTCACCATTATTGTCATAGAAGTATCATATCCATGACAGAAAAAGCTTTCATTCAGGCCATAATGTTACAGATATGTCTTTTTTTGTAGTGTGACCTCTATACGTCCAATGGAGACAAAAACCAAATAGGCAAAGATAAGTGCAACTTCCCAAGTTTGGCTCATTTCGCCTTTTCCCAAACTTCTTCCGCATATTGTGCCTCTTGGTGAAGAAGCATTTTTTAGATGTTCAACTACAACAGACGAAAGCATTGCGGGGATGAGCAGCGAGGTTCATGTAAGTTGTGGTAATTCTAATTATGTGCACATACTATGGAAGTACCACTTCCCATGGCCGCAGTTTAGGCTAAAAACCTGACGCACTATGGTTGAAGCACTACGCATGCTAGTACGGTCTGATCGAGAATATGGCATAAACATGGGAAGAAAAATTGTTCGGGAAAGTAGAGACAAGATAAAAATATGCTAGTATTGTTTAAGATGTACTAGTTCATAATTTAAGGATGGATTGGTGCTTATATCCAGCCGCGCAAACCCATAGGACTAACGGCACCCAGTACCCATTCTCTTTGTTCTTTCCCCCTATACAGGAAATAGGGGCTCCATACTAAAAATAGAAAAAAAAGTAAGGGAAGAAGCTGGTGACGTAGGCATTAGCGCGGTAGAAGGCTTAAGGCATCCCCGAAGTCGTTCTCCTTCTCCTGCTGCACTAGCGCTTCGGCGGCGGCTCCCACCTCCTGCTTCGCCCGCCACTGGTCCTCCATGCTTAGCTCCTCCAGCAAGACCTCCACAGGGAAACGAGGGGAGGCATTGTGGACGCCAGCTAGAATGGGGGTTGCCACCACGCGTGCCGCTCGATCCACCTTAATCTCCTGCGCCGCTGACTGCTACTGGCAAAACTCCCCAAATCGCACCACTAGATGTTGGAAGAAGAACACCAGATGGTTCAGCTTCCCTTCATCAAAGTCACCATAGGGGACAAACTGCTCGAGGCCGAGGACGTCCATGTCATCGTTCAGCCGCACGTACATGTCATGCAGTGATGCCATGCCTCCGTAGTGATCGAAGTGGAAGTTGGCGAAGACCCGCTCCGCCTCCCGACGGCGGATCCACTCCATCTCCGCTTGGCAATGGAGCATCTTGGCCTTGCTCTCTAGATGAAGAGCATTGCCACTAAGGACGCCATGGAGCTCACGGATCTTGACATCCTTGACTGCGAGGTTGGTGCGCATCTTTTCCCACTCGTAGCAGTTGACCTCATGCGACATGACAGAAGAGGAGGAAAACTACGATGAAGATGGTGAAGGAGGGCTCGGGGGCTCAAAGGGCTCGGGACCTCGAATGGCTGCAAGACGGTGAAGGTGTGAGGAATAAGAAGGATGAGGAGGAAATGAGCTCGATATTTAGCGTTTTATAGTCTGGGAGCGGAGGCGAGGCACCCTCCCCAATCGACGCCGAGCAATCAATGCGCACAGCGGGTGTTTGAGTTTCCCGATGAGTACTCGAACGCCTGCCAGATGAATCAATTTACAAAGTGGGGTTTAAATGCGCGAGGGAATAATTGCTCCTGCACCACTATGAACCCCGAGGTGAATTGAAGGAGAATGAAAACACGTGGGATGTTGCGTGTTCGAACCTATGGTGCCAGGGGTCAAAATATTTGATTCCTTCCCCTGACAGGATTCCCATGCCACATGTCAGAATTATTGATTACTGAATAGACTGATCAGCCAGTGGATGGCACGAGCGAGAACTTAGCCCTTCGCCCAACAACTCACGCATAGGAAACGGGGGCGAGGTCCTCACTTGTGCTAAATTACACAGCTACCAACTGATCGGACATGACAGGAAAAATGACTGACACATGTGGCCCGAACGTTTCATAGAGGGCCTCGCCCTAATAAACATGAGAGACACTCATCAGAACCAGGCCCAGGGGCTACTATTGGTACCGTGAATAGTTTGTCCACGAGATCAACCACACACGGGCCATGAATACCCCCCTCTTTGGTATGAAGTATCAACGACATGAGACCCGAGAACAATACCTCCAGCAACAACCACGATTCCTTACCCCTGAAGGCATCTCAACTAGGTTGTCCCATACGTGGCGTGACGAACCTGCCTCTTCAAGGTCGAGAAGACACGTTATGAGCATATGGCCTTGGCGGTGCGTGTGCCTAGTGATTAAGGACGAGTCACCAGCTTACCCACAGTAGGGGAGACACCTGTACCGTTGCGTGGCGCCACTAGGCCGGCACACACTACAAGAAATATGTCAACTTGTGACATTCTGTCAGTGACCCTGAAAGAAATGGTCGTAAATCTAAGACCATTTGAGACCAATTAGTCATAAGCTATTCCGGAGGCTCCAAACCCTAAACCATAACGACCATTTTGTTTAGAAAGGTCGTAATTTCCTTACACGAAATGGTCGTAAAGCAGACAGCACTGGTATGCTGCCTTATTTCTAGCTGATCATGACCAATATAGAAGGTCATGGATTTGTGAATTGTGGTACATTTCTATGACTAGGTGCCACCTCATCAGGTTTGCCTATGTGTCATGTCCATGTGTCAATTTTTGCCATAGGTTGTGAAGCAACCTATATTTCTATCATTCCCAAAATTCGCAAAACAATTGGGCACTCTTTACTATTCAAATCATTGCCTCATGACAAAATTCAGCTCCATTTGCTTAGTAAATCTTCCTCAGCAAATTTCCAAAATTTCTGTTCCACTAGAATCGTTGGGTAGGAAGTACTAGCTAGGCATATCCTAATGAGTTGAATTTTGGCCACATCTTCTATATGCCCAAATCATATCTCTCCACGAAATTTGAGCCCCATCTAACAATCCATGTGAGCTCACCATCCAATCTTTGTTTCTGGTAATATTTTCAGTTTGTGAAGCAACTATATTTTATATTAATTTATAATTGCTGAAATTTTACCAGGACATGACCCTGCCCATAGAACCTCCCTCCACCAAATTTTAGCTCATGTAATTTAGCCAATTTCCCTCAATTTTTTTCCCAATTTTATGTTCAGTCGAGAGCACTTTGAAGGAAGTACCATTTTTATTTATCCAAATGGTATGAAATTTTTACAGTGCCTTCATGTGCCCAAATTATCATCCTCCTCCAAATTTCTGCTCAATCCATTCATTGATTTGAGCCCAACTTCAACATTCATATTTCTTTCCAGTGTGGTACTTTGCAAAGCAAGTGACACCTAGGCTCCTCCATTTGAGCTACAAATTTGCCAAGACAGTCTCCTTAGTAGATTATCATCCTCGGCCAAAACTCAGGCTGCTTTGGCCATGTGCATTTACTCCACCACTAATCAAACACTTGGCTGCTAATTCATGTTTGAGCTTAGCTCAGTCTCCTCGTGAGATTATTCTATTGTCTTCTTCCTAACACCTTTCGGGGGAGTACCCAACCCACCAGACATGACTAGGACGCCTAGAACACGTGGCAACGCCACGGTCACGCGGTGACCACGCGGCGGGCATGCCAGTTTACGCGCTCTGGAGTTGGGGCCCTCGACCACCGTACAAACCTCGATGTATCACCACCACACCATGTAAATAGATACTTATGTAGCTAGAAATGAATTTTGAAAAAAAATAAAGAGCAAACTATAAGGCAGCTGCAGTTCAAATTTGACCTACTTCCTACTGAATCGGCGGAAATTTGTCTTTTTCATGAGAGGTGGATCAAATCTTTTGACACCCAACCACTTGTTTAATTTTTCATTAAATATGGACTAATATTTTATAAAATTTATTTGGTACAATTTTGTAACAAATATATGGTAGGTCCTTCACAAAAAAACTCATTTTGGGCACTCAAAAAATGGAAAATGAAATTTCTGTCCAAAGAAAATGAAAACTTCCTTAGGCAACTTTGTTTGCCATTCCAAGATGCATCCTTGTGCACAATATGAGATCATTTGAACAAACTATGCCATGAATGCGGCCATAAGATTGATCATTTGGCTTGAAAGCCATGAATCTTCACACATGATATCTCATTTTTTAGAACACTTTTTTTAGAAGAATTACCGTATTACAAGTTTATTATTTTTCCTGGTAACTTGGTCACATATAATGACACAATGCGAAGGTTTTCTAATTTTTTGTCTTTTTTGAATTTTTCATGCCCGTTTCAAAATGCGGTCAAAACGGCGGGCATGACCATTCCAAGCTAGTGGTTGAATCTTGGAAAAAATTTGGTGTTTCTCTCATTAAATAGATACTTATGTACATAGAAATATTTTTTGTAAAAAATAAAGTGCAAACTGTGAGGCAGCTGCCGTTCAAATTTGACCCGTTTCGTACTAAATCGGCAAAAATTTGTCATTTTCATGAGAGGTGGATCAAAGCTTTTGACACCCAACCATTTGGTCAATTATACATTAAATATGTCCTAATATTTTAGAAATTTATTTGGTCCAATTTTGCAACAAATATATAGTAGGTCCTTCACAAAAAAACTCATTTTGGGCACTCAAAAAATGGAAAATAATTTTCATCCAAAGAAAATGAAAACTTCCTGAGGAAACATTGTTTGCCATTCCAAAATGTACCCTTGTGCAAAATATCATATCATTTGAACAAACTATGAAATGAATGTGGCCATAAGATTGATCATTTGGCTTGAAAGCCATTGATCTTCTTACACCATAGCTCCTTTCTGAGAACACTTTTTAAAAATAATTATTGTATTACAAGTTTATTATTTTTCTTGGTAACTTGGTCACATATAATGACACAATGCGAAGGTTTTCCAATTTTTTAATTATTTTTTCATTTTTCATGCCCATTTCAGAATACGGTCAAAACGGCGGGCATGACCGTTCGTAGCTAGGGGTTGAATCTAGAAAAAAAATTGGTGTATCTCTTACTAAATAGATACTTTTGTACCAAAAAATGATTTTTGGAAAAAATCATGAGCGAACTATGTGATGGCTGCAGTTCAAATATTGACCCATTTCCTACTAAATCAGCAGAAATTTGTCTTTTTCATGAGAGGTGGATCAAAGCTTTTGACACCCAACCATTTGGTCAATTGTACATTAAATATTTCCTAGTATTTTAGACAATTGATTTGGTCCAATTTTACAACAAATATATAGTAGGTCCTTCACAAAAAAACTCATTTTGGGCACAAAAGAACACTTTTTAAAAATAATTACCGTATTACAAGTTTATTATTTTTCCTAGTAACTTGGTCACATATAATTACATAATGCGAAGGTTTTACAATTTTTTAATTTTAGAAAAATTTCATGCCTATTTCAAAATGCGGTCAAAATGGCGGGCATGATCGTTCATAGCTAGGAGTTGAATCTTGGAAAAAATTTGGTGTATCTCTGATTAAATAGATACTTTTGTATCTCGACATGATTTTTGGAAAAAATCATGAGCAATCTATGTGACAGCTGCAGTTCAAATTTGACCCGTTTCCTATTGAATCGACAAAAAATTGTGTTTTTCACGAGAGGTGGATCAAACCTTTTCACACCCAACCATTTTCTCAACTATACACTAAATATGTCCTATTATTTTAGAAAATTGATTTGGTCAAATATTGCAACAAATACATGGAAGGTCCTTCTCAATAAAAACTCATTTTGGGCACTAAAAAATAGAAAATGAAATTTTTGTCCAAAGAAAAGAAAACTTCCTTAGGCAACATTGTTTGCCATTCCAATATGCACCCTTGTGCACAATATGAGATCATTTGAATAAACTATGCCATGAATCTGTCCATAAGATTGACCATTTGACTTGAAAGCCATTGATCTTCATACATGATAGCTCGTTTCTGAGAACACTTTTTAAAAATAATTACTGTATTACAAGTTTATTAGTTTTCCTGGTAACTTGGTCACATATAATGACACAATGCGAAGGTTTTCAATTTTTTTATTTTTCATGCCCATTTCAAAATGCAGTCAAAACGGCGGGCATGACCGTTCGTAGCTAGGGGTTGAAGCTTGAAAAAAAATTGGTGTATCTCTTATTAAATAGATACTTTTGTACCTATAAATGGTTTTTGGAAAAAATCATGAGCAAACTATGTGACGGCTGCAGTTCAAATATTGACCCGTTTCCTACTAAATCGGCAGAAATTTGTCTTTTTCACGAGAGGTGGATCAAAGCTTTTAACACACAACCATTTGGTCAATTGTACATTAAATATGTCCTAGTATTTTAGAAAATTGATTTGGTCCAATTTTACAACAAATATATAGTAGGTCCTTCACAAAAAAACTCATTTTGGGCACTCAAAAAATGGAAAATTCATTTTTTCATCCAAAGAAAATGAAAACTTCCTTAGGCAACATTTTTACCATTCCAAGATGCACCCTTGTGCAAAATATGAGATCATTTGAACAAACTATGTCATGAATGTGGCCATAAGATTGATCATTTGGCTTGAAAGCCATTGATCTTCATACATGATAGCTCGTTTCTAAGAACACTTTTTAAAAATAATTACCATTTTACAAGTTTATTATTTTTCCTAGTAACTTGGTCACATATAATTACATAATGCGAAGGTTTTACAATTTTTTGATTTTTTTAATTTTTCATGCCTATTTCAAAATGCGGTCAAAATGGCGGGCATGATTGTTCATAGCTAGGGGTTGAATCTTGGAAAAAAATTGGTGTATCTCTGATTAGATAGAATCTTTTGTACGTAGAAATGATTTTTGGAAAAAATCATGAGCAAACTATGTGACGGCTGCAGTTCAAATTTGACCCGTCTCCTATTGAATTGACAAAAATTTGTGTTTTTCACAAGAGGTGGATTAAACCTTTTGACAACCAACCATTTGGTCAACTATACACTAAATATGTCCTATTATTTTAGAAAATTGATTTGGTCAAATTATTGCAACAAATATATGGTAGGTCCTTCTAAAAAACTCATTTTGGGCACTCGAAAAATGGAAAATGAATTTTTCGTCCAAAGAAAACGAAAACTCCTTAGGCAACATTGTTTGCCATTCCAAGATGAACCCTTGTGCACAATATGAGATCATTTGAACAAATTATGCCATGAATGTGTCCATAAGATTGGCCATTTGACTTGAAAGCCATTGATCTTCATACATGATATCTCGTTTCTGAGAACACTTTTTAAAAGTAATTACTGTATTACAAGTTTATTATTTTTCCGTGTAACTTGGTCACATATAATGACACAATGCGAAGGTTTTCCAATTTTTTATTTTTTTATTTTTCATGCCCATTTCGAAATGCGGTCAAAACGACGAGCATGACTGTTCGTAACTAGGGGTTGAATCTTGAAAAACTTTTGGTGTATCTCTGACCCGTTTCCTGCTGAATCGGCAGAAATTTTTCTTTTTCACGAGAGGTGGATCAAAGCTTTTGACACCAAACCATTTGGTCAATTATACATTAAATATGTCCTAATATTTTAGAAAATTGATTTGGTCCTATTTTGCAACAAATATATGGTAGGTCGTTCACAAAAAAAGTCATTTTGGGCACTCGGAAAATGAAAAATGAATTTTTCGTCCATAGAAAATGATGTCATATTGTGAAATCGTGCAAATCAATTGTTGTGAAATGCTGCCTCCCTTGACGGTCGGATCCGTTGCACCTCTCGCCACCGCGTCCATCCATCTGGATACGCCCCTCCCGTCCACCCCCAAACCTGCACCCGTGACTTGGGTTTCGTGGCCTCCACCTCCGGTACTATCAGCGTTAGCGAGGTCAGACGTCGCCGGATCCATCACCCGTGTGCCTGCGGTTAGTACTTGCCCTCGTTCAACAATCCATGAGGGTGAAAAGTAGAAGAAAAACACAATTGCATGTGCTTTATTCTCATTGGTGGAACTAGTTGTGATACGGATCGATGACATGGCGCCCATCCATCCATCTATCCATCTCTCCATCCCAAAGCCATCCATCTAAAAAAAGAGAAAATATCCCAGCCAACCTCTCTCTCCCTCCCTCCACAGTCCCGTGACCCCGACCCCAACCCCTCCCTCCCGCGACCTCCTCTCCCCTGATCACATCGGCCGACGCGACCTCCGCTCCACCAGCCCCGCCGGCGACCTGCTACCCCACCGCCGGCGCATGGCAGATCTAGCCCATCAGCAGCTCAGGTCGAACTACTACCCCATGGCCTTGGCAGGGGGAGCCCGAAACCCTACCCCGTGGCGGCTAGGGTTTCAGTCGGCTCCAACTTCGGTGCTGCTCCACCCGCGCCCGAGCCACCCGCCGCTCCCGCCCCGGCGCCGAGGCCGTCCCCGCCCACCAGGTCCGGGATCCCGCCACGGTACAACTTGGATGCCAAGTGAGACGCCTGACTCGACCTCTCCATCCGCCGCGTCGCCTACGCCTCCCTCGCCGGCGCCTTCGGAGGCCTCATCCTCTTCCGTAAGCTCCCCTCCGTCCCACCTCTCCCTTCCCCTCGCTGCATCGCGAGATTTGTTTGCTGCCCCTCCATTTGTATCTCTTGATCTAGGGTTGCCCGTGCTCCATCTCGATTGCCTTAATCTGATGTGGGATTCCCTAGCTGAGTAGGCAGCGAAAGCATTTTGGGATGGTGCTAATGTGCATGTATGTTTGTATCATATGAACTCCTTGTGTACTTACTGAAGCTATTCTACTTTGTTATGTGTCACAGGCTATCTGCTCCCTCTGCAACAAAGAACAGGATGTACGTGCCTACCCGATAACTATTCTACAGTAATTTTCACCTTTTGACTGTGCTAGTGCCATGACATGAAAAATGCTCGTTTGGATCAACAGGTGCAACAGAACTGCTCCGGTTGTGGGGCATGCATGGGAAATACTTCTGTGAAAAGTGCAACTTCTTTGATGATGATGTAAGCTTGTTCACATTCCTGAGCAAAGGATAGTTACTCTATGAAGCATTTTCATTTTTGATGTCTGAGAGCTATGTTACCATGTTACAGATCTCAAACAAGCAGTATCACTGCAATGGATGCGGCATCTGCAGGCTAGTGCCTAATTTATGGTCATCCTTCTTTTTGTTGAAATGTTTACTCTTTTCTCTTCCAGAATTATAAAATGTTGGATACATTGTTCTCCTTTTTCAGAACTAGTGGCATGGACAACTTCCACTGTGAACTGGTGGCATTGATACTCTACTTATCAATGGATCGATATATTAGGTCAGCTGCCTTTGCTCTGATCGACAGGTTGGTCAATGAGTGCAGATCAAGCCTCCTTGTTTCTCTCTAAACACGGTAAATTGTGCAGCACTACGGCTACACCACATGTGCATGCCACGTTCATCTCATGTGTAACTATGTGCATGCATGCCTAGACTAGATAAATAGTAGTATATGGATTGTGTGTTGACAGTTGCTATGATTGAGGGACGATGCTACCGTATCTTAATTTGTCTGGTCCCAGCTAACCACCACATTCAGACTTTCTGTCTGGAGTTGTGGATTTCCATGTTACCCTACTTAAATCAATTAATACTACTTGGTTGTGCAACCGACATTTTCTATGCTTAAAGGTGAATCATCTCCCAACATTTCTGTTCATGTTTATTTTTCCCCAAGTTTTTTTTCCAATGCACATTGTTCATGATTGATTCGATGGTACAAGTGACATAATGATTTATCTAAAACTAATCTACATATGTGCATTTGTCATACAGTCAATCCCAAGGCCGGTGGAGCTTTATGAGAAGACCCAAAAGCACCTCATCCAGTGGCCAGTGGTGGAGATCGAGACCCTTTTACAATTCTCATCAGTGAAGGTACCCTTCAGTTCCTTGTCAAAACTTGCTCTTCCCTTTTACAGATTATAATTACTACTCCAGTTTTCAGTAAGTAGCAGTACAAATCAAATTAGCCCAACAAACTGAGTATTTCCTTTGGCCACAGGTGCAGGCAACTGTTCTTGTAACGGAGAACAAGTAAGCGTCGCTCTCACTCTTTGGTCAGCCATTATGGGGTCACAAAGCTTGTTATGGGTTCTGTACTGGACAAGTAAGCACCGCTCTCACTCTTGCCATCTACTATGTGTAATTAGGAGTACGACATGGTCCTCTTACTTGTACTACACAAGGATTTGTACTGTACTGCTACTGAAACATGATTTTTGTTACTCACCAAGTGGGTATTCGACACTTCCCAACCGGCCTCAATGTCTCGACTCTTGGCCATGTTCAGTTAGCCATGAAAAGCACTGATAAAACTAGATACAAAATAGGCTAGTGGTCCTCTCATACTGTACTGTTTTGCGGACATGTTAAACAGAAGCTCCTAGTAAGATGTGATGATGCTTCATTGTTCACTAAAAGCACCAGGTCGTGTATATAATGCTGCGATTGCCAAAAAAATTGTCTTACACCCATCTGTTGTTGTTATTTGCTTGGGGCGTTCTTCATTAAAATACAAACAGTGGCCGTTATCCAGTTGCTGAGTTTGTGGAGATCAACTTTTTTGGTAGATGCTTTTTATCACTTACCTAACTTCAGTCCTCTCCATGTAAAAATGCAGCCGCATCAAGTTAAAAGCGGGCCACAACAAAGAATATTTTATGACAAAGAATGCTCCAGCATTTTGTGAAATTTGGTTTGTATGGAGAGGAAGACACATCTGGACCAGAGAAGCAAGTGCGGTCATTGACATTTGGACCAGAGACCAAAGCAAGATGGTGCACTATGGCATACAACGTCCTATTTTGTTGTTGTGGTACTATAAATGGTCTAATCCAGCATTGAATATCCATATGTTGTTTTAATCCTGATGATGATGTTGTAGCATAAAGTGGACACCATATTCGGTTTCTCTTGATGCTTTATCTCTCGTGGTTTCTTGTCTGATGCACATTGTTCTTTGCAGGGCTATGGGTATATTTCCAAGGAAATATACTGACCCTGATGTGTCAAAGGTGCCCATTTGCCCTTTCTTAAACAATTTTACTATGTTTTGTGTTCTTCCTGTATGTCCAGTTTCACATTGCTGGTGTTTCATGCCATATTCATCAATCCTGCTAACATGCCTTATGATTGAGTAACTTGATTAGTATTAATGCCACTATCCTATCTCAGTAAACTGTTTGTTTTTTCAGTAGCAAAAGAATAAAGTAAATCTACTATATCTTGGTATTCTAGAATTCCGGTGTCTCACAGAAGTTGCTTTATGTCCTGCTTTAGCTTGCAAACCAGATGATTTGTTGTCTATTCTCATTTCTTAAGTTTGAAATGTTTCAAACTCCCGTGTGCCCCCATCCTCGAATAGATCTGTATGCACCTTGGTTGTAAGAAATACATTGGTGATGTAAATATCATTGGGAACTATATTTGCCTCCATATGTTCTTGCCAGCATTAAATGTTGTAAGTAGAGGTCAGAAATGCAAAACTGTGATGTTGTGCTGGGAGAACTCTTGCTACAGTTATGAGTTACGTTTCAGCTTCACATCTTTTCAGGTTTAACTATTGGTTTACATTGAAACTGTTGCAAGTGTCAAATGAGTGCATAGTGTGCAATTTGTCTAGTAATCTAGGCGCACATAAGTATCAGGCCATATGTTTTCTTATATGCAAACTATATTGATGGTTGTAAGATAAGTTAAAACATACTAGTGCTATCGTGATTTTCATACTACAACCATTCATTTATTAGTTTGATGTTTTATATGCTTCTGATGTGTGATTCTTTCAATGCTAGGTGATTTGATTTTCGGAAGTTGTAAGAGGAAGATGATGAAGCATGCCTCTTGTTCTGGTTGTACTTCGTAGCTAGTTATATTGTAATCGGTAGTAGTCAGCATATCTGTTTCTATGAATACTATGTAAAGACTATAATAGGCTAATTTTGCCTATCATTTCAAGAATTTAGTTCTGTTCCATTTGAAATATTTGTGTTTTGTGTTCTGTGAAATGTGAGAACTAGAAAGTTGGCAAGTTGGACCAACTTAATGAAAAAGGCCAAGTCCCTAAAAGTAAATGGGTTGTAAAATGGCCGAGGCACAAACAAGAATTGGGCTAGAATTGGACTGTAAAAAGGCCGAGGCCACAAATGGATTGCAAAAAAAAAAGAAATTGACTGTAAATGGTTGTGTCCTGGAAAATAAAAGGCCGAATTGTAGGGCCAGGCCCATGTACCTAATCAAAGCACAGGAAAAAAATACAATAAATGGGCTAAATTGATGGGCTTGGCCCATATAGACACCGAATAGGACTGGGCTGATTCTTATCAACGACCAATTCAATTGGTCGCAATTTTGCCATGTCAGCTTGCCACGTTGGATCTGGCGTGGCCTGGGCAGGCTGCCAGTGACCAAAACAATTGGTCGTAGAACCAATGACCTTTTATTTTGGTTGTAACCTTCTATGACCATATCACAAAGAAGGTCATTAAGTTTCATTAAAGATGGTCAGCTTTTGACCAATTGTTCTTGGTCGCAAAAAGATAAAAAATGAAAAACTATGACCATTCAGTGACCAATATTGATGGTCGCAAGTTAGCATATTTCTTGTAGTGCCACCACCTTGGGCAGCAGTGACAAGACGGACATTCGTTCCAAGAAGACAGAAGATGGTGACACCTCACCACGCATTTACTTCACGTACCTACCCTGTCGGCTTAGGGTAGTTCCTTAGAAGCTATGCCATTGTGGTACCCCCTGAGCTATAAAAGGAGGATCAGACGATATGGAAAAAAGGTTGGATACTTGGTAGAAGAACACTAGGACTACACAACGCTTCCCCATTGTCGAGAAGGACTTGTACCTTACGAATCCACCACATAAACACACAAAAAGCAGGAGTAGTGTATTATGAAACCATGCGGCTGAACCTGGGTAAACCATCATGTCCATTCTGTGCATTTCAGTAGTGTAGATCCACACTTTCATGCGCCATTAATGAACCAGCAAAGGGACGTTTTCAGTCCATGGTGTTAGGCATATGTCCTGTACACGCCCACCAACAATAATTGTATCATCCATGGGGAGATCCCAGAAGGAATTAGGCGAGAGATGACGGGGGTAATGTGACCAACTGTCGTCGCACAATTCAAAATACAGAGTAGGGCATCATTAACAAAATTAAATTGCATAGGCAAAATAGGATCTCCTTGACGCAGGCCACGGTGATTCTTGAAAAAGGGGCCCACAACCCCATTAAACAAAACCGTGGTGTGGCCACTCCCAACCAACTGAAGAAGGCGATGAACATACGCAGTCTCAAAACCCTTAGCCAGAAGCACATCGCGCAGAAAAGCCTAACTAACATAATCATACACCTTCTCAAAATCAAGCTTGAGGATGATAGCCCTACTCCTTCTAGAGCATAAGTCAAAGACAAATTCATGTAGAGCAGGACATCATCTAAAATGAAACAGCCTTTAATTAAAGTCGATTGGTGTTGGCTAATGACCTTATGTGCTATAGGAGAATCCTAGAAGAAATTCCCTTGTCAGGGAACTTTGTAATGTTTTTCATGATAACTATAGGACATAATTGACTGATGAAATCCGCCCCTTTCACCTTGGGAACACTACAAAATTTTGTCTATTTAGTGACAAATACCCTAACAATGAAACAAGAACTGTCACCTAAAACCATTTCCTGTGATGGTCCACCATCATGAGGTGTTTCCCTCTCGGGGCAGGTCCCTAGCCAACTTTTGCGATGTTCCGGGCTGATTTTTTACGACGTATTGGGCCGTCACTGCGCATGTCCTTTTTCTGGGAAGAGTCTCAGTGTCATAGTTAATGTTGGTAGGTCATTTTTTTGTAAATGTAAATTTAAAAATAACAAGTAATTTTTCTTCATCTAAGTCATTTAGTGGGATATCTTTTCATAATAGAGGGAACTTGGAATTGGGATCATCTGGTTCCCTCCTAACAAAGGGAATTGGGATCGTCGACTTAGGGCCCTCCGTCATACCATGCCCCCAGCAGCGAGTCGAGAGGCTGGCACGGTGAGGTGAACATGGCTGCAAGGGTACGGCAAGGTGAACATGGCTGCGAGGGTACGGCGAGGTGAACGTGGTTGCGAGGGTACGGCCAGGCCACGCGCAATAGTTGAAGGGCGAAGTCACGCGCGACAGTGGCAGCGTCAAACAGGGGCGATTTCAGGCGAGATCTGTTTACTGAAACACATCATAGTAGCAAATATCAGGTGCGTTCTATTTACTTTTCATGTTATACAGGCAATGGATCGTGGTTGGATTACTCATGGAATGGTCCTGACACCACCATACATGGCTGGTGTGAATCAGTTTACGGAATTCGCGCTTGCTCACGACAACGGGGCTGAAGATATGTCGTGCCCATGCAGAAATTGCCGCAATGGGATCCGTGAAACTATTGATGTTGTCAGATGTCACGTAAATGTCACTGGTTGGCTCAGGTCCTATACAATGTGGATCTATCATGGGGAATCATGGTACATCGGTGCACACAACTGTGCTGCCAATGATGATAGTTATGAATCTGACGACTCTGATGATTTGGAGTTGTACCACAAATTGTGTTCGATATGGTGGGAGCTCTAGTGGATAACGTGGGCCGAATAGCTGGAAATAAAGAAGATGCATCCGGTGGGTTGGACATTTTTAAGAACCTCAACAAAGAAGCGATGAAACTCCTTCACGAGGAATGTGACAGTATGACACGGATGGCATTCATTATCAGGGTGCTTCAGATCAGAACATATACGCGTATGACCAACAGGACATTCAATATGCTTTGTCAGCTGTTGAATACTGCTTTGCCTAACATGGACTTTTCGAAATCTTACGCTGATGCTAAGAGAGCTCTTTGTGATCTTGGTCTTGGATACCAGACAATTCATGTATGCAATGCATTTTGTATTGGGGAGACTATGCCAATAGTACTCACTGTGCCCACAGTGGTACATCAATCTGGAGACACATTGATTGGAAGAAAAAGGTTCTTCACAAAATCCTTCTATACTTTACGATAATCCCACTTTTACAAAGATTTTTTTCTTCGAGGGAAATATCAGAGCAGACCTGATGGCACAGGGAAAAGAGGTTTCAAGAGGCTAATGTAACGAGGCACCCCGCTGATGGCGATGCATGGAAGTACTTCGATGGAAAACATAAAGGATTTCCTAGAGATGCCCGCAACTTTAGGTTAGGATTTGCAACTGATGGATTCAATCCCTTTGGACACATGAGCTATGCATACAGTATGTGGCCTGTTTTTGTCAGTCCATACAACTTCCCACCATGGATGTGCATGGACCGACACAATTTCATCAGGGCATTGCTGATTCCTGGAAAATACTCACCAAGAAAGGATTTTCATGTATTTATGCAGCCACTAATAGCAGATATGCAGAAGATGTGGGAAGGTGTGGAAACAACAGATGTATGCACGGGAAAACCCTTCAATTTGTGTGCGATGCTTATTTGGTCCATTCATGATTATCCTGCATATGGCACTACCTCCGGCAAGAGCACAAAGGGTTATTACACATGTGTGCATTGTGATGACAATCCTTGCTTTCAGAAACTGAAAAATAAAATTGGATACATTGGCCATCGATGATTCCTTCCTACAAAACATCATTTTAGAAAGCAGAAAAACCGTTTAATAACAAGATAGAGCATAGGGGTCGACCAAGGAAGTTCACAAGCGAAGAAGTTGATCAGTACTTATAGCTTGCTAAGGAGAATTTCAAACAAGGGAAATACCCTGATAATGCTAGTAGAAAGAGAAAGGGCATGGATAATAATCCCACATGGCACTTGAGGGCGAGCTTACATGATTTGCCATACTAGAAGGATATCTTGTTACCTCACAACCTGGATATTATGCACATTGAAAAGAACATATGTGAGAGTATCATTGGTACACTCCTTGAACTTGACGATAAGAGATTGGATTTATAGCATATGTGGATGTGGGATGACTATTGGCTGCAAGAAGATCCGAAGAAGGAGGGTTCTTACAAAAAGTATCCTGCACCATGGACCCTTAGTAGGGAAAACAAAATAAAGTTGTGCAAGTTTCTTGCTAATGTCAAATTCCCAATCGGTCATGCTGCAAACCTAGCTACATATGTGGATGTTGAGATTGGTAAATTACATGGTCTGAAGACACATGATTACCACATACTCCTGCAGACTATCTTACCAGCTGGTCTTAGAGGCATTGTCTCCAAGGAGATGTATGAGACTATCACTTTACTAGGAAGATTCTTTAAGGACTTGTGTGCCAAGATATTAAGAATCGATGTCATGAAGAAATTGAGAGATGACATTCCTGAAATTCTTTGCAAGCTTGAGAAGCTCTTCCCAGCTGCTTTCTTCGACGTAATAGTGCACCTAGCTATACACCTTCTGAAAGAGGCACTACTAAGGGGACCTGTCTAGTATGGTTGGATGTTTCCAATTTAGAGAAGGCCTGGGTACCTCAAGTCAACTATGCGTAACAAAGTGAGGCCCAAAGGCTCAATCAAGGAGTCCTATATCGGTGATGAGTGCTTGATCTTTTTCTCCAGATATTTGAAAGAAGACATAGAGACTAGTTTTACCAAGCCATTTAGGAACATGAGTAAGAATGATAAGAAGAAGAAAAAGTAGAAATCTACGAGAGGAAGCCTAGGCGTATTTTCAGATGGTGGTCCTGTTGGCATTGGGGCTGCCCAGAAGAAAACATGCTCTGAGGACTAGGGAAAAATGCATAGATATATACTAGACAACTATCCATAAGTAGAGAAGTACATGAAGTAAGTTTCAATCACCGAACTAAGGCATACTACCATGTTTCCTAACGAGTATATCTTAACCAAGTTCATGACTAGTTTACTTCTTTTCCACAGAGTTCACAAGGTAGAATTAAAGAAAAGGTGTGTGCGAAACTTGGAGCAAAAGCACAAGGCGGAGTTCGTTGACTGGTCTCCAGGTCATGTAAGGAATTTAAGAAATGCACTCGAACATATAAAACTGCTATCAAAAGGGCCAGGCATCCGTGTACATCTGTGGGATGCATGCATAGTAAATGGTGTTAGGTTCCGTACCATGGACTCTGAAAAGGACCGAAGGACTTCAAATTCGGGCGTCATGGTGAAGGTAGGTGTTGAAAACTCTGAAGAAGAGAGGGAACAACACGAAGTGCTAAAGCATATCCTTGAGGTAAGTTACGGAGACATATCAGTGTTTCTGTTTAGATGTGATTGGTTTGACCTTGATGGCCTGAAAAACAAAAGCTTGAAGATGAAGCCTGATGAGTTTTTTAGAAGCATGAATACTTTCGCAATCTGGTACCAGGACACTCCATTCATGCTAGCGTCCCAAGCTACCACATGTGTTTACTTGGAAGACACAAAGTTTGGTCACCCATGGAAGGTGGTTGTGCCTATTGGGTCCAGAGGCACATATGATGTTCCAGAAAATTTTGATGGTCAGCAGGACGCGACTGTACAAGCCTATCAAGAAGACACCCATTCTTCACCACATCGTTTTTCTATGGATGTTGAGGATGAAGTGGGGGATCATGAAGCTGCTGGACATGTTGAGGATGAAGACGAGGAAGATGATGCTGTACCAAATGTTCACCACGAAAGATACGAAGCATCAGTGGTTTTAATTCCTTCTAGTCTTGAGGATGAAATTTGGCGTAAATTTGAGCAAGGCAAGGAAGACTATGACATGAGTGGGGATGAACTGGTCGACGAGGAGGAAATACATCCAGATGAGATGGACACTGATCTTGACTAAAAGTAGTTTCACTCGCATGTTGCTTGGCTGTTTAAGATGTTGTTTTAATGTCGTATTAGGGAGACTTGTGTTGAATATCACAGACATTTCTTGAATTTGGTATCATATATTTACGAAAGTGCTTGAAACTAGTTACGAAATGTATCCATTACATTTCCAAAAGGGTTTACAAAAAGTTCTGAAAGTAATCAGATCATTTTATATAATTTATGTAACAAAGATCTGCAGGAGAGCATAGATAAGTAAACATCCACCTATGACAGACAGTGCAGCTAGATCCCTTCTATATCTGCTCTTAATGGCATGCTTCAAGTAGAGGTTTGCCACCTTTTTCTCTTCTTTCATGCAAGCTATCTGCTTGTATTTCACCATATTTGATTTCTGTAGCACCAAATTTTCTTCAGCGAGCTTGTGGATTACAATCCTCGCTCTCCCCTTCCATTCTTCATCCATCCACTTCAAATACACACGTGGCATATCCCTATAGTACATGAACAAGTGGAGTTAAATTGTAGATGTAACTGATGAACGCAGAATATAGAAAACAATTTGTTTTATTTCAAACCTCTTTTGGGCAGACCAGAAACCTACGCACGAAATCAAATCCGTCTGTGCAGACTCTACAGATTGGGGTACATAGGTGCCCGCATGTCTTTGTCTTCTATATTCCACTGAACTGAGGACTTTGCTTGGACATCGGAATACTACGGTTTACCACGGGGAGGATTTCTTCGTCCTATTCGCAGATACTAGATCGTTCAATGAACAAATAACACACTGCATTTCATGAGGGACATGGGTGCCGGGTTGACTTACCTGTGTCGGCTATTTCCTTCCGAACAGCAGCTCCAATGTGATCTTCCATCGCCACGCATGTGGCTGCCGCCGCCTCCGCCAGTGATGCTTTCGCCGCCAATGCCGCTTGTGATGTTGTCGCCCCCGTCGATCCTGCAACCCGGCAACCCTCTGCTACTTCTTGAGCTTGCGTTGATTTTTCCCTTGAAGAGGAAAGGGTGATGCAGCAAAGTAGAGATAAGTATTTCCCTCAGTTAAGAACCAAGGTATCAATCCAGTAAGAGGCACAAGCAAGTCTCCAATCTATGCACCTGCACAAACTAACAAACACTTGCACACAACGCGAAAAAGGGCTTGTTAATCCCTTCACAGGCACGAACAAGAGTGAGATCTAATAGAGATAGGTATAAAAATAAATAAAAGAGCAAACTAAAGTAAATATAAATAAACTGCAGCAAGGTATTCTTGGGTTTTTTGGTTTATAGATCTGAAAATATATGATGCAAAATAGACCCAGGGGCCATAGGTTTCACGAGAGGCTTCTCTCTTGAAATAAAACATACGATGGGTAAAAAAATTACTGTTGCGCAATTGATAGAAAAGCGCATAGTTATGACAATATCTAAGGCAATGATCATGAATATAGGCATCATGTCCGTGACAAGTAGACCGAAACGATTCTGCATCTACTACTGTTACTCCACACATCGACCGCTATCCAACATGCATCTAGAGTATTAAGTTCATAAGAACGGAGTAACGCCTTAAGCAAGATGACATGATGTAGAGATATAAACTCAAGCAATATGACATAAACCCCATCTTTTTATCCTTGATGGCAACAATACAATATGTGCATCGCTACCCCTTCTGTCACTGGGTGAGGATACCGCAAGATTGAACCCAAAACTAAGCACCTCTCCCATTGCAAGAAAAACTAATCTAGTTGGCCAAACCAAACTGATAGTTCAAAGAGAAATACAAAGATATCTTAATCATGCATAAAAGAGTTCAGAGAAGACTCAAATAATATTCATAAATAATCTGATAATAAATCCACAAGGGAGGGTAGAACTGGGTGAGGATACTGCAAAAGAAGATTACACTGGATAGAACTCCAAGAACATCGAGGAGAACATGGTATTGAAGATCAAAGAGAGAGAAGAAGCCATCTAGCTACTAGCTATGGACCCTTAGGTGTGTGGTAAACTACTCACGCTTCATCAGAAGGGTAGCAAGGTTGATGTAAAGGCCCTCCGTGATCGAATCCCCCTCCGACAGGGTGCCGGGAAAGGCCCCAAGATGGGATCTCAAGGGAACAAAGGCTTGCGGCGGCGGAAAAGTATTTTGGTGGACGCTTCTGATGTTTGCGGAATATTTGAGAATTTATAGAGGTGGAACTAGGGTTAGGGGACTCCCGAGGGGCCCACAAGCCAGGGGATGCCCCCCTGGCGCACACCCTGAGGGCTTGTGGCCTCCTCAGGACTCTTCTGGCCCTCTCTCCAAGTCACGTAGGTGTCTTCTGGTCGAAGAAAAATCATCGTATAGTTTTATTCCGTTTGGACTCCGTTTGATATTCCTTTTCTGTAAAAGTCAAAAACAAGGAAAAAAACAGAAACTGGCACTGGGCTCTAGGTTAATAGATTAGTCTAAAAAATAATAAAAAATAGCATATAAATCCATATAAAACATCCAAAACAGATAATATAATAGCATGGAACAATAAAAAATTATAGTTACGTTGGAGACCTATCAAGCATCCCTAAGCCTAATTCCTGCTCGTCCTCGAGTACGTAAATGATAAAAACAGAATTTTTGATGTGGAATGCTACCTAACATATTTATCAATGCAATCTTCTTTATTGTGGCAAGAATATTCAGATCCACAAGATTCAAAAAAAAAGTTTAATATTGACATAAAAACAATTTCAAGCATACTAATAAAGCAATTATGTCTTCTCAAAATAACATGGCCAAAGAAAGTTATCCCTACTAAATCATCTAGTCTGGCTATGCTCCATCTTCATCACACAAAGTATTTCATCAAACTGAGGAGAATACACAACACGGCCGGCTAGACACACCAACTCGTAAGAATACATCCGTAGTCAATCGATAGAGCCCTGGGCGGGGCCGTGTGCATGGAGAGCTCGACGTGCAGTTTAGCCATGGCGTCCCGGGGAGTGGAGCTCAGCCCTGTCGTCCCTTAGGACAAAATCAAAATTCTTGACAACATGAGAAATAGGGCGAGGAAAATAGAAGAACTATCAGTTCACAAAAAAATCATGAGAAAATAGGATGACTAAAATAGAAAAACTAGCAGCAGGATGCCAGGATCAGCCTCAACATTTTCCAGTTGTAAGATAAACATAAAATAGAAGAACTAGCACCGAAGTAGCAAGATTACCTAAAAAATAGTATTTCCAGTTTGTCCAGAATCATATATCAAACCAGATTGCATGTCTAGCCACAAACCAAGACTAACATGTACTGTTTGCTTAGTGTGGGATGGACTATCAGAATTTCTAAAGGCACTTAATTATCTTTAGTGCAGACATAATATTTGGGGATTTCCTCAAGATTGGTACTGGTACTGAAGCATTGCACTGGTGCTGGTAGTATTGTACTGGTCAGTTCAGTACTTTCAGTTCATGAACATTTGTATGGATTAGACCATTTTGAACTAGTACAATGCTTCAGTAAATGCGTTCCAAGTATTGAACTAGACCACATTGTACTGGCACTGGTAGTATTGTACTGGTCAGTTCAATACTTCAGTTCATTTTCTCTGTTTTAGACCATATAAATTTGCTCTGGTCTTGAACATATAAATTTGCTATGGCCTAGTATGATCCACCGTTTTTGGAGATAAACATTAGATAGTGCCTAATTAACCACGTGGAAATGCGTTTTTTGGACAAATACATTGGACACAAACGATTTGGTGCATATGCTTGGGGACGCTAGCCCGATACCATCCCTGTTTCCTCTTGTTCAGGATGTTCAATTCCCCTGCATGCAGTTCAGAACTTTATTAAGTTTATATGTTTGAATTTGCAAAATATTTTAAACATGAACTTTTCACTGGTTTTTTCAGTATTAAAAACTCTTCTCTACATTACAACAAACAGCTAAAGATGCTCCAAACAGATTTCTGAACTTCAACCCTCTTTGAACTTGCCATCTGAAACTTTTTACACTTGCACAATTCGGCAGTGGCAGCAAGCAGCAACCAGAAGCATACAATTGTTTGACAACAATCAAATGTGCACAAAGATCACATCAGCAAGCATAGTGGTGGGCCGATGAAGGCATCCATCCATGGTTGCTTGACTGTTCCATGGATGGATTCTAGTACTCCCGTATACTAGTATAAGTGAAGCAACAAGAAGAATTGTCCTTTTTTATAGAAAATCAAAATGGACAGTACTGAATCTTGCACTTACCAGTAGAATTTGCGGGATTCATCTTCTTGTGGAGTTGAGAGTAAATCCACACATGGCAGCACATTCAGTTGAAAATAGAAGAGAGCAGAACACAGCGGTAGAAGATGCTCCAAACTCCACACACAAGCGAGACCGGGGTGCTCTTCGTCGAGATCCGCTAGCCGAGCGGCCGAAAGATGCAAATTTGAACGGCCAGAGCAGATCAGCGAGGACGGACTCCACAGCTGCACAGGGAGCCCGGTGGAGGGAGGCGCGCGGCGGCCAAAGGTCGGAGGCGAGCGACGTGTGGGGTCGGAGGCGCGCGAGGGCCAAGGTAGGAGGCGCGTGATGGCCGGGGTTGGGAGGCGCACGACGGCCAGAGGAGGGAGGCACACGGTGGCCGAAGGTCGGAGGCGTGCAACGGCTAAGGGTGGGAGGCGCGCGATGGCTGGGGGTAGGAGGCGCGCGGCGGCTGGGAGCGTGCGGCGGCCGGCGGTGGGAGGCTCGCTGCATCTAGGAGCGTGCGGCGGTGCTACTTCTTGAGCTTGCATTGGTTTTTCCCTTGAAGAGGAAAGGGTGATGCAGCAAAGTAGAGATATGTACTTCCCTCAGTTAAGAACCATCGTATCAATCCAGTAGGAGAAACACGCAAGTCCCCAATATATGCACCTGCACAAACAATCGAACACTTGCACCCAACGTGATAAAGGGGTTGTCAATCGCGTAACGGTCACTTGCAAAGGTGAGATCTGATAAAGATAGATATTAAAGATTACTAAAACGTAAAACTAAATAAAAGTAAATAAATTGCAGCAAGGTATTTTTGCTATTTTTGGTATATAGATCTGAAAATATATGAAGAAAAATAGACCCGGGGGCCATAGGTTTCACTAGAGGCTTCTCTCTTGAAGGCAAATAATATGGTGGGTGAACACTGTCGAGCAATTGATAGAAAAGCGCAAAGTTATGATGATATCCAAGGCAATGATTATGAATATAGGCATCACGTCCGTGTCAAGTAGACCGACTCCTGCCTGCATCTACTACTATTACTCCACACATCGCCTGCTATCCAACATGCATCTGGAGTATTAAGTTCATAAGAACGGAGTAACGCCTTAAGTAAGATGACATGATGTAGAGGGATAAACTCAAGTAATATGATGAAAACCCCATCTTTTTACCCTTGATGGCAACAATACAAATACGTGCCTCGCTACCCCTACTTTGTCACCAGGTGAGGATACTACAAGATTGAACCCAAAACTAAGCACCTCTCCCATTGCAAGAAAAAACAATCTAGCTGGCCAAACCAAACCGATAATTCGTAGAGAAATACAAAGATATCAAGTCATGCATCTAAGAATTCAGAGAAGATTCAAATAATATTCATAGATAAGCTGATCATAAATCCACAATTCATAGATCTCGACAAACACACCGCAAAGGAAGTTTACATCGGATAGATCTCCAAGAACATTGAGGAGAACATGGTATTGAGTATCAAAGAGAGAGAAGAAGCCATCTAGCTACTAGCTATGGACCCGTAGGTCTGTGGTAAACTACTCACGCTTCATTAGAGGGGCAATAGAGTTGATGTAGATGCCCTCCGTGATCGAATCCCCCTCCGGCAGGATGCCAGAAAAGGCCCCAAGATGGGATCTCACGGGAAACAGAAGGTTACGGCGGCGGAAAAGTATTTTGGTGGACGCTTCTGGTCATTTGGGAATATTTGGGGATTTATAGAACTCAGAGGGAGGTCGGTGGACTCCCGAGGGGCCCACAAGCCAGGGGCGCACACCCCTAGGGCGCGCCCCCCTAGGGTGCGTCCTCGGGACTCTTCTGACTTGGCCTCCAAGCTTCGTGGGTGTCTTCTGGTCCAAGAAAAATCATCGTAAAGTTTTATTCCGTTTGGACTCTGTTTGATATTCCTTTTCTGTAAAACTCAAAAACAGGGAAAAAACATAAACTGGCACTGTGCTCTAGGTTAATAAGTTAGTCCCAAAAATAATATAAAATAGCATATTAATGCATATAAAACATCCAAAACAGATAATATAATAGCATGGAACAATCAAAAATTATAGATACGTTGAAGACGTATCAAGCATCCCCAAGATTAATTCCTACTCGTCCTCGAGTAGGTAAATGATAAAAACAGAATTTTTGATTTGGAATGCTACCTAACATATTTATCCATGTAATTTTCTTTATTGTGGCATGAATGTTCAAATCCATAAGATTCAAAACAAAAGTTTAATGTTCACATAAAAACAATAATACTTCAAGCATACTAATAAAGCAATCGTGTCTTCTCAAAATAACATGGCCAAAGAAAGTTATCCCTACAAAATCATATAGTCTGGCTATGCTCCATCTTCATCACACAAAGTATTAAATCGTGCACAACCCCGATGACAAGCCAAGCAATTGTTTCATACTTTTTGTGTTCTCAAACTTTTTCAACTTTCACGCAATACATGAGCATGAGCTATGGATATAGCACTATAGGTGGAATAGAATATGGTGGTTGTGGAGAAGAAAAAAAGAAGGAGAAAGTATCACATCAACTAGGCAACTTAATGGGCTATGGAGATTCCCATCAATTGATATCGATGCAAGTTAGTACGGATTGCCATGCAATGGATGCACTAGAGCTATAAGTGCATGAAAGCTCAAAAAGAAACTAAGTGGGTGTGCATCCAACTTGCTTGCTCACGAAGACCTAGGGCAATTTGAGGAAGCCCATCATTGGAATATACAAGCCAAGTTCTATAATGAAAAATTCCCACTAGTATATGAAAGTGACAAAATAGGAGACTCTCTATCATGAAGAACATGGTGCTATTTCAAAGCACAAGTGTGGAAAAAGGATAGTAACATTGTCCCTTCTCTCTTTTTCTCTCATTTTTTTCTTTGTTTTTGTTTGGGCTTTGTAGGAACGAAGTATGTCTACCAGAGGGGGGTGAATGGGAGTTTTGAATTTTCTTCAGAAAACTTAAATCTCTCAGAACCCAACAGCAGAATAAAGGATAAACAAGCTCAGAAGAACTACAGCGAAGTACCGAAGGGAAACTAAATCATGCATCGAAGTAAATTACATGAATGGAATGCATTGAAAGTAAAGATGAGTGAAAGAGGTAACCGAAGATGCTCGATGGCAACAAGGTATTTGTTCGACCAGTTCGTCCTTCTGCATAAGTAATACGTCTGGTTGGAGGGACTGTGACTTAACAAGGAAGATAAACTCTCTTCACCCTATTCTCCTCGACAATCGATTCATCAACCGATGCCGATCACTTGTGGTAGATACTTGCAGGCGATCTCGAAACCTTTACAGACTTCTTCTTCGAGAACCACAATCACTCTTGGTCTCTGAAGAAATTGACACCTAACCATCTAGAGAGTTTGCAGCTCTCAAGATTAATAGGCGGAGCATACTAAACTTAGATTCCAATGATGTTGAACCACTATCTAATTCTTTGGCTCTAGGGGTTTTCTCTCGGTGGATTTTAAACTCAAATCGCTCAGAGAGGTTGTTGCTCAACAATCTTCTCAGAATAAACAGAGCAGCCATCGGACAAAGCCGGCGCGGGGTGGCTATTTATAGACGCAGCCTTCCCAGATGGGAAATGCCCATTTTGGACACGAGGTCCAGCCAATGGCCAACCGACACGTTCACAATGGTAGGATTTAGGAGCAACAGTAACATTACTTGAGGAAGAAGTAATGCTAACCCCTCGGTCCGAGGCAAATCTCTCGCAGTGAAGAAGATCACGGTCTCTTGCTGGCAAGTATTTGCTCGGAGCACAAAGAGATTTCTCTCACAACTTTCTTATGTTTTGGGTTTAGCATCAGAGAATCAAAGCTTCGAAATGCTATACCCCTCTTAATAGTACGGTGGTCCTATGACTCAAAGAAAGAATAAGAATAACAAAATAAATGCTACGTCTTCACTTCGTCTTCATTCTTCCTCGAACATAGTCAATTGCTTCGAACATGCACCAAACCAATTGCTTAAACTTCAGTAATGTTTAGGGGTCACACTTGATAGCTTTATCTTCAGTGATAACCTTCACTGCTGCGCAGGGAGAATATCTTCGTCGTTTGCATCAGACTCCTCGATACATCAGGGACTTGTTACTCAGTGTGCACTAGCAAACACATAAGTCCCATAGTGTTTATGTCAACAAACTCCAAAACATAAGGGGCCTATCATTGCACCAACAATCTCCCCCTTTTTGGACGGTCATTAACAAAACAGATAATCATCAAAGTGAAGATAGATAATTGAAATGTAAATCGAACAAGAGTGAACTTGCGTTACTTGACTCGATAATGAAATATACTCCCCCTGGATGTATGTAGGGTCAATTGATATACAATGAAATTCCTTGCAATTAATTCGAGTGTGTGGAGGATTTTCAATCATACGAGGTAATGATTCGCACAGATGATAAATAATCCAACGAGAATAAAGTGCAATCATTCATAACTTTTGTTAATAATTCCACCTGCAAAACAATAAGCTTCGACAGAAAATAGTGTAGCAGGCGGGGTTATTAATATTATAGCCCATAACAGAAGTTTTACATCAGAGCACAAGAAATGGCGTAATTGTTTCAAAAGATAGAGCAAGAAAACACAAACACCAAATCCAACAGAGCAAATCTATCAAACTCTCGATGTTATTCTCCCCCTTTTTGTCAACTAGTGTAAAAAAGGTGACGAAAAACACGAGTGCGAGAAAACGGTGAATATGATTCACTCTAAGGCATCGCCTGAAGAACTGCCCGAAGAAGTTTCTGATTTGGAAGTGTCTGGAACATCTTCATCTTTAGCGGCAGCAGCAGCTGATCCTTCTAGACTGACTTGTGTCTTGGAAGAGGAAGGCACATTCGGATCAGCTTCGAGAGTCTTGCGAGACAGAGGATTTGCTTCAGCAGGTTTTTCAGTAGGTGATGTTGCTTCTGATTCGTCGAGTAATTTGCGCAGCTGAATCCGAAGTAAATTCATTGTTGGTTCACGAGCTGGCAAAGGTGGAGTGGAGCGATCTTGATAATCTTCAGCAGTAAACCCTTGGTCAATGTACTGATAGAGTTCTTGGAGGTGAGAATTGCTTAGTTGCTTCTTGGAGAAAAATTTCTGAAGCAGTTTCCATAAGCGCTTCTTGTTTTCTACTGTAATCATATGCACAACTTTTGTTCGGTTGTGAATAGCATTAAGTTCGGCAGCCAGATGTTCTTTTTCTTGACGATCTTTAGCCATATGCTTCAATAGAAATTATTGGGTGTGCATGCTCACTTCAAGATGTGAAGGAGGTTGAGTGTTCGGCATACGATCACGTTAAGGTAGTTTGGGTCCATTGAAGGTAGTATGATAATCAGGACTTGCTTCTGGAGCTTTTCCCGAAGAGAAATCTTCCATTACTCTTAGTGTATCACGCACACGAGGAATGAAGATTTTATTGCTGACCTTGGCAAGATATTCAGTCTTCATTGCATAGTCAATCACCTTCTGAATCCAGGGCGCATATACTTTGATAGTTTTTGGACACTGAGTTGAATCCATCAGGATGCGCAAAAATATGTGTTCAACATCGAAGATATATCCTTGTGAGATGGCATGGATGGTGTTCTGAAGAACATCAGATATAGCATTATCACTATTCATCCTAGCCAGTGGACAGAGGGTGTATGTGAGAATGTGATATAATGTCTGATTGTCGAATGTCAAGTGCTCAGGCAGAGGAGGACCATTGTAGTCACGAATTTTGTCTTCATCCATTGTGCAACGGAAATCTTCATCAGTGGTTGCATCAATGTTATGAACCCGAATCTCAGTTTTGTCATGTTCAAACCGAGGGAAATGAAAGTGAGATACGAAATCCATAGCAGAGCATTTTATTCACTTTCCTTCTGTCATCCATTCCATGATCCATTTTGTGCTATCTGACTCATATCCGGAGATATACAATGTTGCATAAAACTGAAGGATAATCTCCCTGTTCCATGGATGATGATAGCCTAGGACATGCGTGAGACCAAAGTCTTTGATGTCTTGCAGAATTTGACGGAAACAGCCAATGTTCTTCATAGCGGTAAAGTCTGGGAACTCATGAGGGAAAATCTTCAGGCTATCATAAAGAATACGAGAATAGTATATAGCCTATTCCTGAGTCCAGAACCGAGGAGATTTAGACGTTCTGGGCTTGCTGTATGGACTTTCTCAAAAGAAAACTGGATGAGTATTTCTGTTGAACAGAGGCCCTTTGACGCCAACGCCGATGGAAAACAAAGGCAGTCGCTCACGAGGGTAGGGGTACTTAAGTTCATCTTCAACAAAAAGCACTTCATCGCCATAGATGACGGAATCTGAATGATGAGCTGATGGTGACTTTGCTGTAGAAGGATCAACATCTGAGGTTCTTCGAGAAGTGGTGAGTGAAATCCTCAAGGGAGAGGAATTTGGCACTTGTGCAGGAGCAGAGTCAGGCACCGAATCTTTATCAGTCATTTCGGGCTGTTGTGGAATAGCTTTAGAAGTGAGAGGAGCAGAGGGAGGAACTAAATCTTTAGGTTCTTCAAGGACAGGAGAATCTTGGCGTTTAGATTAAGGAATTTCACCTTCTTCAGACACTTGGTGCTGAGAAGGATTTGCTTCATGAGCTGGAGAAACCACATGCACTACTTCAGTTGGCCTTGGTGAAGATGACTCATTTGCAACTGGTTCATGAGGAGCCGAAGGACTAGCTTGTAGAGGTGAATTTTCTCTTTGTGTGTTAGCATTTGGAAGAGGAGAAGCATTCTTCTTCGTAATCTTCTTCTTCTTTGAAGGATCAATGTGCCCTTTGACCAGATCATTGTAGCCAGATGCTTCGGCTTGGTGATCAAGGCAAATCTTGCGCACGGTTTGGTCCAGATCCGAATGAAATCCCAACCTTCTGTGCGGAAAAAATTTCAACTCCTTATTGATATCATCATAAGATACTTCAAGTTGCTTTATGACAAACTTGGATTTGGCATCCATCATACGGGTGTCAAGCTCCTTGAGTTGGTCGATGAGTTCATTGATCTCAACTGAATCATTTCTCAAATCTTGAATCAGATTAGATGCTTGGGTAATAACTTCAGGGGGAATGGGCAAAGATGCCACTTCTCCATCAAACAAATCTTCAACAAATCTATCTAGCTACTCCATGATGAACTGATGATCAAAAGAATGTGGTGCAGCAAAGTCATTTTCAATCTGTGCAGTAGATGGAGCGGGGGGAGCAGTCGGAGCCACATTTTGCTCGGTTGAAGGCATAAAAGCCAGAGGTTGAGTCAGTTTTGAAGCAAATTGTGCAGCTTTTCCATTCACAGTGTCAGAAATGGGAACCTTCTGCTTAGCATCTGGCCCTTTGATTTGCTTCACCTTATCTTTTGAAAGCTTTTCTCCTGGCTTAGCTGTGCTAACGGGGGCTTCAACCACTAAATCTTGCAAGTTAATTGCATCAGGATGGGGTTCTGTGTTCACTTTGTCAACCATGGTGACAGTGGTTGCTGGGGTCTTTCTCTTCAACTGGTTCTTCTTCGGAGGTGCAACAGGGACTGCACTTACTTGAAGATCAGGTAGAACAGTGGATGTGGTGACATTCACTTGTTCGAAGAGAGTAGCATCAATTTCCTCTCGGGTGAGTGGAGGATCATCTTGATCAGATGAATCACTCTCAGGTTTAGCTGACTTCGCAGGCCTTTTCCTCGAGGCGCTCTTTCTCTTCAGAGTATTAGATTTTGGTTCATGTTTGTTCTTCGTTCTGCGTTTGTCTTTTCCTTCAGCCTTTTTCTTCTCGATGTCAGATTTGACAAGACGGTGATTTTCCTCTTCCTTTGCCTGATCTTTTGCGGCCTTGTTGGCATGCTTCTCAGCATTTTTGAGGCGCTTGGCCTTTTCTTCAGGATAAGAGTTTAGAGTCTTCGTGGATGACTCATGAGTGTCAGTAGGTGGTGGAGGCCTTTGCTGGGGTTCACCTGCCCGGATGAGCCCAATCTCGTGACAGTCACCCCATGGGGGATGGAAAGCAAAGTTCTTGGCGTACCGAGGATGAACCATCCTGTAGTTAAACCACTTCCTTACCTAGTGGCGCCAAATCTTTTGCACACGTCCTTTTCTCTAAGTGGAATCTTCTCCTGGAACGGTGTTGTACTCATCATGAGAGACAAGCTCAACTGTATTTTTGAGTGGTTGCCTGCCACCTCTCCTCTTCTTCGGTGCATCTGCTCCTTGTTCATTTGCATTTTGTTCGGCTTGTTTTCTTTTGCTAGTGGATGGGCCTACTGTTGGGCCTTTTGGCGCTTTTGATTTGTCAGCTGTTCCCATGAAAGCCTCTTCATCATCAGCCATACTGTGTATCTTAGCAGAATCTTCAATAGACTGCATTGACCTGTGAAAGAGAATAGGTACGAGGGAAAAATGGGGACAGGGTCACAAATGCTCATAGAGAAAGATTTTCTTGAAAAAAGCATTTTGAGGAGGAATCAGACGCAGATTTTGAGAGATGTTTTGAAAGAATGAAACATACAGATCGAGCTAGTAGGTCAGAAGAAGAATACTAGACAGCGAGCTAGGCATTTCATTCGAGTGAAGCATAACACAAATCCTAGATCTGACGGATTCGGATGCGAGGAATAACTACAAACCACATCTGCACTAGAGAAGTAAAAACCTAGATCTAAGATATGTGGTAAAATCAGTGAAAATTAACCGCAGATGAACTCGAATCAGAAGAAAGGGAGTCTGAGTATGAACTACATGTACCCTAGCTTGGTGATGTGCAGCAACTACGGTGGCGCGATGAAGAAGATGTCCCGCGGTGGCGTGGAATGACTCCGGTAACCTCTTTCCGGCAGCTAAGTGGCGAAGGGGTCGTCGGCGTCGAGCTCAAGGAGGAGCACTGCGGCGAGGGTTTCGGTGGAGAGAGAGGAGAAAGAAGGTAAAGGAGGACGAAGGGTGCGATGCAATTTATATAGGCGAAAGAAAATAACTGCACGCTGAGGTTTTTGATCGGACGGTCTGTAGCCAGAGACGATTGCAATTCAACGGATAGGATGAACTGGCAGTTGATGTGTTGCATGTGGCAACCATTAAAGATCGTGGTCCTGACTTGGGCGGGAAATCCCAAATTTTGGACAGCTTTCGCCAAAATAGATTAATGTTCGGACCGAATCTTAATCATGGTCAAGGACACCAGATAAGTTTTGTTCCAGATAAATTTGAGCATTTGTAATGGAACAACATAGACTGGAAGAGATAGATCAGAGGGAAAAACAGGGTCCTTTGCATCTTACTCAGGCAAAAAAAACACAAACACTTGAGCAAATAGCTACGAGAGAAATGCATTCGGACAGAAACCAAATCCATCGAATCGAAGACAAATTCAACGAAAGAAAATTGTGGTGGCGTAACCCACCATATAAGAACTGTATGACCCTGAGCGTCGCGCAATTATCTTGGCACCCGGTTAGTCTAGTTCTTCGTTAATGTATTCACTCTCAGAAAGAAACTTTCACTTTGTCGAAAGTTTCAGACTCTTCGAGTGTTATGCACCCATTCCTTCAAAGATGTGAAAGTGTTAGCACGGGTGCCGAGTCTAGCTTACTGCACGTTTGCGAGGTCTAGGATATTTAGCTCACACCGTAATGCACAAAATCTTTTCTCGTCGAGAGGCTTAGTGAAAATATCAGCGAGATTATCCTCGGTCTTGACATGATTGATGACAATATCCTCTCGGGCCACATGATCACGAATAAAGTGATGTCTGTTGGCTATGTGCTTCGTGCGAGAGTGCTGCACAGGATTGTGTGCAATTTTGATGGCACTCTCATTATCACAATATAGAGGGATATGCTTGCCCTTGATGCCATAATCCTTCAGTGTCTGCTTCATCCACAATAACTGAGTGCAACAAGAGCCAGCAGCAATATATTCGGCCTCAGCCGTAGACAATGATACGCAATTCTGCTTCCTTGAAGACCAACAGACCAATGATCTACCAAGGAAATGACATGTCCTCGAAGTAGATTTCCTATCAACCAAGTCACCAGCCCAATCTGAGTCTGAATATCCAACAAGATCAAACTGTGCTCCCTTAGGATACCATAAACCTAAGGTGGGGGTGTGAGCCAAATATCTCAGAATGCGCTTGACCGCTTGGTGATGCGATTCTTTCGGTGCAGCTTGATAGCGGGCACACATGCAAACACTCAACATAATGTCAGGTCTGGATGCACATAGGTAAAGAAGAGATCCAATCATCGAACGATAGGCTTTCTGATCATAATCCTTACCGTACACATCTGCATCTAGCTTACCATTCGTGGGCATTGGAGTTTTATAGCCCTTTATTTTGGAATCTTGCATTTTGAACTTCTTCAGGCACTCCTTCAGATATTTTTCCTGAGAAATGAAGATACCATTTTCTTGTTGAAAAATTTGCAGTCCGAGAAAGAATTTGAGTTCACCCATCATGGACATTTGATATTTATCGGACATCATTTTCCTGAATTCTAAGCTGCAAGCATTGTTAGTACAGTCAAAGATAATATCATCCACATAGATTTGATAGACGGATAAATCATTGTCAACTACACGAGTGAAAAGTGTGGGATCTGTGGATCCTGGTTTGAACCCTTTGTCGAGCAAAAACTTCTTCAGGGTGTCATACCAAGCTCGAGGGGCTTCCTTCAGCCCATATAAAGCTTTCTTCAACCTGAAAACTTTGTTAGGAAACTCAGGGTGTTCAAAGCCAGGTGGTTGTCTAACATACACTTCCTCATCAATTTCGCCATTGAGGAAAGCACTTTTCACATCCATTTGATATAGCAAGATATCATTGTAGTTTGCATAAGCAAGAAGAATGCGAATTGCCTCAAGGCGTGCAACAGGAGCATATATTTCACCAAAATCAATACCTTCTACCTGTGTGCACCCTTGAGTAACAAGTCATGCTTTGTTTCTTACCACAATACCATTTTCATCTTGCTTGTTGTGGAAGATCCATTTTGTGCCGATGATATTGTGCTTCTTGGGATTTGGTTTGTCCACCAGTTCCCATACATCATTCAATTCGAATTGCACGAACTCCTCTTGCATGCCATTCATCCAATCTGGATCATTCATGGCTTCTTCATACTTGGTAGGTTCTGCCAATGAAACAAAGGAGAAACTTCCACAGTAGCTAGCCAAATGAGTGCATGAACGAGTTGTGGGTCGATAACCTAGATTCTCAATTTCGTCGAGAATTAAGGACAGATCAAATCGATTTGCCACACGAGGATGAGCATTTTCTTCGTGATGGTCATTGTCATCAGTATCAGCATTTGTGTCATCATTCCCTTCAAGGTTGCCATTTTGATCGGCATTTGTATTTTCATTTCCATTTCCATTCGGAGGAGCATTTGCTTCGGCAGTGGCTTGACGAGTTCTACTTCGGGTCATAGGAGCATCATCATCAGATGATTCAGGTGCATTTCCCTCAACATGCTTGGCGCTCCCAATGGCCATTTGCTGAATAGCATCCGATATCAGTGGTTCATCTATCACATTTGGCAAGTGCTCTTTTTGAGAGCCGTTAGATTCATCAAACCGCACATTTACCGTTTCCATAACTTTCATGTGGTGAGAGTTATAGACTCGATAGGTATGTGAGTTTGAGACATAACAAAGAAGAAAACCTTCATGTGCCTTAGGTGCAAACTTAGAAGAATGATTCATATCAAGAATGTAACAAGGTGCACCAAAAACACGAAGATAAGAAACATTTGGTTTCTTGCCAGTGATAAGCTCATATGAAGTTTCCTTGAGTAACTTGTGAAGATATACATGATTGGTAACATGACAAGCAGTGTTAATGCCATTAGCCCAGAAGCGAATGGGAGTTTTATACTCACTGAGCATTGTTCCTGCCATTTCAATGAGAGTTATATTCTTTCGTTCAACAACTCCATTCTGTTGAGGAGTATAAGCATCAGAGAACTCATGAGTGATACCATGATCATCGAGAAATTCAGCAATGTGAGTATTTTTGAACTCGGTTCCATTGTCACTTATGACATGCTTGATTCGCACATCATATTCATTTTGGGCCATCTTAGCGAAGCTTTTGAAGATATCTTGAGTGAAGGTCTTGTCTTCAAGAAAGAATACCCAAGTGTATCGAGAGAAATCATCAACAGTAACTAAACCATAGGTACTGCCATCGAAGCTTGCATAATTCAGAGGACCGAATAAATCCATGTGAAGAATTTCCAGTGGTCTTGTTTTGGTCATGACTGTCTTTGATGAATGATGCTTCTTAGCCAATTTACCAGCTTCACAAGCAACACAGAGATGATTCTTGTCAAATTTTACATCAGGAATGCCACGGAGATGATTTTTCTTCACCAGAGTCTGCAAATTTCTCATACCTTCATGACCAAGTCTGCGGTGCCACAGCCATTCTTCAATCGCTTTTGCAAACAAACAAGTTTGGACTGAGGAACCCTTAGAGAAATCCACAATATGAAGATCACCCTTTCTAATTCCCTCAAAGACGAAGGAATGGTTAGAGTCCATGAAGACAATGCATTTGGATATAGAGAATAAGACTAGCATGCCTAAATCACATAGCTTGCCAGGAGACATGAGATTGAATCCAAGGGATTGAACAAGCAACACATCATCAATGGACTTATCCTTGGAGATAGCAATTTTACCTAGCCCAATTACCTTTCCTTTATTGTTGTTGCCAAAAGTGATATACTTCAGAGGAGAAGCAGTTAAGTTGGGGTCGACAAACAATGACTTGTCTCCGGTCATATGACTAGTGCATCCACTGTCCATAATCCATTCAATACACCCGGACACATAGTCCTACAGAAGAATTAGGCTTTATTAACCACCCACATCTTTGCAGGTGGCTTTGAAACAAATGAACAAGCAGGATAGGTTTTCTTTTGATAAACATAGTTGTTACTTGATGAGGAGCGAGTATAATTGATAGAATAAGCATTAAAGTTCTTTCCAGACACATGAGCATAGTGGTTGTATCCAGTATGCATATATTCATTATGTCGAACTTTTTCTGTCTGCATGGTTAGCTGAGGAGAAATAGGCAAAGCATCAACAGTTTTCTTAGGCACCCAAATAGCCCTTTTTGGGGGGCCATTCCTGCTGTTTGGACCAACATAGCGAGCAATAAACTCACCATGCTGATTTTTGAACAACTTATAGTTGCTTAGAGAATCATCATCAAGATATTCTGGGATAGGAGAGTCATATCCCAAGAGTAATGCTGGATCGAGCATTTTGCTCTTTGCAGGAACCTACACTGTCTGAGGATATTGATGTGGTTCCCAGTAAGAACCATCTTCATTCAGTTTCCTTTCGAAAGCAATACCTTCTTTTCTGGGATTTTTGTGAAGGATAGATTCCTTCAAAACATCACAAAGGGTTTGATGCCTCTTGAGAGATTTGAACACTCCTGTCTGAAGAAGATCCTTTAACCTGGCATTCTCATCAGAAACAGAACCATCTTCCTCGACCGAGGGGTTAGCATTCATAGATGATTCAGCATTTGATTTAGCATTGGTTCGTTCAATGCATTTTAAACATGGTGGCTCAAACACCTCAGGTTTCTCTTTAAGTTGTTGGGTGAGAAGAGAATTTTCTCTCATCAAATCCTCATGAGCCTCTCTCAGTGCCTCGAGTTCCTGCTTCCTTTTCAGATAATCATAGGTCAATCTTTTGTGATCTGCTGAGAGAAAATCATGATGAGTTGAGAGTTCATCCATTCGTGACTTGAGAGTGGAATACTCTTCGGTCAGCGACTGGTTTTTCTCCATCTCCTCAACCAACGACCCTTTAGATCTCCTGAGGGTTTTCTCAATTTTCTCAAGAGAATTTTGTTGTATATTGGCAATTTTGATCAACTTAGCATGGTCATCCTCATCAGAAGAATATTGATCACTGGAGTGAGTCTTGTGATGTTTGGAGGATACCTTTTCTTTTGAAGCCTTGGCCATGAAGCAGTATGCAGCAGATTCATCATCACCTGAAGGATCCCCGAAGGAGTTTGTCATAGCAGAGGAGGCACATGCTATGCCAGCCATGCCGGAGTCGGAATCTTCATCAGATTCTTCTTCTTCTTCGGAACCTGATGATTCTTCTTCTTCAAAATCCATTTCCTTGCCGATGTAAGCTTTGGCCTTGCGAGAAGTATTCTTGCGGTTGGAGGAGGACTTGGAAGGATTCTTTGAGGAAGATCTTGATGATGATTTTGAGGTGGAGCTGTCCTTCTTCTTGAAGAACTTCTTCATTTTCTTCTCATCATCTGAGTCGTAGTTCTTGCTCTTGCTTTTGCCTCGATGGTTGCCCGAATCATATCTCCCACTTGCACGGATTTCAGCTTCCCAGAGAGGGCAGTCCGAAATGAAGTGTCCTGGCTTTTTGCACTTGAAACAGGTGTCTTCTCCGACGGGTTTTGAAGATTTTGAACCCCCAGAGTTGCTTGAACTTCTTTTCTGGAACTGGCTCTTCTTGTGCAAACATTGAAATCGTTTTGTCATTAGTGCGATATCTTTGCTGAGTCATTCCGGATCATCTGAATCTTCTTCGACATTTCCTTCTGAGGAGGAATCAGCCACAACTTTGAGAGCATGATTTTTGCGTTGAGTTGAGCCATACAGATCTCTCTTCTCTTCCTGTTGCTCTTCATGAGTGTTCAGTCTTTCCAAGACACCAGCAGAGTTGAGGCTTTTGAAATCAGGACGCTCGCGAATCATCAGAACAAGCATGTCAAATGAAGTGTCAATTGATCAAAGCAGCTTCTTCACAACTTCATGGTCAGCGATATCTTTGGCGCCGAGTCCTTGAAGTTCATTTGCAATGTCGCTGAGGCGGTCGACGGTTTGCTGATAGCTCGCATTTCCAATGCGCTTGAAGCAATTGAACTTTGCCCGAAGAGTATCAATTCGAGCTTCTTTCTGAGTTGAAACTCCTTCATTGATCTTTTCAAGGACATCCCACAACTCCTTTGCAGTCTCACACTGGTGATACCGAAGGAATTGTGCTCGAGAGAGATGGCCACCAATTTCATCTTTGGCTTGAGCATCCAGTTGAATGAGCTTCTTTTCTTCATCGGTAGGAGCTTGAGGAATAACAATTGTGAACCTGATATGCACCACATTCCACATATCATCATCTATAGCTCAAAGACGGATCTTCATCTTCCCCTTCCAGAAGGGATAGTTCGTCCCATCGAATATGGGAATGTTGAGATGCTACTTGTAGTTCACTGAAGACATACTTAAACTCCAAAGTGGTTAGACTAAAATGAGCAGAGTCACGGAGTACCTTGCTCTGATACCAATTGTAGGAATGAAGTATGTCTATGAGAGGCGGGTGAATGGGAGTTTTGAATTTTCTTTTGAAAACTTAAATCTCTCAGAACCCAGCACCGGAATAAAGGATAAACAAGCTAAGAAGAACTACAGCGAAGTACCGAAGGGAAACTAAAGCATGCATCGAAGTAAATTACATGAATGGAATGCATCGAAAGTAAACATGAGTGACACAGGTATCCGAAGATGCTCGATGGCGACAAGGTATTTGTTCGACCAGTTCATCCTTCTGTACAAGGACTACATCTGGTTGGAGGGGTTGTGATTTAACACGGAAGATAAACTCTCTTCACCCTATTCTCCTCGACAATCGATTCGTCAACCGATGTCGATCACTCGTGGTAGATACTTGAAGGCAATCTCCAAACCTTTACAGACTTCTTCTTCGAGAACCACAATCACTCTTGGTCTCTGAAGAAATTGACACCTAACCATCTAGAGAGTTTGCAGCTCCCAAGAGTAATAGGTGGAGCATACTAAACTTAGATTCCAGTGATGCTGAACCACTATCTAATTCTTCGGCTCTAGTGTTTTTCTCTCGGTGGATTTTAAACTCAAATCGCTCAGAGAGGGGGTTGCTCAACAATCTTCTCAGAATCAAACAGAGGAGCCACCGGACAAAGCCGGTGCGGGGTGGTTATTTATAGCCGCAGCGTTCCCAGATGGAAAACGACCATTTTGGTCATGAGGTCCAGCCAATGGCCAACCGACACGTTCATAACGTTCGGATTTTGGAGCAACAATAACATTACTTGAGGAACAGGTAATGCTAACTCCTCGGTCCAAGGCAAATCTCTTGCTGCGAAGAAGATCACGGTCTCTTGCTGGCAAGTACTTGCTCAGAGCACAAAGAGATTTCTCTCACAGCTTTCATAGGTTTTGGGTTTAGCATCAGAGAATCAAAGCTTCGAAATGCTATACCCTTCTTAATAGTACGGTGGTCCTATGACTCAAAGAAAGAAGAAGAATAATGAAATAAATGCTACGTCTTCACTTCATCTTCATTCTTCCTCGAACGCAGTCATTTGCTTCGAACATGCACCGAACCAATTGCTTAAACTTCAGCAATTTTTAGGGGTCACTCTTGATAGCTTTATCTTTGGTGATAACCTTCACTGCTGTGCAGGGAGATTATCTTCGTCATTTGCATCAGACTCCTCGATACATCAGGGACTTGTTACTCTGTGTGCACTAGCAAACACATAAGTCCCATACTGTTTATGTCAACAAACTCCAAAACACAAGGGGCCTATCATTGCACCAACAGGCTTGTTTGGCCTCTTTTTTTTATTTGGGCTTCTTTGGCCTCTTTTTTTATTTGGGCTTCTTTGCCTCTTTTATTATTTTTAAAGTCCGGAGACTCATCCCTACTTGTGAGGGAATCATAGCTTCCATCATCCTTTCTTCACATGGACATTGCTCTAATAATGATGATCATCACACTTTTATTTACTTAGAACTCAAAAATTACAACTCGATACTTAGAACAAAATATGACTCTATATGAATGCCTCCGGCGGTGTACCGGGATGTGCAATGATCAAGAGTGACATGTACAAAAAATATGAACGGTGGCGAAGCCACAAATACTATGCCAACTATATGATCATGCAAAGCAATATGACAATGATGGTGCGTGTCATAATAAAACGGAACGGTGGAAGTTCATGGCAATATATCTCAGAATGGCTATGGAAATGCCATAATAGGTACGTATGGTGGCTTTTTTGAGGAAGGGTATATGGTGGGTTTAATGCACCGGCGAATTTTGCGCGGTACTAGAGAAGCTAGCAATGGTGGAAGGGTGAGAGTGCGTATAATCCATGGACTCAATATTAGTCATAAAGAACTCACATACTTATTGCAAAAATTTATTAGCCATGAAAACAAAGTACTACACGCATGCTCCTAGGGGGATAGATTGGTAGGAAAAGACCATCGCTCGTCCCCGACCGCCACTCATAAGGAAGAATCAAAAAATAAATCATCCTCCGACTTCATCACATAACGGTTCACCATACGTGCATGCTACGGGAATCACAAACTTTAACACAAGTATTTATACCAATCCACAATTACTCACTAGCATGACTCTAATATCACCATCTTTATATCTCAAACCAAATGCAAGGAATCAAACTTCTCATATATTCAATGCTCTTTATATGAATGTTTTTATTATATCCCTCTTGGATGCCCATCATATTAGGACTAAATTCATTACCTAAGAAAATTACCATGCTGTTTAAACAATCCCAAAATAATATAAGTGAAGCATGAGAGTTCAACAATTTCTATAAAATAAAGCCACCACCGTGCTCTAAAAAGATATAAGTGAAGCACTAGAGCAAACTGCCTAGCTCAAAAGATATAAGTGAATCACATAGAGTATTCTAATAAATTCATGATTAAAGTGCATCCCTCTCAAAAGGTGTGTACAGCAAGGATGATTGTGGAAAACTAAAAAGAAAATTCTCATATCATACAAGATGCTCCAAGCAAAACACATATCATGTGGTGAATAAAAATATAGCGTCAAGTAAATTTACTAATGGATTGAAGATGAAAGAGGGGATGCCATCCAGGGCATCCCCAAGCTTAGATGCTTAGTTTTCCTTGAATATTACCTTGGGGTGCCTTGGGAATCCCCAAGCTTAGGCTCTTGCCACTCCTTATTCCATAGTCCATTAAATCTTTACTCAAAACTTGAAAACTTCACAACACAAAACTCAACAGAAAACTCATAAGATCCGTTAGTATAATAAAATAAATCACCACTTTAGGTACTGTTTTGAACTCATTCTAAATTTATATTGGTGTTATATATACTGTATTCCAACTTCTCCATGGTTCATACCCCCCGATACTAACCATAGATTCATCAAAATAAGCAAACAACACATAGAAAACAGAATCTGTCAAAAACAGAACATTCTGTAGGAAATTTCCTATACTTCTGTAACTCAAAAAATTCTGAAAAATTAGGACAATTTAGGAAATTTGAATATCAATCCTGTGTAAGAAATTCGGTTGAAAATCACGTTTCCATGATTTTCTAAATTTCTGTCAATGAGCGCAAAAATTTCTGTTTTTCAGCAAGATCAAATTAACTATGACCATAGACCATCCCAAAGGTCTTACTTGGCTCAAACACTAATTAAAACACCAAAACACAATTACTACAGAGGTAATAATGTGTATTTATTGAAAAATAGAACCAAAAACAAAAAACATAAAAATAAAATTGGGTTGCCTCCCAACAAGCGCTATTGTTTAACGCCCCTAGCTAGGCCTAAAACATAGATCTAGGTATCATCATCTTTGGTATGCAATTCTTCAATTGCACATTTATGACCGCTAGGAAATTCTTTGGGTTTATTGATAATCACACTCCTAGGTAGGAAATCAATAAATTCACTTGTAGCAATTGGTTCCTTAATGATATTGATAAAGCTAAGGTAAACACTTATCATCTTAAGATCTTCGTTTCCTTTACTAGATGATTCACCCTTATTTTTAGGAACATAAATAAACTTTGTAGCTTCAGTAGGAGGAAAATTTGGAGTATTTTTAACAGAGGCAAAAGCGGATCCCAAGTTGGTAATAATATCTTCTAACTTATCAATTCTAGTAGAACCTTGATCTATTTTCTCATTAACTATAGGTTCCTTTTCCTTTAGGTTCTTTAAAGTGATTCCTACCGTTGATCCAATTTGAGTAATGTGATTATGGATCTTCTTATCCAAATTTTCAATAAGCTCTACCATACAAATTTTATTCTCAATAATATCAAGCCTTTGCATCACATGCTCCAAAGTTAAAACTGTTTCATCAACCATGAGTAGTGGTGGTGAGCATACCAAATCTATCATAGCATTATAAGCATCCAAAGTATGGCTACCCAAGAAATTACCTCCAGTAATGGTATCTAGATCATATCTATACCAAATAGTAACACCCACATAAAAATTGCGAAGGAGAACGGTAGTAGATTGCTTACGACTAGATCTATTTTGAGCATTGCAAATTCTATACCAAGCATCTTTAAAATTTTCTCCCTCCCTTTGTTTAAAATTGAGAACCTCACTTTCAGGGGTACTAACAATGGTAGGAGGACTAGCCATGATAGCAAAACAAGCGATCTAGCACACAAGCAAACGAAGAGACGAACGAAAGAAGGCGAATAAAAAGGCAAATATTTTTGTGTTTTTCTGAAAACATTTTAGAAGTGGGGGAGAGGAAAACAATAGGCAAATGGCAAATAATGTAAGTGCAAGAGATGAGAGTTTGTGATGGGTACTTGGTAGGCTTGATGTAGAACCTCCCCAGCAATGACGCCAGAAATTCTTCCTGCTACTTTTTGAGCTTGCGTTGATTTTTTCCTTGAAGAGGAAAGGGTGATGCAACAAAGTAGAGTTAGGTATTTCCCTCGGTTAAGAACCAAGGTATCAATCCAGTTGGAGGCACAAGAAAGTCTCCAATCTATGCACCTGCACAAACTAACAAACACTTGCACACAACACGAAAAAGGGGTTGTCAATCCCTTCACGGTCACGAACAAGAGTGAGATCTAATAGAGATAGGTATAAAAGATAAATAAAAGAGAAAAATAAAGTAAATATAAATAAATTGTAGCAAGGTATTTTTGGGTTTTTTGGTTTATAGATCTGAGAATATATGATGGAAAATAGACACGGGGGCCATAGGTTTCACTAGAGGCTTCTCGCTTGAAAGAAAACATACGGTGGATAAACAAATTATTGTTGAGCAATTGATAGAAAAGTGCATAGTTATGACGATATCTAAGGCAATGATCATGAATATAGGCATCACGTCCGTGACAAGTAGACCGAAACGATTCTGCATCTACTACTGTTACTCCACACATCGACCGCTATCCAGCATGCATCTAGAGTATTAATTTCATAAGAACGGAGTAACGCCTTAAGCAAGATGACATGATGTAGAGGGATAAACTCAAGCACTATGACATAAACACCATCTTTTTATCCTTGATGGCAACAATACAATACGTGCCTCGCTACCCCTTCTGTCACTGGGTGAGGACACCGCAAGATTGAACCCAAAACTAAGCACCTCTCCCATTGCAAGAAAAACCAATCTAGTTGGCCAAACCAAACCGATAGTTCAAAGAGAAATACAAAGATATCTTAATCATGCATAAAAGAGTTCAGAGAAGACTCAAATAATATTCATCAATAATCTGATCATAAATCCACAATTCATCGGATCTCAACAAACACACCGCAAAAGAAGATTACATCGGATAGCACTCCAAGAACATCGAGGAGAACATGGTATTGAAGATCAAAGAGAGAGAAGAAGCCATCTAGCTACTAGCTATGGACCCTTAGGTGTGTGGTAAACTACTCACGCTTCATCGAAAAGGTAGCAAGGTTGATGTAGAGGCCCTCCGTGATCGAATCCCCCTCCGGCACGGTGCCGAAAAAGGCCCCAAGATGGGATCTCATGGGAACTGAGGCTTGTGGCGGCGGAAAAGTATTTTGGTGGACGCTTATGATGTTTGGGGAATATTTGAGAATTTATAGAGGTGGAACCAGTCATAGATAGAACATATGATCGCTCAATCTAAATGAACAAACTACTAGTTGAATATAGACACCCAAGTTGTTGGAATAACACACGACATCTTTGACCTAGTACAATCATTGTTAGAATATATGATCGGTCAATCTAAATGAACATACTACTAGTTGAATGTACACGCGCAAGTTCTTGCAATTCACCACCCATTGTTTCTGTTCCGGCACTTCCAGCCGCTCAAAGATCCCTCGTCTTTATTCTTATGGGGGCAGAGTCATTCCCTCAATGGTGGTTGGAGAAGGTGACATAGCCCGTTCTTAGTGATTAGGATCCTACGGTACAACTCGTAGCTAACGTACCCGTCTTTTGCTACGTACTCGAGGTGCAATAGGGAAAGTGGCTTCCACTCCCAGTACTGGTGCTTGTCCCTTGGGAATGATTTCTTCATGTTCTTGTATGACGTGTCGATGATGGCCACTACAACGTCACCCATGGAGTCCTTTTCTCCACCACCTTTGATGCGGAACTGCTCTTGGATGTTGACATGGTGTTCATCTGTAGTCATTATCCATGCACGGGAAAGCATGATCTTGTCACCCCTCATGTCCATGCTTGTGAAAGTAATCAATTTGTGTTGCAGGAATTGAGTTACTGCCTGGCACCACTCGGACCTACAGCAGTGGTACACGAGGACATGCTCTCGCATTGCAAGTTGCACGACGGTGACCCCTTGTCGTCTGTAACTGCTCGAAAGGGTGTACTCGAGGTCGAGTCCAATGAATTTCTTGTTCTCCTCCTAGAGCCATTGCTCGTACATGGTGATGACTCGCTCCATAGTCCTGGGCTCATTGGTGTACACCACCTCCAGCATGGTTGTGCCATGGGCAGTGATGTGGTGGGTCTCCGTTGTTAGTTTCTTATCATCCAAGGTTGTAGGGAGGCAGTGGGGGGTTGTGGAGGACGAGGAACAGCGGAGGAAGAAGATGCAAATGGATGCGGTAAAACGAATGCGAATGTTAATTTCTTGTGCAAAAATGGTAACCGACCATAGCAGTTTGGATGTCACCCGGCGGTTCCAGGACGCATGGGAATCAAGCTATTGTTCAAGCAATTTTATTTAGTTGAAGCAATTTTTTTAGGTGGGTTCGAGCGATATATTTCATGTCGCGCCGACATTGCACGCTCGACGTGCTTGCGTTCTGCGTGGTCTTCATTTGGCACGCTCCACTTGGCTTGTTTTAAAGGATATATCAAATTATGATGTCACAACTAGCAGTCTGGACATTAATTTCTAATCGGATGTGACACGATGAACTTGGTTTATTCTAGATACCCACACAAACGAAACGTATGTGCATTGCAAACCAATTGGGATCACCTTACATACACTGGTACAGCGAGCTGCTATACAAACGGTTTTTGACCCTTTCCGCGACCGAGTTTTAAACCATCACCTTGCCTGTGTGTGCGATAGGGGGGGTCCTTCCCACACAACCCAAAAACCGTTAGGGATAGGGAGTAGGAATGCATAGGTTTTCCAAAACTAAGCGTATGCGATGCTCGCATCTCTCCGAAACGCGATTCGTCACACAACTATTTCTGATATATCGAATATCCCAAACGCCCCATCCTTGCTACTCGCTTCTGCTGGCATTACCATTGTACATGCTATTCTGTGGTGCAATGTTTATGATAGGCAGCCCATCACAAACAGTTCATGATTGTAAAGCGTGTATGATAAGGAGACTATCACACACTGTCTTACATATATAATTAAGAAGATTACATAATAATCATACGAGTGTCGGATAGGATTACGAAATGTTAGACTGTCGTACAAGTGTCGTACAGGATAACCATTGCACACACTATTCTTTAGTGCAACGTTTATGATGCGTACGACATCAGAAATAGTCCATGATTGTAAAGATGGTAAGATAAGGAGACTATCACAAACATTTAGTTTGCTTGCACCGTTTGTAATATGGTCTGACATCACACACGCTTTTCAAACGGCAACTGTGTGCACGGTCGCACACGTTTCCTCTTTGTGAACCGTGTCAGATTATGATGTATATCACACAGGTTGTGCTTTATAGACCGTGTGCGCCATAATGACCTGCAAAGCGTATTTTCACCCTAATATAATCGCTATTATTTAAAATTGTAGCGAATTTGAATTTGAATGTGGGCTATAACTTTATTCATATCCATCAGGTTCAACAACCAATGCATTATTCGATTCACACATACGTATGTTCAAGAACTACATCAAAAAAATTAATTACATAAGCATCAAATAAAGAATGATGAACCAGGGTTGTATACTTGTACTATTAAAGACGGTAAAGAAAGAGGCGAAAGACATTATGGTTGCTGAACAAGGTGAAGCGGAATACCCATATTGTGCCATCCTCCATGCAGAAGGGTCGCACGACTCTAATCCAACCCCTTGTCATGGCCGATCGCCCATCCTTCACTGTCTTCATGAGGACATCTAGATAGTCACCGTGTTTTGGCAGAAATACTTTAACCTTTGCATGCCCACCAATCATGTAGTTTGAGAGGTAATCTTGGGTAAACTACTTTGGGAACCACTGCAAAGGAAAAAGATTCAGACATTGTCATCTAACACAACTCATTATGGGCAGTAAAAAGAAGGATGCGGAGTTCTTACTTACCATCCTGCAGTTCATTGTTGTCTTGGATAAAGTGTAAACAAATAGTTTAATTTCCATATTTTGACCCATTTAACTAACAATCTTTATCAGTTTCCTCACTTGATGCTCGTTCATGAATATCTCAATGCCCCAAAGGCAAAAAGGGTCGAAGAGCGGATCTTTACAATTGACATATGTACCTAAAAGCACCAAGTTAATATTAGAAGCTTAACAGCAATTGCACAATGATGTACTACAACTCTCCCTCCCTCCCATTATATAAGATCTTATTACATCCAATATACTCACATATTGGATGAATTAACATCTTATATTATGGGGCGAAAGGAGTTTATTACATTGTTACAAATACCGGCCGATTAACTACAGTTAACTATTGTTGTTTTGTTGTTGTTGTTTCTGCTCTTCTATGTATATCTAGACATTATCAGAACATTAAGGTAACACTCTTCCTTGTTGCTATTTAGCCTAGGATTGCATATTTAGACATTCAGTACAATGCATGTTGCTATGTAGCCTTAGATATATTAGATATGGACCTAGTTAATCTACCGATAAATGGGTTACAGATATATTCGGTTAAATGTCTGATTCAACGATTAATCCCTTATCAGCCCCCAACCTATATGGTACCAGCTACCGATATCCTGAACAGTGAGTATATATAAGCCATGCGATGAAACTAACCTCGATAGTAAACAACATTTGTTCCCAATATTGTCCTATGTAAGTACATCTAAAGGCATTTTAAGCACAACAGGCTAAACATCAACCAAATATATCCATGGTAGACAACATAATCTCCAAATGATAGCTTCAGGGCGAAGGTTCAAGCATGCTAGTTAAGCAAACCAAGAAGTAGAAAGGTGTGTTAACTACAATAGGCCTAACATTTAGAAAAAGCAAACTAATGTCATTCAAACTGGTATTGTGCAGGTCTAAGTACACTAGTTATTGTTAAATCAAATGTAAAGGTGTCTTAAATACATCATGCTTAATAGCAACCGAATATAGTCATTCATAGAGGCATTGTTGAAACTAGTATTGATGAAATTGAACTGCACATTTCATACTTGCACATATAGAACATCACATTGTGAATAACTCAAATAAACAAGGCATACTACGAACAACCAAAGATAGCAATTGAAATTGGACATATGCTAACTACAAACAACTGAACAACCTAAGAACATTAAAAGAGGCATATGCTCGCTACTACAGGCTTAACAGCAACCAAATATTGTCATTGCTATTGGTATTGTTGAAACAGGTATTGATGAAATTGTACTGCACAGTAAATAGTTGCACATATAGAGAATAACTTTGTGAATAACTAAACTAAACAAGGCATACTACGAACAACCAAAGATAGCAATTGAAATTGGACATTTGCTAACTACAAACAACCGAACAACCAAAAACATTAAAAGAGGCATATGCTAGCTATAACAGGCTTAACAGCCAGCAAATATACTCATTCCAATTGGTATTGTTGAAACTGGTATTGACGAAATTGTACTGCACACTAAATATTTCACATATAGCGCATCACACACTGGTACAGCAAGCTACTATACAAAGGGTTGTTAACGCCTTTCCGCGACGGCATTTTAAACCGTTGCCTTGCCAGTGTGTGCGATAGGGGGGTCCTTCCAACACGACCCAGAAACCGTCGGGGATAGCCTGTTGGAATGCATACGTTTTCCAGAACAAAGCGTATGCGATGCCCGCATCTATTCCAAACGCAATTCGGCACACAACTGTTTGTGATATATCGAATATCCCAAACGCTCCATCCTTGCTACTCGTGTGTGCTGGCATTACCATTGCACACACTATTATGTGGTGCAATGTTTACAATGTGCACCCAATCACAAATAGTTCATGATTTGCAAAGCGTGTATGATAAGGAGACTATCACACACATTCACTTCTCCTGAATCGTATGCGATCTGTAATTAAGAAGATTGGCTAATCATCGTATGAGTGTCGGATAGGATTACGAAACGTCGGACGATCGTACGAGTGTCGTACATGATAACTATCACGAACGCTATTATGTGGTGCAACATTTATGATGCCTACGACATATGAAAAGCTCATGATTGTAAACCGTGTACAATAAGGCGACTATCACAAACATTTATTTTTCTCGCACCGTTTGTGATATTGTCTGACATCACACACGCTTCGCAAACAGCAACTATGCGCATGGTCGCTCATGTTTCCTCTCTGCAAACCGTGTCGGATTATGATGTATATCACACACGTTTGTGCTTTACAGACAGTGTGCGCCGTAACGACCTGCAGAGCACATTTCGACCCTAATTTAATCATTGCTATTTAAAATTGTATCGAATTTAAATTTGAAAGTTGGCTATAACTTTATTCATATCCATCAGGTTCAAGAACCAATGCATTATTCGATTCGCAGGTACATATGTTCAAGAATTACATAAGCACCAAATAAAGAATGATGAACTAGGGTTGTATACTTGTACTATTAAACACGGTAAAGAAAGATACAAAAGACATTCTGGTTGCCGAACAGGGTGAAGAGGAATGCCCACATTGTGTTCTCCTACATGCAGAAGGCATGCATGACTCTATTCCAACCCCTTGTGATGGTCGACCGCCCATCCTTCACTAGCTTCATGACTCATGAGGAAATGTAGATAGTCATTGTGTTTTGGTAGAAATACTTTAACCTATGCATGCCCACCAATCATGTAGTTTGAGAGGTAATCTTGAGTAAACTGCTTTGGGAACCACTGCAAAGGAAAAAGATCCAGACATTGTTGTCTAACAGAACTCATTGTGGGCAGTAAAAAGAAGGCTACAGAGTTCTTACTTACCATGCTGCAGTTCACTGTTGTCTTGGATAAAGTGTAAACAAATAGTTTAATTGCCATCTTTTGACCCATTTTACTAACAATCTTTATCAGTTTGCTCACTTGATGCTGGTTCATCAATATCTCATTGCCCCATACGCAGAAAGGGTCGAAGCACGGATCTTTACCAATCACATATGTACCTAAAAGCACCAAGTAAATATTAGAAGTTAAATAGCAATTGCACAATGATGTAGTACAACACTCCCTCCGTCCCATTATATAAAATCTTATAACATCCAATATACTCACATATTGGATGAACTAACATCTTATAGTATGGGGCGGAGGGAGTTTATTACATTTTTACAAATATTAGCCGATTAATTGCAGTTAACTGCTGCTGTGTTGTTGTTCTTGCTGCTCTTCTATGTATATCTAGACATCATCAGAACATTGAGGTAACACTCTTGGTTTGAGACTAAAGTTTGCCAATTGCGACACCTAAGGTTAGTCATGCTTGACCAACTTAGGTGTTTGTTTGGTTAAAGCCACATCTTAGGCAAGCCACACTATGGTCCCACATCACATACACTCAAAAAGTGTGGCAAGATTCTGTTAGGCATGCCAACTTGTGGCTCTCATTTTGAAGAACTAAGGGGTTGTATGGTTCAACTTGCCTAAGGTTAGTTCATCAAAATGAGAGCCACAAGTTGGCAAGCCTAAAAGAATCTTGCCACACTTTTTGTGTGTATGCCATGTGGGGCCCTAGTGTAGCTTGCCTAAGGTGTGGTTTGAACCAAACACTCACCTAAGTTGGTCAAACTTGCCTAACCTTAGGTGTGGCAACCTTTGGCAAAGTTGGTCAAAAACCAAACATCCCCTAACCTTTGGCAAGTTTGGCAACATTGCATGGCAAAGTGTGGCACTCCTAGGCCTAGAACCAAACAGCCCTTAATTGCTCCTATGTGGCCCAGGATTGCATATTTAGTCATTCCGTACAATGCATGTTGCTATGTAGCCTCAGATAAGTTAGATATGGCCGTAGTTAACCTACCGATAAATGGGTTACAGATATATTCAGTTAAATGTCCGTGTCGGTGTATTAAACGTTGGCGTGTAATGCCCAACTCATGCACAGACAAGTGGTGGTTGCCCCGCCAAGTTAAGGCTTTAGCAGAGACCTCCAAGTCAAAAGAGAGCAGCTCTTCGTGAGATCAAGGAGCACATCAAGAAGACCAAGACAAACCACAAGGATGAAGCTAGCTCTTGCCGGCAAGGCGAGTCCGGCAAGATGAAGGCCCGGCAGGTGCCCAGCCCCGGCAAGCCATCACCAATCCACCAGCGCTCCACCTCACCAAGCAGATAGTCATCCATCGGTGAGGTGTCGAGCTCGCAGGCGGTTAGGTGAAGCTTCTCAGGTACGTGGCAGCCTGCTGGAGGAAAAAAAACGTTTATTGACACCCGTCCTAATGGCGTGTCAAGATAATAGGAGGTAGATGAGCAAGCGGTGTGGCAACCTTGCCAGGACTCCTCCTCCTCATGACACCTAGTGACGCATTTACTGCATTTTGTCCTAACTGACAGAGTTTGGTATGATAGTTCTGTATCAATCTAATCACCTTGTACTAACCCTTTTGCCACTGTGGTAACCCCTTGAGCTATAAAAGGAGGGCCAGGGCAACCTTTACAGGGGTTCGAGCCCTTCACAACCCCACGCATACGTGCTCATGTAGCTGCTTTCCCTTCGTGACTTGTCGGGGAAGAGCGCTCTGTGTACCTTTCCATACACCCATCAATAAACCAAAAGTAGGAGTAGGCTTTTACGCATCTCAGCGGCCGAACCTGGGTAAAACCGTCGTGTTCCTCGTCGTCTTGCTCGTTGCATCATGTGCACCCCTCACCGAGCTAGCAAAGGGGCAGCCCTGCCCCATAGATTGCCGGCTCCACGCCGACATCTTTGGCCCGCCAGGTAAGGGGCATCATCGGCGTGAATCAAGACGACGAACGACGCGTCGACTCCATCAAGATCAGCGTCTTCTTCAACTTTCATGGCGCCCAAGAAGAAGGGCTCCATGAAGACAAAGCCATCGAAATCCAAGCTCCAATCGCACGCGCCTACAGATGACGCAGACGGCACCGTCGCAGCAGATGGTGCGGACGCCATGGTGGGAGCGGCCGGCACAAGAGGTGCGGCCGTCGTGCCCACTATGGCAGCGACGGGTGGAGGAGACGCCAGAGGCGGGCACCTACCTCGAACCTCCGGCGGACATACCAACACTGGCGTGGGTAACATGACCGTGCGTTCCCCGCCCCAACAGCCCACCGGCGAACGAAGCCACCGGAGTGACCCTGCCCGGTAGGGCACGAGCCGCGACCCTCCTGCTGCGGCGGCTCCGGCGGCAATCACCAGAGGAACTACATCAAGGCACGCACCACGTCCACCACGAGACGAGCGCGACGTGACGCTGAGCGGTGTTGTTGTGCCTTCAGTCCCGTCGATCAGGTCCAGGATCTCCAAGCACCACTCCCACCTTGTCAACCTACTGCCGCTCTCGCAGTTCAGCGACAAGATCGCAATGGCGCTCCTGTTGGCTCTGCTAGGAGTCAAGCGACGTCACGTTCGTCGCGCTCCAACATGCCCTCTACGGTGACAGAGGCAATGGCGCGGGCTTAGATGATGCTAGATTTCCCTCCAGCAGCTGACAAGATGGACGAATGGAGAGCCACTATCCGGAGGTTGATCGAGTTTTCTGACGCAAACAGATCCCAGTTGGCGGAACCATCGCGGTGCCCGCCAACTGCGCCCGTAGCTCAAACTGATGGCCGCGTGGCAGGCGGTGCGCCAACAGTGCAATCACCTCCAAGGCAGTAATCCCAGCAGTAGCGTAGGTAATCACAGCGGACTCAGCAGGATGCACAGCCCGACGATGTGTCGATGGCCTCCTCAGATCTGCGGGCGCTGCAAGACTAGCGGCAAATACTGCTGGAAAGGTGAGCAGAAGATGCTCGCACCACTATCCAACGATGCCGAGAGGCGCACCATCAATCAGACGAGCGCAACGGTCCAATCGTTGATGAGCCAGTGCCAGTTGTTGGCGGGTACCTACCTTACGAGGTCGGGTGCCCTGCCTTCACACGTGAGTTGTGGCAAGTCCGTTGGCCGTCCGTCCGTGTGTTCAAGCCCGAGGTACCGGAAAAGTACAACGGCAAGCTAAACCCGGCAGAATTCTAAGGTGTTCACACAATCGCTGTGTAGGCTGACGGGGGAAGGGATGAAAAGATTTTGGCCAACTATTTTCCATTGGTACTCAAGCCTAATGTGCGAGCTTGGCTGATGAACTTGCCAGAGAACTCCATTTCCTCATGGTCAGATCTATGCAATGAGTTTGTTGGTGCGTTTACCGGGGGGCAAAAGGGCCCTGGGTTGCCCATCGACATGCAAGTGATCCCACAAAGGGAAGGAGAAGACCTTCGCAGGTACATTCAAAGGTTCAGTCGCGTTCATCGTAGCATCCCGGACGTGCACCCGGCAACTGTGATTGTCGCGTTCCACACGAACGTGCGCAACCGCAATATGTGGGAGAAAGAGCACATACGGTTGCCAAACACCATCAATGAAATGTACACGTTCGCGGACAAGTGTGCGTGGGCTGAAGAGGGGAGAAGATTTCTCGGGGAAGATGCTGACATTGAAGTCGACTCTGATGACAATGATGCCACTGCCCCAAAGAAGAAAGGTCGAGGGCGCAACAGAAAGCACAAGGGTAAAACAATTATGGTTGTAGAAGGATCCGGCGACTCCAGCCCTGCCAAGAGAACCAAGGTAGAAGGCACTGGCAAGGAAGCAGCTGCATGCGCTGATTGCCAAGTTACTGCGGCAACAGAGAAGGCCGGCAAATCTGACGGGTCGTACTGCAAGATTCACCGTACCAAGGGTCACGACCTCGAGGAGTGCTATCAAGTTGAACACCTGGTTGAAAAGTAGAAGGTTGAGTACGAGAAGCGGGACAAGGAGAAGGGCCAGGATGGCATGGGTGGATTCGGTAAAAAGGGTGTTGGCGGTCGAGGTGGACGCCGCGGCAATGCAGCCCAGAAGAAAGAGAAGCGTGCAAGGGTGTCGGTGCAGCAAACATTCACGTTTGCTAACCGAACTCATGCACGGGCGTACTAACGATCATACATCCAGTACCAATGCGTGATGTAAAGATAAGCCAGAGAAGCCGCTCTTCGTGACATCAAGGAGAGCATTAAGAAGAACAAGCTAGCAAAAGGCCACCTTGGGAAGGCCTCCCTTGCCGGGAAGGAGAGCCCGGATGGGTCGAGGCTGCACCTAAGTACAAGTCCAGTTTGCCTCGGCAGGGTTGTCGGGAACGCCAGGCCCAGGACCCGCCAAGCTCCTTTGCCAGGGAACCTTCACCAAGACGCCACCGCTCCACCTCATCGCACCCAAATCGTTAATCAGTGCGGTGTCAAGGTATCAAGCAGCCAGGTGGATCCTGTCAGGCACGTGGCAGCATGTTAAAGAAGACATTAGCTTTACTGACACCCGTCCATAGGACCTGTCACGCTAATAAGAAGAAGTAGATAAGTGCCGCGACAGGCTTGTCGGGCTTCAACCCAGCATGACACCTAGCAGTGCTTTTAATGCACTTTGTCCTAACTGCCAGAGTTAGGTATGATAGCACTGTTAGCTATCTAATGATATTCAAATGATTGTTTTGCCATTGTGGTCGCCCCTTCAGCTATAAAAGGAGGCCCGAGGCATCCTAGCAAAGGTTCGAACTCCTCGACCCCCTCACACTTGTACGCACATAGTTGCATTCCCCCAGGCACCCTTGCCAGGCTGGTGCACCTCGTGTCTTTGCCTTCCTCAAGTTCAATCCACGATAGAAGGAGTAGGGTTTTACGCTGCATAGCGGCCCAAACCTGGGTAAAGAGAGTTGTCCATCACCGTGCTGTCCCCTACTACTTCTGCTCTTTGTGAAACACGGTCGTCCACTTGCTGAACCACAAAGGGGCACCCATGCCCCATAGGTGATCGTGCTTCCACGCTGACATCTTTGGCATGCCATGTAGGGGGCGTCGTTTGTACAACCCTGAAGCAGTAGCCAACGCATCGATCTTCATCGATATTCATCGTCCATGGCTCCCAAGAAGAGAAGTGGAGCAGGGGCGCATCCTTCCACCTCAAAGCCTTTGTCACATGTGACCGTGGGCACTGCAGGCGCCGCGACTGCGGCGGGCGGAGCCGGCGATGTGGGTGGTACTGCTAACACCCCCGTCGTGGCTGGAGCAAGGACCAGGGCCGCAGGCACGGCCCAACCTCTTCAACACACCGCCGATCATACTTCCACCGGTGCGGGTCAATGGGACGCTTAGCTTCCTCCCGCACACCCCACCGGTGAGCTCAACCAAGACGACATTGACGCCCGCTCCGGTGCGAGCCGGGAGCCACCGGCCGCATCATCCGGAGGAGCGGAGATGGGACGTGCGCCTAATCCCACATTGTGACAGCGCAAAAACACCCTGAGCGGCGCCATCGACCCACAACGACGATGCCCACATGGGAAGAGCCCAACTGACCAAGAGCCTGGCCGGCGGGAACTGCTCCGGTCGCATCAGATCCCTTTGGCAATGGGCCCAGGATGGCAAGGGCGCGACAACGCTACTTCTGGCTCGTCCAGGAGTCAAGGCATGTTGCGCTCTACCTCCCACGTGATGCCAGAAACGGCGGCTGAAGCAGTAGCGAGAACTTAGTTGTTGCTGGACTTACCTCCAGCAGCGGACAAGATGGATGAGTGGAGAGCTACCATCCAAAGTCTCCTTGGATTTGCTGAGGTCAACAAGTCACCATGTGCGGAGCCGTCGCGACGCCCACTGATGACGCCAGCGGCGCACACCGGTGGCCAAGATGGGAGGACCGCACCTATGATGCAGTCCCATCCGCGGCAGCCCGCTCAAGGGCGGCCGCAGCAAGCTCAGCAACCCCAAGATATTGAGGATCACGATGAGGCATCAATGGCTTCATCTGACCCACGACTCCGGCAAGACCAACATTGAGTGTTGAGAGACAGGAGGAGGGAGGACACTCACGTCACCATTGAGCGGTGTCGCGAGACATGATGTCAGTCAGATAGGCGTAATGAAGCCGATGTCGACGAACCCGCGCCCATTGCTGGAGTGTACCTGCCTTACAAAGTAGGCTTCCTGGCCTTCACTTGCGAGCTGCGGCAAGTCCAGTGGCCATCCTCTTGCATCTTCAAGCCTGACTTGCCAGAGAAGTATGATGGAAACCTGAACCCGATAGAGTTTCTAGGCATCTATACGATTGTCGTTCAAGCCGCTGGGATAAGGGATGAAAAGGTGCTTGTCAACTACTTCCTGCTGGCTCTCATGCCAAACGTGAGGTCCTGGCTGATGCACTTGCCGGAGGATGCCATCTCCTCTTGGGAAAATTTGTGCAACGAGTTCGTTGGCGCCTTTACTGGTGGCCACAAACAACCAGGGCAGCCTAGTGACTTACAAACCCTTCTACAAAAAGAAGGAGAGAGTTTGCGCAAGTATTTGCGGAGCTTCAGCCGAGTGCACCGCAACATTCCCAAGATACACCCAGCAGCTGTGATTGCCGCATTTCGTACAAATGTGTGCAACCGCAGAATGCGGGCAAGATGAATATTTGGTTGCCCAAGACCGCCAGCGAACTCTACCCGTTGGCGGATAAGTGCGTCGTGCCGAAGAAGGGAGAAGACTTCCAGGGGAAGAGGTTGGCGTCGAAGTCGATTCGAAAAACGACGACGACCCTGCCACCCCTAGGAAGAAAAACAAGAACCGTAACAAGAAGCAAAAGGAAAAAAGCAGTGATGGCCGTTGAGAGCACAGGTGATCTTAGCACCGGCAAGAAAGCAAAAACTGAGACACCCGGCAAGGAAGGTGCTACATGTGCTGATTGTCGGGCGGCAGCGGCTGCTGAGAAAACCGGCAAGTCTGGTGGACTGTACTGCAAGATCCATAGGACCAAGGGTCATGATCTTCAAGATTGCAAGCAAGGTTAGTAGTTGGTTGAGAAACAAAAAGCTGAGTATGAAAGATGCGACAAGGAGAGAAATCAGAATGGCACTGGTGGAAAGGGCCGTGGTGGTCGTAATAGGCACCTTGACAAGTTTGATCAGCAGAAAGAGAGACCCGTCAGGGGCCGTGAGAAGAAGGAAATGAGGATGACAACAAAGAAGAGGATGATGAAACCAGTGAACAGAAGTTTCAGAGGGCTATTGAGGCGATGTGCATTTACGGGGGTGCGTCTTTGCACTCCTCTCACCGCCAACTCAAGAAGTGGGCGCGTGAGGTTGATGTTGTAGAACCAGTGGCGAGTGCTCGAGAACCACTCAAGTGGTCCCACACGCCCATCATCTTTGACATTGAGGATCATCCAGACCGCCCTACTGCGGTAGGATGTTTGACGTTATTGGTTTCACCAACAATCCACAACCTCAAGGTCACCAAGATGTTGGTTGATGGCGGGGCGGCGTTGAATCTGATCTCCCCTGATGTGCTGAAGAAACTCCAGATTCTTGATGAAGACCTGAAGAAGACTGACACTTTCCAAGGAATCAACCAAGGGAGGAGCCAGCCGAAGGGAAAGATTACCTTGCCGGTAACTTTTGGCGGGGAAATAAACTTCAGGACCGAGAAGATTGTGTTCGATGTTGTTGAACTTCCCCTGCCATTTTACGGGATTCTTGGTCGACCAGTTCTGGCCAAGTTCATGGCAGCATCCCACTACGCCTACAATACTTTGCAGATGCCAGGTCCCATGGGGGTCATTACCGCCCCGTCGGATAAGAGAGATGCAGTCATCTGTGTGGATAAGATGTATAGAGACGCGGTAGCAGTGGAGGCCGTCAGGATCTCAGCTCCCGCCAATAAAGAGAAGAAAGTTAAGGGAACCAGCAAGGATGCCGATAAGGACCCCGGGAATTGTGCGCCTCTTCAGAGTGCACTGCACCCGGCAGTGACTTGCCGGAGAGTTCGACTGGCAAAAGATCCAGGGCTGCTCCCCCTACATCCAAGAAAGTTTCGGCGTGGCAGGATGTTATTGATGGTACTTTCACCATTAGTGCTACCCTTGACGACAAATAGGAAAGCACGCTCGTTGCCTTCCCGCGGGGGAATGTTGGTGTGTTTGCCTAGCAACCATCTGACATCGCCGGTATTCCCAGGGAGGTAATCGAGCACCACCTTGCTGTCTCTCCTCATGCCCGCCCCGTCAAGCAAAAAGTCAGGAAGCAGGCCTTGGAGCGGCAGCACTTCATTGCTGAGGAGATTAAGAAGATGGAAGCAGCGGGTTTGGTCTGAGGAGTACTGCATCCAACTTGGTTAGCTAATCCAGTGGTGGTATGCAAGGCTAACGGGAAGTGGAGACTTTGTATTGACTTCACTGACTTGAACAAGGCTTGTCCAAAGGATCCCTTCCCCTTGCCGCGCATTGATCAGATTGTTGATTCCACCTCCGGATGTGATTTGCTTTCCTTCTTGGATGTGTACTCTGGGTACCACCAGATCTTCATGGCCAAGGAGGACGAAGAGAAGACCGCCTTTATCACCCCGTGTGGCACGTACTACTTTGTGCGTATGCCTTTTGGGCTAAAAATAGCAGGTTCCACGTTCGCAAGGGCCGTGCAGATTGGTTTTGAACCACAGCTACACAGAAACATTGAAGCATATATGGATGATATATTGGTCAAAACCAAGGACAAATCCTCACTCATTGGTGATTTAGAAGAAACCTTTGCAAATTTGCGAAAGATCAACTTGAAGCTCAACCCGAAGAAATGTGTGTTTGGCGTTCCGTCCGGCAAGCTTCTTGGATTCTTTGTGTCTCAGCGAGGGATAGAAGCCAACCCCGACAAGATCAAAGTGATAGAACAAATTCAAGCTCCAAAAACCATCAAGGATATGAGACGTCTGACTGGTTGTGTAGCCGCACTAAGTAGATTCATTTCCAAATCTTCGGAGCGCGCTTTGTCGTTCTTCAAAATATTGAAGAAGGCTGGTTCAATGAAGTGGAGTCCAGAGGCCGAGGCTGCGCTGCAGGATTTGAAAACCTACCTTTCCTCTGCTCCAACCCTGGTCACACCCATACCACAAGAGTCGTTGCTGTTGTATCTAGCGGCAACAAATCAAGTGGTTAGTGCTGCCCTGGTGGCACAGAGAGAAGTGGATAACGGAGAAGCTACTACGGCAGAACCACCCTGTGTTGAACCAACGTTTTCCCCGGCAAAGCTTGCCGGCGGCAACGAAAGGGAGCCACAGATCGGCACTGTTAGGCAGGAGGGGGTGGCGAGAAGGAAGATGGTGCAGCGACCAGTTTACTTTGTTAGCTCCCTCTTGCAGTGGGCTAGATCAAGGTACTCTGGAGTCCAAAAGCTGATCTTCGGCTTCCTCATGGCCTCGAGGAAGCTGTGCCACTACTTTCAAGCTGACGAGATCAACGTTGTGATTCTCCTCCCACTACATCGGATCTTGAGGAACCCCAAAGCCACCGGCAGGATAGTTGAATGGGCTCTGGAGCTACCAAGTTTTGCTTTGAAGTTTGAGAGTACAACAACTATCCAATGTAGAGCACTGGAAAAATTCATAGCAGAGTGGACACCGACACCTGACGAAGAGATTATGGAAACTGCTCTCCCCGGCAAGGAGGCCCCCAGGGAATGGGTCATGTACTTTGATGGTGCTTTCTCGTGCCAAGGTGTTGGCGCAGGGGTATTACTCATTGCGCCCACCGGAGAAGACCTCAAGTACGTCATCCAGATGCACTTCCCCAGGGAAGATGCCACGAATAACACAACAGAATATGAAGGGCTCCTTGCCGGGCTCCGGGTTGCCGTAGAATTGGGGATCAAGAAGTTGATCATACGCGGTGACTCCCAGCTCATTGTGAAGCAGGTGAACAAAGATTATCAGAGCCCACTGATGGAAGCGTACGTGGAAGCGGTGAGAAAGCTGGAGCAACACTTTGATGAGCTGCAAACAGAGCACGTGCCTCGTGCAGAAAACCACATCGCTGATCACCTATCGAAGTGTGCTGCACAGAAGCTTCCTGTGGAACCAAGCACTTTTGTGCTCCACCTCACCCAACCATCGGTTTCTACATCAGCCTTGGCCAGAAAAAGGAGAAAACTCAGCACCGGCGAACATTTCTCAGTAGAGCTCCCTGAAGCCAGTGGTGAGAAGGTTGCCGGAGAAGATCTTACGCTGACTGGTGAGCCACACCCTCAAGCAGGATCCCAAGTTCTTGCCATTGAGGAAAGTGCTCCCACAACTGAAGAAATGCCTTTGGTCCTCATCGTCGAGCCCCAGGCTCCGGCATGGGCACAACACATTGTCCGATTCTTGCAAACTGGAGAACTTCCTAACGATATAGAGGAATCTGAGAAAGTGGCCTGACAATCGAGTATGTACCAATTTGCGGACAACATTCTGTACAGAAAGAGGCCAAACGGCGTGAAGCTGAAGTGTATCAGTCAAGAAGATGGACTAGTGTTGCTAGCAGAGATACATGGAGGTGTTTGTGTCTCACATCTGGGATCAGGAGCACTTGTCGGAAAAGCTTTCCGGCAAGGATTCTACTGGCCCACTACCCTCTGGGATGCTACTGAGCTCGTCACCAAGTGTGAAGCATGGCAGTTTCATTCCAAGAATATTCATCAACCAGCTCAAGCCTTGCAGACCATCCCTTTATCGTGGCCTTTTGTGGTCTGGGGGCTCGACATCTTGGGCCCCTTTCCCCGTGCTACCGGGGGCTTTGAATTCTTGTTCGTGGCTATCGACAAGTTTACAAAGTGGCCCGAAGTAGAGCCAGTGAGAAAGGTGATGGCGCAATCAGCTATCAAGTTCTTCAAGGGACTGGTATGTCATTTTGGAGTACCCAACAGAGTAATTACCGACAACGACAACCAATTCAAAAGCCGCGCCTTCGTGCAGTACATCCAAAGCCTGGAAGCAAGGTCTCTTTCGCCTCTGTTGCTCACCGAAGGAGCAACGGACAGGCAGAAGGATGAACGCGGAAGTGGTGCGAGGGCTGAAAACAAGAACTTTTGATAGATTGCAAAAATGAGGCAAGCACTGGATCGATGAGTTGCCGGTGATTCTTTGTTCAGTCAGGACGACACCAAATCGAGCTACTAGCCAGACTCCCTTCTCCCTGATATATGGTGTAGAAGCAGTGCTCCCCACAGAATTCATATACGGGTCGCCTCGGGTACTTGCCTACGATGAAGTAGCGCAAGAGCAGCTACGGCATGACGATGCCATGCTCCTCGAGGAGGACCGTCTCCGGGCAGCTGTACGTGCTGCACGATACCAGCAAGCCTTGCGCCGCTATCATAGTCGCAGGGTTCACGCACCGAGTCTTGAGGAAGGTGACCATGTCCTTAGGCGTGTTCAGTCTTCCAAGGGTTCAAACAAGTTGACACCAAAGTGGGAAGGTCTTTGCCGGGTAGTACGTGTCACTAGGCCCGACGCAGTCCGTCTGGAGACCGAAGATGGCATCCCAATGCAAAACTCATGGCACATTGAGCATTTTCGTAAGTTCTACCTGTAAGGCATGGTTGCCGGGCCTTGTCCCGGCAGCCTGTTTTGTACCAGCATAGTCCCCCGGACTTGTAACCCTTTATACAAAGCCAGGTGCAGACCCTGTGCAAAGATAATAAAATGAAGCACTGGCACAAAACTTGCATGCATGCTTATTTAAGTATGGCTTTTCGTGATTACAATAATCCTAGTATGAGGTGACTAATCCCTTATGAAGGGTCATATGCAGTTGTTTCTCCCATGTACTTCTTTTTGAAGCTAATAGCAGGATTCTGCCGCGGATGGACTCCCCGGGAAGAAGAGTGAGAATGAGCCCGCATATTGGCCCCCGACAGCTTTTTCTTTTCGGAAATGATAAGAAGAAGAACAAACATAGATAAGTTCGCCTCGCCATCCATGACGTATTCACGTATGAAAAACTTGTACATAGGAAAACCTTGTCGCTTCCATCATCTTTGCTCCCATCTTTTGATTCAAAAGCTTTTGGGTCAAGTTGGTCGTAGTGACATTTGAAGGGAGCTGACAAGGTGCCAACCTTCATCCGTGCTCCTAACCTGTTTTTGAACCCGTCAAATGAGGTTCAGTAGCAGCTGTGATGAGAACCGGCAGGGTGTCTCGCCGGAAAACCTTGTTTACTTGAGAGTATTGAGGGATTATTCCTCAGCTTGTTTATGATACATACACAAGTACCCGACAGGCATCCTTTTTCCATTTATACATAGATAAACAAGTACAAATCATACATGATATAAACATGGATAGAGGATTACATGATTTAAACTAAAACTCGGCAAGTGCCTACATCCTTTAATTTGAAAAATGATAAGTGCCCCATAATGCCTTTCTTGTCCCTCTCCTCCTAGGAGTTGCATCAAGAAGGAAAGAGAACAAAAGGAGCGTCTGGGCAGAAGCCCAGCATGACCCCGTCAAGGCCCGCGGGTCGCAGCCTGACAAGATCGGGAGGGCGCCTCCCGGCAAGGAAGAATAGGCCAGGAAAAGAGAGAGCGGCTAGGCGATGCCCTGGTCACCACCGCCAGGACTAGAGGAATGCGGCGAGAGGGACACCAGCATGGAAGACAAAGTCAGAGTCCCCAAGGGAGCCTGCCGGCGTCCAGCTGGTGGAAGCTGAGTCGACTGGGCAAAGCACCCCCAGCAAATCGCTCTGCCAGGGTCCAGCCGTAGATGGTGGTGCTGCCGGCACCTAGCTGACGGTGACGGTGCGTCCGACGCTCAGCCGGAGTCCGAGCCATCGTCCTCATGCTTGACGACCGGGGGCTCGACGTCGCCGTCTTCACCGTCAGTGTCCTCTTCGTCGCTGTCGCTCGAGGAGGAGCTTTGGTCATCAGTAGAGCTCTCCGCGCAGCACCCTAAGCGAGCACCCGAACGCCCAAAGACATTCATGGAGAGCAGATCGGCCTCCATTAGCTTGAAGTGGAGAATGTGCCCCTCCGCCACGCTATGGGCACATGCAAAAGTCTTCCAGCCACGCTGGAGGAGCATGAAATGAGGTGCAGGGAACTCAACGTCCACCCGCATGGTGCCATTGCAGCAACCTCTCATGTGCAGCTTCAACCTGTGTGGCTGATCAACCTCCATTACCCTTGCAAAGGGGCCAGGAAACCGTTGACGGCTGTGCGGGGGCTTGTGCAGCCTGACAATGAATTCCAGCGCCATGCCTCCAACATGGCCCTCCATTGGGATTGAAGCGGCTGGGGGAGGCACGGTCAGAGCACCGCCGCGTCTGCCTAGGCCCCGAGCACCTCACCGGCCGCAACCACGTTCTGTGGCTCCACCTTGTGCACTGGATCCTTCCCCTGCATCCCCAACGGGGGCGGGGACACGATGCCGAGAAGAAGCCCTCATCACCGCCGCCGGAGCCTGAGCGCGTCCCCTTCCGCTCACCATGGTGGAAGGAGAACACGAGAAGAAGGGGGAGAAGGTACGTGGATGAGCATCTCCATTTCCCTTCGCACTACCTTCTATAGCAGAGCGGGGCAGGGGGCTGGCTCTCAACTATCCTAGGGCAACCGCCCCACTCCTCCAATCCGGCTTGTCTGCACCACTGACGGTGGGCAGATTCGCAGGCCGCCCCTCTGCGTCAATCTAGGGTGCTACGCTTTCTATCATAGCACACGTTCCTGCACCCTATGCATCTACCACCAACCCTGTGCGATGCATGCAGTGCGCGTGGCAGAAATGGCAGGTGTGGTGGGTAAGGTGAAATGGTAGTTACCCCCGGATCATGCGCGGGCACTCTAATTCATCCCCAGGAATGTGGGCGTCCTTTGGTCCTCCGCATGGGTGAACACTTGTCATTTGGCATTGCACGACTCGCGGGAAATCAGGGAGTTAACTCAATTCCAGGTTAATGAAGAAGCAAGGAAGATCTCAAAGACATGAACTCCGCCGTGGCAAGGGCAAGGTGCCAGCCTGTGCGTTGATTTGGCCTACCCCAATGATGCCCCGCAGCATGTTTGGACCAGGCCCGGGGGCTCCTGTCGGTGCAGCAAACATTCACGTTTGCTAACCGAACTCATGCACAGGCGTACTAACGATCATACATCCAGTACCAATGTGTAACGTAAAAGATAAGCCAGAGAAGCCGCTCTTCGTGAGACCAAGGAGAGCATTAAGAAGAATAAGCTACCAAAAGGCCACCTTAGGAAGGCCTCCCTTGCCGGACAGGAGAGCCCGGCCGAGTCGAGGCTGCACCTAAGTACATGTCCAGTTCACCCCGGCAAGGTTGCTGGGACCGCCAGGGCCAGGGCCGGCCAAGCTCCTTTGTTGGGGAACCTTCACCAAGACGCCACCACTCCACCTCATCGCACCCAGATCGTTAATCAGTGTGTGTCAAGGTATCAAGCAGCAAGGTGGATCCTGTCAGGCACGTGGCACCATGTTAAAGAAGAGATTAGCGTTATTGACACCCATCCAAAGGACGTGTCACGCTAATTAGAAGAAGTAGATAAGCGGCGCGGTAGGCTTGCCGGGCTTCAACCCCAGAACGACACCTAGCAGTGCATTTAATGCACTTTTTCCTAACTGCAAGAATTAGGTATGTGTCGGTGCAACAAACCCTGGTATATGTTGTCCGGACTGTACACATGCTCAAGAGCAAGGTTACAGCATCGAAGACAAGGCCAAGCAGAAGATATGGCTCTTTGAGAAATCAAAGGGCGGATCAAGAAGACCAAGACAAACCAAAGAAGCAAGGTATCACTAAGGAAAAACCTCCCTTGCCAGGTAGGCGAGCCTGGCAAGGTCGAGGTCACCCCGAAGACAAGTCTCAAGACTCCCCCGGCAAGCTTTCCGGGGATGCCAAGGGCGGATCACCCCGCCAGGGCGCCACCGCTCCACCTCACAGCAACGCAAGTCACCTATCGGTGCGGTGTCGAGCCCCCAAGTGATTAATTGCTGTTATTTGGCATGTGGCAGCCATTTCTGAGGAAGATCACCCTAGACGACACCCGTCCAGAGGCGTGTCACGCAGGCAGGCGAGAAGGTGGATGAATAGCACGGCAAGGCTTGCCGGGCTCCCACGTGATGTGACACTAAGCGGTGCATTTAATGCACCCTGTCCTGTCTGCAGAGTTACGTATGATAGCACTATGGCTATCTAATCACTGGATAATGACTGTTTTACCATTGTGGTAACCCCTAGACCTACAAAAGGAGGGCCGTGGCAACCTTAGAAAGGATTCGGACCCTTGTACACTCATACGCACATAGCTGCTCCCGTCCCGAGGCAACCTTGCCGGGCTCGAGCGCTCTTCTCCACCACGGTCCTTTCATCAATCCACCAAAGCAGGAGTAGGGTTTTACGCCTCGTGGCAGCCTGAACCTGGGTAAAAATTGCCCGTGTCATCACTGTCGTGCTGCTCTACGTTCTCCGCTCTTTGTGCAACGCGCCCTTCCCCCTTGCCGAACCACAAGGGGCCGATGGTCCCATAGGTGGCCGTGTTGAACCACGACATCTTTGGCGCGCCAGGTAGGGGGAGCGCTTGTGCGAACCCGAGGGTGTAAGCAGCGCACCATCTTCATCATTGTCTTCTTCATCGACAGCTTCATCATCCATGGCGCCCAAGAAAAAGTCCGGCGCTACAGCTCACCCGTCCGCCTCAAAGGCCCCCTCACATGCAGCCACTGATGCCGTGGGGGCTACGGGGGCGCACGGGGACGTGGACGCCGCGGGGGACATGTTCGGCGCAGGCGGCGCCATCACCGTTCCCCCTGCGGCCGAAGCGGGAGTGGGGGTGCCAAGGGAGGATAGCATCAACAGCATCCTAGCGGCCATGCTCCACAAGGTACGTGTGGAGAGAATATCCCATCTCCGCCTCTCCACCTCCCTGAAGGACGCAGCCGCAGCGATGGCGCTCGCTCTGGTGCGAATCTCAACCTTCTAGCTGCCCCCGCTGCAGGTGCGGCTGCAGGGCATGCGCCATCCCTAGGGCAAGCTGGCCAAGACGATGCACCGAATGGGGTTGTCAATCCCCAAGCACATCTGCCTCCTTGCCACGCCACCCTGGCGACCGGCTCACGGTGACGAGAGCACGACGCCGCCACTACCGGCACCGTCAGAAGTCAGGCAACGTCGTGATCTGCGTCGTCGTCTATGCCAAGCACCGCGTCGAAAACTCCTGTTGAGATTCCCGCCGGCAACCGATCAAATGGATGAGTGGAGAGCCACCATTCAGAGCCTGATTGGTTTCGCTGAGGCGGGAAGATCATAGCAAGCAGGCCCGTCACGGCCTCCGTAGGTAGCAACAACGGCCCGAGCCGCTGGCCGTACCGAAGGGGTCACTCCCACGGTGCAGTCCCCTCCATGGCAGCCAGCGCAGGGGCCGCGGCCAGAACCATGTAATCAAGAACCCGACGAGGTATCAATGGCTTTGTCTGATCCTCGAGCCCATCGAGATCAGCGGCGGGTCCTGGAAGACAGGCGAGGGGAAGACGCGCGCGTCACCATAGAATGGCGCCGCGACACCCGCCGCCAGTCTGGTAGGCGCAATGGTCCTAACGTCGACGATCCCGCGCCTAGTGGAGATGGATACCTGCCTTTCGAGGTTGGGTATCCTGCCTTCACTCGTGAGCTGCAGCAAGTCTGCTGGCCGTCTGCCCATACGTTCAAGCTAGAGATACCAGAGAAGTACGATGGAAGACTGAACCAGACAGAGTTCTTGAGCATCTACACCATCGTTGTTCAAGCTGCCGGAGGAAGAGATGAGAAGGTATTCGCCAACTACTTCCCTTTGGCACTCAAGCCAAATGTGAGGTCATGGCTGATGCACTTACCGGAGAACTCCATCTCGACCTGGGCTGACCTGTGCAATGAGTTTGTTGGCGCCTTTACGGGCGGCCATCAAGAACCTGGGCGGCCCAGCGACTTGCAGCTCCTCCGATAGAGGGAAGGAGAGAGCTTGCAGAAGTATATGCAGACATTCAACCGGGTGCACAGGAACATTTCGGACATCCACCCGGCCGCTATGATAGCTGCGTTCCAGTCCAACGTACGCATCCGCAGGATACGTTCCAAGATGAACGCCCGGTTGCCCAAGACTGTGAATGAGCTGTACCATTTGGCGGATAAGTGTGCCCGAACAGAGGAGGGGAGGCGACTCCCCGGAGAAGAAGACGGCGTTGGCGTTGACTCGGAGGACGACGACGATGCTACCAACCAGAAGAAGAAGAACAAGAAATGCAAAAAGAAGCACAAGGAGAAGACAGTTCTGGCTGTCGAAGGGTATGGCATTCCTGGTACAAGCTAGAAGGCCAAGACCGAAGCTCCCTGCAAGGAAGTCGCTGCGTGCAATGACTGTCGGGAGGCTGCGGCGGCCGAGAAGGCTGGGAAGGCTGACGGGCCGTACTACAAGATCCATCGGACCAAGGGCCATGATCTCCAAGAGTGTCATCAAGTTGAGCAACTCGCCAAGAAGCAGAAGGCTGAATACGAGAAGCATGACAAAGAGAGAGACCAAGCTGGCGTTCGCGGGAAGGGCCGAGGTGGCATAGGAAGTCGCCCCGGCAAGGTCCCTCAACATTAAGGAAAGCCTGCCAGAGGTCCTGGGAAGAAAGGATGCGATGACGAGAGCGATGAAGGGGATGAAGAGGAAACTAGTGAGCAAGAATTCCAGAAGGCCACTGACGCCCTGTACATTGACGGAGGTGCCTCCTTGCACTCCTCTCATGGCCAGCTTAAGTAGTGGGCGTGCGAGGTCAATGATGTGGAGCCAGCGGCAGATTCTTAGAAACCACTCAAATGGTCCCGCACGCCCATCATCTTTGATGAAGAGGATCACCCTAACCGTACCACCACGGTAGGGTGCTTGCTGTTGTTGGTTTCACCAACGATCCGCAACCTCAAGGTCACAAAGATGTTGGTTGACAGCGGGCTGGGTTGAATCTGATTTCTCCCAAGGTCATCAACAAGCTGCAGATAACAGAAGAAGAGCTCAAGGTTACTGGCACCTTTCAAGGAATCAACCACGGCAGGAGTCGTCCGAAGGGGAAGATCACGCTGCCAGTGACGTTTGGAGGTGAATTGAACTACCGGACTGAGAAGTTTGTGTTCGATGTGGTTGAGCTTCCATTGCCGTACAATGGGATACTGGGATGACCTGCTTTGGCAAAGTTCATGGCGGCAACCCACTATGCCTACAACACCCTGAAGATGCCAGGACCAATGGGCGTTAAATCTATCCCATCAGACAAGAAGGACGCAATTATATGTGTGGACAAGATGTACCGGGACGCGGTCGCTGCCGAGGCCGCGGAAGCCGCTGTCCCTGCCAAGGAAAACAAGCAAGGGAGAAAAGCTGGCAAAGATACCGGCAAGGAATACGGGAAGCGTGCCTCTCTGGAGTGTGCTGCGCCTGTCGATGACTTGCTGGAGAGTTCCACTAGCAAGAGATCAAAGGTTGTTGCGCCCACTGTGAAGAAGGTCCCGGCAGGGCTGGGTGGCGATGATGGTACATTTACTATCAGCTCCACCCTGGATGACAAATAGGAAAGCGCGCTCGTTGCCTTCCTGCGGGCGAATATCGATGTGTTTGCTTGGCAACCATCTGACATCCCCGGTGTTCCCAGGGAGGTAATCGAGCACCACCTTGCTGTCTGCCGTCATGCCCGGCCCGTTAAGTAGAAGGTTCGGAAGCAAGCCTTGTAGTGGCACCAGTTCATTGCCGACGAGATCAAGAAACTTGAAGCTGCTAGTTTGGTCAGAGGGGTATTGCATCCAACATGATTGGCAAATCCAGTGGTAGTGCGCCAGGCGAATGGGAAGTGGAGGTTTTGCATAGATTTCACAAATCTTAATAAAGCATGAATGAAGGACCCATTCCCCTTGCCGCACATCGATCAGATTGTGGATTCCACCTCCGGGTGTGACCTGCTTTCCTTCTTGGATGCCTACTCCGGGTACCACCAGATTTTTATGTCCAACGCAGATGAAGAGAAGACCACGTTCATAACCCCATGCGGTATGTACTATTTTGTACGGATGCCCTTTGGGCTGAAGAGCGCTGGATCCACTTTTGCAAGAGCAGTGCAAATCGGTTTTGAGCCTAGCTGCATAGGAATATTGAAGCTTACATGGATGACATAGTGGTCAAAACTAAGCACAAATTAACTCTAATTCAGAACTTGGAAGAGACCTTTGCAAATTTGCGCAAGATCAACTTGAAGCTGAACCCAGAGAAGTGTGTGTTTGGCTTTCCTTCCGACAAGCTACTTGGCTTCTTCGTATTCCACCAGGGGATAGAGGCCAACCCCGACAAGATCAAGGCGATCGAGCAGATTCAAGCACCCAAGACAGTCAAAGATGTGAGACGTTTGACTGGATGTGTTGCTGCGTTGAGCAGGTTCATTTCCAAGTCTGCCGAGCACACCTTGCCATTCTTCAAAATCCTGAAGAAGGCAGGGCCCATGGAGTGGACGCCAGAGGCGGACGCTGTGCTACAAGATTTGAAGACCTACTTATCCTCTGTTCCCACCATAGTCGCTCCTAAACCACAAGAGCCGTTGCTGCTGTACCTAGCGGCAACCAATCAAGTGGTTAGCGCAGCGCTGGTGGCCCAGCGGGAAGTAGATGAAGGAGCAGCCATGGCTGCCATCCCCTCCAGAGAGGAAAGTGAACTCATCCCGGCAAGATCAGGTGCAAGTCAGAACAAAGAGGAGCAGGGCAACGGAGACAATTCCAGGATCACGACAATGAAGAAGGTGGTGCAGCGGCCAGTGTACTTTGTCAGCTCCCTACTGCAGGCGGCTAGATCGAGGTACTCTGGCATTCAAAAGTTGATCTTTGGCCTCATCATGGCCTCAAGGAAACTGTGCCACTACTTCCAAGCCCACGAGATCACGGTTGTCACCCGTTTCACCTTGCAACGCATACTGAGGAACCCTGAGGCCACTGGCAGAATAGTGGAATGGGCTCTGGAGTAATCAAGCTTTGGTTTGAAGTTTGAGAGAACATCAACTATTCAGAGCAGGGCTTTGGTGGAGTTTATTGCAGAATGGACACCAACTCCAGATGAAGAAACGCCGGAGAGTGTTATCCCCGGCAAGGAAGCGCCCCAGGAATGGATCATGTACTTTGATGGTGCCTTCTCCCAACAAGGTGCAGGAGCTGGCGTGCTTCTCATCGCACCCACTGGGGAGCACCTCAAGTACGTGGTTCAGATGCATTTCCCTTGGCAAGAGGCAACCAACAACACTGCAGAATATGAAGGACTCCTTGCCGGGCTCAGGATCGCAACAGAACTGGGAATCAAGAAGTTAATCATTCATGGAGACTCACAACTTGTGGTGAGGCAAGTGAACAAGGATTATCAGAGTCCATTGATGGACACATATGTGGAGGAAGTGAGAAAGTTGGAGGAGTGCTTTGACGGATTGCAAACAGAGCACGTACCCCATGCGGAAAACAACATTGCTGATCATCTGTCAAAGTGCGCTGCACAAAAGCTTCCTGTGGAACCAGGGACTTTTGTTCTGCATCTAACTCAGCCCTCCGTATCCCCGGCAACAATGGCCACAAAGAGGAGGAAACTGGATTCCGGCAAACCTCTCCCGACAGAGCTTCCAGAATCCCCCGGTAGAGAGGTTGGCGGGAGCAACTCCACTTCGCTTGACGGGCAGCACCCTCCCGCCGAACTATCAATCCTCGTGGTTGAGGCGTGCGCTCCCGTGAACAAGGAGGTGCCGCTAGTCCTTGTTGTCGAGCCTCAGGCTCCAACTTGGGCGAGGCACATAGTCCATTACCTCCAGACAGGAGAACTTCCCGAAGAGCAAGAAGAAGCTGAAAGAGTAGCCCGGAGGGCCAGTATGTATCAGTTCATCGACAACATGCTATACAGAAGAAGGCCGAACGGTGTGAAATTGAGGTTCATCTGTCGAGAAGAAGGGAATGAATTGTTGGTAGAGATACACAAAGGCATGTGCGGCTCCCACATTGGATCAAGGGCCCTGGTTGGAAAAGCTTTCCGGCAAGGTTTCTACTGGCCCATGGCCCTCCAAGATGCAATTGAGCTAGTCACCAGATGTGAAGCCTGCCAATTCCACTCCAAGAATATCCATCAGCCTGCTCAAGCTCTAGATGATCCCTTTGTCATGGCCATTTTTGGTCTGGGGGCTCGACATCTTGGGCCTCTTCCTCCGTGCTACCGGGGGCTTTGAATTCTTGTACGTTGCAATCAACAAGTTTACAAAGTGGTCGGAAGTGGAGCCCGTGAGAAAGGTGACCGCACAATCAACTATCAAGTTCTTGAAAGGATTGGTGTGCTGCTTCGGAGTACTCGCCAGAGTCATCACTGACAATGGCACCCAATTCACAAGCCACGCATTCATGCAATACGTTAATGCCCTCGGAAGCAAGGTCTCGTTCGCTTCTGTTGCCCATCCCAGAAGCAACGAACAAGCTGAGAGGGCGAACGCTGAAGTGCTGCAAGGACTCAAGACAAGAACATTTGATAGGCTACAGAAGTGTGGTGGGCGATGGATCGACGAGCTGCTGGTGGCTCTTTGGTCCCTCAGAACGACACGAAATCGAGCTACCGCCCAAACTCCCTTCTCCCTAGTCTATGGGGCAGAAGCAGTGATCCCCACGGAACTCATATATGGGTCACCTCGAGTACTTGCCTACGATGAAGTAGCGCAAGAACAGCACCAGCGTGACGACGCTATGCTACTTGAGGAGAACCGTCTTTGGGCTGCTACGCGTGCTGCACGCTACCAGCAAGCCCTGCGTCGCTATCACTGCCGCTTGGTTCACGCTCGGAGCTTGAGGAAGGCGACCTTGTCCTTAGGCGCGTTCAGTCCGCCAAGGGTGGAAACAAGTTGACGCCAAAGTGGGAAGGCCCTTACCGGGTAGTACGAGTCACCGGACTTGGCGCAGTCCGTCTGGAGACCGGAGATGGCATTCAGTTGTAGAACTCATGGAACATTGAGCATCTCCGTAAGTTCTACCCGTAAGGCGCGGCTGTCGGTCCCTACCCGGCAGCCAACCTTTTGTACAAGCCTTACCAATGTTGCATGTAACCCTTTGTACAAAGCCAGGCGCAGACCCTGAGCAGCAGATAAATAAACGAAGCGCTGGGGGCCCCAAAAAACTTGCATGCATGCATAAGCATAATATGAGCATCACATGATCATGTAGATCAGGGCATATGTAGCATTGTTTTCCTCGGCACTAAGATGCAGGGTTCTTGCCGTGGACCCGGTCCCGAAGAGAAGAAATGAAGACAAGCCTACATATCGGTCCCCGACAAGCCAAACAGATAAGTTCTTTCTTATCCATACTTGTTCTGTAAGGTGAAAACTTGTGCATATGAAAACCTCGTCACCTTCGAAGCATAGGTGCTCCCATCCTGTGTCCCGAACGTTGCTTCGGTCAAGGTGGTTGTAGTGGCCTTTGAAGGAGGAGGTTCGATGAGGAGCTGGTCCCTTTCCATAGTTATGTGCCCAGCAGGCCAAGCCCCGCGGCAACAAATCAAAGGCACCGGCAAGATAACTTGCCAGAGAAAACTTGTTTACTTAAATGTATAGAGGCATCCCACCTCTGCATGGACATGGTACATGCACAAGTACCTGGCAAGACTTGTCTTTTTTCATTAATATGCAGATAAGCAAGTACAGATCTTACAGGACACAAACATGGATAAAGAAGATTACATATTTTAAACTAAAGTTTGGCAAGTGCCTACATATTTTAGATTAAAAAAAGATAAGTGCCCCGTAATCCCTTTCTTGTCCCTCTCCTCCTAGGAACTAAGGTGGAAGGTGAAGAGGGCAAAAGGGGTGCCTGAACAGAAGCCCAGCCCGACCCCGTCAGGACCTGCCCGGCGCATGACGAGATCGGGAATGGCGAGGCTGCGAAGGAGGGGGACGGAGAGAGTAGCTCGGCGGTGCCCTCGTCACCACCCCTAGGGCAAGCAAGAAGCCCTAGCACAGGCGCCGGCGGGGAGGGCCGCTGGAGCTCAGCTGGAAGACTGCTGGAGGAGGCGAAGGCACCAATAGAGCATCCCCCTCCTCGGCACCATCAGTATGATAGCACTGTTAGCTATCTAATCACATTCAAATGACTGTTTTGCCATTGTTATCGCCCCTTCAGCTATAAAAGGAGGCCCGAGGCAACCTAGCAAAGGGTTCGAACTCCTCGACCCCCTCACACTTGTACCACTACTGGAATCTGGTAATTTGCCGTCTGCCACCTCTTTGCCGTCGGCCAGTGGACGGCAAAGAGCCTCTTCGCCGTCCGCTTCCACATAGCGGACGGCAAAGAATGTGCAGATGGCAAAAGTCTATTTGCCGTCCGCTGTTTATTTGTCGTCAGCCAGCTGACGGCAAAGAGCTAGAATGCAGACGACAAAGGGCCAGGTGGGCCCCACAGGGCACGGCGTGGCTAGGTCAGGTTCTTTGCCATCTGCCTGGTCTTTACCGTCTGCCTTCTGGACCTTTGTCGTCCGCTCGCGGACGGCAAAGAAATGGCCCAGCTAACGGCCGTCTCCCCTCTCCTATGCTCGCTCTCTGTCTCTCCGGCCCCACCCGCCCCTCTCTCTCCCCTCTCTCCCAACTCAACCGCGCCCGCGCCCCCACCTCAACCGAGCCCGCGCCCGCAACACCGCCGTCGAACACCGCCGCCGCCCGGACGATGCCGCCACCCCACCCCGCCGCAGCACCACCCCGCCACCCCGGAGCCCTGCGGCCCCGTCGCCACCATCGCCCGGTGCCCCCTCCGCCCGGCCAGCGCCGCCCCGCCCACCGCCCCCCCACGATGCCGCCGCCCCCACCCCCCCACGCAGCACCACACCCGCCGCCCCAGGAGCCTGCGGCCTCGTCGCCACCACCGCCCGGCGCCCCTCCGCCCGGCCAGCGCCACCCCGCCGCCCCGAAGCCCTGCGGCCCCGTCGCCACCCCTGCCCGGCGCCCCCTCCGCCCGTCCATCGCCCCTCCGCCGCCGAGCAACCCCGTCGCCCGGCGCCCCTGGGCCTGCCGCAGGTGAGCCCCGGCCGCACCCCTCTTCTCCTCTTTTTTTTTGTTTTTTCTGTTTTTTTAGTTTAGATTACTTTTTGTTTTCTTTTAGATTTAGTTTAGTTTAGATTACTGTTAGTTTGGTTCTATATTAAGTTTAGTTTCGATTACTTTTAGTTTGGTCTTAGGTTTAGTTTAGTTTTAGGTTTATGTTTAGTCATGAAAAAAACTAAGAATAATTAGAAGAAGAGGAGGAGAAGAAGAATAGCTAGGTTTAGGTGTAGTTTTTTCCTGTTTTGTTTTAGGTTAATTAGTGCTAGGTTTAAGAAGAGGAAAAAGGAGAAGAAGAAGAAGAAGAAGAGGAGGAGGAGGAGGAGAAGAAAGAAGAAGAAAAAGAAGAAGAAGAAGAAGAAGAAGAAGAAGAAGAAGAAGAAGAAGAAAGAGGAGAGGAGGAGAAGAAGAGAAGAAGAAAAGGAAAATTGTATACATATTATGTTCATGATTATGATACACTTAAATTGTATACATATTATTATGTTCATGTCAGGTATCCAAATTTTTTATGTTGTACTAATTTCGTTTACTTTTTGTCATTGCAGGTGTTGACAGGATGGTGGGCAAGGGTCCAGAGCGCCCCGAGCCTCCTGCGAGCGCTACCGGGAGGGGTGGTTGCATTATTGCAGCGTAGCCCCTCCGGAGAGCGGTGCAGGACGGTATGCAGACAGCTGCGGGGGGCGCTTCTTCTACGGCTGGGAGAGGTCGGGGGAGGACGAAGAAGGCTGGTAGAGGTGGACGTGGTAGTGGGAGAGGTAGGAAGGCTGCTACGCCTTCGTCGCCGCCACCCTCAGCTGATTCACCCGAGCACAGGAGTGCTCCGTCTTACGTGGACCCTCGGACTCTGGTCCATGAGCCTCCGGTCGCTGATCCTTCGCCCCACCAGACTCGGGTCGCCGACCCTTCGCCCCACGTGAGTCCGGTCCTAGAGTCTTCATCCCCGAAGACTCCGGTCACGGGGTCTTCATCCCAGAAGACTCCGGTCACGGGGTCTTCGTCCCAGGTCCCGGAGTCTTCGTCCCAGGTCCCGGAGTCTTCGTCCCAGAAGACTCCGATCCCGGAGTCTTCTTCCCACGAGACTCCGGAGGCTAGTGGCTCGGAGGATGGTAGCGAGGACACCTTTTCAGAAGATAGCTACAGCGACGACGAGCTAGTTGAGAACGGCAAGAAGGTCTACAAGCGTGGCTGTACAAAGCTCCCGCCCGTGCCGACGACCCCCGACCAGAGGTGGTTGATTGCGCCTAAAGGGTTGAAGTAAGTGCATTTACTATTTTTTAACCTTTTGCCTTCATGTTCCTTCAAATTAATATCTAATGTGTTGGCCTTGTCATACTGCAGGGGCTGGGTACGCCCCCGTGGTTCCCGTAGGCCCAACCAGGTCCTTGGTGTGCTTTGCCGGCAGCACTTCCCTGGGTGGGTCACGTTGCCCGGTGAGGGTCAGGTTCCACAGCTAGCACTGACCTGGGAGCTGTACTCGGTTGCCCCGGCCCCGCCGGAGGGGAGGGTCGACGGTGTCTTGTGCGAGACGGTGGCGGACATTGTGTTCCGTCGGTTTTGGGTAATTTCTCCTTTACGGAATTAAAAATCAACACTACCTAGTGATTGTACTAATCAGTGTTGTCTTGTTTGATTGTAGACCTTCTACAGGGTTTCAGAGGGAGAGCAGGAGGCCGCGTGTATGGTTGTCGAAAACGAGTGCAAGCGCCTACTTCAGAACTTAAGGCACGAGGCTTGGGTGCAGGCCGTTCGAGACTACTACGCCTCGAAGGGTATTAGGAGGGGCAAGCAGAAGTGTCGTGGCAAGTTTCTGAGTAAGGAGAAGTACATGCAGGTAATTACCTATTCTTAAGGCCTTGAACTTAGTTTTCTTGATTTGATTCATAGGCGTAGCGATGAAATTTCTCTTGACTCACTTAGGTGCCCCCGAGATGGTGTGTGGATAAGATGCACTATTGGGAGGCGTTGGTGGATCCGTGGTGCTCTGCCCAATGGAAAGTCGAACACCAAAGGGCCAAGGATAAGCGCGACCAAATGGAAGGTGTGCCACACCATCAAGGGAGCTCCAACCTGTTTGAGTACGGGGACAACTGGGTATGTGGTTTGCTATGATTCATGCAATTCATTCTTCATGCTAGATAGTTCATTTATGACATATTTAGCTCTAAAATGACATAATAACCTTAGATAGCTCTATAAAATGACTTAATATGCTTTAGTCAGTTAAAAAATGGCATAACTACCTTCGATAGCTCAATAACGACCTCAACTAATCTTAGCTAGTTCATTCATGACATAATTAGCTCTAAAATGACATAATAACCTTAGATAGCTCAATAATGACATAATTAGCATATTTGGTCAAAAATGGCATAATAATCTTGGTTACCTCGAAAATGACCTAAACTTAGCTTATTTTCCTCGAAAATGACATAATAACCTTTCTTAGCTCCAAAATGACCTATTTACATAGCAATATCATTCTTCATGCTAGCTTGAGCCCTTAACTAATATTTTGTTCCTCTCTCTCAGGCGCACCACCACAAGAAGCCTGTGCCAGGTCTGTTCGACCTCTATGGCATGGCCCATATGGCCCCGTACAAGAAGGCCAAGCCATTCACGGAGTCTGACCTAGATGATCCAGAGAACTTCACCAACAAGACCTCCCACCACAAGCTTGTGAAGTACAGACACGAGGGGAAGGCGAGGAAAGGGGAGGACTTTAACCCGAGCCAGGATCCTTTTGATACAGAGCTGGTGATGATATCTGGTGGCGGGAGGTCCCATGGCTCTCTAGCCATGGGTGATGGACTGATACGTTGTCCTAAGACTCTCCCGCAGATCAAGAAGCGCCTGAGTAGCTCTGATCCTGAGATAACGCCTCGTGCACGGCCCGCAGAGATCGTCATGGCGGTTAGTTATACGGACTCTCTCACCTTTCCTCCATTACATTGTGTGTGCGTCCGTCGATGATTACAATGCTAACGAGGAGTGGTGTGTTGCAGGCTATTGTTGAGAAAGAGAGATTGAAGACGAAGGAGCTTTTGGAGGAGGCAAAAAGGGAGGCACAAAGGGAGGCGGCGGAGAGGGAGAGGGAGATGGAGATGGAGGAGAAGACGGCTAAGCTGTTGGAGGAGGAGAGGAACCGGAACGACAGCGCTAACCGGGCCCTATACGAGCTCATCGTGGTACGTTTCTCGTGCATATTAGCCCAATCATGCATGTAATGTTCGCATTACTATCTAACATGACTGACTCGTGAGAACCAAATGTGCAGAGCTTGTGCGAGAAAAACGGTCAGGCCCCTCCGCCGATGCCCCAGATTGCTCCGGTGACCACGGTGAGTTTGATTTGAATGGTCATTGCTTACTACTATTCACATTTCAGTTTGCGAACTTGCTAACGAGACATTATGGGAAATGATCTTTGGTGCAGCATGGCTCCCGACAAGCATCAAGCACTCCTTCTGCCAATGCCGGAACCCCGACCGGTCCTTCACCTCCGTCTGGCACTGGCGTAGCCCCGACCATTCCTACATCTCCGTGATAACGGTATTTTTCTTCTTAATTAGCGTGTTTAGTCCATTTATGACATAATTTAGCCTATTTAGTCCACAAATGACATAATAAGATGAAGAAAATCAAGGAAGAGGAAGGAAAGAAGGAATAGGAAGAAAAGAAGAAGAAGAAGAAGGAGAAGAAGAAGAAGACTAGAAGAAGAAGAAGGTCTTCTTCTTCTTCTTCTAGTCTTCTTCTTCTTCTTCTTCTTCTTCCTCTTCTTCTTCTTCTTCTTCTTCTTCTAGTTTTCTTCTTCTCCAAAATGAAGTTAGCTCTTATAAGTTATATCAAAAATGGCATAATATGCTTAGTTAGGTCAAAAATGGCATAATTAGCTAGGTAAGCTCAAAAATGGCATTTTTCTTATTATTAGCCTATTTAGTCCATTTATGACATAATTTATCCTTTTTAGTCCACAAATGACATAATAAGATGAAGAAAATCCAAGGAAGAGGAAGAAAAGAGGAATAGGAAGAAAAGAAGAAGAAGAAGAAGAGAAGTTCTTCTTCTTCTAGTTCTTCTTCTTCTTCTTCTAGTCTTCTTCTTCTTCTTCTTCTAGTTTTCTTCTTCTTCTACAAAATGAAGTTAGCTCTAAGTTATATCAAAAATGGCATAATATGCTTAGTTCACTCAAAAATGGCACAATTAGCTAGGTTAGCTCCATTTTACCTAAGTATGCTTACTTCTTCTTCTTCTTCTGATTCTAGTCTTCTTCTTCTAACTTTCTTGTTTCCATTTTGCAGATTTAATTCACTATATGGAAGCTTGCATGGATGCATGGAGTGCTTGTTTCCCTTATCTTTTTTTCGTTTGTTATATGGATGCATGGAACAATGTGTTGGATGAACATTGTGATATGCAATATGTTATATATGGATGGAACTATGTTTCTTATATATATATGTATGTTGTCATGGATGGAGATAGATATGTATATGTATATCTGTGTGTGCCTGCGAAAAAAAAAATATGTATATCTGTGTTTGAAACCCTGTCAAATTAAATGGATAAAAATAAAAACGGGGGATACATAGCCTCTTTGCTGTCTGCTAGCGGATGGCAAAGACCTTTGCCGTCCGCTAGCAGACGGCAAAGAGGACACATGGCAGCTACCTGTAAAACCTGGGAGCACTGGCTGCCTTTTTGGTCACTTTGCTATCTGCCAGCGGACGGCATAGCTGGCCACGTGGCAGATTCCCAGTACTGCCTAGCTGAGCTCTTTGCCGTCTGTCAGCGGACGGCAAAGAGCTTTGACTCTTTGCCGTCCGCTAACAGACGGCAAAGAGCACCGTTAACCCCCTAACGGCTCTCACGCCACCACACTGCCGTCTGTTCTCTTTGCCGTCTGCTGGCCTCGGATGGCGGACGGCACAACTCTTGGTCGTCCGTTTCCAGGAAGCGGACGGCAAAGAAGGCCTTTGCAGGCACGTGTTCAGCCGGAAAGATTGCCGTCTGCTGGCGGACGGCAAAGATGTTTGCCGTCCGTGATCCATGCCTTTGCCGTCCACCATGGCGGACGGCAAAGAAGCTGATTCCAGTAGTGTACGCACGTAGTTGCATTCCCCCAGGCACCCTTGCCGGGCTAGTGCACCTCGTGTCTTCGCCTTCCTCAAGTTCAATCCACCATAGCAGGAGTAGGATTTTACGCTGCAAAGCAGCTCGAACCTGGGTAAAGAGAGTTGTCCATCACCGTGCTTTCCCCTGCTGCTTCTGCTCTTTGTGCAACACGGCCTTACCCTTGCCGAACCACAAAGGGGCACCCATGCCCCATAGGTGATCGTGCTTCCACACCGACACAGGGGCAGAGAAAAGAAAGAAGAGGACGAAGAGAGTGAGGAGGAGGATGATGACAAGTCAAGCGAACCTGAATTCTAGAAGGCTACTGGAGCCATGTGCATTGACGAGGGTGCATCTTTGCACTCCTCTCATCTCCAGCTCAAGTAGTGGGCGCGCGAGGTTAATGCGGCGTAATCGACAACGAAGGCACAAAGGCCCCTCAAGTGGTCTCACATGCCTATTATTTTTTATGCTGAGGACCACCCTGACCGCATGACTGCGGTCAGGCATTTGCCGTTGTTTGTTTCACCAACAATGCGCAACCTCAAAGTCACAAAAATACTAGTTGATGATGGGGCTGGCTTGAACTTGATCTCCCCTGAGGTGATCGAGAGGTGGCGAATTCCTGAGGAAGAGCTCAAAAAGATCGGGACATTTCAGGGAATCAACCCGGGGAGGAGCCAGCCGAAGGGAAAGATCACGCTGCCGGTGACAGTTGGTGGGGAGCTGAATTATAGGACCGAGAAGGTCGTGTTCGATGTGGTCAAGATCCCCTTGCCGTTCAATGGAATTCTTGGTCGCCCATCCTTGGCAAAGTTCATGGCGGCATTCCACTATGCCTACAATACCCTGAAGATGCCAGGGCCCATGGGTGTCATCACCATCAACTCCGACAAGAAAGACGCAGTCATTTGTGTGGAAAAGCTATACAGAGAAGCCGTGGCAGCAGAGTCCATCAAGACCACAGTTCCCACCAAGGAAAGAAAAATCCAGAAACCCGGCAAGACATCCAGCAAGACTTCTGGGAAGCGAACCTCCACGAAGTGCTGCGCACCCATTGAGGACTTGCCGGAGAGCTCTACTGGCAAGAAGTCTAAGGCCACTCCACCTGTGATGAAGAAGGTGCCAGTGAGGGAGGACGGCACTAGTGGTTACTTCACCATTGGTGCCACCCTTGACAGCAAATAGGAAAGCGCGCTCATTGCCTTCCTGCGGGCGAATGTAGATGTGTTTGCATGGCAACCATCTGACATCCCCGGTGTTCCCAGGGAGTTAATTGAGCACCAACTAGCTGTCTAACCTCATGCTTGGCCCATCAAGCAGAAGGTCAAGAAGCAGGCTTTGGAGCGGCAATAGTTCATAGTAGAAGAAATCTAGAAACTTGAGGCAGATGGTTTGGTCAGAGGTGTGCTACATCCAACTTGGTTGGCAAATCCGGTCGTCGTGCACAAGGCAAGTGGAAAGTGGAGGCTTTGCATTGATTACAGACTCAACAAAGCATGTCCAAAGGACCCTTTCCCCTTGCCACGCATCGATCAGACTATGGACTGCAGTGCCGCTTGTGACTTGCTCTAGTTCCTTGACTCATATTCTATATATCATCAGATATTTATGTCAAAAGAAGAAGAGGATAAAACCGCATTCATTACTCCATGTGGCATGTATTGCTTTGTGTGCATGCCTTTCGGACTAAAGAGTGTTGGTTCAACGTTTGCAAGAGCAGTCCAGATTGGTTTTGAGCCACAGTTGCACAGAAACATGGAAGCCTATATGGATGATATAGTGGTCAAAACCAAGGAAAATCAACCCTCATTGAAGATTTAGAAGATACATTTGCGAACCTGCACAAGGTCAACATGAAGCTTCACCCTGAGAAGTGTGTATTCGGTGTTCCATCTGGTAAACTTCTTGGGTTCTTCGTGTCTCACCGCGGGATCAAAGCAAACTGCGACAACATTAAGGCCATTGAGCAAATACAAGCACCTAAGACCGTCAAGGATGTGCGGCGCCTTGCCGGATGTGTCGCAGCTCTGAGTAGGTTCATTTCGAGGTCTGCTGAGCGCGCCCTGCAGTTTTTCAAGGTATTGGAAGAGGCAGGTCCATTCAAATGGACTCCGTAAGCGGAGGCTACACTTCAACATCTGAAAAGATATATATCCTCCGCGCCAACTCTAGTAGCGCCTAGGCCACAGGAACCGTTGCTGCTATACTTAGCGGCAACAAACCAGGTGGTTAGTGTTGCGCTGGTTGTTTTGAGGGAAGCTGGTGACGAAGAAAGAACGGCGACAAAGCCATCCCATGACGGAGCAGGATCTTCCCCGGCAGATCCTAGCGCAGGTAGAGCAAAGACAGTACAAGAGGAGATAGCCGATCAACAAATGGTGCCGAAGAAGAAGATGGTGCAGCAACCCGTATACTTTGTTAGCTCCCTTTTATGGGGGGCTAGTTGAAGGTATTCAGGCGTGCAGAAGTTGCTTTTTGGCCTACCCATGGCCTCAAGAAAGCTGCGCCACTACTTCCAGGCTCATGAGATCATTGTAGTCCCTTTCTTTCCGTTGCAGCGCATTCTAAGGAATCCAGAGGAAACCGACAGGATAGTAGAATGGGCACTGGAGCTATCAAGTTTTGCACTCAAATTCGAAAGTACATCAGCCATTCAGAGCAAAGCGCTAGAAATGTTCATTGTGGAATGGAAACCAATGCAAGATGATGAGATCCCTGAATCAACTCTTCCTGGCAAGGAAACTGAGAAGAATTGGCTCATGTACTTTAATGGTGCTTTCTCGGTGCAAGGTGCCAGAGTGCTGCTTGTCGCACCAACCGGAGAGCATCTCAAGTACATGGTTCAGATGCACTTTCCCTGGGAGGAGGCTACAAACAATACTGCTGAGTATGAGGGACTGCTTGCCAGCCTCAGAATAGCGGTGGAGTTGGGGATCAAAAAGCTGATCGTCAGTGGAGATTCGCAACTTGTAGTGAAGTAAGTGAACAAGGACTACCAGAGCCCATTTATGGAAGCGTATGTGAATGAAGTGAGGAAATTGGAAGAACACTTTCACGGATTGCAAACAGAGCACGTTCCCCGGGCGGAAAACAGCATCGCTGATCAACTGTCAAAGTGTGCCGCCCAGAAGCTTCCCATAGAACCGGGCAGTTTGTGCTCCATTTGAATCAGCCAACAGTTACCCCATCAACGAGAGCCAAGAAAAGAAGAAAGCTAAGCACCGGCAAGTATTTTCTGGTAGAGCTCCCTGAAGCCGCCAGCAAGAATGTTGTCAGGAGTGATAATGTGCTTGACTGTGAGAAACAGCCTCGAGCAGAATCTCAGATTCTTGCTATCAAGTTTAGCGCTCCCGCGGCCGAAGAAATGCCTTTAGTCCTTGTTGTCGAGCCTCAAGCTCCAACATGGGCCCAATAGATAGTTCAATTTCTCCAAATAGGAGAACTTCCAGAGGAACAAGAGCAAGCTGAAAAAGTAGCCCGTCAAGTATGTATCAGTTTGTGGATAACATCCTGTGCAGAAAAAGACCAAACGGAGTGAAATGGAGGTGCATTTGCCGGGAAGATGGACTGAGGTTGTTGGCAGAGATACACGGAGGCGTATGCGGTTCCCATATAGGAGCAAGAGCCCTTGTCGGGAAAGCCTTTCGGCAAGGTTTCTACTGGCCCACTGCCCTCCAGGATGCCACTGAGCTAGTAACAAGATGTGAAGCATGCCAGATCCATTCAAAGAACATACATCATCCAGCTCAAGCCCTACAGACAATCCATCTCTCCTGGCCCTTCTCGGTCTGGAGGCTCGATATTTTGGGCCGCTTCCCCTGTGCTACCGGGGTTTGAGTTCATTTATGTCGCCATCGACAAATTCACAAAGTGGCCTGAGGTGAAACCATTGAGGAAGGTGACTGCATAGTCAGCTGCCAAGTTCTTCAAAGGATTAGTTTGCTGGTTTGGAGTCCCAAACAAGGTCATTACTAACAACGGCACACAGTTTACGAGCTGCACCTTCATGCAGTACATCCAGAGCCTTGGAACAAAGGTTTGCTTTGCCTGTGTTGCTCATCCTAGGAGTAACGGGCAAGCAGAAAGGACAAGTGCTGAAGTGCTGCGTGGGCTCAAGACAAGAACTTTCGACAAGCTACACAAGTGCGGGAGGCGATGGATTGATGAGTTGCTGATGGTTCTTTGGTCACTCAGAACGACACCAAATTGAGCTACTGGCCAGCCAACCTTCTCCCTAGTCTATGGTGCAGAAGAGGTGCTCCCCACGGAACTCATATATGGGTCACCTCGAGTACTTGCCTATGATGAAGTTGCGCAACAGCAGCTCTGGCATGACAATGCCGTTCTCCTCGAGGAAGATCGTCTTAGGGCGACTGTGCGTGTTGCATGCTACCAGCAAGCCTTGCGCCGCTATCATAGCGGCAAGGTTCACGCCCGGAGCCTTGAGGAAGGTGACCTTGTACTTCAGCGCGTTCAATCCGCCAAGGGAACAAACAAGTTCATACCAAAGTGGGAAGGCCCTTACCGGCTAGTACAAGTCACCAGACCTGGCGCAGTCCATCTAGAGACCGAAGATGGCATTCGTGTGCAAAAATCATGAAATATTGAACATCTTCGCAAGTTCTACACGTAAGGCGCAGTTGCCGGGCCTTGCCCCGTCAACCCTTTTGTACAAGCATAGTCCCAGGGGATTGTAACCCATTGTACAAAGCCAGGCACAGACCCTATGCATATCCAAATAATGCTAGGTGCTCCACGAGCCATGCATGATGCATGTTTTCTTATGTACTAATTCATGTGTAGTGAGATAGCATTGTGGTTGAATAGAATGACTAACATACCGCCAAGATATCCACATTGTAGCGCTTCTCCTTTCTGTTTCTTCAAGTGTAGAAGGATTCCTCGCGTACAAGTTTCCCGAGGAGGAATGAAGGTGGAATGTTGGATTAGCGGTTCATTCCATTTCATACGATAAGAAGTATAGCAAAGAAAGATAAGTTAGAAATTTCTATTGCTCATCTCTGTACTCGTACGAAAAACCTGCAAGCTAAGGAATCTTGACGCGTCTCATTTTTGCGCTCCAGTTCTGTCTCAAGTTCACTCGATGGAATTTGGGCAAGCTCCGTTCGGGGCCGACAAGTTACCTTGCTGGTGGTCACTCCCCGACAGGATTCCTAACATCTTAGGGTACCAAAAAACAATAAACGTACAAGGACGAAGACAAAGCAAGGAAGATGATTTCTTTTCATTTATCTGCGCACATCGGATATCATAGAATTTTTTGAAGAAAAAAAATGAAAAGTGCTTGATAATGCCTTTCTTGTGCCTCTCCTCCTAGGGTTTACATCAAGGGCAGGGAGAGCCAAAGCAGCGCCTAGGCGATGCCCTGGTCATCCCCGCTAGGACCAGAGGTACGCGTCTTGACGGGAACCCCGGCAGGGAAGACGAAGCCGGAGTCCACGGGCAGGCGATGGGCCTGCCGGGGTCCAACTGGAGATGGCGGTGGCGTCTAGGCGAATCACCCCCGGCAAATGACTCTGTCGGGGTCCATCTGCAGATGACGGTGTTGCCGGCGCCCAGATGGTGATGACGGTGCCACTGACGTTCAGCCGGAGTCTGAGGGGTCGTCTTCGGACTTGATGACTAGATGCCCGCCGTCATCATCTTCACCATTAGTGTCCTCCTCGTCACTGTCGCTCGAGGGGGAGCTTTCGTCATCACTCGAGGTCTCCACACAGCACCCTATACGGTTGCCTAAGGGCCTAAAGATCTGCACCGAGCGCACTTCGGCCTCCACCAGCTTGAAGTGGAGGAAGTACCCCTCCACCAAGTAGCGGGCGTGCGTGAAGGGCTTCCACCCTCAAGTGAGATACATGACGCCATCGGCGGGGAACTCCACATCCACCCAGACGGCGCCATTAATGCAACCATTGACGCGCAACCATAGCCCGAACGGCTGGTCCGCCTCCATCACCCTAGCAAAAGGGCGAGGGAGTCACAGCTTGCTCCTTGGCAGGTCGCGCTGCTCGACGATGAATTCGAGCACAGTGTCCCCCATGTGGCCCTCCGCCAGGGGCGATGCTACAGGGGGTGGAGCTGCTGGCGCCCCGATTCGGCCTCCTCGACCGAGACCACTGCGCCAGCCACGACCTCGCCCCGCACCTCCGCCATCGGCACTAGAGCCCGCCTCCATGGCCGCTGCCGAGGTAGAGGTGTGGTCCCGAGGGGAAGCTCTCATCGCCACGACGGAAGCACGGCCACGACCTCTTCCTCTCGCCATAACGATAGAAGTGGGAAGGAGAAGTGAAGGAGGAAGGAATGGATGGGCATCGCTTCTCACGCTCCTCCCCTTTTTATAAGGGAGGGCACAGGGGCTGGCTCTCCACTACTCTAAGGCAACCGCCCCACTTCGCCAATCCTGCGCCCTACGCCCCTGGTGAACACACTACTCAGCCCGCCACCCAGCCTCGCCAATCCGACGTTCTGGCTCCTCTAATCAAGACACTGCCACCACGACCGCCCTTCTGCGCCAATCCCACGCCCCACACCTAATCCACGTCATGGGGTAAAGGGAACATCACAGTAAAAGAGGGAGTAATGGCAGGCGGCAGTTACTTCAAACCACGCGTGGTCATGGGCTTGCCCACATCGAGCTTGGTCACAACCCACGTACGCGTGCGCCCCCGATTTCTGGTGCGAATAGCGGAGGCTTTTTAAAAAAAAATTAAAAGAGAGGGTTTAAGCCATACGAAGGCCCAGGGGCTAGCCTGAAGATCAGATTAATGAAGAAGCAAAGAAGATATCAAAGGAACTGGCATTGCGCAGGTCGGCGTTGCCTTGTCTGTGCATCGTCTTGGGCCTCGCCCAATGATGCCCAGTGGCACGTGTGACCGAGGACCGGGGGCTCCTGTCGGCGTATTAAACATTGGCGTGTAATATATAGTGACATTCTTTTGCATTAAGATTTTGTTCATCCAACCATAAAAGTGCATGACAACCTCTGCTACCCTCTGTGAAGGGCATATCTTTTACTTTCACCTTCTACCTTTATGCAAGAGTCATGGTGATCTTCACCCTTCCTTTTATATTTTCTCTTTTTGGCAAGCACTATGTGTTGGGGAAGATCCAGGCATATATATCCACTCGGATGTAGGTGTTCAAAAATTATTATTGTTGATGTTACCCTTGAGGTAAATGGTTGGGAGGCAAAATTATAAGCCCCTATCTTCCTATGTGTCTGATTGAAACTTTGATCTCATAAGTATCGCATGAGTGTTATCAATTATGAGAGACTAAATAATGGTTGATTATGTGGACTTGCTAAGTTAAATCTCTTACATTGACTCATTCCGATGTTATGATAAATTGCAATTGCTTCAATGACTGAGATCGCAGTTTTTTAGTTTTCAATGAAGCTTTTTGATTCATACTTTACCTTGTGAATGATTTTCACTTTAGCATGAGAAGTTATATGACAATATGTTGTTGTTCTAAAGATGATCATGATGCCCTCATGTCCGTATTTTATTTTTATTCGACACCTCTATCTCTAAACATGTGGACGTGATTATCGATTTTGGTTTTCGCTTGAGGACAAGCGAGGTCTAAGCTTGGGGGAGTTGATACTTCCATTTTGCATGATGGTTTTATATTGATATTTATTGCATTATGGGCTGTTATTTCACATTATGGTACAATACTTATGCCTTTTCTCTCTTATTTTACAAGATTTACATGAAGAGGGAGAATGCCGACAACTAGAATTCTGGACCGGAAAGGAGCAAATCTGAGATACCTGTTCTGCACAACTCCAAAAGTCCTGAAACTTTACGGAGAATTATTTTGGAATATATATAAAATATTGGGCAAAGAAACAACAAAAGGGGACCCACCAGGAGGCCAAAAGCCCGGGGGCGCGCCCTACCCCCCAGGGAGCGCCTCCAGGGCTTGTGGGGCCCCTGGCCATCGTCTGGTGCCCATCTTCTGCTATCTAGAGGTTTTTTACCTAAAAAAATAAAAAGGAAGCTTTCGGGACGAAGCACCACCGTCTCGAGGCAGAACCTGGGCAGAAGCAATCTAGGGCTCCGGTGGAGCTATTCTGCCGGGGAAACTTCCCTCCGGGAGGGGGAATCGAAGCCATCGTCATCACCAATGATCCTCTCATCGAGGGAGGGTCAATCTTCATCAACATATTCACTAGGACCATCTCCTCTCAAACCCTAGTTCATCTCTTGTATTCAATCTTTGTCCCATAACCTCAGATTGGTACCTGTGGGTTGCTAGTAGTGTTGATGACTCCTTGTAGTTGATGCTAGTTGGTTTATTTGGTGAAAGATCATATGTTCAGATCCTTCATGATATTCAATACCCCTCTGATCTTGAACATGAACATGCTTTATGTGTAGTTACATTTGTTCCTAAGGACATGGGAGAAGTCTTGTTATAAGTAATCATGTGAATTTGGTATTCGTTCGATATTTTGATGAGATGTATGTTGTCTTTCCTCTAGTGGTATTATGTGAATGTCGACTACATGACACTTCACCATGATTTGGGCCTAGGGGAAGGCATTGGGAAGTAATAAGTAGATGATGGGTTGCTAGAGTGATAGAATCTTAAACCCTAGTTTATGCGTTGCTTCGTAAGGGCTGATTTGGATCCACATGTTTCATGCTATGGTGAGATTTATCTTAATTCTTCTTTCGTAGTTGCGGATGCTTGTGAGAGGGGTTAATCATAAGTGGGAGGCTTGTCCTAGTAAGGACAGCACCCAAGCACTAGTCCACCCACATATCAAATTATCAAAGTAACGAAGGCGAATCATATGAGCATGATGAAAACTAACTTGACAGTAATTCCCATGTGTCCTCGGGAGCGCTTTGCTTTATATAAGTGTTCGTACAGGCTTATCCTTTGCTACAAAAAGGATTGGGCCACCTTTCTGCACCTTCTCTACACTTGTTACTTGTTACCCATTACGAATTATCTTACTACCAAACTATCGGTTACCGATAATTTCAGTGCCTGCAGAAAATACCTTGCTGAAAACCGCTTGTCATTTCCTCCTGCTCCTCATTGGGTTCGACACTCTTACTTATCGAAAGGACTATGATTGATCCCCTATACTTGCGGGTCATCAAGACTCTTTTCTGGCGCCATTTCCGGGGAGTGAAGTGTCTTTGGTGAGTGGAATTTGGTAAGGAAACATTTGTATTACGTGCTGAAATTTATTGTCACTTGTCACTATGGAATATAATCCTTTGAGGGGCTTGTTCGGGGTATCTTCACCCCGACCGAAAGAACAAAGAATTGCTCCTCAACCTACTGCACCTACTGAAAATATTTATTATGAAATTCCTTTGGGTATTATAGAGAAACTGCTAGCAAATCCTTATGCAGGAGATGGAACATTACATTCGAATTTGCATCTAATCTATGTGGATGAAGTTTGTGTATTATTTAAGCTTGCAGGTTTACCTGAAGACAAAGTCAAGAAGAAGGTCTTCCCTTTATCTTTGAAGGGAAATGCATTGACATGGTATAGGCTATGTGATGATATTGGAGCTTGGAATTACAACCGATTGAAATTGGAATTTCATTAGAAGTTGTATCCTATGCATCTGGTTCATCGTGATCGGAATTATATATATATAATTTTTGGCCTCATGAAGGAGAAAGTATCGCTCAAGCTTGGGGGAGGCTTAAGTCAATGTTATATTCATGCCCCAATCATGAGCTCTCAAGAGAAATTATTATACATAATTTTTATGCTCGGTTTTCTCGTAATGATCAATCCATGCTCGATACTTCTTGTACTGGTTCTTTTATGAAGAAGTCTATTGAATTCAAATGGGATCTCTTGGAAAGAATTAAACACAACTCTGAAGATTGGGAGCTCGACGAAGCTAAGGAGTCAGGTATAAACCTTGAGTTTGGTTGTGTTAAATCTTTTATGGAAACCAATGTTTTTCGTGAATTTAGCACTAAATATGGACTTGACTCTGAGATAGTAGCTTCTTTTTGTGAATCATTCGCTACTCATGTTGATCTCCCTAAGGAGAAGTGGTTTAAATATCATCCTCGCATTGAAGTAAAAGTAGTAGAACCCATTAAAGCTGAAGAAGAAGCTACTACTTATAATGCTGATCCTATTATTCCCACTGCTTATATTGAGAAACCACCTTTTCCTGTTAGGATAAAAGAACATGCGAAAGCTTCAGCTGTGGTTCATAAGAGTTATACAAGAACACCTACACCCCCTGAACAAATTAAAGTTGAACCTAATGTTGCTATGGTTAAAGATCTCTTGGGTGAAACTAGTGATGGGCATGTTATTTATTTCTGTGATGAAGCTACTAGAATTGCTAAACCTTATGAAAAGGATAAACGTAGACCTGTTGTTGGCATGCCTGTTGTCTCTGTTAAAATAGGAGATCATTGTTATCATGGCTTATGTGATTTGGGTGCTAGTGTGAGTGCAATCCCTTTTACTTTATATCAAGAAATTATGAATGATATTGCCCCTGCCAAAATAGAAATTATTGATGTTACTATCAAGCTTGCTAACAGAGATATTGTCACACCACATGGGATTCTTAGAGATGTTGAAGTCTTGTGTGGGAAAGTAAAATACCCTACTGATTTTTAAGTTTTGGATTCCCCACAAGATGATTTTTGTCCCATTATATTTGGTAGACCTTTCTCGAACATTGTTAATGCCAAGATAGATTGTGAGAAAGAAACTGTTAGCGTAAGTTTCGGGGATGTGTCTCATGAGTTTAATTTCTCCAAATTCCATAGACAACCTCGTCATAAAGAATTGCCTATTAAAGATGAAATTATTGGTGTTGCTTCTATTGCCGCGCCTCCTACTAATCCTTTAGAACAATATTTGCTAGACCACGAAAATGACATGTTTATGAATGAAAGAAATGAAATAGATGAGATATTCTTTAAACAAATGCCTGTTTTGAAACACAATTTGCCTGTTGAGACTGTTGGAGATCCTCTTCCACCCAAAAGTGATCCTGTGTTTGATCTTAAACAATTACCTGATACTCTGAAATATGCTTATCTCGATGAAAAGAAGATATATCCTATTATTATTAGTGCTAACCTTTCAGAGCATGAAGAAAAGAGATTATTGAAAACTCTGAGGAAGCTCCATGCCGCTATTGGATACACTTGAGAATCTTAAAAGGTATTAGTCCCACTCTATGTCAGCATAAAATATATATGGAACCTGATGCTAAACCAGTTGTTGATCACCAGCGACGGTTGAATCCTAAGATGAAAGAAGTGGTAAGAAATGAAATACTAAAGCTTCTGGAAGCAGGTATAATCTATCCTATTGCTGATAGTAGATGGGTAAGTCCTGTTCGCTGTGTCCCTAAGAAGGGAGGTATTACTGTTGTTCCTAATGATAAAAATGAGCTTAATCCACAAAGAATTGTCACAGGTTACAGAACGGTAATTGATTTTAGAAAATTAAATAAGGCTACTAGAAAATACCATTATCCTCTACCTTTCATTGATCAAATGCTAGAAAGACTATCAAAACATATACATTTCTGCTTTCTAGATGGATACTCTGGTTTTTCCCAAATACCTGTGTCACAAGAGGATCAAGAGAAAACTACTTTTACATGCCCTTTTGGTACGTTTGCTTATAGACGTATGCCTTCTGGTTTATCCAATGCACCCGCTACTTTTCAAAGATGTACGACTGCTATATTCTTTGACTTTTGTGAAAACATTGTTGAGGTTTCGATGGATGATTTTTCTGTATACCGAACTTCGTTTGATGATTTCTTAAGCAACCTTGACCGAGTTTTGCATAGATGTGAAGAAACTAAGCTTGTCTTGAATTGGGAGAAGTGCCACTTTATGGTTAATGAAGGTATTGTCTTGGGGCATAAAATCTCCGAACGAGGTATTGAACTTGATAAAGCTAAAGTTGATGCTATTGAAAATATACTGTGTCCTAAAGATATCAAAGGTATAAGAAGTTTCCTTGGTCATGCTGGTTTCTATAGGAGATTTATTAAAGACTTCTCTAAAATTTCTAGGCCTCTCACTAATCTCTTGCAAAAAGATGTTCCATTTATTTTTGATGATGATTGTGTAGAAGAATTTGAAATCCTTAAGAAAGCCTTAATTTCTGCACCTATTGTTCAACCACCTGATTGGAACCTACCCTTTGAAATTATGTGTGATGCTAGTGATTATGCTATTGGTGATTGTCGGGGATATACCCCATGGTATAACCCAGCCTGAAGTACGACCCAGCCAAAACTTGGCACCTCCCTAGTGACCCCGCCAAGCTTGGCGACTCACTGGTAACCCGGTAGGCGGGTCAGATGAATGACAAGGCCCAAGGCCTAGAAGGCGGCTCGTGAGAAGACCGGCTCAAGGTACGGTATTCGGTGGGCCGGCTTGAGAGGAAAGGCATAAGGAATATTTCCCTTACAAGGGAGGCAAGATCTGGATAGGATTCCACTTGTAAATAAGAAAATAGACTAGTCCTAATCCTACTAGGACTGTAAATGTAAGCCGCCCCTTCAACTTATATAAGAAGGGGCAGGGCACCCCAAGAGGGACAAGGTTTAAGACAGACATACATGTCTTAGACAAGATCAAAGTAGATGCTTTCAAGATAGAGGTAGCGAAACATCATCATCATTATCAATATCAATCAAGCAGGATGTAGGCTTTTACCTCCACCGCGAGGGGCCGAACCTGGGTAAAACTCGCGTCCCTCGATTCCGACCAACCCCATTCATGCTACTTCCTAGTTGCGATGGCCTCACGACTAAGTCCTTACACTAGGACATCTGCCGTGACAAAACCATGACTGTTGGCGATCATCGTGGGGCCAGTGCACGGTGGTGTTGAGTTCTTGGAGGGATTTTTTCCAAGGTTCAAGAAGTTTGCAATTTTCCGGATTGAAGGAAAGTTGGTTTTGGAAGGATCTACATCGACTCCGAGTTTGCTAGATTGAGATTAGAAATTTCTTTATGGTAGCGGATATCAGTTGTATTGGCAAATCATCAGAGATCAAGGCCAATCTCATCAATCAAAAAGAAAACAAATCGAGAGTTTAGGGTGGCATCAGATGCGCCGCCGGCAAAGTCGCCGAGTTGATGAAGACCGATAGGCGATCCAATCCAAAGTCAGAATAAAATTATTGGAGTAGTTGCGTGTCGGACTGGATTTCCATCGAGCGTGTTTCTGTGCCTGTATCCCAACACAACCACGCGGTCAGCCCACCGCAACAAAATTGATCGAAGCAAACAAGGAAAAAAGAAGGGAAGAGAAGGTTAGCAACGCCAAGGAGCGAAGGCAAAAGTTTCCAAAGCTGGCCACGACCTGTGGCTGGTCTGGACTCCGCCTCCGCCTACAACCCATCTCTGGTGGTCACTTCCAAGCCACCATGGCCGCGATTCAAGTTGGCTTGCCCGTTTCCCCCGCCGAGCCGCCTCTGCTGGCCTCGCTGCATCTCTGCTTAGACGTCGTCTCCGTCACGCTCGAGCCGCCCCGGCCACTGTCGCCTCGGTCTCATTCCTCCTTGGCCGTGGCCGAGCCGCCGCCGGCATCCGCCTTTCCTCGCCGGACCGCCTCAACATGCCTCCAAACCGCCCCCACGGACCCGCCTGTCGCGCCGAGCCACCTCGCACCGGTCTCGCTAATGCGCACCCACCCGCGGCCTCACTCGCCGTCGCGCCAAGACGCTAGCCTCCACCATCCACCTCTGAAAGCTGCCTGGCCACGCACCTCCTCGATTCGACGGTCGCTTCTCCTCCTCTGCCTCGGCTCTGTCGTGGTCTCCACCAAAGAGCGGCCCCGTGGCGAGCGGCCTCATCATGCCTCGCCTTTGCCGCCTTCACCGAGCCGCCCGCTAGTGCCCACCGCTGCGGCCACAAGTCGCCGTGAAGCCGCGGGCCCACCTGGCTGCTTCCGCCACCATGGCTCGCCGGATCTGCCCGCACCCGCTTCCACGGTGGGTTGCTTTCTCTCCAGCCTCAGGTGCCTCCAACGACCTGCCTCTGTCCCCACGAGCCGGCCCGCTCCTTCCGCACCGCCGTGGGCCAGCTGCCGGCTGCGTTGCATCGCCTCCGCTGCCCCCCTAAAGCCGCTGCCTCCATCCTGACCACATGCCCCGAGGGCCAGCCCCTGCTCCACTGCACCGCGCGCCCGGCCGCGCCCTTCGACCCGAGCCGGTTGCTCGTCCCTCCATTGCGGCAAAGCCTGGCTGGCTTCGCCACCTCAAGTCGCCGTTGCCGTCTCGTCCCATGAGCAGCCGTCGCCCGTGAGCCGCCTACTTCAAAACACCGTTGCCTCCTCTGCCGATGGCCATTCGCCTGCCTTCTCCCACTGCCTCGCCCCTCTCCGGACTGGCAAGGAGTGCTACATCTGGATCGCCCTTGGTGCACGCCCGGTGGACTACGGGCCAGCGCTCTCAGGCGAAGGCGTCCTCCCTCGTGGTTCTTGTTTGAGAATTACACGGTGATAGTGAGTGAGTACTTGGACTCCAAGCGGATGAGGCAGGTGCTGTCAGACTCATCGGATGAAACGCATCGTGTGGCTGGAATTCATGATGACGATGAGCATGAGAAGGTTGTGCCAGTTTATGTTTTTGATTTGGATTTTGACAAGCTTCTGTTGTTAGATAGGTACCACCAAGTGGTGGCTTTCTGTGATATGGTGGTTGCTGTGAGGACAAAGAGCAGTCAATGACTACAGCTATAATGGTCGGCATGTAATTACATTGACTAGAAATCTCGACCGTTCGATCATCGGCTGAGTTCTGCAGACCATGTTTGGTGTCTCACAAACACACCAGTCCTGAAGCCCTGAGCATAATGCCATGGTCATTGATTACACTTGGAGCACTGGGAATACACTATTTGGGCCGTTCTCAGAGACCAAATCACTGTCTTTTGTGTAGAAAGATGCAGCCCGTAGGAATGTTCTTCTTACCACACTCAACTACACAATCACTAGTACAGTTGAGGTTCTGGAGTCACTGGCTATCCATGGTAGGGAGAATATACTCCTTAGAAAGAAAAGGCATGTTGAATTCATTCAAAGGTGGAATCTGCCCACTTATAAGTTGAAGAAAGCTTCTCAAGAGTTGGGGGCCTCACTGGAGCAAAAGGAAGCAGTTCTGAGTTCTGACAACAGTTTGGTTGGTGGATACTACTTGAAAGCTTCACCCTGATGCAACCGTAGTTGACAGCTGCCACGAAATTGCATCCTTACATATTACATGGGGCAGTGACCAGACACTGGGAATGGGTGCATCTTGTTCCAAGATAAACTTATAAGAGGTGGATCATGGCAAAACTATTTAGCACACACGGTTTTCTCGCTACAGTTTTTGTGCTGATTGGAAACCCTTGGGAGTATTAACCATAGCCTGTCGGATTTCGGGTTCCGCAAACCCTTGAGAGGTTCGAACTCTGGGGTGCGTGCGAAGAACTCGTCCTCCCCAGTCTGCCTACTCACTAATCTCACAGCCTAGCTTGACGAACTGTAAGGAAAAGAGACACATCAGTTTACCCAGGTTCGGGACACCTTGCGGTGTAAAACCCTACTCCTGCTTTGTGGTGGATTGGCCTCGAGGGGCTGAGGATGAACTAGTACAGTGGCGAACAGCCTCAGGAGGAGAGGTGTTCTTGAGCTCGAATGAGCTGGTGGGAGTGAGGGTGATCTGAATGATCCGTCCGGGGGTCCGATCCCCCTCTACGGTGGTGACTAAGTCCTATTTATAGTGGCCTTGGTCCACTTCCCGAATGAAGGGCGGGAAGGGATCCCACAATGGCCAAATTCAAAGTGGGACAGCTAGTACATGCTATCCTAACAAAAGTAGTCTTCGCCTGCAAAAGCCTCTGGTCATGACGCCATGGTGGGCTCGGTGATGACCTCCGTCCTGCTGTCCTGGCGGTCTTGGTCTTGTTGCACGGGAATGGAAACCTTTGGCTGATTCCTCAGGACTCCGCGCCTGCGCTTGCCTCTTTAGAACCAAAGAGGAAACTGGTACACTGCGCCCGCTGGCGCCCGCCTGGCCTTGGTCGTCATGGCTTGCGTCACCTGAACCTCACGAGGTGAGGGTTTGCATAGAGATCTCCGCTTCTTGGGAGCCAGCCTGAGGAGGCTGCTCCTCGTGGAGGTCTTGGTGTCGTCCGCCTCACGAGGCTTGGCCCCTCGCGAGGGTCTTGAGTTGTTGTTGCTGAAGCTGGGCCGTACCAGGCCGTCGATGGAGCCACGCCGTGGGCCGCAGGCAAGCATGTCTGGGTACCCCCGTTCCCAGAACGCCGAGAGTAGCCCCCGGGCCCAAGGCGCGCTCGAACTTGGCTTCACGGCGAAGCCAAGGGGCAAGTGCGGAGCGCCGCGGGCCCTATACACCTACGGCCTTGGTCGACGCATGGCAATTGATTGGACGTGGGCGTCTCCGCTTCCCCATGCCGCCTCGGCAACTGTCCCTGGCTGACAAAAAGGCTGGCGCTTGCCGCTGAGCCTTCATTGCCTTTCTTCCATCTGGTTCCAGATCCCCTTCTCCTTCTGCTTAGCGCGCCTCCAGATCTACTGAATCCTTTCCCCGGACTTGCCACCGATGGCCACCAACAAGGCGAAGTCATTGGCCTCTGGCGCACGCTCGGCTCCCTGGTTTGAGCCGGCCTTGAGCGCGTCCTCCATCGCCGAGGAGAAGAACCTTGGCGCCGTGCTCCCGCTGACGGCGGGCAGCGACAATGAGGGAGGGGAGAAGGCACTCTGGGTCGGCTCCGCCCAGCCGGAAGCCTTGGGTGACACCTTCTACCCCATCTTCCTGCATAGCGTCTTCACTGGGCTGGTTCCCCCTTTCTCCCGTTTCTTCTACGCCGTCCTCAACCACTATGGTCTCCACGCCCTCCATCTTCATCCCAACTCCATCCTCCTCCTGTCGGTCTTTGCCTTCTACTGCGAAGCGTTTGTGGGGGTGACGCCCTCCGTCGCGCTGTTTTGCCACTTCTTCTACATCTGGATAAGCAGCGGCCAGTGCTCTGGGTGCGCCAGCTTCATCGCGGCCAATGGTAGCAACGCGATCTCGCGGGCCGGGAAGAAGGTGGAGGACTTCCGGAACAAGTGGATCTTCATGGACGCCAAGCGCTCCCATGCTCGGCTGGAGCTGCCGACCGCGCTGCCGACACCCCTGGATCGATGGGCTCACGAGAAGCTCACCGACCCCAGGGTGGAGCAGTTGCTGGAGAGGATGACGGCCGACCTGAAGGCGGAGGACCCAAAGGCAGAGAAGCTGACAGGAGTTCCTGACGCAGCGCCTGGCTCCGCTCAAGGCGCACTCGCACCCCTTGTGGAGCTTCAAGGGCGCGGAAGACGACCTCCGGTTGTGCCCGGACAACTTGTCTGACGAGGAGCTGAGCAAGGTCATGCGCACCTTGCTCGGGAAGGACGAGGGTGGCCCCTTGGACGCCCATCTCCCGTTGTACCGTCGCGCCGACGGGGAGAAGATAGCCGCCGCCATGCCTGTCTTCAACGAGCGGGGGCTCGTGCCGCTAGAGCCTTCCCTACCCGCGGGCTTCCTGGTGCCGGTGTCCTCCGGGGAGGAGGAGAACGAGAGCTCGAAGGCGACCTTGGAGGAGGTGGGGGAGACTTCTCCCCCACGGCGGAGCGAGCTCCTCCGCACCTTCTCTGACAACGATGCCGGTGAGCACCCAGTCAGGGATTCACCGCGCTCTGCCGGGGTCACCACGAGGTCCAGGGGCACCCCTCCGAAGAAGCTGAAGCAGGGTGTCTTGAAGAAGGACAGGTCGTCGTTGCTTCCCCGAGGTGGCGCCTCCGCCCCGCCGTCGGCCGCCACTGCCGCAGATTCGGCCGCCGCGCGCTCATCCACTCCCAAAGGGACGAGGGAGTACGTCGCCACGGATCAGTAAGCGCACCATCTTGTCTTTGCTTCCTGCTCTTGATGTAGTGCTCTGACATTTTCCTCTTTGCGGCCAGGCCAATGCCGGCGGCGAAAAGGAAGAAGGAGGAGGCGAGGGCTCCTGAGGCCAAGCAGCCCACCTCGGCCCCGGAGGTTCTGGCACAGATGGACGAGGCTAGCTTGCATCCTCCTGCCGTAGGGTTGCCCTCACGAGGCTCAGGGGCCCAGCCTTAGGAGAAGGATGCCCCTGCGGCCGCGCCGGCTTCAGAGACGCTTGCCTTCAGCGCGCCTGCTGACGACCCGAGGGCTCTGGAGCCCCCGGCCATCCTTGCTGCTGCTGCTTCGCCAGTCTTGATAGCGCCGCCATCTCCTCCCCTTGTTCTATTCCTGCAACATGTATCGTGCCTCGTGAAGGCATAAGAACTTATGCTTTGGAACTTCAAGAGACAATATGTTTTGTAATAATTTGCTAAGGTTCTGCGGTTTCCTTTCCGTTTGCTTTGATGTTCTGTGTCGGCAGGGCCCGGCCCCGAGCATACCTCAGCCGCCGTTGGGTCGTCTGGATCGCTAGGATGAGACCAAGGGGTGAGGGACTACGTGGCCAGTTAGGCTCCTGAGTCGCGATGCTCAGGAGTCCCCCTTGACGTACGAACAGCCTTCGGGAAGGAGACGCGAGAGTGGGTCTTGGCGTTCTGCGTCGGCAGGGCCCGGCCCCACGCGTACCTCAGCTGCCGTTGGGGCATCCGAATCACCAGGACGAGACCAAGGGGTGAGGGGCTACGTGGCCAGTTAGGCTCCTGAGTCACGATGCTCAGGAGTCCCCCTTAACGTGCGAACAAAAACCCCCATACCTGTCGTCATCGGGCTTTCGCTCGGGAGGGATGCACGAAGACCAGGTCCGAGGGACCTAGCATGGTGGTGTACGCCAGGCATGACCTGAGCGTAGCCCCCGTGCCCAGCCCCCTCGCGCTACTCTCCCGAGGGGAAGGCAGCGTGGTGAGGCTGAACACCGAGCCTGGTGGCTCTCCCGAGGTTAGTGCAGCCATTAGGCTGCCCCCAGTTGTTTATCACCAGCGCGGAGCATGGTGCTTCCACTCTTGCATGGGCATAGCCGCTCGTCGACTGTGTCAACTGCCTGCGCGGAGCATGGTGCTTCCATTGGTACGTGGGAGGGGCTCCCTCTGAGGGGAGACCCCGGGGCGTGTACAGCCCCGCCCTGACACGTGGCTTGCACGGCAGGGCTAGAGGAGGTGTGTATGGGCACTCGTGAGCCAGCACGGGACTCACGAGGCCCTACCTCAAGGCGGGTTGTGCCTAAATTTGATTTGTAGCACTTGTGATAGTCCTGCGAGATGGTTAGGCAACCTGCGCCGAGTGAATCTCCTGAGGTTATCGCATGAGAAGGCCAAACACCAACGACCCCAGGAGGTGACGTGAACGGGTCCGACCCGCCAGACAGAGCTCAGCCGTTGGGTTTGTCGATGCTGCAGGGACGGACCCGAGCACAGACGTCGTGCCCAGTCTTCTCATGTGAATGTCCTGAAGAAAGACAACCGGCACACGGCTCCCGCGGTGGCGAGGCACCGGGTCGCGCTCCCTAACTTACCCGCCCCCGATTAGCTCATGCGAGAACAAGGCACCAAGGACCATGGGAGGTGACGTGCACGGGAGCTGGCCCGCGAGCCAGAGCTCAGCCACTTGCGTTTAGCGACGCTGCAGGGACGGACCCGAGCACAGACGTCGTGCCAGTCCTTAATCATGAGGCGGTCGTGGGTGGGCTTGCAAGGGCGTACGACGTTCGTGGTGATGAAGCACCGGACAGTCAGGTGATAATCATAAATAAACTCATGGATAGGGTAGAGCTAGTTCTGATAGATGCAAAATGATACATGCCGCAGGGACAGACCCATGCGGCTTGGGGATAATGCAGCCCGAGGGGCGCCCCCAACTGAACAAACCAGAAAATGGTACCTCGCATCATTGCTGAAGAGATGTTGGAGTAGCTGAAGACGCGTGCCGCAGAAGTCGCTCCTCATGAGCCACCCAGGCGCTGAACCTCGGGAGGCTCTAGGGGCTCGGGGGGCTCACGAGGATCCATCTCCTCCTCTGACAGGATCGCCTGGCTTCTGGCCTCATGAGCTGCCAGGACGCCCCGCATGTGGCGCTGGAATGTAGCAGCCGCGCTCGACAAGCCCAAAGGCATGCGAACATAGCTGTGAGGGGGACCCTCGCACCGGCCAGCGCGGGATGGCCAGAAGCGCTCCTAAGATGCGGCCCTGTTGAGCCCTAGGATGTTGACACGGACGCGCAGCTCGCTGTCCTTGCCGGGACAAGGAGCTGCGCCGGGTGGTGGGCGATGGTCGCCTCGCATAGCTCTTGCCTCCTGAAGCTCCTCGATTGCCTTGGTGATGAACTCCTGAGCACCTGGCACCTCATGCCTTGTACCCTCCTGGCGGAAGCGCGCGCTGAAGCACACCTCCACATGGTGCCAGAGCGCCTCCCTCGTGACGTTGGCCAAGTCAGAGGCCCTCCAGAGGAGAGCCCTCGAGCCCAGCCTGAGAGAGGCACCGGGAGCGCCTTCCTATATGAGAGCGGGAGGCGCCCCATCAGTGGGCGCAGGGCCTGAGGTAGTGCCGCTGGACACCCCGCTCTCCTGAGGTCCTTGGCGCAGCAGCTGCTTCTTCTTCTTGGGGACAGCCTCAGGAGGGTAGACGGCGCCTTCATCGTCTGGGTTTTCGACCGCTGCAGCCTGGTAGGCGCGCTCGAGAGAGCACACCGCGTCCTTCTCCTCGCAGGCGACCGTGATGATGCCGCAGCTCCCTGGCATCTTGGGGACATTGTAACTATGATGAGTCACCGCCATGAACTTGGCCAGGGCCGGATACCCAAGGATGGCATTGTATGGAAGGCGAATGTGGGCGACGTCGAAGTCGATGAGCTCAGTGCGGTAGTTGTCGTGCTTGCTGAAGGTGACAGTGAGGCGGATCTGCCCTATCGGGGTGGTGGAGCCGTCGGTCACTCCTGAGAAAGGCTTGGTAGGCTGCAGCTGGTCATAGGCACCTGGAGTCGGTCGAATGTCTCGATGGAGAGAACATTGAGCCCCGCACCGCCATCGATGAGAGTCTTGGTGACGAGCATGTTGCTGATGGTAGGCGAGCAGAGCATCGGGAGAGCACCGGCAGTTGTCGCGCACTTGAGCTGATCGGATGGGCTGAAGGTGATGGTGCACTTGGACCACCTGAGCGGACGCGTTGCCTCGAGCTTGGGGAGGGCCGCATTCACCTCACGGGCAAACTGCTTGAAGATGCGATGAGAGGCAGGGGCCTGAGCGCCGCCCAGGATGCAGGCGATGGCCCGAGGCTCCTGGAAGCCCCCAGCCCCCTCGTCCTGGTGGTGGTCGTCATTCCGTCTTGGTGGTGGCGGTAGCAGAGGAAGGCCAGCGTTGCCCTGAGGACGGTCCTCACGAGGCTGGTCCCTCCAGGGGCCCTCGCGAGGCTGGCCCTGCTAGCGGTCCTCACAAGGCTGATCGCGCCATTCTTGGTGGGGGTCGTGGCCATCCTAGCGTCCTCCACCTCGGCCTCCTCCGCGACCGTAGCCTCGGTCTCTGCGCTCGGGGCATCGACAGAGGCGCCCATCGCGGATGGCCCTGAGCTCCTGGTAGTCGTTGGTGTTGTGGCTGTGCATGTTGTGGAAGATGCAGAATGGGCGGCTGCCCTTGGATGACTCAGGGTGGTCGCAGCCGCGCTTCATCTCTAGTTCGGCCGCGAGCACGGCCGGTCCCTTATGCTTCACGTCCTTGGCTTTGGCCTTCTTGTCTTCTGGGTAAGCCCCTAGGAGCTCCAGGAGAGAGAGGCGACCTTCCTCAGCTCTCGCACACTTGGTTGCCATGTTGAACATCCCCAGAGCCATGCACAGGTCCTCATGTATGGCGAGCTCCTCCTTCATCTTGACGTCGCGGACGCCATCAGTTAACTCCGAGATGATGGCCTCGTCCGACACCTTGGGGATCTTGAGGTGGATGCTGTTGAAGCGCTGGATGTACTTCTGCAAGGTCTCTCCTGGCTACTGCTTGATGCGCCACAGGTCACCCGCAGCCGGTGGACGGTCGCGAGTGCCCTGGAAGTTTGCGATGAAACGCTCTCGCATTTCGTCCTAGGAGGAGATCGATCCCGCGTGCAGGTTTAGGAGCCACGAGTGCGCACCATCCTTGAGGGCCATGGGAAACCAGTTCGCCATAACATTCTCGTCGCCGTTGGCTGCTCGATGCTCAGCTCGTAGAGCTGCAGGAACTCGGCAGGGTCGGGGGTGCCATCGTAGCATGGAGGCAGGACAGGCTTGAACTTCCCCGGCCAGACGACGCTGCGTAGCTCCAGGGTGAATGCGCGGCAACCCGCTGTGGTCACGGGAGCCCGTCGTGGAGGTGAAGCCTCGTCTTGGCGCTCGTGAACCACCGCTGCAGGCGGCGCGCGGTCTTGACGTGGCGGTGCTGGGAGGGCACGAGCATCTTCTTGCGGCCGCTGCACCACCTGGCAGCTTTCCTCTTCACGCATCGGCGCCCTGCGCGGCGGGTCGCGCCGCGGAGCCTCGCGCCTTGGCCCGAGGGCGACGTCTTGACGGGGAGGTGGAGGAGGTGCTCCGTGGGCTACGTCACCCACAGCAGGTGGCGGGTGAGGCGGCGAGCAAGACGGTGCGGGAGAGTCCCCGACGGCGCTGACAAGCTCGGCGATGCGGTCCAGCCAGTCTTCGTAGAGGTCGTCGACGGGGCAGTAGCGCAGGAGCTCGCGTGCCATGAGCAACGCAGCCTGCGCGTTCGCTGGCCCGCAACGAGCATGAGACGACGAACCAGCCGGAGTCAGCGACGGGGTGGCGGTGTACCCATCCCGCCGCACAGAAGGGTGCAGCGAGGAAGCTTGCTGCTCATGGCCCGCGGGGCCGGTGGCACGCGTTCACCACTGGAGACGGGGGACGGCGAGGGCAGCCGTCTCCCGCAGGCACTGTCTGAGCGACGCGGGCGGCGAGGGTGGCCCGGCGCTCAGCGCGAGCTCGACGAGCGTCGGCCATGGAAGCGGTGGAGCGGTGGTGGATCGACCGGCGGGGGAGAGGCTCCGACGCACCCCTACCTGGCGCGCCAAATATCAGATTTTGGGTTCCGCAAACCCTTGAGAGGTTCGAACTCTGGGGTGCGTGCGAAGAACTCGTCCTCCCCAGTCTGCCTACTCGCTAATCTCACAGCCTAGCTCGACGAACTGTAAGGAAAAGAGACACAAGAGTTTACCCAGGTTCGGGCCACCTTGCGGTGTAAAACCCAACTCCTGCTTTGTGGTGGATTGGCCTCGAGGGGCTGAGGATGAACTAGTACAGTGGGGAGCAACCTCAGGAGGAGAGGTGTTCTTGAGCTCGAATGAGCTGGTGGGAGTGAGCGTGATCTGAATGATCCGTCCGGGGGTCCGATCCCCCTCTACGGTGGTGGCTAAGTCCTATTTATAGTGGCCTTGTTCCTCATCCCAAATGAAAGGCAGGAAGGGATCCCACAACGGCAAAATTCAAAGGGGGACAGCTATTACATGCTATCCTGAAAAAAGTAGTCTTCGCCTGCAAAAGCCTGTGGTCGTGACGCCGTGGTGGGCTCGATGATGACCTCCATCCTACCATCCTGGAGGTCTTGGTCTTGTTGCACGGGAATGGAAACCTTTGGTTGATTCCTCGGGACTCCATGCCTGCGCTTGCCTCTTTAGCACCAAAGAGGAAACTGGTACACTGCGCCCACTGGCGCCCGCCTGGCCTTGGTCGGCATGGCTTGCGTCACCCGAACCTCACGAGGTGAGGGTTTGCATAGAGATCTCCGCTCGTCGGGAGCCAGCCTGAGGAGGCTGGTCCTCGTGGAGGTCTTGGTGTCGTCCGCCTCGCGAGGCTTGGCCCCTCGTGAGGGTCTTGAGTTGTTGTTGTTGAAGCTGGGCCGTACCAGGCCGTCGATGGAGCCACGCCGTGGGCCGCAGGCAGGCAAGTCTGGGTACCCCCGTTCCCAGAACGCCGACATAGCTGCTGCTAGTGTTTCCTCCATGTGAAGATCTTAAGCAACACTAGCCAGACTAGTACTAATGGAAGAAATAGTGCAAATGTGCATAGAATATTGTACTTGAAGGCATCTGCACATAGCCAGTGGGTGCTAGTACTATGTCAGATCAGTCTACACATACACCTGCTATCCTCTTCGTCCAACTATGTCCAGCATTATCCAACACCATCATCTTCGTTCATCCGACAAAAAATATCAGATACTATTTCTCCTATCTATTTTTCATAAATATTAAATTATCCGAGAACAATTACTCTGGCCCGCAATAAATTTTGTGCAGGACAATTATTCATTATTAAAGTGATGCCATGCCGCGGATACGGAGCGTGCGCCAGCATCATCCTGCACCAGCGTCCGTCCAAGCCACACTGCCCCATGGGCAGGCGCACAGGCCGCCATCCTGCGGTTTGGCGTCTGTCTGCAAGCACTACCTGATCAATGGACGATGTGCAAGCCGCCGCCCCTACGGCCAGGTCTACATCGACTCACCAGGACCGAGCCTGCTCACTGCTCATCGGACGTGCGCAACCCGCCGCCCCTGTGGCTCGGTCTACATCAACTCGCCGGGACCGCGCCCGCGGTCGACTCGCCCATCCGCGCCGGCCTACAACGCCGCGGCCGACTCATCCATCCGCGCCCGCGGCCGACTCGCCCACGTCCGCGCCGTCTGCAATGCCGCGACCGTCTCTACCGTCTGCCACCGCGGTCCGGTCTACATCAACACGCCGCAGCCGACTCTCCCATACTCGCCGGCTTACAACGCCATGCCCGACTCACGCGTCCACGCCGACTTCGAAATGCCGTGACTGACCCCCGCGTCTACATCAACACACCAGAGCCGCACTCGTCCGCATGACCTGCTTAGTGAGCGCATGCAAGTCGCCACTCCTGTGGCCCGATCTATTGCAACAACTCTGGAGCAAATAATAATATATTATGGGGCAATTCCAGTTTTGCCCCTAACTCGAACCCACTACTCAGTTTTGCCCCTAGTTTTCGGGTATGCTCAGTTTTGCCCCTCTGCTGTCAAGTCACCTTATAGAAATGCCCTTCCGTGCCTTTACCGTCCGGTCAAAGGGCTTTGACCATCTGGTGAACAGTATCAAAAAAATCTGAAAATTTGTGGGATCGAAGATACTCAGGTGCGCAAGGTGCGTGCAATTTTTCGTGCTATTTGGACATTCCAGGAGCTCGTGGCAAAGGAAAATAGTAAATCTGTACGCCTATGAACAGTAAATTCGAAAAAATAGCAAGAAAATTCAAAAAAATATGAATTTTTTTGGCATCCAAGATGCTCGGGTGCGCAAGGTGTGTGCAAATTTTTGTTCTGTTTAAACTTTGTAGGAGCTCATGGAGAAAAAAACAAAATTTGGCTCAGAAAAAACTTTGAAAAAATGCACTATTTTGTTTATATTTTGCTAGAGCTCCTCGCATGTCATTTGATCACAAAAACTTGCAAGCACCTTGCACACCCAAGCCTCTTTGATGCCAAAAATTTTCATATTTTTTTGAATTTTCTTTCTATTTTTTTTTGAATTTATTGTTCACAGGCGTATAGATTTACTGTTTTTCCTTTGCCACGAGCTCCTGGAATGTCCAAACAGCACGAAAATTTGCACGCACCTGAGTATCTTCGATCCCACAAAATTTCAAATTTTTTTGATACTGTTCACCAGACGGTCAAAGCCCTTTGACCGGACGGTAAAGGCACAGAAGGGCATTTCTATAAGGTGACTTGACGGCAGCGGGGCAAAACTGAGCATACCCGAAAAATTGGGGCAAAATTGAGTAGTGGGTTCGAGTTAGGGGCATAAATGTAAATGTCCCATATATTATCAGCCTCCGCCTGCACCGGATGCCTCAATGGACAGGCGCACAAGTCGCCGCCACTGCGGTTTGGTTAACTTCAACAACTAGCCGGGATGAACCATCGGCCGGGTTACTGACACAACTCATACGGGATCATTTATAACCCACCACGGTCGACCTCAATCTTCCGCATATTCACATCACGTTATCAATGCCAAGGATATACAATGAGTGTGGTGAAGATCATCAACTCGCCACCTCGCCTCCAGCTTCAACACATTCCAGTGTTTCGCTGTCAATTATATGCCGTCTTATGCGACGGCCAAGTATGAATAATTTCAAACCGACTTCTTGAGTCATCTTAAGACTCGGGGGATACACAGACATGACTCGGCAGAATTGGCCATTGTCACAAATTCAAGAACCCGGGTCATTACAGGGAAGACAACCCGGACCCAGGGTTTGCTGCTATCATTAGTAAAAAAATTAAAGGTTGCCAAAGAGAACTAGCTGCCACGATGCACGGTTCAAACATGGGTATCCTGCCTTATTGGCTCATCATATTTTGATCAATGATAATAAAGCCAGCATCCCCGAAATTCGGGGCTTCTGTCGTTTCGTCCAATATATTTATTCCTTGATCATAGGTCACTTGGGGCCTTCCAACTCAGCGAGTTTAGCTTTTGTCACCCTCTTGACCTGGCAAAAATGCCACGTTATTGGTTAAACCTGCCCGTATGCTTGATGCGACTCTGAAAAAGATGACCCGCCGTACTCTTGACAAGTCAATCTTTAAGACCCTGAACTTGTCAAAGTTAAAACGATGGCTTAAGTCATGTGAGAGCTAGCTTACTGAAAGCGAGGATAAACCAAGGCTATCGTGCCAACTTCACTAAAGCACAACTCGAGCCTCAAAAGCCGGCCTTTTTATACTCTGTTAATATACACATACATCATCATACATTGCATCATACATTGCATCATCATACAATGCATCATATATGCATGAATATATTGGCTTATGTTGTAGGAGCCGTTTTTTCAAACTGGGTTACATTGTTCCAATCTTTAATAGCCAACATGCCTGGATTTTCATTATGGTTATCATAACCAGTATTGATGATTGAGGTTTTCAAAGCCGCTTCAGATAAATGGCTATTATTCCCTCATCCAAAAATACCATCTTACAGCAAGGAGCATGGTTCAATATTGATATGCAAAGCATTCAGCAATATCATCCAGACAGTGGATATGATTTATTCTACAATGGAAGTCCCGAGTCGCTGGAGGCACATGACCTGGCACTTGGGGGCTATATTATTCAAATCAAGATTACATCAAATATACAAGTCCCATGTCACTGCAAGCATGCACCATGACACTTGGGGGCTAATGTGAGGTCATTTTTAACTCGCCTCTTTGATGACCCGACCCATCACATACTGATGACCCAACCCTTGGGGGCTACACATTGCTCCTCGAGTCTATATAATCAAATATGCAAAAAGTCCCTCCTCATTATTTCATTATGACCCGGCCCTTGGGGGCTACACTGACTGAAGTTTTATAAGCATAAGATAGTTACAAGTCCCAGGTTATTGCAGGCAAGACAGCTCGACACTTGGGGGCTACACATGTGAAGTACAAAATGTTCAGTTTATGACTGGTGACTTAGATGAACAACCTGGATTTCTCTGCAGTATTTATATTGAAGCAAGTCTTAAGCTATCACGACGTTCCCTTCTTAAGACTTGGGGGCTACAGGTGATACGCATATAAGGGAGGTACACCTTCAAGTTCTAAGTTTTGAGCAAACCAGCTATATTTACAAAAGCAAGCACCATGTCGTCACAAGGTATAAGGACTTGGCCTGAAGAACTCAAGAAGACTAATTATATGACCCGGTGTCTGTAACAATCATGACCCGAGCATTGGAAGCCAAGTCAAAAGGATTAATTTTCCAACATTTTTCTGCAAGAAACCAATGTCAGCAAATTGATTTTATAGCTAGCCTACTGCTATAACGAAGAGACCCGGACTTTACAGGAGGGCTTCCCTTGGATATAACGAAGAGACGGGATATGGAATAAATCAAGAATTGCACGACCAGGCAAATATTCACTCGGTCAAGTGTTTTCACAGAAAGAAATGACAAGGACTTAAGGACGACGAGATGCCGGCTTAGAAGAACCTTCGACCCGGCGTACAACCTGTCAAACTTGTTCTTGTTTTTATTTTGCAGCGTAAGTTTAACATGGATAAATCCAAATTAAACTGGGGCTAATGTCGGGGATATACCCTACGGTATAACCCGGCCGAAACTTGGCGATTCACTGGTGACCCGGTAGACGGGTCAGACGAATGACAAGGCCCAAGGCCTAGAAGGCGGCTCGTGAGAAGACCGGCTCAAGGTACAGTATTCGGTGCGCCGGCTTGAGAGGAAAGGCATAAGGAATATTTCCCCTACAAGGGAGGCAAGATCTAGACTAGGATTCCACTTGTAAATAAGAAAATAGACTAGTCCTAATCCTACTAGGACTCTACATTTAAGCCGCCCCTTCAACTTATATAAGGAGGGGCAGGGCACCCCAAGAGGTACAAGGTTTTAGACAGACAGACAAACAAGTCTTAGACAAGATCAAAGTAGATGCTCTCAAGATAGAGGTAGCGAAACACCACCCTTGTAATCAACATCATCATCATTAGCAATATCAATCAAGCAGGATGTAGGCTTTTACCTCCACCGCGAGGGGCCAAACCTGGGTAAAACTCGCGTCCCTCGATTTCGACCAACCCCGTTCAAGCTACTACCTAGTTGCGATGGCCTCACGACTAAGTCCTCACACTAGGACATCTGCCATGACAAAACCACGACAGTGTTGTTCTAGGACAAAGAGTTGATAAGAAATTAAATGTTATCCATTATGCTAGTAAAACTCTAGACAGTGCTCAAAGAAATTATGCTACTACTGAAAAAGAATTTTTAGCATTTGTGTTCGCTTGTGAAAAATTTAGATCTTACATTGTTGGTTCCAAAGTAATTGTTCACACTGATCATACTGCTATTAAATACCTTATGGAAAAGAAAGATGCTAAACCTAGACTCATTAGCTGGGTTCTCTTGCTACAAGAATTTGATTTACATATTATTGATAGAAAGGGAGCTGAGAACCCCGTAGCTGACAACTTGTCTAGGTTAGAAAATATTGTTGATGACCCACTACCTATTGATGATAGCTTTCCTGACGAACAATTAGCTGTTATAAATGCTATTCGTAGTACTCCATGCTATGCAAACTATGCTAATTACATTGTTGCTAAATTTATACCACCTAGTTTTACATACCAACAAAAGAGAAAGTTTTTCTATGATTTAAGACATTACTTCTAAGATGACCCACACCTTTATAAAGGAGTAGATGGTGTTATTAGACGTTGTGTACCTGAGCATGAACTAGAACAAATCCTACGCAAGTGTCACTCCGAGGAGTACGGAGGACACCATGCTGGAGACAGAACTGCACACAAGGTATTACAATCTGGTTTTCATTGGCCTACTCTTTTCAAGGATGCTAATAAGTTTGTCTTGTCTTGTGACGAATGTCAAAAAATTGGTAACATTAGTAGACATTGGGAAATGCCTATGAATTATTCACTTGTTATTGAACCATTTGATGTTTGGGGATTGGATTATATGGGACCTTTTCCTTCCTCCAATGGGTATACATATATTTTGGTTGCTGTTGATTATGTTACTAAGTGGGTAGAAGCTATTCCAACTAGTAGTGCTGATCATAACACCTCCATTAAAATGCTTAAAGAAGTTATTTTCCCGAGGTTTGGAGTCCCTAGATATTTAATGACTGATGATGGTTCACACTTTATTCATGGTGCTTTCCGTAAATTGCTTGCTAAGTATGATGTTAACCATAGAATTGCATCTCCTTATCACCCTCAGTCTAGTGGTCAAGTAGAATTAAGTACAGAGAATGAAATTGATTTTGCAAAAGATTGTCATTAGATCTAGGAAGAATTGGTCTAAGAAACTTGACGATGCATTATGGGCTTATAGAACTGCTTATAAAAATCCTAGGGGTATGTCTCCGTACAAAATGGTATCCGAGAAAGCATGTCACTTACCCCTTCAATTGGAACATAAAGCTTATTGGGCAATTAAAGAACTCAAGTATGATTTCAAACTTTCCAGTGAGAAGAGGTTATTTGACATTAGCTCACTTGATGAATGGAGAACCCAAGCCTATGAAAATGCCAAGTTGTTTAAAGAGAAAGTTAAAAGATGGCATGACAAAAGGATACAAAAGCATGAATTTAATGTAGGTGACCATGTCTTGCTATACAATTCTCGTTTAAGATTTTTTGCAGGAAAAATTCTCTCCAAATGGGAAGGTCCTTACATAATCGAAGAAGTTTATCATTCCGATGCCATCAAGATCAACAATGCCTAGGGCAATAACCCAAAGGTGGTGAATGGGAAAAGAATCAAACATTATATCTCAGGTATGCCCATAAATGTTGAAACTAATATTATTCAAACCTAACACCGGAGGAGTACATAAGGGGAACTTTCTGGAACACTCCAGAACCCTGAAAAGGAATAGGTATGTGATACGGTAAGTAAACCGACTCCAAAACTTTTCCAAAAGCAATTTTAATCTGTTTAGGAATATTTAAAAAATTAGGAAAAATAAGTAATCCGAATAGCGCATGAGAAGGCGACAAGCCATGGGGGCGCGCCCTACCCCCGTCGACGCGCCTCCCAGGCTTGTGGCCACCTCGTGTGCCCTCCAGACTCCGTTTCCTCCCAGAATACTTGTTTTGCATGGTAAAAATTCATTATATAACCTCCCGAAGGTTTTGACCACCATATCACGGCAATATCCTCTGTTCTTGTTCAAGCTATTTCTGCAGCAGAATCAAAGCAAGATGTCTTCGCAAGAGTCGGTCGGGGAGAGTCCTTTCTCTCACCCAACACCGGATCCAAGAGAATATAGCGAAGCCAATCCCTTTGGGTGGTCAATGGAGGAAGGGATGGAAGCTGACCTGAAAAGAGTGGATGCCATGGAAGAAGGTCAAGAAGTCACCTCTCTCCCTCAACCTAATGGCAGGCATGAAGAATTCACGAGCTCAGTCCTACGGGATTCGGTCAAACCCCCCGGTGCTAAATTTCTCTCATGCAATAACTTGAAAAAGAGTGTTGCTTTTTCTTCCGCAGCAAGGATGCATCCATGGGTGGACGGCGCTCTAACTGTCACAGGCAAACTTTGCAAGGAAATTATGGATGTCAAGCAACAAAATTATAAGCTGGAAGAAGAGAATCACATCCTGAAAGGAATTATTGCCAAGAATACTGCACCAGTACCTCCGAAGAAGGAGACTTAAGTACATGGGTATGGGCACTCCCCTTGGCTTGTGCCAAGCTTGGGGGAGGTGCCCCGGTGTCGTATCACCATCACATCTTTATCTTTATCGTTTATCTTAGTTCGATCCTTTTGGTTAAATCTTGATATAGTAGAATAAAAGTTTTAGTATGATTTAGTCTTTGAGTTTTGCTTCATGATCTATCTATGTAATCGAGTATGAGAGTTATATAATAAAGAGTAGTTTTGAGTTGAGGGATTTTCTTTCTTGCTTTGATCTTGGAAAAGAAATAAAATGAAAGAAATAAAAATATTATATAATAATCCTATGGAGAGTGATGACTTCACATATAAGAAGTATGTCACATGAAATTTATTGAGGATAGACAAACATAGTATTGGTCATTGTTGCAATTAATAGGAAGTAATAAATAAAGGGTCGTTTCACATATAAATAGACTATCTTGGACATCCTTTGCGATTGTGAGCACTCATTAAAATATTATATGCTCATAAGTTGATGTTGGACAAGCAAGACAACATAATGGGTTATGTTTTCTTATATCCGAATAGAAGTTATATCGTCATGGATCCTTCAACATGTTGAGCTTGCTTCTCATCCTATGCTAGCCAAAACTTCCACACTAAGTAGAGATACTACTTGTGCATTCAAAACTCTTAACCCAGTTTTTCCGTCAGAGTCCGCTATATCAACATATGGATTGAGTAAGATCCTTCATGCAAGTTATCATTGGTACAAGCAATAAAAATTGCTCTCTAAATATGTAAGATCTTTTAGTGTGAGGAAAAATAAGCTTTATACGAACTTGTGATATGGAAGAAATAAAAGCGGCGGATTGCATAATAAAGTTCTTTATCACAAGCGGCAATATAAAGTGACGTTCTTTTGCATTAAGATTTTGTGCATCCACCCATAAAAGCACATGACAACCTCTGGTTCCCTCCGCAAAGGGCCTATCTTTTACTTTTACCTTCTACCTTTATACAAGAGTCATAGTGATCTTCACCCTTCCTTTTATACTTTCTCTTTTTGGCAAGCACTATGTGTTGGGGATGATCCAAGCATATATATCCACTCGGGTGTAGGTGTTCATAAATTATTATTGTTGACATTACCCTTGAGGTAAATGGTTGGGAGGCAAAATTATAAGCCCCTATCTTCCTATGTGTCTGATTGAAACTTTGATCTCATAAGTATTGCATGAGTGTTATCAATTATAAGAGACTAAATGATGGTTGAGTATGTGGACTTGCTAAGTTAAAGCTCTTACATTGACTCTTTCCGATGTTATGATAAATTGCAATTCCTTCAATGACTGAGACCGCAGTTTGTTAGTTTTCAATGAAGCTTTTTGATTCATACTTTACCTTGTGAACGATTTATCACTTTCGCATGAGAAGTTATATGACAATATGTTGCTGCTCTAAAGATGATCATGATGCCCTCATGTCCATATTTTATTTTTATTCGACACCTCTATCTCTAAACATGTGGATGTGATTATCGATTTCGGTTTTTGCTTGAGGACAAGGGAGGTCTAAGCTTGGGGGAGTTGATACGTCTATTTTGCATGATGCTTTTATATTGATATTTATTGCATTATGGGTTGTTATTTCACATTATGGTATAATACTTATGCTTTTTCTCTCTTATTTTACAAGATTTACATGAAGAGGGAGAATGCCGGCAGCTGGAATTCTGGACCGGAAAGGAGCAAATCTGTGATACCTATTCTGCACAACCCCAAATGTCCTGAAACTTCACAGAGAATTATTTTGGAATATATATAAAATATTAGGTGAAGAAACAACAGAAGGGGACCCACCAGGAGGCCACAAGCCTGGGGGCGTGCCCTACCCCCCAGGGCGTGCCTCCAGGGCTTGTGGCCGCCCTGGCCATCGTCCGGAGCCCATCTTCTGCTATATGGAGGTTTTTGACCTAGAAAAACTAAAAAGAAAGCTTTTGGGATGAAGCGCCGCTGTCTCGAGGCGGAACCTGGGCAGAAGCAATCTAGGGCTCCGGCAGAGCTATTCTGTCGGGGAAACGTCCCTCCGTGAGGGGGAAATCGAAGCCATCGTCATCAACAATGATCCTCTCATCGAGGGAGGGTCAATCTTCTCTCAAACCCTAGTTCATCTCTTGTATTCACTTTTTGTCCCAAAATCTCAGATTGATACCTATGGGTTGCTAGTAGTGTTGATTACTACTTGTAGTTGATGCTAGTTGGTTTATTTGGTGGAAGATCATATGTTCAGATCCTTAATGATATTCAATACCCCTCTGATCTTGAACATGAACATGCTTTGCGAGTAGTTACGTTTGTTCCTGAGGACATGCGAGAAGTTTTGTTATAAGTAATCATGTGAATTTAGTATCCGTTCGATATTTTGATGAGATGTATGTTGTCTTTCCTCTAGTGGTGTTATGTGAACGTCGACTACATGACACTTCACCATGATTTGGGACTAGGGGAAGGCATTGGGAAGTAATAAGTAGATGATGATTTGCTAGAGTGACAGAAGCTTCAACCCTAGTTTATGCGTTGCTTCGTAAGGGGCTGATTTGGATCCACATGTTCCATGCTATGGTTAGATTTATCTTAATTCTTCTTTCGTAGTTGTGGATGCTTGCAAGAGGGGTTAGTCATAAGTGGGAGGCTTGTCCAAGTAAGGACAGCACCCAAGCACCGGTCCACCCACATATCAAATTATCAAATTAATGAATGCGAATCATATGAGCATGATGAACACTAACTTGATAGTAATTCCCATGTGTCCTCGGGAGTGCTTTCCTTTATATAAGAGTTCGTCCAGGCTTATGCTTTGCTACAAAAATGATTGGGCCACTTTGCTGCACCTTTACTACACTTGTTACTTGTTACCCGTTACGAATTATCTTACTACCAAACTATATGTTATCGATAATTTCAGTGCCTGCAGAAAATACCTTGCTGAAAACCACTTGTAATTTCCTTCTGCTCCTCGTTGGGTTCGACACTCTTACTTATCGAAAGGACTATGATTGTTCCCCCATACTTGTGGGTCATCAGCCGCCAAGGCGAGTCCGACAAGATAAAGGCCCGGCAGGTGCCGAGCCCCGGCAAGCCATCACCAATCAACCAATGCTCCACCTCACCAAGAGAATAGTCACCCATCGGTGAGGTGTCGAGCTCACAGGCGGTTAGGTGAAGGTTGTTGGGCATGTGGCGGCCTGCTGGAGAGAAAACACCTTTATTGACAACCGCCTAATGGCGTGTCAAGCTAATAGGAGGTAGATGAGCAAGCGGTGCGGCAACCTTGCCGGGACTCCTCCTCCTCGTGACACCTAGCGGCACATTTAATGCATTTTGTCCTAACTGACAGAGTTAGGTATGATAGTTCTGTATCAATCTAATCACCCTGTAGTGACCCTTTTGCCACTGTGGTAACCCCTTGAACTATAAAAGGAGGGCCAGGGCAACCTTTACAGGGGTTCGAACCCTTCACAACCCCACGCATACGTGCTCGTGCAGCTGCCATCCCTTCGCGACTTGATGAGGAAGAGCGCTCCATGTACCTTTGCACACACCCATCAATAAACAAAAACAGGAGTAGGGTTTTACACTTCTCAGCGTCCCGAACCTAGGTAAAACCGTCATGTCCCTCATCGTCTTGCTCTTTACGTCGTGTGCACCCCCTTGCCGAACCAGCAAAGGGGCAGCCCTGCCCCATAGATCGCCGGCCCCATGCCGACAGTCCGATTCGATGATTAATCCCTTATCAGCCCCCGGCCTATATGGTACCATCTACCAATATCCTGAACAGTGAGTATATATAAGCCATGGGATGAAACTAAATGTAGGTGTATTAAACATGGGTGTTTCATACCGTGACTTATGCACAGACAAGTAGCAGGTCCCCTGCCAGGTGACAAATCTTGAAGCAGACTTCCAAGTCAAAGAAACAGCTCCTTGGAAAACCATGAAGCACATCAAAAAGACCGAGGACCAAAAACAAGACAAGCATCAAAGCAAAGTACTAGAAGCAACCTTCACCGGCAAAATCGGGCCAGCAAGACTAGGACCTGGAGAGCCCTGTGGCTAGCGAACCCCCGCCAACTACCAGCGCTCCACCTCACCAGCCAGCTCGCTGCTAATTATTGAGGTGTCGATCCCGCAGGCAGCATGGTGGAGTTTTCCAGCACGTGTTGGCACGCTGGAGAGAAGATTACCTTTATTGACACCCATCCAAATTGTGTGTTAGGCAAGTAGGAGTTAGTTGGGCAAGCGGTGCTGCATCCTTGACTGGGCTACTCCTCCTCATGACACCTAGCGATGCATTAAATGCACTTCGTCCTAAATAGCAGAGTTAGGTATGATAGCATTGTTTGCTATCTAATCATGATATATACTTCTTGCCACTATGGTAATCCCTTGAGCTATAAAAGGAGGGCCAGGGCAACCAATACAAGGGTTCGAACCAATTCTAACCCCCACGCACATTTGCTCGTGTAGCTACCATCTTCGAGCACCCTGCTGAGGGAGAGCGCTCCATGTACTTGTGCTCCAAATTTCATTACACCACAAGCAAGAGTAGGGTATTACACCTCAAAGGTGGCCCGAACCTGGGTAAACGACTCTCGCGTCCTCTGCCATCCTGCTATTTGCGCTTTGTTCAATCCCTTCGCCAAACCACAAAGGGGCTTGTTGGCCCCGTAGATCCTCGTTCCACACCGACATCTTTGATGTGCCAGGCAGGGGGTTCACCAGCGTGAACCTGGCTAGCAGACAGCGCGCTGATTTCATTGAGCTTCATCATCGCCTCAATCATCCATGGCGCCCAAGAAGAAGGGCCCCATGATGACGAAGCCTTCCACTTCCAAGCCTCCTCCACACGCGTCTGCAGGCGGCGCAGACGGCGCCCTCGCCCTGGATGGTGAAGACACCGTAGTTAGCGCGACTGGCGTAGGCGGTGTGGTCGCCGTGCCTACTATGCCAAGAGCGGGCGGTGGAGGCACTGGAGATGGTCATCTTCCACGATCCTCCGGCGAGGACAGCAACAACGGCGTATGTTGGGGATATAACCCCACGTTATAACCCGCCGTATAAGGGCCGGGTCATGTTACTAGCGACTCTTGGAGCCAGGCTTCAGATGGGCCAGAGTGATCACGACGCAGGATTGGAAGGGCAGCTCAACGGGATGTGCCGGCTAAGGGCCCGGAGCCAGAAGGCGGCAGGCGGCCCAAAGGCATAAGTCGCCATGTCATGTCTTGTCGCAGAAGGCAAGCCGACTTAGAGACAGATTCAGTCATGGGTCATGTTGTGACTTGGACTCTCGTAAGCCGGAGGCCTCGACATGTATATGAAGGTGAGTCCCCGGCATAGATAGATCAGGTGGCAATTGATCGATAGCTAGGTCAAGCGAATCCGCTCCCTTGTAATCGATACCCAAGCAATAAGCAGAAAAGCAGGAGTAGGCTTTTACCTCCACCGTGAGGGGCCGAACCTGGGTAAACTCGTGTCCTTCGACCCGCTCAACTCCGACAAGCTAATCACCGTTTGCGATGGCCTCACCTCTAAGTCCTCACACAAGGACATATGCCATGACAAAACCATGACAGTTGGCGCCCACCGTGGGGCCAGCGCATGGTGGTTTCGAGTTCTTGAAGGGCTCTTTCCAAGGGACTGAGGGATACGCCGTTGGCAGGATGACCAAGAGTCACCGCGGCAAGCTCTACATCGACGACCCTGGCTGGGGCCCCGAGGCCGACTCAATTGAGTACGGGTGCCGGGTCCCCTTCGGCGGAATCCACATCTTCATCGGCAAGATCGGTGGATCTGAGCCTGAGTCGGACATCTGCACCGACCTCATCGAGCCGGCTCGGCGCGTGCAACCCGCCTGGATCCAAGACGGGCGAAAACACGCCTTCATGACCTTAACACAAGGTGAGGAACTTGCGGAAAACTCCGCATCTGGAGGAAAGACTCTCATCTACTCAGGTGATGAGTCCTCGACTGGAGAGACAGAGTCAATCTACCAGCTTCAAAACAGTGGGCTTGGGGCTATTCCGATGGCGACAGTATTCCGGACCCCTACGAGCCGCCGTGCCAGCTGCCATCTTCATGGCAGGAACATCGCTGGCCCTCAACAACACGATGGCTGGAGCGACAGCAACAATAGGCCCTTCAGGGTCTGGCTCAGTCAGGCCTCCGGCTCAGGTTTTATCTGAGCTGATGGATAGCTTGACAACCTTAATGGGGACTGAGGTCATGGCAGAAAACCAAGTAGAGCGTAACACAGAGATCGCAAAGAACAAATGACCAAGGCCCAGGAGGATATCAATGCCAAGAACGCCCGGACGGACGAGTTACAAGCACAGATTAATGAAAAGACAGAACGTCTGAAGACGCAGGCTTGGCAGTTGAACCTTGAGCAGCACGCGTCTAATGCGGTCCATCAGCGGAGATACGGAAGCCGTCTGCCTCCGAGTTATGATCCCGCATGGTTGTTCAACACACCAGGAGCAGGCCCAAGTACGCCAGGAGCGCCGGTTATACCCCAATTAACCATGGACGCACCTGCGAACAGAGCAACAGCCCAGCCTCACTAACCAGAGCTGGTCTAGAGGGAAGAGCCGGGACCTAACCCGCCACCGGTCGGACACCGCCGCCGCACTTTCCAACACCACCGGGTCACTTCTCCAACCCGGTGGATAACATGGTGGCAGCGGCGACCCGGCTTATTGCAATTCCCATCACCGGCAAGTCACCACTTACAATTGAGACCCGGAACGCCATTGAGCTATTGTAGACGGCAATTGCTCAAGAGGCTAACTACTCTTATAGTCGGCATGTGTGCATTCTATACCATTGCCGAGTCGCAGCTACAGCTGGCACGCTGAGTCGCCAGCGGTTTCAAGCAATGAAAGACACCGTAACCCGCCCTAGGTTAACCCGCCCCTTAACTAGAGGACTAATGCTCAACCAATTGTGGACGATGCAAGACCCTATCGAGTGGCAGAGGCAGCAAACCAGGGGGCTTATGAGACGCCCCCTGTAATTCCTTTAGTTTTGGTAGGAGCCGGGTTAAGCGCCAAAAGCGTTGGAGTGCCGTGCCTAGTGCCGGCTCTACGTAATGAGCGCATCCCTAAGAATTTTAAAGGTCCCCGAAAGATACCTAACTACACGGCGGATCTCCCTCCACAGGCTTGGATTGAAAGCTACGAGCTGGCCATGGATATGTTGGACGTCAGTGATGCAGGATGTGCCAAATATTTCACTATGATGTTGGAGGGGCCGGCTCGCACTTGGTTGAAAAACCTACCCCCCAATTCTATAAACACATGGGCGGAGTTGAAGGAGCGCTTCATCAGAAATTTTCAAGGAACCTACAAGCAGCCAATGACAATTATAGATTTGGAGCACTGTGTGCAGCATGAGTATGAGTCGCCCATCATTGGGCCCGCCAGGTCGCGACCATTATCCACTCTTCCAAAAACATTGGGGCGGCTTAGGCTGTTCTGATTCTGGATAAGAATTGTCATTTTGAGGCTCTTAAGCGGAAGTTAGGGCGGCTTAAGCGTAAGTGCACAGATATGGGCAATCTCATGGGCGTACTTACCAGATATGTTGATTCTGATGTTACGACAGATCCCGGCTCTGATGAGGACAGGTCGAGTAAAGGCAAGAAAAACGGTGGTGGCAAGGGTCAACACCCGAATGCCTCAGCGCAGAATGGTAATCCCAATAACCATGGCAATGGTGGAAAGCGCAGACACCCTGATGGCGGGTTAGATTTTGTTGCTAACATGAACGCAGGGTTCGAAAATCAGCATCGTAATGACAAGCAACCTTATAATGGGGGGAAGCCCAAGAATTATGAAGAAGCCCTTAATGGGTCATGTACAAAGCATAGTTATCCTAACAAGCCATCTAGTCATGCTTGGAAGGATTGTTATATCATGCGAGAATTCAGGAACCAGTCTTTTCAGCATCACGGCAACAATAATGGGCCGTCTGGGAGGTCAGGCTCTGGAGGTTTCCAGGGAGCCGGCTTCGGTGATGGCGGCTCAAATTCTAGTTATCAGGATCATGGCAACCATGGTGGTCATAATCAGAAGTCCGGACACGGTAATCAGCAGCAGAATAATCAGTTGGGATACCAGCGCAATCCCAAGCAGCTTAATAGTGGTCAGTATCATGTTTTCACCACGAGCACATGCAAACGTGACCGGAAATTCCATAAGAGAGCCGTCAATACGGTTGAGCCGGCAATGTTGCACTATTTGAGATGGTCAGAGCACACGATTACGTTGAGCCGGGCGGATCACCCACCCTTGGTTGATGATCCGAGTCATCTGGCCCTAGTGGTATCCCCTCAAGTGGGCTGTTACAAGTTCACAAAGGTACTTATGGATGGTGGAAGCAGTATCAACATATTGTATTATGACACTTTTCTGCTGATGAATCTGACAGAGAAGGATCTTAAGCCGTCCTCTACCGTCTTTCACGGAGTTGTCCCTGGCAAGTCGGCCTACCCTGTGGCGAAGATTGCTTTAGAAGTGGCCTTTGGTGATGAGTATAACTATAGGGCTGAGACATTATGGTTTGAGGTGGTTAAAATAAAGAGCCCATATCATGCGTTGTTTGGACGGCCGGCTTATGCCAAGTTCATGGCCCGCCTTGTTATATATATCTGCAGCTCAAGATGCCAGGGCCACAAGGAACAATTACAGTTCATGGTAATTGCAAGATAGCCTTGGAGTGTGAAGAAGGTGATGCGACTTATGCAGAGGCGGCTTGTGCTACTAATGAGCTCAAATTTTATAAGGATAATATTGACCCGGCTAATATGACCCCTATGAAGAAGCCCACCGCCAAGAAGACCCTCTGCTCAAATTTAAGTCGGCCAAGGATACACAGCAAGTTGACTTTGTCCCTGGTGATTCTTCTCAGCAGTTCACCATTGGGATAGGGATGGGTCCCAAATAGGAAAGCGCGCTCATCGAGTTCATCCGTGAGAATTGGGACATCTTTGCATGGAAACCTTCTGACATGCCGGGTGTACCGAGAGAATTTGCTGAGCACCACCTTAATGTGGATCCTAAGATGAAACCTGTTCAACAGTTCCTCCATCATTTTAATGAGGAGAGGCATAAGGCTATTGGAGAAGAGGTGGCCCGGCTCCTAGCTGCCACGTTCATAAGTAAAGTGTTCCACCCTCAGTGGTTGGCTAACCCTGTGCTTGTGCTTAAGAGGAATGGCACTTGGCGTATGTGTGTTGATTACACAGATCTTAACAAGGCGTGTCCAGCTGATCCGTTTGCTCTCCCTCGTATTGACCAGATCGTTGATGCCACGGCGGGTTGTGAGAGTTTGTGTTTCCTAGATGCTTATTCTGGTTATCATCAGATCAACACGGGAGTTGAGGATCAGGAGAAGACAGCCTTCATCACCCACTTTGGAGCTTTCTGTTATGTTTCTATGCCTTTTGGTCTCAAGAGTGCTCAGGCGACTTACCAGCGTTGTGTTCAGAATTGCTTTCATGGACAGATTGGACGCAATGTTCATGCCTATGTTGATGATATTGTGGTTAAATCAAGAAAGAAGGAAACTTTGCAAGATGATTTGAAGGAAACCTTTGACAACCTCCGGGTGTACAAGATGATCCTTAACCCGGCCAAGTGTGTCTTTGGTGTACCAACAGGCAAGTTGCTTTGTTTTTTGGTCTCATAAAGGGGCATCGAAACTAACCCGAAGATGATTGAGGCTATCACCTCTCTTTCTAAGCCGGCCTGTATTAATGATGTTCAGCGCCTCAGTTTGCATTGCAGCCCTGAGCCGGTTTATAATCCGCCTGGGCGAGAAGGCATTTCTCCTATACCAGATGATGAAAAAGACTGACCACTTCATCTAGAGCGATGCAGCTAATACGGCGTTTGAGGCACTTAAGAAGCAGTTGGCTGAGTCACCCATCTTGGCTACTCCAATTGACAAAGAGCCTTTGCTCCTATACATGGCGGCTAACAACAAAGCCGTAAGCGTAGAGTGGTCATGGAGCGCAAGGAAGCTGGCAAAGAGTATCCAGTCCAGCGGCCAGTTTATTATGTTAGTGAAGTTTTCACAGAATCCAAACAAAGATACCCACACAGGCAAAAATTTGTGTTTGGGGTGTTCAAGTCTAGCTGCAAGTTGAAGCATTATTTCCTTGGGCATCCTATCACAGTGGTCAGTTCTTCTCTTTTGGGAGATATCATTCAAAACAAGGAAGCTACTGGCAAGGTTGCTAAGTGGGCAATAAAGCTTGGGTGATATCATCTGAAATATGTTCCTCGAACCGCCATCAAGTATCAGGCTTTGGTAGACTTTATCAATGATTGGACAGAGCTGCAAGCGCCTGAGGAGAAGCCATACAATACATACTGGATGATACACTTTGATGGATCCAGGCAATTGGAAGGCTCAGGGGCTGGAGTTATTCTAGAATCTCCACGAGGTGACAAGTTTTGTTATGTTTTAAGGCTCATGTTTCCCTATACTAACAATGCAGCTGAGTATGAAGCTTTACTCCATGAGCTTCGAATGGCTAAAGAGATGAACTTGAGCCGGGTTAGATGTTTGGGCGACTCAGACCTAGTGGCACAGCAAGTTTCAGGAAAGTGGGACTCTAAAGACCCGCTCATGGCAGCTTATCATCAAGTTGTGGCTAACATTGCTGGTCACTTCAAAGGCTATCAAGTGGATCACATTGATCGGTGGCTAAATGAGGCGGCTGATGCTTTGTCCCGGCTGGGTTCTCAGCGTAACTCGGTCCCTCCTAATGTGTTTCTTGATGTCTTGCATAACCCTTCTGTCAAGTTGCCATCAGAGGAAGACCTGGCTATTCCTGACCCGGAGGGGCAGTTGGTGGCGGCTCTTCATGCTATCCCAGACTGGACGATGCCTTTCCTGGCATACCTGACTCGAGACGAGTTACCAGAAAATGACAATTTGGCGTGACAGATCACAAGGCGGTCTAAGTCCATGACCATTGTCAATGGCGATTTACACAGGTGCAGTGTGACTAGCGTGTTCCAACGTTGTGTTTCCCCTGAAGAAGGTCTCGAAATCCTACAAGAAATTCATGCAGGTGATTGTGGTCATCATGCTGGGTCCAGATCTTTGGTGGCCAGAGCTTTTCGTCATGGTTTTTACTGGTTGATGGCTCACGCTGATGCGGAGGACATTGTTCGCAAGTGTGATGGCTGCCAGAAATTTGCAAGACAAGATCATGTGCCCGCTCACGAATTACGGATGATCCCATTCACTTGGCCGTTTGCGGTCTGGGGGCTTGATATGGTCAGGTCATTCAAGAGGTCTAAAGATAAAAAGGCTCACCTTTTGGTTGCAGTTGATAAGTTTACCAAGTGGGTTGAATGAGAGCCAGTCAGCAATTGTGAGGCAGCAACTGCAGTTCAGTTTGTGAAAAAGCTGATCTTCCGCTTTGGTTATCCTCATAGCTTCATCACTGATAACAAGAACAATCTGTCTAAAGGTGATATGAAGGAGTTCTGTCAAAGGGAACACAACTGTCTTGATGTATCCTCAGTGGCTTATCCATAGTCCAATGGTTAGGCAGAACATGCTAACCAGGAGATATTACGAGGAATCAAGCCTCGGCTCATGGTTCCTTTGGAACGCACGCCGGGTTATTGGGTCGAAGAGTTGCCTTCTGTTCTTTGGAGCATAAGAACTACCCCCAATAGATCAACTGGCTACACGTCGTTCTTCATGGTTTATGGCGCAGAGGCGGTTCTCCCGAGTGATATTCGTCATGAGTCACCCAGGGTGGCGGCTTACGTCGAGACACACAATGAGACGGGGCATCAAAATTCTCTGGATACCTTGTAAGAGGAATGTGATCTTGCGGCGGCTCGGTTTGCAATCTATCAGCAAGACCTACATCGCTATCACAGCCGTAGGCTTCGATTCCGGACTTTCTAGGAGGGCGACTTAGTGCTGCGTTTGATTCAAGATCAGACAGGCATGCATAAGCTATCACCCCCTTGGGAAGGACCCTTTGTGGTTACCAAAAACCTTAACAACGGGTCATATTATCTCATCGACATACGTGAACACAATAAGTCACGTACCTCTGAGGAGGAGATCAACATGCCCTAGAATATTGCTCATCTTCGGCCTTACTACACTTGAGCCACTGGCTCCAATCATTGTACATACATATCATGTATATATATTTTTATGATCAACGTAATAAAGCAGGCATCCCCAAAATTCGGGGCCTCTGTCGTTTCATCTCATATATTGTGCATGAGTCTTTCATTAATTGATCATAAGGTCACTTTTGGGCTTCCAACTCATCGAGTTTAGCTTTCTCACCCTTTTGAACCAGCAAAAACGCCACCCTATTGGTTAAACCTGCCTGTATGCAAGATGCTACTCTGAAAAGATGACCCGCTGTACTCTTGACAAGTCAGTCTTTATGACCCAGAACTTGTCAAAGTTAAAATGGTGGTTTAAGTCATGTGAGAGCCAGCTTACGGAAAGCGAGGATAAACCAAGGCTATCATGCCAAGCTTCATTGTAGCAAGACTCGAACATCGAAAGTTGGTCTTTTTTGTTGAGCCTCGAAAGCCGACTTATAATTACTTTGATATACATATTTTTGTTCTTTATTTCTGTATTGCAGGAATTTTTTGGCTCTTGATCATATTATTGCAACAACTTTTAAGTCGCTAGGTCAAAAAGACTCCGGGTTAGCATTGATCAATATTGAGATTCTTTTGGCCATGAGCCGCCGGGTTATCAACCCCCAATTGTTGATCAGCAAACAAGTCTTACGACTATAAGTCGCCAATGGTGCAATGTCGGGTTCTTGTTACAACCCCATAAAACTTCTGCACCAATATATCAGATGAGCACCCTTATTCAAAGAACAGTGTTAGAAAAAGATACATGTCAGAAAAGACAAGACATCCAAGGCAGGTTATTAACATAGCTATTGGATCATAAATCAAATATACATGCACGAAGGCATGACAGAGCACCAAGTGTTTACTACGCCTATTACAAGGCTTCAGCTATGCCCAAAAAATTTAGAAAAGTTTTTCTCAGGAGTCAAACTACTCCTGTAAGCCGGCCCCTGTGCCGTCTGCGTTCTGGCCCTCCGGGTTAGCATCATGGTGGTGTCCTGAAGTTGAAGTTCTCGAGCCATCCAGTGCCGGCTCTTCTTCGCTTGCAATCTCGAGATTGTCTGTGTTCCAGTTGATACCAGTTAAAGCTTCGAAGATGGCTTCATCGTTCATGATATGAGAAGGCACTACTACAGGATGCTGCTAACGCGACACTACAATCAGAGACCCTTCAACGAAACTGTGTGCGATGCAATAATCGCAAACGGTGATGTAAAAAAACTGTCAAAAAAGATGCAAAACATTTGCGATGGCGGATACATCAAACATGGTTTGGATTTTAGTTGCGTTTGCGATGCGGGGCATAAGGTTCAGTACAATTAACTGTTTGTGATGAGGCAGAACAACAGAAACGGGTAGCCAGATGAGGGTGTATGCGATATATGACATATAGTTCAGTCGGATGAACTGTTTGTGATTAGGCAGAATAAAAGAAATGGTCAGCCAGATCAAGGTGTGTGCGATAGAGGGCAAACAGTTCACTCGGATGAACTGTTTGTGTTGATCCAAGAGAACAGAAATGGTTCAAGTTAACAAGATTTGTGTGATACGCATCAAACAGGTCTGTAATCAGAAATGTGTGCGAAGACCAATAATAACACAGACGATTGCTGCTAATAAGACGTGTGTGTTGTGCGTTGGGATTGCATACAGAACAACAACAACATATATGTATATATATATATATATATATATATATGTATATATATATATATATAGACACACACACACACTTATAAGGACATGGTTGCATAACCAAATTAAACATCCAATTACATAGGTGGCTACTACACACATGACATTTCCACACACCAAAGTCAACTATATATTACATGCATAATTAACTAGGATAAACGATCATCTGATCATCATCTACTTCTTGTGACGCTTGCCGCTACTGATGCTCTGCTTGTGGCTCGATCCGGCCTCGTTGATTTCGGTAACGAGGCACTTCCTCATGTCAACGATCCGGCTATGCATCTCGTAGCATGTGTACACACTCTTGGCTGTGAACCTAAGGTGAGGTTCATCTAGTTGCCGCGTCCAGCCCCATGCCAGGATACGGGATTTGTTCTCTTGGCATCCTGCACTACAAAAAAAACACTTCCGTGATGATACGTGTTTGACATAGTGAGTCACATTTTCTGTCATGCATGTACATCCATGATGATTTTATGACAGAATCAAGATAGTCATACCTATGCTGTCGTAGAAGTGTTCCATGATAATACCAAAATTATCATCACGGAAGTGTTCACCTCCATGACGATAAATGACGCGTCATGGAAGTGCTTTCATCAAGGGTAACCGACACGTGGCATCCACCGTAACGGGTCGCCGTTTATCTATCGGCTCCGGTTTTGGATCCGGTAACCCGTTAAGAGCAACAACCAATGGCGATTTTCCACGTGTAAAATTCTCATTGGCTGGAGGAAACACGTGTCAGCCCGTCATTGGGTCAGATACGCGCCTATGATATGTCGACACGTGCGACGGCACAACACTGGCCCATTTAGCTTACAAAGGCCGGCCCGTTTGACTTGGTCAAAAGATAGCGGGCCGACCCATGAAAAGTCTGTTAACGGTCTGTTCACTTATAGCCCATTTTACAGCCCAGTAACTCACGACCTTTTATGGCGTTCCCGAAATTGGCCCAACAGCGTCATCTGGGCCGTCCAGTATAATACCAGCCCGTTTCATTTTCGGCCCATGTATGGCCCACGACGTCTTTCGGCCCATACGAGGCCTTTCGTATCTTTTGGCCCTTTAATGGGCCGCGGTGACTCTGCCCCATAATAAATAGTAAATTATTTATGCCCACCTTGGTCAGCTTTCGGCCTACTGACGGCCCATACATTCTTGCGCTCCTTTCCGGCCCTCGATTACTTCCGGCCCGTTACTGGCATGTTCCCCTAATGGGCCGAATTCGGCCCGTGGTTAGAATCGTCCCATTTCTGGCCTGTTAACCCGTTGCACCGTTTCCAGCCCGTCTAATATTCTGGCCCATTAACGACCCGTTATGCATGTGACAGAATTAAGCCTTTGCTGTCTTCCGGCCTGTTAACGGCCCGTTACCGTGCTGGCCCGATACAAATTACGCACGTTTATGGCCCATGTGGGCCCATTTATCCGACGGCCCGAGGCCCACTGAATCTACGGGCCGTTGGAGGCCCATTTATCCGACGGCCCGTAGGAGGCCCATGGGTCCTACGGCCCGTAGGAGGCTCAAGGTTACCACGGTCCGTATATGGCCCATGGTTGTTACGGCCACTAGCAAACCAAGGAAAAAGAAGACTAGGGAAATAAATAAGCCAGAAACTAACGCTAGGCTATTAAGGCGATTGCACAGATTACATCCAGTGGGCATCAAAGTTCGCCACCAATGCAAATATAGGGAACACCCTACACTATACAAAAATGGCTTGATGTTTTCTTTAGCTGGTCGCTGCACGTTAAGAACAAATTTTTTATCACAACAAAACAAATTACAACCATAAAATAAAAGGAAGGTTGGCATAAAAGTTAACTGTCCGGCAGATAAATGCACCACCAGAAGTTCAGAAGCTCGGTTCATTTGACCTGACTGTTACATTTTCATGTTGTACTGTCCGATGTAGCACCATAACCTTCGCCTTCATTTCTCCTAGGCTCCTGAACAACATAGCAAATGTCTGATAGTCTGGTTTCAAAACCATGCATATCTTGATGACATCAAACAATGGTTGTCCTTGTTTCACAAAGGGTCTCTGTTAGGGAATGGACTTGTGTCTGGAGCGCAGATATAACATTGTTTTGAGCTTGCATATCTTGATCATTAGGCAGTTTGGATGAGATTGCCTTAACAACCAACCCAGTATTACGCAGGAACGTGCTTTTGGCACTGTTAGTGGACAGGTACTGACCCACTGCAGCAAGAGGTGACATTGCGGTTATAGTTGCCTCGTCACCTTCAGAAGGTGGCGGTTCTACCATTTGTTCCATAGCTTGTTGAAAAGTTGAGTTTTTACATTAGTAGTACCAGAACAGAAGATATTAAGGAGGCAGCAAAACCAAACAAAATAGCTTTGGTCTATATACAAAACTTATTCTGGTGAACCCGTGTAAAATATTAGTTGTATTTTACTGCAAAGTACATAATAAAACCAGGTTCCAAACATATGACCATGTACCATGGCTAATGTATTGTCTATTTCTTCACATTGTATTGACAGCTAAGGATAAAGAGACAAAGTTTATAATACGGTGAGCATAGTATGGCATCATTCATATCACAAAACAACTGAGAATAGACAAACATGCAATTGTAACATTGTGTAGACAAGTCCAGCACGGAACTAGATTACAGATCAAGATCAAAGGAACATCACTCCTCTCTTTTAAACTTTGTAAGGTGCAATGATACGCTAAGACAATTGTGTATAAAATTGTAAAGAGTAATAGACATTGGCTGCAAACCGTGCAGTTCAATGCACAAGTCAGAGTAAGTTGTAGTTAAAAGGCATGAGGATTAAAGACTTACAACAACGGCTTTGACTGGTGTAGTCATGCCCTTCGTTTTGCTGGTGTGACAGTCCTTGAAGATTTCCATAGCATTTGGTTCAGGTACTTTTTGGTCCTTGCGGGCTTTCCTCTGCATTTGGAACAAGTCAATATAGATCTGATAATATGGCACAGCGAAAAGAGTGAAACAACAGCTAATTACAAGGCCTCGCAGTGTGCAATATAGCTACGAGATCCTGTCGTCTGTTGGAATTTCACTTTCATATGGTTGGCCTTGTTCTTTGAATAGTTCACCTACAAGAAGATAGATTTGTGAGGCACATGCGTAAATAGGAGTTCAACATGTAATCTAACCACATATATATAACGTACTTGATACTTTGGATCAGACTAGTGTTTAACAAGGCCTTTTCCAGTCTTCATCCGATATATTTTCCACTGGAGATGTTTGGGCAAGTTCATTGTTAGCCTTGCCATCAAAGTGGGTTTTCCTCAAGTTATACTGATACTGTCGCAGAGCAAACTTGAAAACATGGGTGCATGCTTGTCTAGTTGCATCATCTTGGCTATCCAACTTGAACCTCATCTGTTGACAATTATGGGAGTCTCATTACCAGCAACCTAGAAAGTATGGGACAGACCATGACAATATTACTAATTTCCATACATAACCATACTTACAGATAAATGGTCGAGGAAGGTGTTGAACAGGGTTTCGTCTTGTCATTCCTGTCCTGAATCCATGTTGGGAGGATACGTGCATGACACCTAACGACAACCGCTGCCTCTGATGCTAACTTGGCTGACTCTGTTGCATCACGTGGCCTTTTTAAACCTGCCTCAAAACGGATCTCCATTCTTCCTCCTCTAGATTTAGTTAACCTATCGAGCATTATCCCTGATGTCTGTGTCCTCTTGCACCTAGGTGCTAGTCCAACAACGAACATAGGAAGTGTTAGTCTACATCAAATTGTGAGACTACATATAAAGAAGCATGCAACTGTAACTTGACTCCAGCAACTACCTTCTTGCTATTGAAGCTCACAAGGTTCATTTGATCTTGCCAACTCGTCTTGTGTCAAGAGTGCTTCGGAAGTACTGTCAGGTGGCAAGGGAGCTTGGGAACGTGATGCTAGCTGAGTTGACAAACGAGTAACTCGTGCAGCTGGTGGTACTATGGAAGGTGTTGCAACAACTAGGGTTGTCACTGCTTGTTTGGTGGCACCTATTAGTTTTTGTTTGGATTGTTTTGCAGCTGGTGTAGCACGGGATAACATGTTTGTACAATTTTTCGGTGGACTTTGACCTTCTATTGCACCATCAGTACCAGCAGAATCAGCATAATTCTTCCGCTTCCATTTCCATGCGTCCTGAGTACTAACACCATCCCCTACCATTTTGTGGTCCTTCCTCTTTCTCTGTGCCATGTCAAGTCAAGCCGACAAGAAAAAGGAATAAAAATTTAGTTCTTCAGAACAAATTGATGCGTGATACAGATGAACTAAACTTTGATGTTAGACAACCGCATGATAGGAGGATGTAATATGTACGAAAAATAGGACGGCATGAGATAATCAGAACTATGATGTGTAAACTAAGAAGAAGGCATTTCAATAAATTAGAAGCAATGCAATGGAAGGTAGACACCATATGAAAGATGCTACAAATATCGCTCTGCCAAGTTAACAGTGTCTCGTCATAACTGGCATTTAAAAAAAATTGAAGCAGTACAAGAAATAAATCATATGCAAGATGCAAACAACATCACACTACCAAGTTAAAGGTCTCTCGTCATTAGTGCCATTGCATATTCACATGATTACACATTCACAGCTATGATGTGTAAACTAAGCAGAAGTAATTTAATTAAATTACAAGCAATACAAGCTAGACACCGTATGCAACATGCAAGACAATATCACACTACAAAGCTAGAGAAAGCACCTGGGATGCCGGTTTCGCCGGAAGACCGCCATCGGTCCCTGCCTTAATTTTTTCCTTCCTCTTTCTTAATTTTATTGCCTTGTCAAGTCAAACCCACAAGAAAAATGAATAAAAAAACGCTTTCCAGAACTCTTTGATGGAGGATGCTGACGAGCACTACTTTAATGTAAGGCGACCGCATGATAGGACGATTGAATGTGTAAGAAAAATGTAACATCCCAAAATTCTAAATTTTGGAATGTTATATTAAATAAATAGTTTTGATTGATTGTTTGATTGTGGTGTGGTTGCTTGTGTGAAATTGAGTGAAATTTGGAAACTTTTTGAAAGTTGAATGAGAGGGAATAAAATGACTTTCCCAAAACTTTCACCTTGCATTTATGATCTCCTTGAATTCAAATTTATTTCATTACAAACTCTAGAGTGAAGATAACATGACTTCTTCTATTTTAAAAAGGGTTTTGAAAAGATTTGAATTCCATTTGGAAATATTCCAAATTCGAAAACTTTATGCAACTCAATGATTTTCATGAGAGGAGATAAAATGACTTCTTCAAATTATATGAAATATGAGTTGGAAGTTTAAAACAATCGAATTCAAAGTCTCTTTGAAATTATTTTCAATTTGGAGTTATTTGGTTTTTATTCAAATTGTTTTTATCCAAAAATAAAATATATGGAAATTAGGGTAAAATGATTCCCTTCAATATAAAATTAGAGGGAAATAAATTTGAAATCATTTTGGTATTTTTAAAATGATTTTTATTAGGTTTTATTGCAGCAGTAGCACTGTTTGCTTTATTTAAATTTTTGTGAAATTTATTTGCCGCTGAAAATATGTTCATCTTTTAGGAAATCTTTTTCTGAAAATTTTGATATATAATATGCCTTTGTAAAATTTTATTTTTATTTTCGTTATTCAGTTTTTCCTTTCTGTTTCTATAAAAAAAAAAAAATCTATGCGCGTACGCAGGCGCGCGGCCGGCCGGTAAAGGCTTTTTAGGCCCATGCGTTTTTCTTCTTCGTTTTATTTATTCGTCTATGTTTAGTCCCACATTGCCTAGCCTTTGACCCCTAAACCTCTTTTCCACCTATAAATATAGACCCATAGAGCCTCCAAAAATCATCCGATTCGGGTTAAATCAATATATTTTGGTTTGACTAGATTCACTAAATAAAAATATTTTTCTTCTCTCCGGCGGGACTTCTGAAAGTTGTCTTCTCTCTCGGAAGTCATCTTTTCTCTACCTTATAAAGGTATCTTTCTTCGTATTTTTTTATATACTCCCGTAGCTTATTATTTCTAGACTAGTACGGTAGAATAATTAGATTTATAAATTAGTCCTTGTATTTACATTTTAGGACTAGAATTCTTTTAGTCATAACTCTTTTTCTTCCGTAAAACAGCTTGGCCCTGATTTTTCAAATAGCCATAACTTTTTACTCGTTCATCCAAATTAGACGAAACCAACGTCTACATTTTCGTCTTGATTCCACCTTTCTAATGAATCTATCAAATAAACTTTTTGCAACTTTCAAATTTCGAAATTTGTTCAGATTCATATTCAAACTTGTTTTGGCTATAACTTGAGTTTCGTAACTCCGATTTAATTGATTCTTTTTGCTAATTGAAGCTCTTGACCTAAACTTTCTGATAAGACCAAATCCACCCAATTTTGGTACTGTTAGAAATTGTTTTCTGTTGCAAGAGTTAATTGCTAGTTTTCGAAGTTTTTCGAGATCTTTTCTTTGATTCTTTTGCATGAGTGCTTATGTATGCAATTGCTTGCTCACGTTAGATTGAACGGAGTGTGACGAGTAGAACTATCAGGAATTATGAGTGCGAAGGATCTTCATCAACAGTACAAGGCAAGTAACACTTTGATCATACTCTTCTATACCCAGTTTTTATGCATTAGTTTTATTCTCAAACACTGCATGATTAGGATGTGATTAACTTGTGGGTATTGGGAAGTAGATGATGAGGTAGAACCTATTGCCTTTTTTTTAATATCAAACCCTTGGGAGTTACTTCTACGCTATGCTTATATTGCCATGCTATGCTCGTAGACGTGGATTGGGTTTTGAGTGTATCCATGACAGATGTGAGATTGTTAATTAATGGTTAACTTAAGGTGGCTACTTTAATACACATCTGGGTGGATTGGTTGGGGCACCCTGGGGATATACCAGTGGCTTGCCCGGACACCTGGGGATATACCAGTGTTGTCCTAGGAGATCCCGGGGTTATACCGTGTGATCCTCCTATGGTTCGCCACCCAGGCTCAAAGGGATCATAAGATTATTCATGCTAGAAACTTCCGTGTGCAGCCACAAGCTATTATGGGCTCTAGCATAGTTGAGTATGTTACATGACCTCTTTCAGTGGTAGGCTAGCAGATGTAGGGGAAAGTAGGTGTAACTGTCTACCCAGAGTAAGGAGTAAATGTTTCTGAAAGACTGTGTCTCGGTCATCCGTTTCTCAAACACCATGAAGTGCGAGAAATCCAACGGAGGAGATCGAGTCTTGTGGGGAAAAGTGCACAAACCTCTGCAGAGTGTACAAACTAATCATGATTAGCCGTGTCCCCGGTTATGGACATCTTGAGTATCTGGTTCTTGGATTTTCATATTGAATCCCATCACTCTAAATTAATTTGTTGGGATTAATGATTACTTTTAATTGGGATTGAGAGGGGGTTTTACCTTCTCAATATTTTCAACCAACTTTGTAGTTAAATAAAATATATTCCTTTGATGTAGGGAAAAATTGGCTTTTCGCAAAACATATTAACCGTAGAGCCTCCACCAGCCATATATGCATGTAGTGATAGCATTTATTCTGTTCATTGCTCTACTGTGTTATCTTGCCAGTACATTCAATGTACTGACCCATTTCGGGCTGCAACGTCTCATGTTGCAGGATTCTTACGACGAGTAAGTGATACGTTAGGGTTACGATTTCTACACTCAACTTTGCCGTTGGTGTTGATGGGAATCCACAACCTTGTTGTTACTTCCGCTATTTGGATTGAGGTAATAGTATTTACGTTACTTTATACATGTGATTTACCTCTGTTATAAATCCTCGAGTACTGTGTGTGTCAGCATACCGATCCAGGGATGACACTTAAGCACAGAGACTTTGATCCATTCGGGTCGGGTCGCTACAGAGATGGTATCAGAGCCCATGTTGACTGTAGGACGTGACCCTAGAAACTGGCCAGCCCATAGGAAAGATTTTTCTCTACAACTTTCTTTTCAAAAAGATCTTTTACCTCTCTTCTCTTCTGAGCTTATTAAAATAAGCCCTTTTAGTTAGACTACCCCTTTACCTTTTGACCATGAAGATTCAGCTGATGAGACCACTCCAAGAAGTACAAAGTATTGGACAACTAAGACCACTTCGGAATGAAGAGTATTTTATCGAGCATTGGTATAATTGGAACTACAACGGTTGAAGACTCCGAAGACTAGGAGAATTTGAAGGCTATGAAGAATTTCCAGATTTGTATGACCTAGTAAGGCTACTCTTATGGAATTTGTCAGACTATTGAGGCTGTCAATACCCGAGATCAAGGTGTGTCGGAGAAAGACCGGACCATGGAGCGTTAAAACTCAAAGTTTTTGTCAAGAAAACCCTAAGGCAGGAGATATCAACTATGGAATGATAGCTCATGGCAATGACAAGGGCAGAAACACTGCTATCCATGATGTTATCGCCCGCTTATGCTATTGTTGCCGTGCTGAGTTAAGCATGCATTTCGTCAGAAGGATTGGATGACAAAAGGGCTAATGGAGCATCTATCAGCAAAAGATGAAGTTTAACCTTAGCTGGTGTATCGACAGGATCTGGAGTATTACATCGAGAATTTTAAGATGGACCTTCAGGAAGCCGTATTTGACAAGGAAGCATTTCGTGAAGAACTCAGGACCCAGAAGCTGAAAGTAGCCAAGCTGGAGGAGAAAAACCTCGAGATACCAGAGATTCGTCAGGAACTGAAGGACAGTAGGACCATGGTTCATTGCCAAGGATGTTGAAACCCAGAAGTTTGGAACACAACTCTAGAATATTAAAGGACGTCACGAGAAACTTCGCGTCAAGAGAAATGACCTGACAGAAGAACTTAAGAAGGACAAGCACGATCGGAAGAAGCCCATCGGAGACATGAACAAGACTTGAAGAGTTTGGCGACTTTGAAGATTTATTGACCTTTAGAAGACCAAACCCCTGTTATACCTACGTTAGATGCGACGAGTGTGAGCTGTCATTTGTTTGATGTTTTTTTCGACAGCCACAAAATAAAAATCTGTCTCTTCAAAACCTTTGTTTGTATTGTGTGTATCCCTCTCTATCTCTCTTATCTCACCCCGAAACCCTTGGAACCAATAGAGGATGAGTGGAGAAGAGCTCATATTTTCTGGACCGATGACTCAATTGGAGACGGACCGATGGATTCAAAACATGGAAGATCACATGAAGAATAACGCTATAGCCAGAAAGGATATGACCCAGCATGCTCTTCAGTGCTTTGAAAGAGGTGCTGCTACTTGGTGGAGGATGTACCAAACCATCAATGGATGGCAAAGAGTAACCACTTGGAAAGAATTTAAGATGACTCTGCTAAAGTCTCGGCTTGTGTCCCAGAAGTTGAAGCCTTATGGAAATGATATGAAGAAACCTTGTGCATGCAAGCTCTGTGGAGAAATAGGACACAACCATAAAGAACACAAGGATGAATGCCCTCATTGTGAAGAAAGTCACCCAGCTGAAGAATGCCCAACTAGGCAGATTACTTGTTTCTTGTGTGAAGGGACTACCCACTACCCTGCTCAGTGTCACATTTACCCCATGGTACAAAGAACCATCCAGCAGAAGAAAGAAGAAATGAAAGGAGCCCTCATGGAAATTTTAGAAGAACCTGTGATGAAGGAAGAGGTGGAGGACACACCCGAAGAAGACCCAATTAAACCCTGCACCAAGTCATGTTATTCATGTGGAGAAGAAGGACACATCTCCCAGAATTGTCTGAAGGGGGATCTAGTAGCATTCCCGACAGAGGAAGTAGAGTATGACCCACAGGAAATAGAAGCCCTGAATGGCACGGAAAAGTCCAGGAAGAGAAATAGATTGGATTCCAAGAACAACCAAATTTCTACAAAGAAGGACCTGAGTCATATCATATGTTTTAGGTGCAAAGATTCAGGACGCTACTTTAGCGAATGCCCAAAAAGGAAGCCGAGGACCCAAGGAGGCTACGTAATCACTAGGAAACCACGAGACTTGTCAGAAGTAATATGTTTTCGTTGTAATGAAGCAGGGCACTTTGCCAGAGAATGCCCCAAGGAGAAGGAGATTTGTGCTAAATAGTTTTGTCAAAAAAAGAAATATAGTAGTAGTAGTGGGAACAATTCTTTTTGAGGTATTGAGTTGAGGCCTGTAATGGAAATGCAGGAGATTGTAAAAATTTGAGAATCAATAAAGTTAGCATTATTGTTGGTACTGATTTGGATTTTATGAGTTGTTACTCTATGAAGAAAGATTTTGACCATTTTCGAGGATATGAGAAATATGGTCTACGGATGAATTTGTGCATTTCAAGGGTGGTAGTACCCTGTGAGGACACTTGACCTCTGGAAAAGATAATGATATTCCATGGAGTGGACTTCGGACGAAATAATTATGAGTTTTGTCTCGATATGTGGGATACCCCAAGAATATGAAGGGATGAAGTGCTATTGGATATAAAGGAGGTATAATGTTGGTAATATGGAGCAATTGTAACTCCATGATGAGTCTGAGTAATCACGTCTTAGTACCAATAGAAGGAGGGGAGACAGTATAATTGGATGGATTTAAGAATGCTGGGAAGCTCAAGGTTGGAATAAGGATCCGTTGCCCCGATGTTGAGCTCAAGGTTGCAAGTGATGAGATGGGCCATAACCCACAGGCCCCAGGACCTGCCAAGAAGCAAGCACATTCTTGCTGAAGGAAAAACCCTGGAAGAGGATACGACTTTATCAACAGACGATCTTATAGGAGTTAACGCAAAACCTGAGAGAGGTGAAGAAACGATAGATGTTCGTTTGGCTTGCAGAATCAATGGATTTATCCGAACTTAGTTCGTCGACAAGAGAAATTCTGCAATGCTTGTGAGGATGACCAAGTGTTAGAATGCGAGATTCGCTAAACCGTATACAAGGTAATGATTTGGGTGCGGGATGGACTGATCACCATACCGACTTACTCTTATTATTCGCCTTGCTATATGGGATGGTAAATCTGAGTGACTTACCCATAGTAGAGCGACGACGATCAAAACCTTGTTTAAACCATAGAATGGTGTGACAATTTTTCCCCTTGTACACGGCAGTTGTTGCCAACCGTAGGTTATGCGGTGAGGTTCAACCCAGACCCATTTCCTGCAGGAGAAACCATAAATTGTTGACCACCATGAGATATCGATAGTTGTTTAGTATTGGCGCCAGACCCGTCAGCTAAGAAGACCCGGTAACAGAAGAACCTTACCAAGATGAAAGGACACGGGAATTGAGGAAAATAGTTATGCCCTTACCGGAAGAGCCAGAGTAGGATTTTTCCCGAGGATCTCAGAGGACTGACCCTGTCAACAATAAAGATGGAGTACATGAGTTTTGATGGAACCATAACCAAGCTTCTAAGGGTGGTAGCACCCAAGACCCCCTGTGACGATCGATGGATTTTGAGAAGACCCCAAACCTAACCTATTTCTTTCTAGCCTCTCCGAATCTCGAGGACGAGATTCATTTTAAGGGTGGTAGGTTTGTAACATCCCAAAATTCTAAATTTTGGAATGTTATATTAAATAAATAGTTTTGATTGATTGTTTGATTGTGGTGTGGTTGCTTGTGTGAAATTGAGTGAAATTTGGAAACTTTTTGAAAGTTGAATGAGAGGGAATAAAATGACTTTCCCAAAACTTTCACCTTGCATTTATGATCTCCTTGAATTCAAATTTATTTCATTACAAACCCTAGAGTGAAGATAACATGACTTCTTCTATTTTAAAAAGGGTTTTGAAAAGATTTGAATTCCATTTGGAAATATTCCAAATTCGAAAACTTTATGCAACTCAATGATTTTCATGAGAGGAGATAAAATGACTTCTTCAAATTATATGAAATATGAGTTGGAAGTTTAAAACAATCGAATTTAAAGTCCCTTTGAAATTATTTTCAATTTGGAGTTATTTGGTTTTTATTCAAATTATTTTTATCCAAAAATAAAATATATGGAAATTAGGGTAAAATGATTCCCTTCAATATAAAATTAGAGGGAAATAAATTTGAAATCATTTTGGTATTTTTAAAATGATTTTTATTAGGTTTTATTGCAGCAGTAGCACTGTTTGCTTTATTTAAATTTTTGTGAAATTTATTTGCCGCTGAAAATATGTTCATCTTTTAGGAAATCTTTTTCTGAAAATTTTGATATATAATATGCCTATGGAAATTTTTCTTATTTTCCGTTTACCTTTTTTTGTTTTTATTCTAAAAAAAAAACTGTACGAGCGACCGACTGCTATCCTTCGCCAGCGTGCGCAACATAGCTAGCAGGTCGGACTATATTATTTTTCTAGTTGTCCTTTAATTTATTTATTTTCTGTTAAAAAAAAAAAACTCCGCGCACGCACACATGCGCGCACACACGCAGGCCGGCCGAAGGCCCATGCGGCGTCGTTTCTTTTCTTTGTTTTTCCTATATCTTTCGTCTGCCTTTTGTTTACGTTTAGTCCCACATTGCCTAGCTTTTGACCTCTAAGCCTCCTTTCCACCTATAAATATAGACCCATAGAGCCTCCAAAAATCATCCGATTCGGGTTAAATCAATATATTTTGGTTTGACTAGATTCACTAAATAAAAATATTTTTCTTCTCTCCGGCGGGACTTCTGAAAGTTGTCTTCTCTCTCGGAAGTCATCTTTTCTCTACCTTATAAAGGTATCTTTCTTCGTATTTTTTTATATACTCCCGTAGCTTATTATTTCTAGACTAGTACGGTAGAATAATTAGATTTATAAATTAGTCCTTGTATTTACATTTTAGGACTAGAATTCTTTTAGCCATAACTTTTTTTCTTCCGTAAAACAGCTTGGCCCTGATTTTTCAAATAGCCATAACTTTTTACTCGTTCATCCAAATTAGACGAAACCAACGCCAATATTTTTGTCTTGATTCCACCTTTCTAGTGAATCTATCAAATAAACTTTTTGCAACTTTCAAATTTCGAAATTTGTTCAGATTCATATTCAAACTTGTTTTGGCTATAACTTGAGTTTCGTAACTCCGATTTAATTGATTCTTTTTGCTAATTGAAGCTCTTGACCTAAACTTTCTGATAAGACCAAATCCACCCAATTTTGGTACTGTTAGAAATTGTTTTCTGTTGCAAGAGTTAATTGCTAGTTTTCGAAGTTTTTCGAGATCTTTTCTTCGATTCTTTTGCATGAGCGCTTATGTATGCAATTGCTTGCTCACGTTAGATTGAACGGAGTGTGACGAGTAGAACTATCAGAAATTATGAGTGCGAAGGATCTTCATCAACAGTACAAGGCAAGTAACACTTTGATCATACTCTTCGTTACCCAGTTTTTATGCATTAGTTTCGACCCTCAAATATTGCATGATTAGGATGTGATTAACTTGTGGGTATTGGGAAGTAGATGATGAGGTAGAACCTATTGCCCTTTTATTATAAAACCCTTGGGAGTTACTTCTACGCTATGCTTATGTTGCCATGCTATGCTCGTAGACGTGGATTGGGTTTGAGTGTATCCATGACAGATGTGAGATTTTTAATTAATGGTTCAACTTAAGGTGGCAACTTTAATACACATCTGGGTGGATTGCTTGTTTGGGCACCTGGGGATATACCAGTGTTGTCCTAGGAGATCCCGGGGATATACCGTGTGATCCTCCTATGGTCCGCCACCCAGGCTCAAAGGGATCATAAGATTATTCATGCTAGAAACTTCCGTGTGCAGCCACAAGCTATTATGGGCTCTAGCATAGTTGAGTATGTTGCAGGACCTCTTTCAGTGGTAGGCTAGCAGATGTAGGGGAAAGTAGGTGTAACTGTCTACCCAGAGTAAAGAGTAAATGCTTCAGAAAGACTGTGTCTCGGTCATCCGTTTCTCAAACACCATGAAGTGCGAGAAATCCAACGGAGGAGATCGAGTCTTGTGGGGAAAAGTGCACAAACCTCTGCAGAGTGTACAAACTAATCATGATTAGCCGTGTCCCCGGTTATGGACATCTTGAGTATCTGGTTCTTGGATTTTCATATTGAATCCCATCACTCTAAATTAATTTGTTGGGATTAATGATTACTTTTAATTGGGATTGAGAGGGGGTTTTACCTTCTCAATATTTTCAACCAACTTTGTAGTTAAATAAAATATATTCCTTTGATGTAGGGAAAAATTGGCTTTTCGCAAAACATATTAACCGTAGAGCCTCCACCAGCCATATATGCATGTAGTGATAGCATTTATTCTGTTCATTGCTCTACTGTGTTATCTTGCCAGTACATTCAATGTACTGACCCATTTCGGGCTGCAACGTCTCATGTTGCAGGATTCTTACGACGAGTAAGTGATACGTTAGGGTTACGATTTCTACACTCAACTTTGCCGTTGGTGTTGATGGGAATCCACAACCTTGTTGTTACTTCCGCTATTTGGATTGAGGTAATAGTATTTACGTTACTTTATACATGTGATTTACCTCTGTTATAAATCCTCGAGTACTGTGTGTGTCAGCATACCGATCCAGGGATGACACTTAAGCACAGAGACTTTGATCCATTCGGGTCGGGTCGCTACAAAAAAAGGACAGCATTGCATATTCATAGCTATGATGTGTAAGCTAAGTAGAAGGCATTTCAACAAATTAGAAGCAATGAAAGCTAGACACCATATGAAAGATGCAATGAATATCACTCTACCAAGTTAAAACTGTCTCGTAATAAGTGCCATTTCAACAAATTAGAAGTAGTACAAGCTAGAAAAGAATGCGAGATGTAACCTATATCACACTCCCAAGTTAAACGTGTCTTATGATAAGTGATTGTTGTAGGTTACACAATAGTAGTACTTTGATGTAAGAACATGGTGTGATAGTCAGATATTGTATGTTCTAGAAACAGGAACCCGTGTCTTATTCGCAAGTATAATGTGTAAAGTAAGCAGATGGAATTCAACAAAATTAGAAGCAATACTAGCTAGACATCATATATAGCATGCAACCACATATAACAGTGCCAAGTTAGAGAGAGCACCTGTGATGGTGGACTAGGGGAGACGTGCTCATGATCAACACATCTACGTTGAGTGTCTATGCATGTGTTGGCTTGCAAATCTTCTTGGGGGGGCGGCGAAGTAGAATCTATAGAGGCCCTCCATTTCAGTTGTTTGGAATGAGCACCTTTATCCACTGCCTTGCTAATTTCCTTCCGCTTTATTGATTTTGCATTGTCAAGTAAAACCAACAAGAAAAAGCAATAAAATTCACTCTTCAGAACTCATTCATGCATGATACTGACAATCACTACTTTGATGTAAGGCAAACACATGATACGAGGATGGAATATGTACGAAAAATAGGACAGCATGGCATATTCACAACTATTTGTGTAAACTAAGAAGAAGCCATTTCAACAAATTAGAAGCAATGCAAGCTAGATACCACATGAAAGATGTAACCAATATGACTGCCAAGTTAAAAGCGTCCCATCATAACTGGCGTTTCAACAAATTAGAAGCAGTGCATGCTATAAATCATATGAAAGATGCAACCAATATCACTCTGCATATACTAAAGGTGTCTCATCATAATTGATTGATGCGGGATACAAAAAAATAGTAGTTTTATGTAAGGACATGCTTAATAGACAGATGTACTATGTACCAAAAACAGGAAGGCATGTCACATTAATAGGTGTAATGTATAAACTAAGCAGAATAGCACATGCAATTTAACTAGATTGGAAGAATTACAATCTAGACACTATATGCAACATGCAACCACATATCACGCTGCCAAGTTAGAGCAAGCACCTGGGATGGTGGTGTAGGGGAAATGCAGTCATCAACTACAGAGCTACATTGACTATCTTCATCTAGCATTGTTGTTTCTTGAGAATCATGTGGGGTGGCTGACACTGCATTCTTTAAAAGAGGATCTTTTCTTACAGGAGTCCATTGGCCTAACTGTCTCACCATAAGTGATTGATGAGCGATACACAAGAACATTAGTTTGATGTACGAACATGGTTAATAGACAGATGTAGTAGTATGTACCAAAAACAGGAAGGCATGTCATATTCAAAGGTATAATGTGTAAGCAAGCAGATGCAATTTAACCAAATTGGAAGTAATACAAGCTAGAGACCCGGCTGGAGTGGTGAGCATGATCATCGAGGACCTGAGAGCCTGGTGGGAGGAAGGCTGCTTCACCACCACCATGGCTTTTTAGTTGGCTTGCAGGTGATGCCTGTCTGTGCTAGGCTTGTCACTGGCTCGGCCAGTGCCCTGACTACCTATTTGGCTTCTGGTGCTCCCGGGATGGTGGTTCATGTAAAAAGTATATTTCCATATCATAATAAAGACCGACTTCGGCCTTTCAAATACAAGCTAGACACCATATGCAACATGCAACCACATATGACATCGCGGGAAGTTAAAGCAAGCACCTGGGATGGTGGTTCATGGCGAGCGAGATCATCAACTCCAGAGCTAGGTTTACCGTCTCCATCTGTTGAACATGCAACCTTTAAAGTGCAGAGACGTGTCTTGCCTGCCAACAAATAAAGCAGGAGCGACTTCTCTCTTTTATTTCGTGCTTCTGTCAACAGTTTGGCAGAGTATGAAATACACATGCATAAGAAAACAATAGTGAGAGTATGGGTGAAGTGTGTGCAGAACTAGTGCACTGTAAAATTAGCAGGTAGCAGGTGGCTGGAAAATAAATGACAGGAGACATATGATAGCTCTACAACATTGCATGGCAAACAAAATTAGATTCTACTCCGTATGATTTTGTAATATATGAGCACAGGGATGGCTGGGAAATGCAGGTACTCCTCCAGCACACCACCACATGTGGTCCTATCAAAATAACAGTCGACTGAAAATAAATAGGTCAGTCGATTTTTTTATGAACCATCTGATCTACAAGGAACGGGCAGATGGCCTTCGTCTACCTCCCGCCTGTCACTTTTAACGATCTTTCTCGAACCACCAGTGACCACCGGCCCAGACCGCTGCCTCCGCCGCCCCGCCCTCCCCTCGACCTCACACCACCACTGTGCTTGGCAGCGCCCCCCGGCCATCCCTTTAAGCCCGGCCGACCTCCAGATCAGGCGCCAGCAGCTCCTAGGCCCCACACACCCCTAAGATAAACACCTAGGCACTGCTTCCCCGGCGTAATAGGCGGACTAGCGCCTTTTATGCCGGGGAATGCTTCCTTTAATTGGGAATCAACTGACCAGGAATTGAAATACAGGGGTTCGACGGACCTCTAGCTAAGGTGAAATAGTATACGAGGAGAAACCTTGTGCATCGCGAGTTACTACGAACATCTAGTATCAGGAAGAAGGTGTAGGAAGAAGCGGTCAACTAGTGTCTTCTGTGGGATGAATACCGTGCAAGCAGACACGTAAGATTTGCACGAATAAGGGAAGAGGAGTACCAGATCCGGTTGCCAGTGCTGTGTCCTCTTGATATCGCGGCGATGTTCTTATTTTTACCGGGGGAACCGATGTTTTGGAGGAGGATGGAGCCTTGGACGAACCCATGACCAAATTGTTGACTGTGTTGCGGTGGCCGTCTCTCGGTGGCGGGGAAGCAGATCCGAGGCGGCGAAGGACGGCGTAGCGGGAACAGCTCCGGTGCGGTGGACGGTGGCGACGTTGGAGCGGCAGCGGTGAGGCGCAGGACGGCATGGTTGAACTGGCTCGGGTACGGCGCATGTTGGCGTCCTGGAGACAGCTCGGCCTCGGCTTCAACTACTAGCCGTGGAGGGCATTGCGGTTGCGGTGGACGACGACGTCGGGGTATCGGCTCCGGCATGACGGAGGAGGGCGGTGGTTGATGGGTGGGATAGGGTGGCGGACGGATGATGTTGGGGTTTCGCGGCTGGTGGAGAGGTAGTTTTGGCGCCCACAGAGTACGAATGGGGAATCGGACGGGGGACAGGGGCGGGGGGAGCTAAGTGGGAACCATGTTTCGGTCTAGGACGCGCTTGTTTTTGTTTTTTGTTTTGAACAGATGGGACGCGCTTGTTTGAAATTTGGGGAAAGTACAAACTTTGCCCCCCTCTTAAATTTCAGACCTATTGCGGGTAGGGGGTAGGACGGTAATCCCAGGTGTCCCAAATAGTGGGCGGGAGTGGTTTCGGCCGAGCGAATGTGTGTTTAGGCGGCCATGGTGTATGAATGTTTTTCGGAGGTGGTTGCGTGGCGTCTAGATGAAGTTACAAACCTACCCTGATTTAGACCTATAGACGTCGGGCCGGAAGGCTTCACGGGTCAGAGTTAGAAAAGTAATTTTCTTCTACCAAACATTGGTCTCATGCGGTTTCGGGCGAGTAGAGGCTCTTTTGGCACTTCGTTCAAAATTTTGAAACAGAAGCATTCACGTTTAGAGTACTCTTGAACTTTGAGGATTGACCTAAATAGACAATGTTAAATTTGACCTTGTATGTTTGAAAACCTCATTAAATTATGCACTTCTTTTTGAAATTTTGACACTTGAAAATCTTATAACTACGATTATTTTGGAATGGAGGAGGTAAATTTGAATCTATTTTGTACACGACTATATATGCTATTATGTACAAAAGCAGAGCAAAGATTGGTGCCCCCATAATTTAGGTATGATTTGCAAATGTCATGATCTCGAATTCAAATAATTGAATGGACTTCATGTTGAATTCGAATTTTTTAAACCACCTTAAGTTGAATTCAAATGTATGCTAGTTCATAGCTAGCTATTTATAATGTTCATTGTGTAACTTTTGTATGTATAATGTGCTTTACACACACAACCTGAACTATACTCACGTTTATATTCGAATTGCTAAAGCGATGCATTGTCTGGAGTTCAAAATACTGACTCTGTGGATCAATTATGTCGAATAATAACATAGACATGCTCAAATTCAATAAAATATAGATGTCTGATGGATCAATGACCGTTCCTTACGCGAATTGCAAATATCATGATCCCATCCTAATATTTGGATACAATTTATATTTTTAATCAATGTGTACATCAGTCTTTTACGTGTAGTTTCACTCTCCATAGGCCCCTCCTCATACACACACTGACTTTCTCCCTCACACATACGCCACACGGTGTATATCCATCGGTGGTCTCTCACACATGCTCACACACTCTCTCCCAAGGTGTCTTTCTCGCTGACATGCTCTTGATATCACCCTCCCTCCCTCTCGCAACCATTTACGATTGTTTTCACTAACCTTTATCACAAGCACTCTTCCTCTCACACGCATTCACATGCACAATCCCCATCGACCCTTTCTATATGCATAGACCTGCCTACATGTCTCCCGCACGCACATTATCTTTAGGCATGTCTCGCATGCATTGTCTCCACCTCTCTTCCTAATTGACGAGTATGATTCTAGCAGAGCATTCTGTAGGATGCACCTTAAAGTTAGGTTGGATGAATGGTAATATCAGAGATAAGGGGTTACCTTAGTCTGAGGACCTAGGGTTACAAATCCTAGCCGGCTTTGTCAGTGGACACAGAGTCCTTCACGACTCTGGTATCTTTGTCTTGTACGACTAGTCCTCCATGGGTCTCCCTGAATGCGTCACAAGCCGACCAATTTAGCACAGGACAGAACCGAACCAAGGGCCTCACCTCGGCCCACCGGACCTCATGCGGTGACACACCCTCTGCCCCTAGGTCTCGTTATCTTCTCACACCCACACATACCAACACAGACACCACACAAAATATTTTCTCCTCGTGCCTCTATCCCCTCCACCCTTGCATATACACACTCAAGGGCATCTCTCGCCGTGACATCCCATTCGTCTCTCTCTCTCTAGACCTCTCTCATTTCTCATGCTATCTCTCCCAAGTAGCCCCCCCCCCCCCCCCCGCCGGCCCCTCTATCCATGCCTCTCTCGAATACGTAATACATACACATACCCTCTCTAGGCCCTGCCAAATACGTCAACTACACATTGACACAGGTTACATCACATACCCCGTTGATCTAAAAAGCCCTCTCTTCATGTTTATTTCGCATACAACATTCCTTTTGAATAAAACCACACAAAGTGTGGACAAAAAAAATATTTTAGAATTTCTACATATATACAACATTACAAAGTTATATGGAGGAGTATGAACGTTAATTTGCATTGCATGGTGCACCCAATGATATTTATTCCGCACTGTGAATTTTTATATTTTTATACTATATATAAAGTTAGTCATAATAAAGAGAAACGAAGAGCATCTCTCTCTCCATCGCATACACCCCATCTATGCCCCTTTCACGTACGCACACAAACTATCTCCAGGTCCTCTAAAAGTATGCCCCCAGCACATTCACGCATGTTTCATCTTTCTCTCGCGATATATACAGTGACGATCATTGTATTTGAAGCAAAAGCATGATACGTACATTGGACTTCAGAATCCACTCATTACGGTCACCATTTACGTTTTGTGGTTATTATACAGTCACGGGCTCACCGTACAGCTCTGTATTTGCTCAAGACACGACTAGTTGACCATTTAAACGCTCCACGTGGCACCTCTAGTGTTGCATCACATTATCTCACTACCATTGGGCCCACCTATCGGCGTGTATAAGAATGAAAACAAACTATAAAAAAATATTGGACGGTGGTTCAAAGTCATGACCGTGGGCACAGCAGACAAGGTGGCCTTGTATTGGTATGCTGAGCCGTCTGTTTTAACACACAGGAGCTGGTGTGGTGATTATACACACATGCACGCATGCACATGAACTGCATGCACGCATCACTCACACGTACACATGCAGCCATGCACGCACGCAACACTCACATGTACACATGCAGCCACGCACGCATGCAACACTCACATGCACACACGCACGCATGCATGCACACACCACACGACCAACACAGACGCTCACGCTCAAGTGTTCAACCTACATGTGCATGCGCACACATCAGGCCCTGACAGACACATACACAACCAGGTGGTTCCCGCGCACGGGTTGGAGTCTTGTCATGCCTGCGTAAATTTGTGTTTATCTTACCTTTTTCCTATGCGAACTGACAGGTGGGACCCACAAGGAGCATGGTCAATTTAACTAGTCAACATAGTGCCACACAGACTATTTGGCCGGTCAACAGAGTGCAATCCGATGCTGAACGGTGAGCAAGTGACCCTATAATCACCGCAAAACATATATAGTGACCGTAGTGAGCGTATTCTGAAGTCCGGTGACCGTATTACGCTTTTCGCTTGAAATACACTAACCGCCAGTGTATTTATCTCTTCTCTCGCTCTCTCTGTGGAGCCGAGTAGGCCAACATGCCAGTGCCTAAATTGGCGCACGCCACCCCATTATTGTTGTACTGGTTTCGTAAGAGCGAACAAGCATTCACGTCTACTGTACAAACTGTAGATATGAGTTACAAATGCTATGAAGACGAATACAAATATTTGAATCCACTCTATGCCCAATTTCTCTCTGTAGGCCCTCCAAAAGTACATCTCTACACGTTCTCGCATGTTACATCTAACAACTATGCAATACAACATTACTACTACACTCTAACACAATAAATCATATGCGTTTTTAGTTTTACTAGATCTCATATTGTTACTTAATTATTCAGTTTGCATACATTAAAATTGCCTTTGAAATGTATGGCTAGTATCATCTACCGCGTGGCAAAAATCCCGCCCTTGCCTGTTTAATCGGGTTTGTATCATTGGATCGTGCGAAACAGCAAAACTATAGTAGTACTACAGTACAAGTAACAGTTCACTGGGCCGCCGTGTCGTGTACTCCTCCATCGTAAGAGTGGAGCGCTCACTTTCATAAATGTTCTAGTCCCTTTTGCCGACATGTGGGACATCAAGCAACCGGGTCCATGTGCCATACTGAAATAACAGTAAAGAGCAGCAGGGGTGAAGCACCCCAGTCATGGCGTCGGTGTAGTAATGAGCAATGAGGCGTCAAATCACAAAGCTGCACCTTTCTTGCAGTTAAGTTGGAGGGACGAAGTAATGCTAAAAAAATAAGTTGGAGGGACGAAGCAACCATCATTTCACTCGTTGCTGAATCCGCTTCTCCCTCATCTTCTTCAAGTTAACCACGTGTTGCTTCTGTTGTTGTTCTGCCTCATGTGGGACGCGGATCGGCTTGGTAAAGCACTGACATGTGGGACCGCATGTTAGCAAACCGCCAGGCCAACGTCCTCTAAAAATAAGAAACCTCCCTCGCCTTCCGTGCGGCAAAATCACCTCCTTTTTACTAATCTTGATACTATAATTTTTTAGATCAATATAATCGATATTTCTATAGATAGCACACAGGAGCAAAACCAAGTGGTACGGTTAAGGGCATCCACAATATGTAGCCAAATGTGAAAATAGCTTTTGGCATCGATGGGAACCATTGTGGAGGGTGCTGCCAAAGCCAAAAAGATGGAACTGAAGCTCCCTAATTGATTGATTGAAGGAATAGAAAAATGCAACCTCTCTCCTCTTTCTCCCGTGCTTGGACTCATGTACAGTATAGAGCACAGAGTCTACTACCCTGTCCCTTCTATCACAAATAACAAAGCAGTGAGACGTCAAATCACAAAGCACGGACGAAGCAACCATCATTTCACTCTTCGCTGACTCCGCTTCTCCATCGTCTTCTTCGAGAAACCACCTTACCACACTAAGCTAGACGGACGACGCTATTGTGTAGTACTAGTACATTTACGCCTCCTTTGGTTCAACGGACTTCCTGGATGCAAAGAAGACAGTTGTCTCAGCTTGCAGGCGGCACTTGCGAATGACTTACCGTGGTCTCCCTCAATGGATTGCTCCATCGAACGCACTTTGCCAAAGCCACAACGTTCGAGATATCATCGACGTCACCGCAATGGGGAAGGAAGTCAAATAGTTACTACCTCCATTTTTTGTATGCAAGGCCAGTATCAAAATTACAATTTGCAGAAGGCCACTAACACTAATTGAGGCAAAATTGATGGGGTTTGCCTCGTACTAGCAACCAAGGACATTAATATACCCTTGCATGCATGCGGAAGTGAGAATGTTGGTTTGCATGGCGCTGCATTAATTAAGCAATGAGGAGTGAGATGGTTAGCTCTTTGGGCATTGGAGAAAAAAATGCACATTAATTGACACGTCAAACGAGGATTTGTATCGATCAATCCCGCGAAAGAAAACCCCACCTTTCTTTTTTAACACAAGTAGTACGTACGTACTTGTATCCTGTTTGGATCTAGGCCTTGCATTGCCATACTTCGCCACACATTTTTGCCAAGATTGCCCAAAGTTTTTCAAAATGAAAAGGAGGTACACTTGCGCATGGCTGTCGTGGTCGCACCGCACCCTCTCACAGTCGCTCCTGCACGCCGTAAACCCAACCAAGGGAACGCACCCTCACTGACACGTGCTACCGCATGTGATCAAACCAAACTCAGCCATCCTACCACTGACACATAATTTTCATTCATATAGTATGTTTATCCAACCGCATGTTGGGGAAGATCCGTGCGGCCCGTGCGGTGGTCTGTTGGGGGAAGAAGAAGAGGTGAGGAAGAAAAAGGGTTAGGAGACGTAGGATATTCATCCAACCGCCTGAAATGGTCAACTGACCCAAATGATGAAAGTCAGGCGACTTGCATAAATATATGTTTTTACACAGCAAAAGATCCCTAAAAACAACAACATAAAGAAAAACTATCACTGCTCGCGGAATGAGATGGCCTCGTCGTCTTTGGCTGCCGGCGCCAACCAACCATAGTTGCCGACGTGTGTCTCCGCACCGTGGTTGTCCTCGGACTCCAGCTACTCGTTCACGCGGAGCGTGCGGGCGCTCTGCACAGACACAAGCACCGCCCGATTCACGTCCATGATGTTCGGTTCCGCCTGCAGGAGGACCTCGATGGCAGCGGCATCCACGCGCTCCGCGTCGAGTTGAGCCTCCGCCGCCCTGTTCAAGTCCAGGACATCCGGTTCCGCCTGTAGGAGGGCCCCGATGGCAGCGGCATCCGCGCGCTCCGCGTCGAGTTGAGCCTCCGCCGCCTGATTCAAGTCTAGGACGTCCGGTTCCGCCTGCAGGAGGGCCTCGATGGCAGCGGCATCCGCGCGCTCCGCGTCAAGTTGAGCCTTCGCCACCCGGTTCACATCCACGACATCCGGTTCTGCCTGCAGGAGGTCCTCGATGGCAGCGGCATCCGCGCGCTCCGCGTCGAGTTGAGCCTCCGCCTCCCGGTCCTCCTTTAGGATCGCCAGGTTGAACCGCTGGTCCGCCTGCACCATGGGGGACTCGGACGCGGGCACGAAGTCGACGTCCATTGTCTCATACACATCAGCGACCTCCGCCATGAACATTGGATCGGCTTCCTCCTCCTCAGAGCTTGGCTCCAGAGAACTCGGGGATTAGCCCGCCGCAAAGAGAGCTTGGGAACGGAGGTCTGTGGCGCCGACCGCCGCCGTGATTTCTGCGCGGCGCTCCGGCGTCAGCATCTTGTAGTACGTGATCTTGCGGCGCACCATGGCTTTCCGGCGAACTAGGGGACGGCTGATGCGGGCTAGGGGATCGAAAGGTTAGGGAATGGGCTGGAGAGGAGGTGTGGTTTTGGGGCAGTGGTGACCGGCTGGCAAGTAGCTAGCGTAGGCCGAGCAGCGAAGGTTCTGGTGTGAAAAGTGGTTCCAGTGCCGACCGGTCAATCGGTTTTGACTGTGCGGAGTTTGCAAAGCTGGATGGCTGGAGACTGGAGAGTTGTGGGGTGGGATGGGACCAAAGTTTCAGAGTTTCACGTGGCAGACGTCCGGACCTCCCCACCGTTCCTGTCGACGATGAGGCTGTGACTTCGTAAATCTCAAGATGACTAGCAAGATGCCCGTGCATTGCACGGAACATCAGGATGCATTTTTTTACAAAACACCTGTTGTGATTGACCCATGAAGGAGTAATCCCATGTGTAAAAACTAATGATATCTCGAGAATTCATCGAAAAAAATGGTATCTCGAGAATTTCATCGAAAAATGATATCTCGAGAAAGATGAGAGATAAGGTGAGGAGGAATGGGGTGCGGTGGTGATTGGTGGTCGGACTTAGCAGAGGCATGGGGATGGACGACGCCGGCAACGGCCACCATGCCAGATTGTTCCAGAGGCTTCCTTTTTTAATTACTCAACAATGAAGTTGTGGGAGATACGGATGAACGAGAGAGGTGCGGGTATCATTTTGCAAAATTGCCCATAGTTTGCTTACTATCCGTCAGATGTAGATCGGATGGTCTATATTGCAAGATGGCAGGCAAACCATCATCACCGAGAGTCGAGATAAGAGTAGAGATATAGTATTATAGATATGATGGCTCAGTCTCTCGAAGGTGCTCATAGGGGTAGGGTGTACGTGTGTGCGTTCATAGGGGTGAGTGTATGAGCGCTTGCGTCTGTAATGTGTTCAAAAAAAGGAGTACTCGAAGTATGCAAGTTCATAACGATCCGACGATGTGCATCACTCTTGTCGCATTCGTGTTGCACCACGGCACGGTGGACCCTGCACGTCGCTCACCGAATGGAACGCGCTTCGGCTTGTGTTTTTGCTCGGTTGTGGGACCGCAGTTGAGAGCAAACCGACGTCCGTCCCACTCCCCCGCCCGCGTCATTTACGGATACTACTAGACTAGAAGAGAGAGAGGTCGGCCGAGTGTTAATGAGGCCATACTGACGCTCGAATTTGGCCGGGAAAACAGGGAAACCGATATGTGGGCAAACCTGTCGGGATGACGTGGCACAGACTAGTCCAATGGAGGAGCTGGCGCACGACCTCCTCGCCACCGGCAACCATTCATGTGGATCGTGGGGGCACCGCACCGCCTCTGGGCACGACGACCATGATGCGCCACACGCTGATCGCCGATGGACACACTCAGCTTCAGGGTGCTGAGGGTGGCGTTGCCGCTGTGGCACGACCAGCAGATCAACACCCGGCTCGTCGAGGATGCACAGGGCGCCGAAGTGCATGCGCACCGCGATGCGTCCGCGGAGTGTTCTAGTGCGGCCAACTACAACCCCAGGACCTGAGGCCATGTCGGGTCATCTTTCAATGACATGTCGGATCACATGTGAGCAAAGGGCATGTCCAACGTTGCCACGCCCGCAGCTGACTACCCTGGCACACAAAAAACCCTCGTCCCTCCCGCCGTCGCGCGCCTACGTTCCCAGCCAGCGCTAGGTGCCCGCATTCATGCCGTCCATCCGTATGCCGTCATTAAGCAGGCTCGCTGCCCGAGGAACCAACTCCGACGACTTATTTACCCACCTGGATGCTTGGCCTCATCGGAATGCGCTACTTAAAGCGGCAACGCCCAGCTAAACTCCACACCATAGCGCATCCTCCTACCTGGCACCACATCCACCATGACTGCGAGCGGGAACGCTCTGCGGGAGAGCGTGTCTTCAGGGATGAAGCTCGAGGTCGCCGCCCTCACTCAACTCGCCGCTCGCAATGCAATACCAGCGTAGCCAGACGCGAATGCACAAGCGGTGGCCGCGCTGGCGGCCGATGATGGGAGCACCGCCAGCCACGCGTCCTACTTGCCTTCGTCCAACATTCGGTGGCGCAAGTGGCAGGTGAAGCGATGGACCGTCCACGTCCATCATCATCGACCTCACGTCCACCGGCACCGCCGAGGTCGGGGACTCCTCCGAGGATGAGTAGGTCATAGGAGGCGGCAGGGCATGGTGTGCCAACTGGCCGGTCCGTCTTCCCTGTTCTACTCTTCCTCGCCGGAGACCGCACCTTCACTTCACGGGTCTTGAACCCTGCCGCCGTTCATGGAGACGGCAGATGGAGGACGTCGTCGCCGATGCGGATGTACAAAGGAAAGTGGACGTTGGTCGCCGCCATAGAATAGGTTTAGGGCGGGTTTCTTTTCTTTTTCTGTCCAATAGAAGTTCTAAATGTAATAAAAACCTGTCATGTTTGCATGAATCTCGTCCGGTGTATATGAACTTTCACAATAATAGTATAAGATATATTGTATGAAAATATATTGAATGATGATTCATTTTTGTGTGTATAAACTTGGTCTAAGTTTAGAAGGTTTGACCCGAGACAAAGCTAACATGCGAAGTAAATAAACACATAGGTAGTATACATACACAATTTATCTTAGGCACTCCAATAGTACGTCCACTACACATTCACGCATCTCACATCTTTCTCTCGCTCTATCTATCAAACCAACTAAGCCTTGTCCTAATAAAAAATAAAGTCCTAAAAAAACCAACTAAGCCAACCTCCCAGCATATCGCGCGGGAAAAGATTCGGTCGCGCCGTTTTAGTTGGGATTACCGGATTACTAGTAGTAGTATCGATGGATCGCGCGAAGCACCAAGTTTAAAAGGAAAAAGGCGGTACACTCACAGCATGCCTATCGCGGCCGCATTGCACCCCTCACACGGTTAGTCCTCCACACGGCTCACGCAAATGGAACGCGCTTCGGCTTACCTCTTCACTGACATGTGGGACCGCATTTGGAGAAACCGACCATGCGCCAAACTCCCCCGCCTAACGCGTGAAAATTCCCCCAAAAAATTCCCCCCAAATCCCAAATTCAACTGACCTTCGGCCAACTAGCCAATAATATTCCCCAAACCCCCCTCCCCCTGGCCCCCTCCACTCCATTCGCTCCGCCAAAGCTACCCTCCCCGCCGCACCAATACGTCAGGGCCGTGGTTCATCGAGGGGGACGCACGGCGATTCTCTCGCTCCCACAGTACGCTCTCGTAGACTGCCGTCCTCCAGCCGCGCCGCTACCGCTAGCAACTTTCTTGTGGAGACGCACGGCGGTCAGCTTCTCCCACGGTACATGCATTCTAGACTGAGGCCCCGTGCATGTCGGAGTAGCGTTGAATGTTAGCTGATAGACGCTATTAATCTCACTGTTTGCCGAAATAGTTTACAGTCAATATTCTCTGCTTAAGAAGCTTCCTTGCCCTGTTCTACACTCAATCTGCTTTGCTGAGATGGCATGCCATGCCCGATTAGTTGCTAAAATATACTGCCATATATTTATTGTGAAGTAGATTGCCATGGTCTAGTAGCCAATCTGTTAGGTGAAATAGCTCGACACCGTTTTATACTCGATCTTTGTTGCTCAGATGGCCTTCGATGGCTGTGTGCTCGGCCTCATTGACTTCTGAAATAGCCTGCCATAATTTAGCACTCAAATATGTTTGCTGAATTAGCTTTACATATATTTTGTTACTTAGATCTGCTTGTCCAAATATCTTGCCATAGCTTTAGACATCAACCTAGGTATTTTTTTCTAGACTTTATAAAAAAGCATATATGTTTTTCTGTAATATCTAGTAGAAGAACTAATTTGTATGTCTAACAGATGGACAGGACTTGGATAACTTTTGCTCGAAGATTCTCCGCAGCATATGTCGAGGGGGTTGAAAACTTCATGAACTTTATCAGAGCTGAGTATGGTGGTCCAAAATCAGATGTGCTCTGCCTATGTAGCAGTTGTATGAATTCAGTTACAAGACCTCAGTCCACTGTGCAAAATCATCTACACTTGTATGGGATGTCGGTCACATATACTAGGTGGGTTCATCATGGTGAAGCTGTGAATGTCAATGTTACTGACTATGTGGAAGCGGCAGATCACCATCTTGATCTGCCTGATGCTCAGGTGGAAGAGGAGGCGGAGGAGGTGGTGGCGGCGGAGCCAGCGAGTTTGACCAACATTGAAACAATGCTACGAATTGCTCGCGCATTTCGTGAACTTTCACCTGCAGAAGAAAAACGATGGGCCCGCATGTTGGAACAATGCAACATGGCAGTCACCCCAGGAAATAAGCTATCAATATTCTCAGCTATGGTCACCTTTCTTCAGGTGAAGACATCTGAGCAGATGACCAACAAATCATTCGATGCGATGTTGGCTGCTTTCCGCAAATCTTTCGAAGATGCGTCTGAGCTGCCACACACCTAGAGTAAAATGAAGAATTTCCTTCGTGCAGTTGGAATTGGATATGATATGATCCATGTTTGTAAGAATAATTGTGTTCTATTCCGGAAGGATTATGCCAACTTAAGTGAATGCCCAAAATGCAAATCATCAAGATGGAAAGATGGCGATGCTGTGAAGAGGATTCCTCATAATGTTCTGAGACATTTTCCAATTATACCAAGATTGCAGAGGTTGTTTCATGATGCTGAAACAAGAGAGGATGTACTGTGGCATTCTAGGAACCAGGAGTACAGAGATCAGAATGTAATGAGCCATCCATCTCATGGTAGTGACTGGAAAAGCTTCAATCAGAAACACCAAAAGTTTGCTACTGACCCGAGAAACATTAGACTTGGCTTAGCTACAGATGGATTTAGCCCATTTGGCCACCAGAGCGCCACATATAGCATGTGGTCAGTGCTTGTTATCCCGTACAACATGCCACCAAATGTCTACACCAAAGAATCAAACTACATGATGGCCTTGCTCATCCCAGGTCCAAAAAGTCCTGGAAAGGATTTTGATTTATTCATGGAGCCTCTTGTGGAGGAACTTCAACAGCTATGGAGGGGTGTTCTCACTCGAGATCTATATAGCATACCACCAGCTGATTTCTTTCTGCGTGCTGTTATAATTGGTGCATCCATGATTATCCAGCTTTGGGCACTATGTCAGGGCGAACGACACATGGTTACAATGCATGTGTTCGCTGTGACAAGAATCCGCTGTCATACACAATACTTAGCAAGATTTGTTACATTGGACACCGCCGTTTCCTTGCCAAGGACAAGCCGTGTCCTACAAAATAGCGAAGACATGTGTTCAATGCAAAGCATGAAAACCATGATGCTCCAAATAGGCTCACCGGCAATGAGTTGCAAGTGGAATTAGAGAAGGTCAGGCATATTACACCAGGAAACCATCCTGATATTCATAGCAGGAAAAGGAAGCGTGGCAGGGCAGAAGAGAGATTATTGTTTACCCACAGGTCCACTTTGCGGGACTTGTAGTATTGGAAAGATTTGGATATGTGGCATAATCTTGATGTGATGCACATCGAGAAAAATATATGTGACAGCATTATCGGCACACTTCTTAATATTGAAGGCAAGACGAAAGATACCTTAAAATCTAGGATTGATTTGACACACCTTGGTATCAGAAGGGATTTGCAGGTGGACGATGATGGTGCATCACGGGATATGGCACCAGTTGTGTACGTCTTGGACAAGGTAAAAAGAAAAGAATTTTGCAAGGTACTGTCACTTGTGAGATTCCCACATGGATTTGCTTCCAACCCTGAAAGGAGAGTCAGTGCAGATGGAAACAAGGTACAAGGATTGAAAACTCATGACTGCCCCTACTACCTCAAAGGGTTTTACCTGTTATCCTTAGAGGATTGGGCCGCCCTGACTTATACAGAGCAGTTGCAGAGTTGGGACAATTCTTCATGGAACTCTGCAGTAGAAATATCAGGATAGATGCTTTGGAGCGTCTTAGAGACAAGATACCATATATCCTATGCGATGTTGAGAAGATATATCCTCCAGCCTTTTTTGATGTGATGGTGCATTTGGCTGTTCATCTACCTGATGAGGCACTACTTAGAGGTCCAGTACAGTATGGCTGGATGTACCCTATTGAAAGGCGGCTAGGCACTTTCAAGGGCTATGTTAGGAACAGAGCTAGACCTGAGGGTTCCATTGCAGAGGCCTACATTGCTACAGAAGCGTTGACATTCTGCTCAAAATACATTGAAACAGCTGATCAGCTTAGCAAAGAGGTGGGTGAAGACAATCCTGAGCTCAATGTTTTCGATTGTTCTGCTCAAGTTACAGGGAAGAGTCGACAAGACGACAAACCTAAAGATTTGGACAAAATGGTTTGGTATGTGTTGAATAACTGTCCTGAGATTCTACCTTATATCGAGTAAGTGCTAAGTACTGCAGCTTATACATCATAATCTACTAAACTTGCCGCATATTCTTATATATTTGGATGTTTGACGCAGTCACTATGTTGTGCAGAACCTACAAAAAGGAGTTACTGCCGCAAAATCCAAGAAACATTGACAAATTAGTTATGGCAGGATTTGCGAAATGGCATGTAAGCTTTTGAAATCCACTGTTAGTTTTTTAATATATTGAGTACATAAGATAATCAGCTTGTCTATTTTCTAACCATGGGTTAAGAAGATGCGGGAGGATGGGCAGGCAGTTGATGATGCCCTTTATGTACTAGCAATGGGTCCTGATACTCGGGTAAGACATTATGAATCTTGCATTGTTGGAGATGTGCGCTACAACACCCTTGCACGCGACGAAGGCAGGAAGACACAAAACAGTGCCATCATGAGCACGGATACGTACGGCAAAGAGACAACTGAAATGTATGCTAACATAACAGACATTCTTCAATTGCAGTATATCTCCAGTTTCGAGGTTCATCGGTGTGTGGTTCTGTTGCGCTGTTGTTGGTATAACCTGTTTTCCAGGATCGCAAAACCCAGAGCTGATGATTATTTCAAATCCATCAATGTCAAGGCGGCGTACCAAACCGACGAGCCTTTTATTTTGGAAAATCAAGCAACACCGATATTTTTCTTGGAAGACACATATGCATGTAGCGATGACATGAGAGTATTGCAAAGGTTTGAGCAGAGGAATTCGTTTAATGAAGTTGCACAACAAGATGATGCTTACACTGCTCCTGATGTAGAAGATTCGATAGATGTTCCTAATATCTTTGAGAACCATCACGTTAATGACACTGACGAAAAGATTGCCTGTCGGGCTGTGGACATACAAGAGTTGTTCAATAAGACGCCAACGTTCGAGGACATTCAGGCTGAAGGAGAAGATGACACTGGGGGGAATTACGATTCAGACTGATACACATGGCAAAGATGTTGACGCTGCTGCTATGGATGATGATTAGATTGCTTTTGTCGTATTTCCATGTGAGAAGACGACTTTTTATCTACTATGTGAAATTGTGTTTGCTATGACAACTGAAACCTGATGAAGTTGTTGTTTAGTATTTTGCTGTGAGAACATCACTTATTATGTATGTTGATTTGTGTTTGGTGATTGTATGACGACTAAAACACGATGACATTGTTGTTTAGTTGTACTCATATTTGGCTGTGAAACTTGTATTTGATGACATAGTTTGCTGTTGGACTGCATTTTGCTCGACGTCTTCGAATGGGAACAAAGCTGACCCAACAGGGCCTCCGCTAATTTATTTATTTATTAGCAAAGGGCCTCTGCTATTTATTTATTTATGAGCAAAAGGGGATACCCCCTGATTTCCGTTAATAGAAATCATTAAATGTTCACAACACTACGCCCAGCCTGCTAAACAGGTTTCATTCATTACTAGTTTCAGCAAAGTGCTGATGTCATAGTCACTGAATACATCACGAGTGCTACATACACTGCAAATAAAGAGACAATCATCCTACAGAGCACAATGATCTTGCCCATTATCTTCACAAGCTCTTCCATCTCCTCATTGCTATCAAGGCTGTTCAGCAGCTGTTGCTTGGCCTTGCCCAGATGAACTACATCTTTAACCTTCTGCTCTGCATCTTCCTCTTCTACCGTTCCTTCAGTTACTTGTCCAACAACCCAACCTGCTGGTATTGGGATTCCTTGGCTAACCAAATAATCAGGGTAGTTCCATTCCCCCACATCAGCAACTTCCCAGAAATACAAATCACATGAATCTTCCCTTTTCTACACGAATCAAATTTGAAGATCATCAACGAAACTATTTAAAAAATCAGCAACTAAAAGCAGCCGAAAAACACTTAAACATATTATTACCGCATGATTCGGGCATTTGTAGAAGACTCGGCCAGGGTTGAGGATTGTAGTTGAGACGCGACGCATGACTCTGCGTGATTTGCACTAGTGGCACCACACCAATGGCAGCAGGTTGCGATGAGCAACCGGCTGCGGTGAGTGTGCCGGCGGGGGTGTGATGAGACCCACAGGGGATGATACGGGTGGTGACTTGGCGCATATCTGGTTGTTGCCTGCTGAAGAGCAGGTGGACGAGCCGCCAGTGGACATGGTTGCTGCGGCCGGAGGTTCTGATGCTAGGCAGAGTAACTAGAGAAGAGGAGAAGCGAACGTTGGATCTGTTAGTTTCATTACTTGCAGAGTAGCATAGCACTATATATAGTCATAGTCTAGGTTTGGATTCGAACCAGCTACAGGAGCACGTCTCACTTTTTTCTAAAACTCTGCAACGTCTCTTTACTGGTACACTAGCTTGTTCTGTACACCGTCTCAAGTCTTTGATTTTCGGGAATGTTATGTGGCGAACGTTCCTTGGGAGGAGGACGGCAAACGAACGCATTTTCCTGGTAGTTTTAGTTGCGACACAAGATCAAACGAGCCCAGTTTTTCTTTTCTTCCTATAAAAAAGTATGCTACGTGGTGTCGGCTTAGTCAACAAACGATTGTGCCAACCTTGACCATTGGATTGACATTCAACGTCTATTGTGTTTCTTCAGTCTCTTCTTCCTCCAGCCACCAAAGCCAAACCAGTGCCGGCGAGACTGCCTGCTCCTGTCTCCCATGGCTGGCTGTGCTGCCGCACACGCATCACGGCCACATCGCACCCTAAAACTCTGCACATCTTCCCTGGCTCCTGTTCATTCCCGTCTGAGGCCTCACCATCCTCCTCCGCCTTGGTTCGCTCGCCGCGGCACCGCCCACCGGTGTTGTCAACATGGTCAACAACTGAGAGGAATAAGAAGATAAATGTACATGGTGAGGATGACAGTAGGGACCCACCAGGATCATGGCAGTAGGCAAGCAAGTGCCTCCTTTATTAGAAGAAAAAAATGGTTCCTCCTGATGGTTTCCGGACATCTGGGTCGCACGCCACTGTCAACGTAGTCAATAAGCGAGATAACTGCACAAGGAGCGGCTGACACCCGGGACCTAGCAGCTCTCGTAGTATTATTTTTTTGTTTTCGGGATGGAGCAGGGTATCAACTGTGGCCCGTCTAGCCCTGACTTTTATTTCATATATGTTTACCACATGACCAGCCCAGTTTTGTTTTTCTTTCTGAAAATGGCTAGCCCAGCTATTTTGTTTTTTGCAGAATAACCAACGGAGGCCTACTTGCTTTTCTATGCCCTGCTGGGCCTGAAATCTTTCAAGACGAGGAGGTATGCATTCGGCTTGCCTAGAAAATGGGCTATTAGTAATAAGAAATTGGCTGTAAAATGAAAAATACAACAAACAGGCAATTAGTTTCAAATTACTTTTTTCTTTCCGATTTTGATATTTTAAATTTCATTGTTTTTGTGCGGGTAAAATTTCGTTGAATTTTACATTAAGTTATGTTTATTTTTTAAATTAATTTGAATCTGGCTAGAAATTTCGGGCTGTATGCTGTTTGGGACATATTTGGAGGTTGACTTGTGGGTCTACAAGGTTGACGTGTACGAAAGGCTTTGTCAACTTAGTCCACAAACGATTCTAGCAGCAGTGACCGTTGGATTGTTAATCCAACGGACGTGCTGCTTCTTCAACCTCTGGTCCTCTTGCTCCAGCCGCCAAACCAGCGCTGGCTGTACTGCCTGCTCATGCCTCCCGTGGCCGGCTGTGCTGCCGCACAGGCCTAACTGCCCCACACCACTCCCATCGCTGGCCGGGCCATCCCTGTACTCACCCGGACCTCCTGTTATTCTCCGGCGATGGCAGACAAACCAGTAAACCCTTGTACTCCCCTCCGTTTGGGAAACAACTGACGTGTCTTCTCCAGCTCCAGGTCATTCCCTTCCTAGGCCTCGCCATCGTCCACCGCCCTGGTGCTCTCGGCGCGGCGTGGTCAAACATGGAGAGGATGACAGCTGGGTCCACGGCCGCATGCAAGGAAGTGCCTCCTTATTACACGCAAAATAATGATTCCTCCACCTGACAGCAGGGACCCACCAAAAGTGCCTCTGTATTTTGCGAAAAAAAGTTCCTCCCGCTGACAGCTCCGACCCACCGCTATATCTTCACACACAAGGAAGTGCCTCCTTATTACACACAGAAAACATGAATAGCCCCGCTGCTAGGTGGGACCCACCATATTTGGAGGCTGACTTGTGGGTGACGGTGTCCTGGACTAGGGGGTACTCACCACATCGTCTCCCAATTAGTTGGATTGGGCCGAGGACCCCCAGGGCCGTTTACTCATGGGCCAGTTCGGACAGCCGAAGTATACACGAGGAAGATTCCACAAGACTTGGTAATCAATACAAGGACTCCTCTCCACCGGCGTATTCAACTAGGACTCTTGTTATCCTAGGCCTCTGGTACATTATATAAGCCGAGGCCGGGCTAGTCAATAGGGAGACCAGATCATTATGACATCAATCATCATACCTCTAGGGTTTAGACCACAACATATGATCTCGAGGTAGATCAGCTCTGTACTTGATATTCCATCAATATAAACAAGAGCAAGACGTAGGGTTTTACCTCCATCAAGAGGGCCCGAACCTGGGTAAAACATCGTGTCCCCTGTCTCCTATTACCCATCGATCCATGCCACACAGCTTGGGACCCCCTACCCGAGATCTGCCTGTTTTGACACTGACATTGGTGCTTTCATTGAGAGTTCCGCTGTGTGATCGGCAATGGATCAATGGCTCGCTTGTAGATCAACTGCGACGTCGGCAAATTCGTCGCCAGGTCGACTGGTCACCTTGGTTCGACTGAGGACTGTGCTCCTCCTCAGATTGTCATGATCGGACAAGGGCCTTTATCAACATCAACTCCGATCTCTATCAAGATCGTGGAGGAATCATCCATATAGCTCGGGGGCTCAACTTCAACATTGTCCTCGGGCGACCGTACTGTTTTTCTATACAGCGTATTCGTATTCGCTATCGCTGCTTCCTCCAGTGTCGTTTTGATGATTGCTTTTGTGGCAAAGTGTGGAATTGTGTATATAACAACCCTGTAAAATTTCGTCCTATTCTGATGGAGGAATCTCCGGCGAGCTACGATATACCGGACCCCTGTCGAATCTGGATGGGAATCTGGACGAGTTTAGGGCGTAGAGTCCAGCATCTAGCTCGGACATCCTTTGGAAGATCCAACCGTTGATCTGCTGCGGAATTCCTATATCTACCATCCCTCAAAATTTCACCTCGATCCGACCGTCCAAACTCCGGGAAACCTCCGATGAGCGCAGCAATTTTCTGATATATTTTCTGCGCGAAAACAAATCAGACCCGAATTCATCTTCTTCATGAACGGGATATTGAACATCCTTTTTTAAGGAAACTTTTTCTAGGGTATTGTGTTTTGTTTCCGAACACATGCTCACAAATTTTGCTCCTTTTCGGAGGTAACCTTCACCATTGCGCCGGTGTCAAACCAGCCTGACAACGTTGCTGCACGGCTGCCGACCTGCGCTAGACGGGTCGTCGTTTCATCGAGCCAAAATCAACCTCTTCGGATCATTGTCTCGGCAAGCCGAACAATAGTTCGGCATCATGAAGGGTAAATCATCACCAACATTGTCGCCCTACGAATTATACGGAGCGGGCACACCGGCATCGCTGCATGGTCACTTCATCAAGCGGGCATCGACCACGTCACAAGATCTGGCCCGCAACGGCATCGCCACATTGTTGCTTCTTCAAGCCTGGATGTGACCTCGGCGTCCGAAGATCGGGAGTCAATTCCGGATGGACTCGCCTCTCTTATCCCGTATCCAGCTTCAATCCTGGACGCGACTTCGGTGTCCGAACATCAGGAGTCAACCCTGGCCGGACTCGCCCCTCTCACCATAGTACCGGAGGACGATTCCGAAGAAATCCCAAATAGTAATCCGGCTGACCAAGCCGATGTCCACCATGCCGACCTGCTTCGACACCTCGGCCGGCATGGGGCTGCAAACATCATACTACCGACCTGCCCCGTCACCTCGGCTAGACCGGGGGCTTCGCCATCTCTTCATCAAACTACTCCGGTGACTTCGACATCACCAGCCAACCAGCTTCGTCACGTTAGCTGGACCGGGGGCTTCGCCTCACCGCATTGACCGTACGGCATCGCCGCATGGCCACTTCATCAAGCCGGGATTGACCGCGTCAAGAGGGTCCTACCTCGTCGGGTGTTTGGCGCACGGGCCATATTTCTTTTATTACTCACTTTGCATGAATTATTAATCATGCAACCTTTTTTATTACTGTTATCTCCGGCTTGCACTATCTTTCGTGCACAGGTAAATGATCCGGATTGGGCAGCGCTGTCACCTCGGCTGAACCGGGGGCTTCGTCATCACTTCATTAACCCACACCGGGAACTTCGGCGTCATACTGTCGGCCTACTCCGTCGCCTCGGACGGACGGGGGGTTCCACCTCGCCACATTGGCCGTGCTGTGTCGCCACTTCGGAGTGCCGAGCTCTTCGCTCCTCCATCTCGGGACTGGCTTAGGGGCTGGGACCTCGTCCCACCGTAAACTCGGACCGCGTCATCGATGCTGAGCACATTAACCAGCTAAGTCGCTTTCATGCCCAAAATTTTAAATTTTGTTCGGTTCGACCAAGCATTATACTTTTTTGACAAAAAGTCATTTGCGAAAAACTTTCTTTGTCAAAATCTTGCTTGTTACAAACAAATTCAAATACCCCGTTTATTTGGGGGCTTCCGTTATTAAGCCATTCTTCTTGCATATGATTATTAATGCATCGCACAATTCCTTGTTCATGTATTATGCCAAAATATGCATCATGTTGACTTAAGTGTTCCGCAAAGCTGGGTTGCCTAGCTCCTGTGCTTACCCCTACGTTCCCGATTGTTCGGCTAGGGAGTAAAGGGAGCACCTCTGCGATTGTTACGACCGGGTCATCCGAACTCGTACCTCAGACGGGTGAAGCCGAAAGCTAGCGCTCTTATTGTTTTCAACTATGGTCAGCACACGACGGAACTCACGCGTACACAAATCTATTGCACAAGTCTCATAGTAATCATGAGCGACCAAAGAAAGGTACCGTTGGGGGCACTATTTTCTTTGAAGATGCTTCTTATGTTACATAAGTAATATAGCATAAGTTCCCTGGGCGCGCTTTGTCTGTTACAGCCTCATGGCCTGATTGCCTGGTTATCTGAAACACCGCCGATATTCTCGGTAGGCGGAGTAGATAACACTTTTCGGCCCTTGGCCGAAGAGGGAGAAGCCGACGGTCGGTTAAGACGCATTCAAAGTTCGGGCGAATGCAGATATTATATAAGTACTTCGGTACATACAATCATTATACATAAAATTCTTTTACCCAAGTCACTTGGGGGCTCTTAAATTAATATGAGCCATTTTATAATTGATGTTTTCTTCTTAGTCGCTGCAAAGTCTTTTTCTACTACTCCTTTCTCGACTCGAGTGTGTGGTCAATAGCCGGATAGCCTGGCTTCCCTCTAAAGCTGCTCAAGTTTAGTTCGCTAAACTGGCCTGAGAAGCACTCTGCCTTCGGGATAGGAGGTTGAAGCCGAAGGCTGACCCGCTTGAAGTCTTGAGATCGGATGTGTTATATTAATGCGCGACAAAAGCACAAAAATTTTAAGACCAATTTTTGAATTGGCACCGAAAAACTTGATTTAGTTCAGACGTAAAGTTTTTACTAAAGTTTTTTGGTTTTTCAAGCCTATGGCACTTTTAACCTATTTGTGTGTTTGCAGCATAAGTCTCGCAGTGCAATGCCGGACACCTTTAGAGATTCGGCAAAAACATTCTCGGATATTGCTATATATGCACTGGTTTCGAATTATGTCTTCGGTCAATAGTTGGGTTGCCCGGCTCCTGTGCTTGCCTCCTATGTTCCGCTTTATTCGGCTAGGTGTGCAAAGGGAGAACCACTGCGATTGTGCTTCCAGCTCGAATGGTTAAGCACCTAAGTGGAGAAAGCCGAAAACTGACTGTCACAATGGGCGTAAACTGGTCAGCGATCCGACGACGGTGTCACACTATAGATCGATACCGATTGCCCCGTGTTTAATGATGGGCCTTTCATAATATTGCCAAAGTGTTATTGGCTAGACGTGGTCGGTGCCGAACACTAACCGGGGGCTCGTAGCTAGCTTTCCCAGTTTAAAGCTCCTATGACTAAGTGAAAGTTATAAAGCCCGCATATCTGATTGCCTTGTTTCTCCTAACACAACCGCCTTCGGGCACCGAGACATCGGCTAAGGGTTGTCTGGTTACTGCGGAAACACCCTGCGTAGTATCTACAAAGGGGTAGAAGCCGACGATGGGCCACTTTCAATTGATAAACGGTCGCAATGGAGTCAAAATAATCATATCGTCGGCCTTTGTATTTAGTATACAAGGGCTGCCTTCCGTAATCATCGTTATAAAGCCATAAATATGCATCAATTTGACTTAAGATTTTGGCCAAGCTGGGTTGCCTGGCTCCTGTGCTTACCCCTACGTTCCCGATTGTTTAGCTAGGTGGTAAAGGGAGCACCTCTGTGATTGTTACTACCGGGTCATCCGAGTAAGTACCTCAGACTGGGTGAAGCCGAAAGCTAGCAATCTTAAAGGATCACATTGGTTGGCAACGACGGAAGTGAAAATTTTGGTTCATTAATACCATAGTGTTCGGGAACTTTCCCCGAACTAAATCCTCGATATTTTCCTCCCACATTGATCGGAGGTGAGTTTTCATGATCATGATAAGCATGACGACCCAAAGAAAGGAACCGATAGCGGGACTATTTTCTTTGGAAGATGTTTCTTACGTTAAAACGTAATATAACATATCTCTCCGTGTACCTTTGTTTATAAAACCGTATGACCGGATTGCCTTGTTTTCCATAAATCTTTGCCCTTATAACGGCTTTATAAAGTAGGAAAACACTCCTCAGTTACTGGCCGAAGAGGTTGAAGCCGATGGTCGGTCAACAAAGTTTTGTACAATGCAGATCTGAGCATTAGTGATGTAAAGTACTTGGATACATAGAGTCATTACACATAATTTGTGATTTTACTATGGATATCGATCCTTAATTCGGCCACCCGTGCCCGCATTAAGGCTCGGGGGCTACAGGGCTTCGGGCTTATTATTTACAAATATTAAAGTGGCACATCGATCCCCTGATCTAGTGTTGCCACCGGGCCAGTGTCTCGGGGGCTACTACATTGCTTGTTCAATGCAAAAAATTCAAAGTGCTTAGTGTTCGACTTAACCGAACTATAGGCAAACGCGTCTTCGGATGACAATAGGTACCATCTGGACCTATCTGGCATCAAGCTAATATATTACGGCAACTTATCAAGACCCTCTCTCAAGGGCCCGTTTGCCGATCACTATTATCTCTAATATATTACACTGCATTTCTATTCCTACGTATGCTGCCGAGCTAGGAGTTGATCCTCAGGCCGATTTCGCGCATCGACCTGAGTCTCAGGGGCTACTTGGATCAGCGGTTTTATGTTTTCCTTCAGGTGCATCTCGGGTTTTAGACTGACACACACCTTGAGGGCTACTGGCTATATATGTCGGCGGAGAATAAATTGCACCAATAAAAAATATTCACAAAAAATCAGCCCGCAGTCGGGGTGGTGCACCACCTCGGAAGCAGTCCGGCATAAAGCTCGGGCGCCAGTGGCTGGCTCCATAGAGGGCACTTCCGGCATTAAGCTCGGTTGAATTCATTCAATCTTTTAAAGACCGAGGTAGTTTATGACACCTCGGACGCTGACCATCGTGAGAGCCCGGATATAGTTTGGCGTTAGAGCTCGGATACAGTCCGGCGTTGGAGCTCGGATACAGTCCGGCGTTGGAGCTCGGATATAGTCCGGCGTTGGTGCTCGGCTGCAAAAGATACCTCAAATAAAGTACGACGTTGGAGCTCGGATGTAAGAGGACACCACCGCATGGGAACAACTTCAAACCCGAGGTGTGGCGTAAAAAATAACAAGGCATTGATAAAGGCCGAAAACTTAAAGGGGCTCCTTGGATACCCGACGTGTAAACTCTTCGGATTCACTTCGGCAATCCTCAAGATCGAAGATGAGAAGATTTGTTGAACTAGTTTTCAAGACCGGCGACCGAAGATGAAGAACAATTCGGAAGAATCGAGGAGCGTCCCCAACTTGAAGACCGGTTCAGGGGGCTACTGACGGTGTCCTGGACTAGGAGGTACTCACCACATCGTCTCCCGATTAGTTGGATTGGGCCGAGGACCCCCAGGGCCATTTACTCATGTGCCAGTTCGGACAGCCGAAGTATACACGAGGAAAATTCCACAAGACTTGGTGATCAAGACAAGGACTCCTCTCCACCGGCGTATTCGACTAGGACTCTTGTTATCCTAGGCCTCTGGTACATTATATAAGCTGAGGCCGGGCTAGTCAATAGGGAGACCAGATCATTATGACATCAATCATCATACCTCTAGGGTTTAGACCACAACATATGATCTCGAGGTAGATCAACTCTGTACTTGATATTCCATCAATATAAACAAGAGCAGGACGTAGGGTTTTACCTCCATCAAGAGGGCCCGAACCTGGGTAAAACATCGAGCCCCTGTCTCCTGTTACCCATCGATCCATGACACACAGCTTGGGACCCCCTACCCGAGATCTGCTGGTTTTGACACCGACAGTGGGCCTATTAAGTTGATGCGGACGTAGTGTTTTGTCAACTTAGTCAATATAAACGATTCTGGCTGCAATGACCGTACGATGACCATCCAACGGCCATCGTGCTTCTTCAACCTCTGGTCTTCTTGCTCCAGCCGCCCAAACCATCGCGAGCCGTGCCGCCTGCTCCTGCCTCCCTTGGCCGGGTGTGCTGCCGCGCAGGCCTCACCGCCCCCTCCTACTCCAACTGCTGGCCAGGCCATCCATCTACTCACCCACAACCCCTGTTATTCTGCGGTGACGGTAGCCTCACACCGCAGCCGAACCAGTCAACCCTCGTACTCCCCTCCGCGTGGGCATGCACTGCCGCGTCTTCCTCGGCACCGCGTCGTCCCCTTCCTAGGCCTCGCCGTCGTCCACCTCCTTGGTGCTCTCAGCGTGGCGTGGTCAACGTGGTCAAGGAACGACTTCCATCGGAAGAGGACTGTACATGGAGAGGCTGATAGCTGGGTCCACGGCCGCAGCAAGTAAGTGCCTCCTTATTAGGCGTAAAATAATTATTCCTCCACCTGACAGCGGGGACCCACCGGAAGGGCCTCTGTCTTTTGTGAAAAAAATGTTTCCCCTGACAGCTGGGACCCACCAGTTATATCTTCGCACGCAAGGAACTGCCTCCTTATCCTCCCTGACAGCTGGGACCCACCCGGTCAAACCATACATCGGGTTGTCTGTCTGGTCGTGAACCTGTACATACATACTGGTCGATCGGTCTCTCTGCAACGATGAACCATGGCCGAGCAAGCAGCGGCACGTGTAGTAGTAGAGCCCCCGACGTAGCAGTTCAGGCAGTCCAGTCAAAACCGTGTACATGTACGTACAGCCAGATGCCAAAAATACGGCCACGTACGTACATACGGGCGGGGTCTCGAACGCCTACTCGCGCATACGTACGGCCAGGACTCCTGTACATGGAGAGGCAACGGATGGCAGCAACGGCGTCCTGTTCATCGATAGCCAACCGGCTGGGTCGGAACGGAGAAACAGCATCCTGTTCATCGGGAGGCAACAGACTGGGTCGGAATGCGTCGTGTTCAACGGGAGCCAACTGGCTTGGACGGAACAGCCGGAACGGGGTCTGACGTACCATAAAACAGAGGAAAACGGCCTTCTGATCGATCGCGTACGGTTGAAATAGGGCCCTGTTCATCGAGAAGGGTCTGGCGTACCGCAGAACAAAGGAAACGGCCTTCTGTTCGAGTGCCTACGGTCGAAACGGGGTGATGTTGATCGGGAGGGGTGTGGCGTATCGCAAAATGGGGGAAACGGACTTCTGTTGGAGCGCCTATGGTGAAACAGGGTCCAGTTCATCCACCGTCTACTGCCTCACTCCAGCCTCCATGGGGCTACTATTCATCCACCGTCGACCTCCTCCAGCCTCCAGCAGCTACTGTTCATCCACGGGGCTACTGTTCATCCAGCCTCCACCGGCTACTGTTCATAGAGCCTCCACAGGGTCCTGTTCATCCACCCCCAACCGGCTGGGATGCGGCAGCATCCTCGGGGTCCTGTTCATCCAGCGGCAATGGCCTACTACCATGGGGTCCTGTTCATCTAACCCCCACCAGGGACTGTTCATCCACAGCTAACCAACCGGCTCAACTCACCACGTCTCGACTTGTTCTATGTACCGCGCGCACGGTAGCAACGGTCACTGTTCATCGAGAGGCAACCAACACCGGCTGGCTATGTCTCGCACGGGGGCTTGATCGGCTTCAGTAAGCAGCAGCACTGATCGATCGCTCGGTTCAGTTAGCAGCAGCAGCGAAGGAATCGCTCGGGTTCCGTCAGCAGCGAATGAATCACTCGGGTTCAGTTAACAGCCAAGGGATCGATCGCTCGGGTTCAGTAACGTAGCTAGCCGTGCGATCACTCGGGTTCAGTTAGAGCCCAACGCCTCGCACACATGCGCGTACGTGTACGAGAGAAACGCGCAAACCTTTGTGCATCGCTCAGCACCGACCACCCACCGTAACCGGGAACTCCCCGAAATTTTCCTCGCCCTCGCTTCTACCATGATTTTTTCTGTCATGGACGGCCCAAAGAATGTCATGCAGGTGCGTCCCAGGCCCGCCCAGGATGAAAAGCCCATTTTCTGTCATGATTTTTTGTCATAGAAGTAGGAGCCCACCACATCTATTATGATACGTGCTTTTGTCACAATTATCGTCAAAGAAGTAGGAGCCCAAAATGTCACGGATGTCTTTTTTTTGTAGTGCTACTTCATCTTTTCGTAGTAGGGGTCGATGGTGGCCAAGGCGAGTTCAACCAGGGAGTCCTTCTTCGTGCTGCCCCAGACCCTGTAGTGGTCACAGATTTTGACAAGGTTCTTGCAGGCCAAGCCCGTAACCTTGAGCGCCTTTACATCGTTGCAGGTTTCCACCGTAGCGAACTTGTAGTTGGTGTTGTTGACGAACCTGGCGAAACGATCGCAAGGCTCTGTGGCCATGCAGCAATGGAAGATGAGGACATGATGGTGCACGCACAACTGGGCGACGGCAACCTTTTGAACTTTGCCGGGATGACCGCCGGTGTACTGAGGTCGATGCCGACCACCTTGTAATTTTCTCGAGCAAGCAACTTCTCCACGGTGTTGATGTAGTCCTCCACCACGGCCGGATCGATGGTGTACACCACCGAGAGATCCATCTCCCTCGCGTGGGTCTCCACCTTATGCTCGCCGAACTCCATTGGAGCGCCGCTAGATATCCTCTCTGTATGTGTCGTCGTGGGTGTGCTTGTTGTGTTGTGGGGCAAGATCGAAAGGTTGAAGAGACTAAGGTTATAATGGCTATGGGAATTAATGGCGAAGCCGGACGGCCTGGAATATCCGCATCCCCGGATGGCAGTTCTAATTTGCAGCGCGTAACTCCATCGTGCCACACGTAACTACATCATGGTGACGCGCGCGGCGCAACCGCATGCATATGGGGCCCCCAACGTGATCGTGCACAGGCCCCAACCGCTGGCAGAGCGCGCGTGCAGGGACGCGAGTAGAGAGCTCCGTGGTTGCCTCAACAGCGAGCAACCATATATATGCATATAGCAGTTGAACACGCAAGGAAAAGTTGTCCACAAGCCGAGCGCGTGGAGGTACGCAAGCAGAGCGCGCCGAGGGACGCGAGCAGAGGCCGGCACAGTGATACGTGGCAAATAAGACGAATTGTGCGAGGATGTCAGAGACATCAAGCATGAATCAGATTAGAGTTGCGTGTGCGATACGTGGCATACAATTGATCCAGCCGAGCTGTTTGTGATGGAATAAGCCGTGTGTGTTGTGGGCAAACACTTGCTGGTATAAAACCATCTGCGATTGATGAATTCATGACCGACGGGTTCCCTAGTGTGGTCCGTGTGCGATGTGATATGCTCTGTCTGCAGAACATCAACATATATACTTATAAGAATAGCGTTGCTTAACCAAATTAAGCATACAATTACATAAGTGACTACACACATAACATTTCCACATACCAAAGTAAGCAATTACATGCATACTAAACTAGGACAAACGAGCATCTAATCATCTACATCTTGTTGCGACGATGTTTGCCATTGCTCTGCTTCCGACTGGATCCCTGGTCGTGATTGGTTAATAAAATCTAAGTCTATTGCATATTAAGGTCAAAATAGTACTACCAATATACGAGTCTCATATGATGCCAATTCAACGATTGTACCACAAAAGTCCAAAATATTACAAGGTTCAAATTCCAGAGTTACATGGCTCAAATTCGAAGATTACAAGGTTCAAACTAATATTAGAAATAAAATCCAGCTCATTCAGCTGCAAACGCCCGTGCTGATCAACTGAACATGGATATAAGAGAGGTTCAAACTAAAAATACAAATAGTAAGGCTGGTTTCAAAACCTCGTCATTTCTGCAAAGGGATCAGCCGCTAATAAGTCATGTATGGGGTTGACACAATGATTTCCAATTACTCTATCATATGCAGTTCCAATATGAAGTTTAGCTTTTTTGGAGCCTCTTCCATTCTGCTGTAGTTGCTGGCTCTGATCAACAAACCATTCATATTTTCTATATAAATGCATGTTCAACCTCATTACCTTCAGCACCCTTGCTCTGACAACAAAGAACCTGGCGAATATAATCTCCGGTAAGGTCCCTCGGTAGGAGTTCAAAGTAATTGTTGAGAGATGCAGATCTAGGCATTCGATGTGATTGTCGTTATATTGTATCACATTATCCACCACGAGGCCTATTCTTATCTGCAAAAGAAGAGAACGTGTTAGTGCCTACATGCAGTTTTGAACACTACTACAGGCCTATTTGGTTTGCAGGATTTGTAAAATGCACCAACGTGCCATCTTCGATCTGACATGATTAACATGGGCATTTGATTACAATCTAGAAAAATGTAGCCTTCTTCACAAGAGGTTGGAGTGGATGAAAAATTCCTAGAAAACTAGTACAGATGAATCCAAAGGAGAAATGCTTATGGATTGTAACCATATAAATCAAGCAACAAATATGGGGTGGGGGTGTATGTCCTGAAATCCTCCAAAATTCCTTCAGAAATCATAGTACATTGTCATTGTAAACTTGGGATAAGGTGCCAAAAATTGAACTCCCTTATGGTTAACATTTAACAGGAAAGGAACATCACCTCGATATACAGCTTCTTCAGGCACGGAAATGTCGGTGTACTAAGTATTGGGCCACTAGTACCCCTTACTTGTGCACGGGCAGTTGTAGCCGTCCTCGCGGCAAGGCTTGCCGGGATCAGCTCGAGGTCGATTTAAGTCATCAAGGAAATCATCAAGTCAGAGATCTAAGAATCAACAAATAAGCAAAGCTGGTAATCGAAGGCCAGCCTCCCCGACAAGATCCTTGCCGGGATGGCCCGTGGAGCCCGGCAAGCCTCGGCGCCCGGCAAGGCTTGGTTCCCAGCAAAGCTCGGCGCCCGGCAAGCCCTGGCGCCCGGCAAGGATTGGTGCCCGGCAAGGATCGGCGCCTGGTGAGATTCTGCCACTATGCCACCGCTCCGGCACAGCGACAAAGCCTGACATTCTGAGTCCTTCTCTGGATGCGTGGCAACGCGCCAGTGGAGGAGAGCTTAAGCGGTGCTGATGGGATGGCCCCTTTTTCCATCCCCAGGAAAGTAAGGACACCTGAACGGACACCTCACGGTGCATTAAATGCGTTTGTCCTAATTCGTCAGGGGTTAGGTATGATACCCTGTAGCTACTTTACACCTCAATGTATGTACATTTTGCCACTGTGGAGACCCCTTTGAGCATATAAAAGGAGGCCCAAGGCAACTGCTAAAGAGGAGGAGAACTTCTGGCCCATTCTGCATGCGTAGCTGCTCTTTGAACGTACTGTTCATTGCGAGCGCTCCTGAAGGCTGGGCTCAAGAACATCAATAAGAACACAAAGCAGGAGTAGGGTTTTACGCTGATCAGCGGCCCGAACCTAGGTAAAAACTTCCCGCGTCGATCACTGGTTCTGCTCTTTGCGTATACCTCTCCCCCCGCCGAATCGTAAAGGGATCTCTCGGGATCCCATAGGTGTCGTACGCCGACATCTTTGGCGCGCCAGGTAGGGGGATTGAAGGTTGCGTGAACCTGATCTGGTGGTAGACGTCCTAGTTCCTTCATCATCTTCATCGTCATGCCGCCAAAGAAGAAGAACGCTGCGACAGCACAACCGTCCGAATCTGCTTTGCCTTCGCCTTCGCAGACAGGCGATGGTGTGGGTGCAGAAGGAAGAGGACTGGAACCCCCGTGGCGTTCTGGTGACCCAAGCCAAGCGAGCGGTATCGTTCGCAGTGGCAGTGGTAACTTGTGCGTCGCTGGATCTAGAGATGGCGTTGTGTTGCCTACGGGTGGCACAACAAACTCTAGAGATCGAAGAGCGCCCGCTGGAGCTCCCGCGCCGGTGCGAGCCTCGCAACCTGTCCAGGTCATGCGAGATGAGCGACATCATGGCGCTGGTGGTTCGGGGCGTCCTCACGAAAAGGTTTCTGTGCATAGATCCCAAGATGCGCGGGACCAGCATGCACACCGAGCTGCCGGCGAAGGTGGCGCGCGGTCGCGTGACCGTGGCGGTGCTCCTTCTAACTTGGTTAGGAGTCAGAGCACCTCGCACCTGTCACCGCCACCTACGCCAGCGGAAGCCTTGGCACGTGCACAGCTGCTCCTCGATTTTCCTCCCGCCCCGGAGAAGATGGAGGAGTGGCGAGCTACTATCCAGAGCCTTATCGGCTTCGCTAACAAGGATGGACCGCAAGAGGCAGGGCCCTCTCAGCGGAGGCCCATCGATCCGACGCGAGCCGGTGCAGAGAAAACCGGAGGTGGTGCAACTACTGTGCACTCTCCTCCGCGGCGTCAGCAGCGGCCGACAACTCAGCAAGTCGACCGCCATGAAGAAGTTTCCACGGCGTCGTCCGATCCACGGATGCGCCGTGATCAGCGTCTGGTTCTCCAAGAACGAGGGAAGGAGGACGCTCGAACAACCATCGAGCGGCGACGGGAAGCGCGCTATCAGTCTGATAAGCGCGCGGGGCCGGTTGTCGACAAGCCCGCGCCAGGGAACATAGGAGACTTGCCTTACGAGGTAGGACCTCCAGCGTTTACCCGTGAGCTGCGGCAAGTCCAGTGGCCCAATCTCCGAACCTTCAAGCCAGAGGTCCCGGAGAAATATGACGGCAAGACCCATCCCTCGGAGTTCCTGAGCATCTACACCATTGCGGTGCAAGCTGCCTGGGGCCGGGATGACAAGATACTTGCCAACTACTTCCCGTTGGTGCTCAAACCCAACGTCAGGTCGTGGTTGATGCATCTGCCGGAGGATTCTATTTCTTCGTGGTCGGATCTGTGCCATCAGTTTGTTGGCGCCTTTGTTGGAGGCCACCAAGCTCCTGGCCAAGAAAGTGATTTGCACATCATCCCTCAGAAGGAGGGCGAGTCCCTGCACAAGTTTATGCAGAGATTCAGCCGGGTGCAATACAATATTCCTGACGTTCATCCTGCCGCTGTCATTAGCACGTTCCATCAGAACGTGCGTAACCGCAGGATGCGGGAAGAGCTGGCAATGAACAAAGTCAGGAGTATCGCCGAGCTTTACACTTTGGCCGACAAGTGCGCTCGAGCTGAGGAGGGGAGGAAACTCCCCGGTGAGGCTGTTGGTGCGACAGGCGACTCAGAAGAAGAAGATGCCGCGGCTCCATCAAGGAAAGGACGGCGGTGGAATAGGAACCGCGGAGGCAAGGCCGTGCTTGCCGTCGAGGAATCCGGCAACCCTGGCGCCGCCAAGAAGGCTAAGGTTGGCGACCCCGGCAAGGATCTTGCCGGGTGCCCTTCCTGTCAGGCCTTGGCGGCTGCCGACAAGTCAGTGAACTCCGGCAAGCAGTACTGCAAGATCCATCGCACTAAGGGCCACGATCTCCAGGACTGCCGGCAAGTTGAGCAGCTTGCCGAAAAGCAGAAGGCCGAATACGAGAGGCGAGACAAGGAGAAGGCCCAAGATGGTGCTGAGGGGTCCGGCAAGAAACGCGGTGGCCGAGGGGGTCACCGCGGCAAGGCCAAACAGCAGAAGGATCGGCCCGCTCGGGGCCGAGATAAAGAAGGAGATGATGAAGAAGATGACGAATCCAGTGAGCAGGAATTCCAGAAGGCTACAGAGGCTATGTGCATTGATGGGGGTGCCTCGCTGCATTCTTCCCACTGCCAACTTAAACAGTGGATGTGGGAGGTTAATGCAGCAGAGCCATCCCCCGATGCATGTAGGCCTCTGAAGTGGTCCAGCACGCCTATCATCTTCGATGTCGAAGATCACCCTGATCGCACAACTGCGGTCGGGTGTTTGCCATTGTTGGTTTCCCCGACAATTCGCAACCTCAAGGTGACGAAGATGTTAGTTGACGGCGGGGCCGGCCTAAACTTAATCTCACCAGATGTGCTCACAAAGTTTCAGATTCCCGATGAAGACCTTGAGGAAACGGGTACGTTTCAAGGGGTCAATCCGGGAAGAACCCAGCCTAAGGGCGAGATCACGCTGCCGGTAACATTTGGCAGCGAGCTTAACTTTAGGACCGAAAAGGTGGTGTTTGATGTCGCCAAGATCCCCATGTCATACAATGGGATCCTTGGTCGGCCAGCGCTGGCTAAGTTTATGGCAGCATCACACTACGCATACAACATCTTGAAGATGCCTGGGCCGTTGAGCGTCATCACTATCCATTCCGATAAGAAGGATGCGCTCATCTGTGCCGACCAACTTTACCGGGAAGCAGTTGCAGCACCTGCCATCAAGGCATCTGCTCCTGCCGCTGGAACTCCCGGGGGGAAGAAGAAGACCGGCAGGAACCTTGGCGCGAACTCCGGCAAGCGCACCTCCTTGGAGTGCTGCGCTTCCGTCGAGGACGCACCAGAGAGTTCCACCGGCAAGAACAAGAAGTCCAAGGCTGCCCCGCCGGAAACCAAGAAGGTGCCTGCCAAGGAGGACGGAACGGGGGGAACTTTCACCATAAGTTCCACCCTAGATGACAAATAGGAAAGCGCGCTCGTTGCTTTCCTGCGGGCGAATGTCGACATGTTTGCATGGCAACCGTCTGACATCCCCGGCGTTCCCAGGAAAGTAATTGAGCACCACCTTGCTGTCTGTCCTCATGCGCGGCCCGTCAAGCAAAGGGTGAGGAAACAGGCTTTGGAGCGGCAAGAGTTCATTGCCGAAGAAATTAAGAAGCTGGAGGCGGCAGGACTGGTCAAAGGAGTGCTTCATCCAACCTGGTTGGGCAATCTGGTTGTAGTGCGGAAAGCGAACGGGAAATGGAGGCTTTGTATCGATTATACAGATATCAATAAAGCTTGTCCAAAAGATCCTTTTCCCTTGCCGCGCATCGACCAGATTGTGGATGCCACCGCTGGTTGTGATCTCCTGTCCTTCCTTGATGCCTATTCAGGGTATCATCAGATTTTTATGGCAAAGGAAGATGAAGAGAAGACTGCCTTTATCACCCCATGTGGTACGTATTGTTTTATACGAATGCCTTTCGGGTTGAAAAGTGCTGGTTCAACATTTGCCAGAGCAATCCAGATTGGTTTTGAGCCACAACTCCATAGAAATATGGAGGCGTATATGGATGATATAGTGGTCAAAACTAAGGATAAAGCAACGCTCATTCAAGACTTAGAAGAAACATTTGCGAACTTGCACAAGATCAACTTGAAGCTCAATCCTGAGAAGTGTGTGTTCGGTGTTCCTTCCGGCAAGCTCCTCGGATTCTTTGTATCTTGCCGGGGAATCGAAGCGAACCCCGACAAGATCAAAGCCATTGAGCAAATTGAAGCGCCGAGACGCGTCAAGAATGTGCGTCGTCTTGCCGGCTGTGTCGCTGCTCTAAGCAGGTTTATTTCCAAATCTGCTGAGCGCGCCCTGCCCTTCTTTAAAATTTTGAAGAAGGCAGGTCCAATGAAATGGACTCCGCAAGCGGAGGCTGCGCTGCAAGATTTGAAGAAATACCTTTCTTCTCCGCCGACGCTAGTCACACCTAAACCACAAGAGCCGTTGCTGCTGTATCTGGCGGCGACAAATCAAGTGGTTAGTGCTGCGCTGGTGGCGCAGAGGGAAGCTGATGAGGAGGCAACATCAGCGGCAGGACCGCCAGATGACGTGGCAAGATCTTCCCCGGCAAGGGTTGATCCCGGCAAGACAGGATCTACGCAAACAGAAGAGCCCGTGCAGAAGAAAAAGGTGGTGCAGCGCCCAGTTTATTTTGTTAGTTCCCTCTTACAAGGGGCTAGGTCAAGATATTCTGGTGTGCAGAAATTGCTTATCGGCCTCCTTATGGCCTCAAGAAAGCTGCGCCATTATTTTCAAGCACATGAGATCACCGTCGTCACTCGCTTTCCGTTGCAACGAATTTTGCAAAATCCGGAGGCAACCGGCAGGATCATGGAGTGGGCGTTGGAGCTGTCCAGCTTTGGTCTTAAGTTTGAAAGTACTTCCACAATTCAGAGCAGGGCCTTGGCGGAGTTCATTGCAGAATGGACCCCGACGCCAGACGAAGAAGTTCAAGAAACAAGTCTCCCCGGCAAAGAAATCGATCTGCAATGGGTTATGTACTTTGACGGGGCTTTTTCGCTGCAAGGCGCCGGTGCTGGCGTGCTGCTTGTCGCACCCACCGGAGAGCACCTCAAGTACGTAGTTCAAATGCACTTTCCCCGGGAGAGCTCAACCAACAACATTGCAGAGTACGAAGGTTTGCTTGCCGGTCTTAGGATCGCGGCAGACCTTGGTATCAAAAAGCTCATTATCAAAGGTGATTCACAGCTTGTCATTAGGCAGGTTAACAAGAGCTATCAAAGTCCATTGATGCAAGCCTACGTAGATGAAGTGAGGAAATTGGAAGAGCGCTTTGATGGTCTCCAAATGGAGCATGTCCCTCATGCCGAGAACAGCGTTGCTGACGACCTGTCAAAGCGTGCTGCCCTCAAGTTGCCTGTGGAACCAGGAACTTTTGTGCTCCAATTGACTCAACCATCCGTGGCGCCATCGATGCGGCAAGAAAAGAGAAGAAAGTTAAACTCTGGCCAGTACTTCCCGGCAGAGCTCCCCGGAGCCACCGGCAAGGAAGTTGCCGGGATTGACACGCCTGCCGGGGAACAACAGGCTCCGGCAGGGCCTTAGGCCCTTGATGTCGAGACAAATGTTCCCCCGGCGGACGAGATGCCTTTAGTCCTAGTTGTCGAGCCTCAGGCTCCAGCGTGGGCGCAGCACATTGTCCATTTCCTTCAGACAGGTGAACTCCCTGAGGAACAAGAAGAAGCGGAGACAGTAGCCTGTCGGTCTGTTATGTACAAGTTCGTCGATGACGTCCTGTACAGAAAGAGACCAAACGGTGTGAAATTGAAGTGCATTCCTCGGGAGGATGGACTAGAGCTGTTGGCAGAGATACATGGGGGCATGTGTGGTTCTCACATAGGGTCAAGAGCGCTTGCCGGGAAAGCATTCTGGCAAGGTTTCTTTTGGCCCACCGCCCTCCAGGATGCAACTGCACTAGTAACCAGGTGTGAAGCGTGCCAGTTTCATTCGAAGAAATTACATCAGCCAGCTCAAGCTCTTCAAACAATCCCTCTCTCCTGGCCATTTTCGGTCTGGGGGCTCGACATACTGGGCCCCTTCCCCTGTGCTGGCGGGGGCTTTGAGTACTTGTACGTTGCTATCGACAAGTTCACAAAGTGGCCGGAGGTGGAAGCAGTGAGGAAGGTGACAGCGAAGTCGGCTGTCAAGTTCTTCAAAGGAATTGTTTGCTGTTTTGGTGTGCCTAACATGATCATCACCGACAACGGCACGCAGTTCACAAGTCGCACCTTCATGCAGTACGTCCAAGACCGTGGCGGCAAGATTTGTTTTGCCTCTGTTGCTCACCCAAGAAGCAACGGCCAAGCGGAGAGTGCCAATGCTGAAGTGCTGCGCGGTCGCAGGACCAGAACTTTTGACAAGCTGAAAAAGTGCGGAAGACGCTGGATTGATGAGTTGCCGGCGGTTCTTTGGTCAATCAGAACGACACCAAATCGAGCCACTGGCCAGACGCCCTTCGCTCTGGTCTACGGAGCGGAAGCAGTTCTCCCCACGGAACTCATATACGGATCTCCTCGAGTGCTCGCTTATGATGAGCTCAAGCAAGAGCAACTGCGGCAAGATAACGCTGTGCTCCTTGAGGAGAATCATCTTCAGGCTGCTGTGCGAGCTGCACGCTACCAGAAAGCTTTGCGCCGCTATCATAGCCGCAAAGTTCATGCCCGAAGCATTGAGGAAGGCGACCTTGTTCTTCGACGGATTCAGTCCGCCAAGAATTCAAACAAGTTGACGCCAATGTGGGAAGGCCCTTATCGGGTAGTACGAGTCACCAAGCCTGGCGCTGTCCGCCTAGAGACAGAGGATGGCGTTCCAGTGAGTAATTCCTGGAATATCGAACATCTTCGCAAGTTCTATCCATAAGGCGCGGTTGCCGGGGGCTCCTGGCAACCACCTTTTTGTACAAGTCTTGCCGGCAAGGCATGTGATCCTTTGTACAAAGCCAGGCGCAGACCCTGAGCACAGATGAATAAAATTAAGTGTTATACATTTCCTTATTGATTCTCATGTTCACATTCATATATGCATGTTTGTCTAAGATGATCTATAACACCTGATCCCGGTAAGTTCTAATGAACCGCCAAGGTTTCATCTCTTTATTTTCTCTTCTTTCTTTTTCTTAAAGACAGAAGGATTCCTCGCGTGCACATTTGCCGGGGGGGAAGGGAGACATGAATACCAGTTGGTGACGTTCGGAATCGTATGCTTGCCGGAGGAAGGACAAAGACAGAAAGCTAAGTCCTAAAAACTCAGAGCAAGTTTTTCTTTCATTACCAAGTTGCTTCCTTAGACGATTCCGATTCTTGTATGGAAAATCTGCACGCGAAGGAACCCTTGTTGTAATCAGTTGCGCCCTTATTTTGTTTCGAGTCCGCTCAACGATTTAAGTGGCTGCACTGAGAACGCCAAGGAGTCTTGCCGGCCGCTGCGCCTCTCGCAGGCTGCTGAAGTCCCGCACCCAGCGCTCGCGGCGGGTTGCGCGCCGGCAAGTTTTTCAGTAAGCATAGGATGAACTCCATACATAAAGGAATCAGACAAGGAAAGTAGCTAGCATGAGCTTAAATATAGTTAAATTATATTACATCCATGAGTTGCCTTAGTCCTAACTCGAGACTTAACTGTCTTTTACATGAGATGATGGCGGCAAGAATAAAAGGGAAGCACTCAATCCCTGCGATGGCCTTCGATCCTTTTGATGGAGTCCACCTTCTCAAGGATCGGCGCAATGCACTTCTCAAGCGCCTCAACATTTGCATCCTTTGGCAGGTGGCCGAGTGCGCTGGAGAGGTCGATGCCGGGATTGTTGTGCACCACCTTGAGGAGCACCTTGCGAAGGATGGCCCGGCAAAGCCGGCGAGTCTCGTTCGCCAGTTGGGTTGCCCGGCTGGACTGGAGCGCCCTCAACGCGTTGATGATGCTTTCAAAGAACATCGTCAATCTCGCGCTTGGGGATATTCTTTCCTCGAAAGAATATCTGAAGTTCGACAAGCCCATGGTTGACAGTTCTGCGGTAAGCTTCTCCGCGGCAGTGATGAGACGACCAGTCCAGATCTTCACTCCCTTCTCGTACTCGTTCTGGGCAGCGGCGGCGCTCTTGAGCAGGTTCCTCTCTCCTTGGAGATCTTTGAGTAGAGCCTTCTCACGGGCCCTGCCGGCCTCGAGAGATTTCTGTAGCGTGGTCAGCTTCAGCTCCAGAACCGCAATATCATCAGCTGCGGAGGAGAGCTGCTTGGTCTTGTCGGACAGGGCGACTTGCATCTCCGCCAAGGAGTGGAGGGTTTTTTCCCTGTCCCCCTTGAGCGTCGAGAGCTCCTTGCCGTGCTCATCAAGATCTGTCTCCAGCCTCTTTACTTTGTCGCTCAACTCGTTCTTGGCGGCCTCTGCAGCTTCGGCAGCATCGACGGCCTCCTTGAGCTTGCCGGCGTGACTTGCGGTTAGAGCTTCGAGCGCCTCCTTGTGCTTCTGCTCCAGCTCCTGGGTCCGCCGCGCGACAAGATTTTCAATGTCTTCATCCTTGCTGTGAAGCTTGGCGGCGAGCGCCTGCTCACGAGCAGTGAGATCTTCCTCATGAGCATCAAGAGCAACGCGGCGCCCCGTCAGGAGGGCATCTTCGACAGCAATCCTTTGAACAGCTTCATCATGCGCCTTCTCCATGTCTGATTGCTTAAGGAGGATCTCATTCCACTGCTGGCTCACTTGTTCCCGGCCGGCAACCAACTCTTGGAGGGCCTCGGTGTGCCAGATCTGCATTTGTGCGAAGCGCCTTTGGAAATCTGCTTCGGCCGCCTCAACAACTGCCATTCTGGAGTCCGCTTTGTCTTTCCGGGCGCGATGGAGAGCCTGGAGTTTGCGGAAGTTCTCGCCCATGGCCTGAAGGAGCTGATCCTCTTCAGATTTGCCGCTGCTAGTGCTGGGATTGTCGACAACTTCAAGCCCGGCAGCAGCGATGATTTCTTCGAAAACTTCTCCTTCGGCTGGTGCCCCAGCGCTTGCCGTCCCGGCAAGTTGATGAACAGGTTCTCGCCAACCTTGAGGTACTTGCTGGATGAGGGGCCTTCAGATGCTGATGGCTGGTCTTCAGCGACCGCCTCACCAGTAACAGGGGGCTCTGTGGCCGATGTAGCGCCTGGCGCTCCTGTGGCAGGAATGCTATCAGTGCGGTCCTCAGCCTCCCTGTCGCCCCCTTCAGTAGGTTCTTCGGCGGTTTCCTCTTGTGTTGTCTTGGCGGCCTCCCCGTCAAGAGCACCACCAGCCTCGACAACGTCATCCTTGGTGGCCTCGCTGGCAGCGATCCTATCCGCTTCGGCGGCAGCATCCCTGGCGGTCTCCTCGATCACAACGTCGACGTCCATGTGTTCCCTCACAGGGAACTCTGAAGGGCGAAGGAGGAAAACAGAATAAGATCAAGGTTGAAGTTTGAAGTGATCAAAGATAAAGAAGTAAGGGGAAAAGAATAACTAGCACTCTGAGGCGATCGAGTACCTGCGTCGGGCTGTCGAGAGGTAGCTTCGCCTCTCCCGGCAACTCCGGTTATCGGGGATGGGTTGTCGGAGTCCGTGCTTGTCGGCTCCTCCTCAATCCGGACAGGCTCGTCGGCAGGATCTCTTGGCGCAGATGTGCTTGTGGGCGGAGCGGTCAATGAAGGAGGCACAATGGGGCAATCTTCTCCTTGTTGCCGTTCTTCTCCTACGAACCCGAAGATATCAGCGACAAGAATGGAAACCTCGGCACCCGCCAGCGGAAGAAGAACAATGAACTTACGCTGGGGGCTGTGCTGGGGGCTGCGCTGGGGGCTGCGTTGAGGACTAGACTCCGGGCACGCTAGTGGAGCCTGCCGGGGGCTCGTCGCCCGTAGAAGTCCTTGACCTCTTCACCATCCTCTCCAGCAAGGTTTCTGTGTCACTGCAGAAACAATACAAGTAAGTCAGTAAGACTGAGGCAGATTGCAAGGTGGAAGTTGTGACAGGTACTCACTCTTCTTCCTCTCGCTCCGGACTGAAGTCGGAGATGTCGAAGTCGACCTCCGTTGCGGCGTCTGAGTGGGGAGGCGGAGGAGGGGTCCTGGGCCGCTTGGCTGTGGCAGGCGCCGGGGCAGCTTCTGGCACGGTTGTACGAGACCCTCCTGCCGCTCCTGCGGTGGCCGCTGGTGTGGGTCTCGCGCGCCGCGCGGGCTGTTGACGGGCCCCCTGCCGCGGTCCGGTCTTGCCGGCCACTTTCTTGCCGAGGGATTCGCCGCTCGATGTAGGCTGGCTTGCCGGGACGCCCGATGCGGCTTTCCGAAGGACACGCTTTGTCTTCTTCGGGGGCGAGGGCTCTTCTCGCGTCTCCTCTTCGGCTGTGTCGTCGCCGGATGAGCTTTCAGGGACTGCGCCGCCTTCTTCCCCGGCAACCTTGCTCTCCTCGGCAGGTTTTGCCTCCACCACCACCTCTGCATCGCTGGCTTCCCACTCTATGAAGCCAACGCTGCCGGCCTCGGCGGCAAGATTCGCTTCCTCCACTCTGGTAGCAATGTATGCTACCTCCTGATCTGTGGTGGCGCGAATAAGATCTGACTCTTGCCAGACAGGCTTCTCCGTCAGATTGTCGAAGAATTTCTGCGCTTCTTCCTCGCTTGGCTCGACCCAGGTCGGGTCAAGGCCGTGGGCGTTGAACATCGGCAAGAAGGCAATGATCGACCCCAGTGCAGAGTTGTTGCACAAGGGGACGATCCTTGCCGGCAGCCGGTGCTTGTCTTCGCGCTGGAATTACTTTTGGCGGAGAGCGCCAAGCTGCATAACAGTCAAGTTGTTGTTCAGCCCGGGGTGCAGCCTCATGACATCCGCTGCATTCTTATACTCCCAGGCTGGCCTCCCCCTATTCTGCAGAGGGGCGATGCGGCGGCGGAGGAAGTCGAAGCCGATCATCTCCATTGTCAGCCCGGCAGCCTTCAAGCGGAGGATCCTGGTAGTGGCGATTGTGAGCTTCTCGTCTTCTGTGGCGAGATCGCCCCAATCATTGCCGCGGACCACCTTCTGTCGCCAGGGATGGCAAAAAGGATGAGGATCTGCTTCCTGGATCCAGCACCATTCGGCCCGCCACTCGTCCCACTTTTCGCGGTAAACTCCATCTGGGTATATCTCTTTGTTCCAGGCCCTTGGAATCCAAGCGATAGATCCAGAGAGAGCCTCTCCTTTTTGGATTCGAGGATAGAAATAGTGGCGGAAAAGAGCAGAATTGGGGATCACGCCGGCAAAATTTTCACAAAGATGGGCAAAGATCGACATGCAAAATATGGCATTCGGCGTGAAATCAAGAAGGCGGAAGCCGTATGTATACATGATGTCGTTGAAGAAATCGGAAAAAGGTGGACAGAGCCCGCAATAAAAGTACGCTGTGAAGAAGGGGTATCTGTCCAATCCGCCTTTGGAATTAGCACCTGGGATTACGCGTGTGGCGGGGTGAGCTTGTGTTCCCTTCGCCCACATGCATTGGTATCGCCCCTTCAAGGTTTCGGCGTCGAGCGTCGGAGGGAAGACGACGAGCCTCTTCCGCATCTTCACCAGCTCGCTTTCCGGGACTTCAGCCTTCGGCTCCTTGTCCGTGCCCTTGCCTTTGCTAGCCTTGGGCGGCATGGCGACCGTGGAGATGGAAGCCGGAGGACGGAACGAGCGCGGGAGCGGTGAGCAGAAGGGAAGGAAGGTTTCGCTCTGAGCTCGAGCAGAGGAAGGCGATGGCGATGGCCAGATTGGGAAGAAGAGGGGGGTGAATGGGTTTGCACCTCCACGACTTCTCCTTTTTATGGGGAAGGAGCGGGGCCACCTTGTTTATCCCCCAATATGAATGCGCCTCTGTGGGCGCGAAACAGTTAGCAGCCTTTTTGGCACACTTCCCACATCGCGCGCTCCGTGCGCGTAGTGGGGGCACAGTAAAACAAGATCTTTACGAGCAGTTAATTCCCTGCCACGCGTGCCCGTGCACTGTTTGGGCCTAGCCCAACAACGCCTCGCACTCGTGTATGGCCCAGGCCCGGGGGCTCCTGTCGGTGTACTAAGTATTGGGCCACTAGTACCCCTTGTGCACGGGCAGTTGTAGCCATCCTCGCGGCAAGGCTTGCCGGGATCAGCTCGAGGTCGATTTAAGTCATCAAGGAAATCATCAAGTCAGAGATCTAAGAATCAACAAATAAGCAAAGCTGGTAATCGAAGGCCAGCCTCCCGGGCAAGATCCTTGCCGGGATGGCCCGTGGAGCCCGGCAAGCCTCGGCGCCCGACAAGGCTTGGTTCCCAGCAAAGCTCGGCGCCCGGCAAGCCCTGGCGCCCGGCAAGGATTGGTGCCCGGCAAGGATCGGCGCCTGGCGAGATTCTGCCACTATGCCACCGCTCCGGCACAGCGACAAAGCCTGACATTCTGGGTCCTTCTCTGGATGCGTGGCAACGCGCCAGTGGAGGAGAGCTTAAGCGGTGCTGATGGGATGGCCCCTTTTTCCATCCCCAAGAAAGTAAGGACACCTAAACAGACACCTCACGGTGCATTAAATGCGTTTGTCCTAATTCGTCAGGGGTTAGGTATGATACCCTGTAGCTACTTTACACCTCAATGTATGTACATTTTGCCACTGTGGAGACCCCTTTGAGCATATAAAAGGAGGCCCAAGGCAACTGCTACAGAGGAGGAGAACTTCTGGCCCATTCTGCATGCGTAGCTGCTCTTTGAACGTACTGTTCATTGCGAGCGCTCCTGAAGGTTGGGCTCAAGAACATCAATAAGAACACAAAGCAGGAGTAGGGTTTTACGCTGATCAGCGGCCCGAACCTGGGTAAAAACTTCCCGCGTCGATCACTGGTTCTGCTCTTTGCGTATACCTCTCCCCCCGCCGAATCATAAAAGGATCTCTCGGGGTCCCATAGGTGTCGTACGCCGACAGGAAAGCATCTCAGGAAACTGACAACTTCGTGCAGGTTGGGGCCGATAGATTCTAGTGCCAAGACCTTCACTGTGCGCAAAATCTGGGTCAAGCTTTTCTGGATGACAAACGAACATGCATCTTCAAAATTAGAAATAATGTTGATATCAAGAAGGAGAGGTAGAAGGTGACTGTTGTACCTGAACGGGTGTGGATCCAATAACAAGTTAGGAGTATTTGACAGACGAGTAGCCCACCACTGTCAATTTCGGCGCAGAAATGACATTGATTCTTGTTGGACCGTGTTGATCAACTACAAGTAATCTCTCAAGTGAAGTTGTGTCCTCAATGACCATATTGTGGTCCACCTTTTGTGATCTCTTGTTGTAGCACCAGCAACACACATAAATAGTCCGGAGAGTCATGGAGGTGATGTGGAAGCTACTCAACCAATCCATCATCTGAAGATGAAGGAACTCGAGTGCAGTACAGCCGTGGAGCAGGTGCTCCATGTCATCCTTTGGGATGCAAACGGCGACAAGCTCGAGGTGCTTCAGTCGTGGTAGAAAAAGAGCAGGCACGTCATTATGGGGGGGAATGGCTGTTCATGAACTTCGTGAGGCACAGCGTGGGCACGAAGCGGAGCGCGAACGTTGGCAGCGAGCGCATATGCCCATCATTAAAACTAAGCTCCTCGAGCTGAATCAGGGCGGGGGATCGGAACCACTCGTCAAGCTTGGCTTGCTCCTTGCCATTGGAAATGAACTTGCCCATGATAAGGCCTCTGATTGGGCCATGGTGACTGCCGAGGATCTTGGAGAACGCATCCACGCTTTTGCGATAGCCATGGCAGAGCTCGTGGGTGTCGAGGAGGTCGAGAGGGGTGGAGAGCCATAGGAGGCACAACCGCCGGGAAAGGACGGTTGTCCTCGCCCCATATTTGATTGGGAGGAGGGATATGATGACTGACAACATATCATAGGGGAGGCTACTGATGAAGTCTAGGCCTGCTGGAGTCGCTTGCGGTTCTTTCTCGACCCGCCTCCGCTTGTTATCAGCCTCGTTCTCCACCTCGTCGACGGCGACGGAAACCTCTGTCTCCATATTCATGCCGTGCTCCGGTGCTTCAGCAGCCCCGGCATCGCCACTCCCTCTGATGGGGCGCTTTGGCGGCATCCTCATACACTGACGGCTTTGAGGACTGAGAGCGGCGTCGAGGATGCGGGCGGAGAGAGAGGATTGTGTGTGTGGCGAGGATGGGGGCGTGCGGCCGCTCGGGCGCGCCATTAATACGGACCAGTGGGAGCGAGGCGGGCGGCAGTCAAAGGCTGTCTCACTTCCTGGTGAGCCTGCGCGGCGGACTTCTGGCATTCCAATACCATCATTTCACACAGCTACTCGCACGCCTCCCGATGACACTGCGCAGCGAAAATGCCTCCCGTCAATTCACACACTTGCACGCATGCCTCCCGGTCTGCCTGCGTGGCGGACTGCTCGCATGCGTCTCGTCAACTCGCGCCTGCTCGCACGCCACACGGGGCACGTGGCATGTATATATTTTTTGTTTTTTGATGATTCATTCTGCCGCTTTACTGCTTAACCGAAGCATGGCACGGTCTAACGCACATTGTCCGAATAAATATTCCGTATGAGATATTGGTCGCTAGTTATTGACAATCTCCCATTTGTAAGTAGATTATATCAAAACTTGTCTCAAATTTGACGAAAAAATACAATATCACAGTCTACTGGTGTGCATATATGACACCACGATAAGTTTCATGAATTTCAACTAAGTTTTGGATTTACTGAATTTTAAAAATCAATATTCTCAATGTTTTGAAATTTCTTTCACGGGGAAACATGCACCAAGGGACACACATATGATTTTGCAATCCATTTTGGGGCACATGTAGCTCAAATTTGATTTTTGCACATTAAATCCCTAGGACATCAATCAATGTACAAAACGGGTCGAATGATCACTGTTTTTTTTCAAACTTTAACATGACACTCCTTTGGTCACATGTTCACTGCAGAAAAAGTTTGGCATGCCTCAGAGTGGAGGTGGTGGTGTGGGATATGTGTCTATGTGTGTGTGGGGGGGTCCATGAGTACACTACTAGTCGCGAGCCTCCGTGACATGGGATTATTGATCATTTTGTGAGTCATGTGTATATCCCACATCAAAGTCATGAATTGATTATTTAAAGCATTACACAACCCTTTCATGCATACATGTTCGGGCCACATGCATGCATTGGTGGTCCTCTCGGACACTCCCTCATGCGGTTAGCAGCGATGTGCCCATTCATTGGCCCACAAAGGTTTTCAGTTTCCACCGTCAACGAGAGGCATCGGACCGAAGGTGGATTCATCTTGGCATGTGTGTTACGGTGTGGATCATGGTGAGATTCCATATCAAAGTTCGGGCATGTGCGTACACATGAGTCACTCCCACCGGCACGAAGTGAGGGGGCTAGCTACTACGCATCGTTAACCTCTGTGTAGTGCATTTCCGATTTGTGAAGCATATACCACGTCAAAGTTGTGCATTGGGTATTCAAACATCACACAACACAAGACAACATGCATGCGGTGGTTGTCCTATGACACTCGCTCGCGTGTGACTCTCCATGGGCCCGCGAGGTCTTCGTCGATTAATTGAACGTACAACGAGAGAGAGGTTAATTTGACCAACAAGGATGGTTCTTTTTTTTGTTTGTGTTACGTATATGCACGGTAGGAGTATGTAGCACATGTCAAAGAGGGGGCAATATGTATACTCTCTCTATATATATATATATATGTGTGTGTGTGTGTGTGTGTGTGTTTGTGTGTGTCATAACCTCGCTCCATGTGGGGACTTTCCGTTTCCCAAGGCAGGTGCCACATCAAAGTTGTGCATTGGTATTCAAACATCACGCAATACCATGCAGGCGGTGGTTGCCCTATAGGAACTCACTCGCGTGCGGCGCTTCCATCTGTGGGCCTGCGAGAGGTTGTCCTCCATCACTTTGACCCAATGAAAGAGAGAGGCACATTTGACAAACAAGGGGGATTAATTCTTTTAGGGCTGTGTTAGGGTAGGAGTATATATAGTACGTGTCGAAGGGGAGATGGGACCAACATATACTAGGTGTCACACATGAACCTCACTCTATGTGGGGACTTTGCAGTTTTTGAGGCAAATGCCACATCAAAGGTTGTGCATTAGGTATTCAAAACATCACAACCACACACCTCTCCATATATATGTTTTGTCACACATGCAAGCGATGGTGGTTGTCCTGTGGCACTAACTCACGTGGTTATCAGCGATGCTTCCATCTGTCGGCCCACTTGGTCCATCACTTTCACCAACAACGAGAGAGGTTAATTATATTGACTTAGGAGGGGGTTAATTTTTTGCTTCTCTCGCGATATAGGTGAGATTACATATATAATAGCGCATGTGTACACATGAATCCATCCCGCTGGATTGAAGGGGGGGCGAGCACACGACACGTCATGAACCTCTTGCTCTGTGTGGGATATGTGCGATTTTGAACGCATGCACCACATAAATGTTGTGCATTAGGTATTAATTCAACACATATGCATGCATCACGCACCTCCATAAATATGTTTGGGACACATGCATGCAATGGTTATCTTTGCACACTCTCACTCGCTTGGTTATATATGGGTGGCAAGCCTATATATATTTGTGGGCCCGCGTGGATGTCCATCATTTCGACCGACAACGAGAAAGGTTACCAGGGCGGATTCTTCTTCTTTGGTTCAAGTTACCGTATAGTAGGTCGATCATTCTAGGCATAATTAAGTTTGAGCGCATGCATGCTACGCATCGTGAACCCTCGATCAGTGTGGGGATTTTATGGTTCCAAAGCATGGTGCCACATCAAATTTGTGCATTGCGTATTCAAACACCACACACACCACTTCCATATACATAATTGGGCCACATGCACAGAGTGGGTTTTGTCTTCAGAAAGTACTCTCTCGCGAGTTTATCGGCGACAAGCTAGCCCATTTTGCGGGGCCATGTGGACGTCCATATCACTTTGACTAACAACGAGCGAGAGAGGTTGTACGTTCAAGTTGGATTATGTTTGGTCCGTGTTACAGTACGTCTTGGTGAGATGCCCTCCCCCCGACACGTGTGTGTGGGGGGGGGAGGTACTTTGCACTACTCACAACCTCCGTGGGGTCGGGGAAGTCCGGTTATTTTGCGAGGCACACGTGCCACATCAAAGTTGTGAATGGTATAGTTAAATATCACACCACACCCTTTTCATACTTATAGTATAGGGCCACCCGCAGGTGGTTCGTATGTGGTCTCACCCATCTCCTGCCACAAGCACACATTTGTGGGTCGGGACACGGTCCACCTTTGTCCGGAAGCGAAAGGGGAAGTTTGACCATATATATGTTGGACTCCTAAAGGTTTTGTGTTACGGTAGGTTGAGATTTCAAACCTAACTATCTGGGGGCATGCATTCGTAGCTAGGATTCCCTTACCGCCGACACGAAGTGGGGTTGGTAGGGGGTGGCTGACTAGCAATACTGTGCGCTTTGTGTGACAGGCGCCACATCAAAGTTGTGCATTGGGTATTCGAACATCAAACCACGCTTTTCCTACATATATTTGGTCCACATGCAAGTGTGTTCGTGTTCTGACCCTTTCCCGCATTATTCTTTTTGCCAAATTTATAAACAGCACACGAGTTGGATGCTGAAACCGTCCTGCGATTGGGTACGCAACAGACATGGTTCGGTCACACTACCCGTGTGCCACGCCCGTGCCCCTGCAGTCACTCACATCAGCACAGTAGATTGGGCTCCACGAGGCTTGCCTCCCGCTCTCAAAAATATCTACTGCCTCGTAATCTCAAAAATATCTACCCGAGTAGAGGGTTTTTTTGTTTGATAGCACAATATTCGTATGTGTGGACCGTGTGCGATGTCTGTTACTCCCACTCTGTTTCAATCAGCTGATCCAAATTTTCAGTAGCCCCGGATTTTTTTTTAACTAGAGCCCTGGCATTTTACTCCCGCCTGCATCCCTCGCAATCTCAAAAATATCTGCTCGGCTGGAGTGGTTTTCTGTTTGATAGCACACGACTATTATGTTCTAACCATGTGTGATGTTCGTTACTCCCGCCCCGCTCTGCTTCGATCCCTTGATCCAAATTTTCAGTAGCCCCGCCATTTTACTCCCGCCTAGTAAAATTTTCAGTACCCACGGCATTTCCTCAAAAACCACCTTGGACCCCCTCCACACACACACACCCCAAATCCTTCACTCACCCCAAATCCCCCGCTCACACACATACACACCACCCCTCCCTCGCTCGAAACCTAGCTAGGTCGCCGCCGCCACCGCTGCCGCTGATGCGGCTTGAACTACGTCGGTATTTCCCCAAAGAGGAAGGGATGATGCAGCACAGCTACGGTAGGTATTTCCCACAGTGATGAAACCAAGGTTATCGAACCAGTAGCAGAACCGCGCAACACTATGTAAACGGTACCTGCACACAAAGAACAAATACTTGCAACCCGACGTGTAAGAGGGGTTGTCAATCCCTCCCGAGTAAAAAGATTGATAAAATTGTAGTAGGTTGGATAAATAGATCTCGCGGAAACGTGAAATAAAATAAATAACAAAAAAGTGCAGCAAGGTATTTTTGGGCTTTTGGATTAATAGATCTGAAAATAAAAGCGAATAAAAATAGATCTCAATGGCAAATATGATAAAGAATAGACCCGGGGGGCCGTAGATTTCCCTAGTGGCTTCTCTCGAGAAAAATAGCATACGGTGGGTAAACAAATTACTGTTGGGCAATTGATAGAACTTCAAATAATTATGACGATATCCAGGCAATGATCATTATATAGGCATCACATCCAAGATTAGTAGACTGACTCCTGCCTGCATCTACTACTATTACTCCACACATCGACCGCTATCCAGCAAGCATCTAGTGTATTAAGTTCATGGAAAAATGGAGTAATGCAATAAGAATGATGAAATGATGTAAACAAGATCTATTCATGTAGGAATAGACCCCATCTTGTTATCCTTAATAGCAACGATACATACGTGTCATTTCCCCTTCTGTCACTGGGATTGAGCACCGTAAGATCGAACCTATAACAAAGCACCTCTTCCCATGGCAAGAAAAATTGATCTTGTCGGCCTAACTAAACCAAAGATTCGAAGAAGAAATATGAGGCTATAAGTAATCATGCATATAAGAGATCAAAGAAACTCAAATAACTTTCATGGATAAAAATATAGATCTGATCATAAACTCAAAGTTCATCTGATCCCAACAAACACACCGCAAAAAGAGTTACATCAAATAGATCTCCAAGAGACCATTGTATTGAGAATCAAAAGAGCGAGAGGAAGCCATCTAGCTACTAACTACAGATGTGAAGGTCTACAATGAACTACTCACGCATCATCGAAGAGGCACCAATGAGGATGATGAACCCCTCCGTGATGGTGTCTAGATTGGATCTGTGGTTTCTGGAACTTGCGGCGGCTGGAATTGTGTTTCTTCGACTCCCCTAGGGTTTTTGGATTTTCGGGGTATTTATAGAGCAAAGAGGCAGTGTGGGAGGTGGCCGAGGTGGGGACAACCCACCAGGGCGTGCCTGGGGCCCCAGGCGCGCCCAAGTGGGTTGTGCTCCCCTCAGAGCCCCCCTCTGGTACTTCCTTGGCCCAACTTGTGTCTTCTGGTCCAGAAAAAATCACCAAAAAGTTTCGCTGTGTTTGGACTCTATTTGGTATTGATTTTCTGTGAAGTAAAAAAACAAGCAAAAAACAGCAACTAGCACTGGGCACTATGTCAATAGGTTAGTCCAAAAAAATGATATAAAGTTGCTATAAAATGATTGTAAAACATCCAAGAATGATAATATAACAGCATGGAACAATCAAAAAATTTAGATACGTTGGAGACGTATCAGCATCCCGAAGCTTAATTCCTTCTCGTCCTTGAGTAGGTAAATGATAAAAATTGAATTTTTGATGTGGAATGCTGCCTAACATGTTCATCACATATTCTTTTCTTTTGTAGCATGGACATTTGGACTTTTATATGATTCAAAGCAATAGTCTAGTTTTGACATGAAGATTTCAATACTCAAGCATATCAACAAGCAACCATGTCTTTCAAAATATCAACACTAAAGCAAGTTATCCCTAGCCCACTATGCTCAATCATTGATCCATTCATGAAACACACTCGCATATTAGCTACACCCAATGCTCAAGTACGATCATAGTGCCCCTTAGTTGTGCTTTATAAGAGAAGATGGAGACTCAAATAAAAATTGCATAAAGTAAAAAGAAAGGCCCTTCGCAGTGGGAAGTAGGGATTTGTAGAGGTGCCAGAGCTCAAAGCGAAAAATTAAGAGATAAAACATTTTGGGTGGCATGCCTTTCCTGTCAACGAAAATGATCGAGTAATTCCCAATACTTTCCATGCTAGATATATCATAGGCGGTTCCCAAACAGAAAGTAAAGTTTATTCCTTTTTCCACCATACTTCCACATTCCACGGCTAACCGAATCCACGGGTGCCATCCATACCAACACTTTCCAAGGAATTTATTATTTAACAACATAAAGTAAATTCATTTTTTCATTTTGCGACTGGGCATCCCTAATACCTTTGTCGTACTCCCGTGCAATGACAAGTGAATAAACACTCATCTTGAGAATAACACATCTAGCATGGAAAAATATCAGCCACCCCCTACCGTTTCATGAGCGGTACGAGTACACAAAAAGAAAATTTATTTTGAAGATTAGAGATGGCACATACAAATTTTCTTAGAACGGCAAAAGAATACCGCATATAGGTAGGTATGGTGGACTCATATGGCAAAACTGGGTTTAAGGATTTTGGATGTACAAGTAGTGATCATACTTAGTACAAGTGAAGGCTAGCAAAAGATTGAGAAGCATCCAACCAAGAAACAAAAAATCTCATAAGCGAGCATTAAGCATAACTAACACTGAATAATGCACCACAAGTAGGATGTAATTTCATTACATAACTATTGACTTTCATGCTTGCATAGGGAATCACAAACCTTAACATCAATATTCTTACTAAACCATAATTACTCACCAACATGACTCACATATCACTATCATCATATCGCAAAACTATTATCAAGAATCAAGTTTACTTTGTCCAATGATCTTCATGAAAGTTTTTATTATATCCCTCTTGAATATCTATCACTTTGGGACTAGTTTCATATGTTGCTTTTGATAGCTCAAACAAATCTAAGTGAAGAACACGAGCATAAAAATTTTCTTCTCTCAAAATAATATAAGTGAAGCATGAGAGACTTTCTAAAAAAATTACTAACTCTCAAATAAATCTAAGTGAAGCATGAGAGCATTTCTTCAAAAAATAATAAAGAACACCGTGCTCAAAAAGATATAAGTGAAGCACTAGAGCAATTCCATAGCTCAAAAAAAATTAAGTGAAGCATATAGAGCAATTCGAGCAAATCATAGCATAATTTTGGCTCTCTCAAATAGGTGTGTTCAGCAAGGATACTGACGCAAACTAAAAAGAAAAACAAGAAAAGAATCATATAACACAAGACGCTCCAAGCAAAACTCATGATATGTGACGAATAAAAATATAGTTCCAAGTAAAATACCGATGGTCGTTAGAAGAAAGAGGGGATACCACTCGGGGGCATCCCCAAGCTTAGTTGCTTGTTCATCCTTGAATATTATCTTGGAGTGCGGTAGCATCCCGAAGCTTAAGCTCTTCTTACTCCTTATTCCTTCATCCATCGTGATCTCACCCAAAACTTGAAAACTTCAATCACACAAAACTCAACAAAACCTTCGTGAGATCCGTTAGTATAAGAAAACCAATCTTTACTTTAAGTACTGTAGAAAACCCATTCAAATGTTGTTATTGCATTATATCTACTGCATTCTAACTTTACCATGGCTTATACCCCCCCCCCCCCCCGATACAAACCATAGATTCATCAAAATGAGCACACAATGCAAACAAAACAGAATCTGTCAAAAACAGAACAGTCTGTAAAGATGCGAATTTTTTTCATACTTATATAACTACAAAAATTCTGAAAAATTAGGAAAATATAGGAAATTTGTATATGAATCCTGTGTAAAAAATTAAGAAGTTTTCGTCGCTTCTGTGATTTTAAAAAACTATTTTACTGGATGTAGAAGTTTCTGTTTTCCAACAAGATCAAATCAACTATCACCAAAGCTATCCCAAAGGCTTTACTTGGCACAAACACTAATTAAAACACAAAAAACACAATCATAACAGTATCATTATTCTGAAAACACTCAAGAACAGAAAGAAAAAGACAAAAATAAATTTTATTCATTGGGTTGCCTCCAACAAGCGCTATCGTTTTATGCCCCTAGCTAGGCATAATGAATAGATCTAAGTATTGTCATCTTTCTCCTTATTTTCCTTACAGGAGTTTTTGTCAAGAGGTTTTGCAAAAACAACATAAAACACATTATCCATGGAAACTTTAGCACTATCAAGTTGCTTATCATCATATCCCCTTTGATTTCCAGCAACAATCCAAGAATAATGTTGATTAACATCATTGAAAACCTGTTGGATTATATCTAAAACAGGGATTTCTTTTTTAAGATTCTCATCAAAGATTTGATTATTCCCAAGCAAATGTCTTAACGCATAATCGCTATTATAAAGAATTTCATCTATCACGGGTTTTTCACGATTCATACCTTAAAAATCAAAGATTTCCCTAGCTTCCCGTATTACGTAGTCAAATTCATTCATAAGAACAAGAGTGGCCAACTTTTTAGCTTTAGGATTCTTTATAACTGGTAGCTCATAAAACAATCTTTGCAAGGTAGGATGGGCACGGATAAATTTATTTTCAAGTTTCAGAACTAGTGCTAAAATAGCTTCCGCATAAGATTTAGTCCTTTTAAGTATAGGAGCATCATTAAGACTTAAATTTCCAACATAATTGAAAAATTCTTGGATATGTTATTTCCCCATAACATTCCCTTGCCCTAAAACAAAAGTTTTAGCATCTAGATTGCCAGATCGTCCAAGTTTAGGAGTTAGGCCATCATCTGTTTCTGCCATACCAAAATCACTCATGATTGCAAGCAAAAGCATAGATCTGATTGAAAAAAACGGTGAACGAAAAAATGGCGAATTTTTGGGAAGTGGGGGAGATGAAAATGAGAGTCAAATGGTAAATAATGTAAATTGCAAGGAGATGAGATTTGTGATTAGGAACCTGATAGGTGTTGATGATGTCTCCCCGGCAACGGCGCCAGAAATTCCTTTTGATGCGGCTTGAACTACGTCGGTATTTCCCCAAAGAGGAAGGGATGATGCAGCACAGCTTCGGTAGGTATTTCCCTCAGTGATGAGACCAAGGTTATCAAACCAGTAGGAGAACCACGCAATACTATGTAAAAGGTACCTGCACACAAAGAATAAATACTTGCAACCCGACGTGTAAGAGGGGTTGTCAATCCCTCCCAGGTAAAAAGATAGATAAAATTGTAGTAGATTGGATAAATAGATCTCGCAGAAACGCGAAATAAAATAAATAACAAAAAAGTGCAGCAAGGTATTTTTGGGTTTTTGGATTAATAGATCTGAAAATAAAAGCGAATAAATATAGATCTCAATGGCAAATATGATAAATAATAGACCCGGGGACCGTAGATTTCACTAGTGGCTTCTCTTGAGACAAATAGCATACGGTGGGTAAACAAATTACTGTTGGGCAATTGATAAAACTTCAAATAATTATGACGATATCCAGGCAATGATCATTATATAGGCATCACGTCCAAGATTCGTAGACCGACTCCTTCCTGCATCTACTACTATTACTCCACACATCGACCGCTATCCAGCATCCATCTAGTGTATTAAGTTCATGGAGAAACAGAGTAATGCAATAAGAACGATGACATGATGTAGACAAGATCTATTCATGTAGTAATAGAGCCCATCTTGTTATCCTTAATAGCAACGATACATACGTGTCATTTCCCCTTCTGTCACGGGGATTGAGCACCGTAAGATCGAACCCATCACAAAGCACCTCTTCCCATGGCAAAAAAAATCAATCTAGTCGGCCTAACTAAACCAAAGATTCGAAGAAGAAATATGAGGCTATAAGTAATCATGCATATAAGAGATCAAAGAAACTCAAATAACTTTCATCGATAAAAGTATAGATCTGATCATAAACTCAAAGTTCATCGGACCCCAACAAACACACCACAAAAAGAGTTACATCAAATAGATCTCCAAGAGACCATTGTATTGAGAATCAAAAGAGAGAGAGGAAGCCATCTAGCTACTAACTACGAACTCGAAGGTCTACAATGAACTACTCATGCATCATCGGAGAAGCACGAATGAGGATGATGAACCCCTCCGTGATGGTGTCTAGATTGGATTTGTGGTTTCTGGAACTTGCGGCGGCTGGAATTGTGTTTCTTCTACTACCCTAGGGTTTTTGGATTTTCGAGGTATTTATAGAGCAAAGAGGCGGTGCGGGAGGCGGCCGAGGTGGGCACAACCCACCAGGGCGCGCCTGGGCCCCCAGGCGCACCCAGGTGGGTTGTGCTCCCCTCGGAGCCCCCCTCTGTTACTTCCTTGGCCCAACTTTTGTCTTCTGGTCTAGAAAAAATCACCAAAAAGTTTCGCTGCGTTTGGACTCCGTTTGGTATTGATTTCCTGTGAAGTAAAAAAAAAGCAAAAAACAGCAACTGGCACTGGGCACTATGTCAATAGGTTAGTCCAAAAAAATGATATAAAGTTGCTATAAAATGATTATAAAACATCCAAGAATGATAATATAATAGCATGGAACAATAAAAAATTATAGATACATTGGAGACGTATCAGCCGCCGCCATACCGTCTCCATCTTCAGCCTCTGCCGGCCTGCCCATGCAGTTTAACCACCGATATACATACCCTCGCCTCCCTGAGTTTCTTAGATGACGCCTGCGAAATGCCCCCTTTCCCACAGATCCCCATCCCCACCCCCTCCCCCACTCCAGAGCATCGCAGCCTAAGCCTGGCTACGCTTCTCGGGGAGCTTGAGGAGTGAATCGCCCAAAAGAGCTTTACCGCGGCCTCTTTGCCCGACGTCGGCGAGGTGGCTACCGAGGAAGCTGACGACGATGACTAGACCTGGATGGAGCCTTTCAATCAGCGGGCTAAAGTATTCTGGCATGTCGCAGTCACCGGCTACGACATCGAGGTCGTCGACACCGACGGCTTGACGTGGGCTATGTCACAGGTTAAGTTGCCCACCCACAACCCTTCGGGTTCGATAGCCGTTGATCTAATCGATGGCCCTGCCGCTGATCTTCTGCGGCTCGTTATGAACAATTTGCCATCCTTCATTGCCATGGAGCCTCTTTTGTCATTTCTGAAGGACACATTCTACGACGCTGGCTTGGGATCCTCAGTTGGCAAGTCAGACTTCATCGACAACGACCACGAGGAGGAGCCAATCTGTGACAAGTGAAGAAACCCATGATTTGTTTTCTCGAACCCCTTTTGTAGCAAGAACCTGTCCAGTATTTATTGCTATATTTGGTTGTTTGCATTACGCCTTGTTTATTTCTACGGTTTTTGGTTGTTCGGTTGTTTGTAGTTAGCATATGTCCAGTTTCAATTGCCATCTTTGGTTGTTCATAGTATGCCTTGTTTATTTCAGCTATTAATAGTGTGATGTTCTATATGTGCTAGTATGAACTGTGCAGTTCAATTTCATCAATACCAATTTTAACAATAGCTCTATGAATGACTATATTTGGTTGCTGTTAAGCATGTTGTACTCCCTCCGAATCTTTTTAGTTCGCATATAAGATTTGTCTAAAGTCAAGCCTCGTAAAGTTTGACCAACTTTATAGAACAAAATACCAACATTCACAATATGAAATCAATATCAGTACATGTGTCATGACTTAAATTTTCATATTTTATAACTTTAGCATGGTAGATGTTGATATTTTTTAATATAAGTAAGGTCACACTTTATGAAGTTTCACTTCAGACAATTCTTATATGCAGAGTAAAAAGGACTGGACGGAGTATTTAACACGCCTTTCCATTTGGTTTAACAATGGCACTGTTTGGATACTCTAACTTAGCTAGAGGTTAGAGTTAGTTTCTAGCTCATGACAGTTAAAAGGGAGAGAGAGAGAGATTGGTGGAATAGTTGATTGTATTGCTTGAGCCTCGTGGGCATATATATAGGAGTACATGGTCATCTTGGAGTACAAGTCAAGGTAGAATAACCCTGAACTAATTCAACAATGACTAACCCTGAACTAACTCTAGCCAAAGAGGTGTTTGGATGACAGTGTTAGATTGATAATAAATGCACTAGGAGAACTAGCCCCAATCAACACCTCTTTGGTGGGATAGTTGTTTTGGGTGGGTTAGACGCAACTAGCTCAAACTAGCCCTCATGTTTGGATACTTTAGGGATATTTGAGCCCAAACTAGCTCAAACTAACTCTAACCCATGGATCCAAACAGGGCCAATAACTAGTGTACTTAGACCTGCACAATACAAGTTTGAATGACTATGTTTCTTGTTTTTAAATATTAGGCATGTTGCAGTTAATAACACACCTTTCCACTTCGTGTTTAATATTAGGCTTTTAACAATTTGGTCTTGCACATGTAGGTCCTGTTGTCAGAGGTTTTGACCCACTGTTCAACCCTTTTTGCATATGTGGAAATGAGTTGTCCATGAATATCAGTCAAGTCAAGAAACTCAGAAAGATTGTTAGGATAAGGAAATTAGCGACAAAAAACAACAAGATCTTTGTCTGCACCATGAAGAAGACATCAGTTCACTACAAGGTTAGTACTAACTGTTATACCATGTCTTTTTAATTCCTTTGCCACATTTCCAATATAGAGAAGATATTTATGCACATCCTTGTTTTCAGGCCTTTCCAAAGCAGTTCACTGATGATTACCTCTCAAACCACCTGTATGGTCAGGAGGCAAGGAAGGTATTCATACAACACCCACGGTTCAATATTGAAGTGTTCCTGAATAGGACAAAGGATGGACGGTCACTCATCCATAGGCACTGGCCTAAAGTTGCAAAGACCTTCAACATCAATGAAGGCTCAATATTCGCCTTCCGCTTCAGTAGTTTTCCAGATGAGATTCATCTGTTTATGTACCGTCTATGATGCTAATTTCCAAAGGTTATAGATGTTGCATGTGAAACTTGGTGTTGGTGCAGTTGTGTAATGGGGTAGCTGAGTGCTGAAGCTATATGGTGTTGTACTCTGATGTATTTCAATTATGAAATCATGCTTTCTTAATATGAAAATGAAATATATTGTGTGCTTAATATGAAATATCAATTAGATTAATAAATGCATTATTAAAAATAGGACAATTAGCCTGCTAATTGGGTTTTTCTATTGCAAACGGTTATTGAGAAAACACCATGGGCGATGACCTCAGACAACGCACATAGTTTCTAGGAATAAAACGTGTTGGATCAATGAACAATCACACACGACATCCTCTTGAAAACTGTTTGTGTTAGGCCACCTTGCGCAAATGTTTACGACATAAAAAGTGTGTCTGATGGACAGCCTATGCCACACAGTTTCTTCTACACACCATGTTTGATGCATTCAATAACGCAAACTATAAAATTGGTAATATCATCTGCAATGGCAATGCTATCACAAACGATTTAATGGGGAAAATTGTGTGTGATGTACCTGCGAATGGAAAAGTTTTCCTTGGAGTGACTGTGCGGGATGTATATACGAACGGAAACATACTTCTTGGATTAACTGTGTGGGATGTACATACTAACGGAACGTATTCCTTGGACTGACTGTGTCGAATGTACATACGAACGGAAACGTTTAGCCGGGACTGACTATGTGGGATGTACTTACGACCGGAAACAATTTGGCCTGTATAATTGTATTTTTTTAGCACATTTGTACGTATAACCGTATTTGATCACTCGCCCGTCGCACACGACCTCATTTTGTCGAGCGTGTGTGCCAGGAGGGCCTATCCCCGATGGTTTCTGGGTCATGTGGGAAGGACCCCCTAACGCAGTCACTCACTTGGCGACGGTTCAGAACGCCATCGCGGAAAGGCGTTAAAAACTATTTGTATAGCACCTCGCTGTACCAGTGAGGGTCGATATCAGGGGCTAAAATATGCTTACGCCTTTGAGGAGTTAAGTCCAAAATATCAAAAGAAGGCGCCTTGATTCGAGCATTGTTGCTATCGTAAGTCGGCTGATATTTCTTCAGGTCAAGGTGCACAAGTTGACATGCCAATACTCGCATTTCTTTGATACACTGAGCATAATCCGAAGGGGTAAATTCAGACCCGTCATCTTTGTATTGCGCAAACCCGTCGGCCATCTATTCAGGGTCCAGCTCTGTGGAGTAAGCTTTCGCCCGGCTTAGCGAGGTTATCGCTCCGGCTTGGGCGCTTGACATCTTCAATTCTTCAATCTGCTTGGGCATTGTTGATAATTGATCTAGAACATCTTTTATAAGTCGCGGCGGTTTTTTACCACCTGATGCAGCCATGATGGTATGAAGACTTCCAACATATAGTTTTTCCACTAAGGAATAGGCAGCCTTCAACTTCATCACCGTGTTTTTCCCAAGGTTGGAACTTGTGGCACCTACAAGATAAGTGTTGTCGGGCGAGTTATATTCAAATTTTCAAGTCGCCCGGCTGGTCATTTTCTATCGATTCAAAATTTTATTTACCAAAGATGGCTTCGGTCATCTCAGAAATATGGCACTTTAAGCCAGTCAATTCCTCGGCCACCGGCTTCAGCTGGTTTTCGGCGTCTTGTGCTCATTTCAACAGAGCGGCCTTTTTCGGTCTCAAAGGTGGACCTCTCTGCGGCAAAATCCGCCTTGATCTTTTCTAGTTCTTCCGTAGAAGATTTCAGGCTTGATTCAGCCTTGGCGTGTTCCGCTTGTTCAGATTCCATGCTTTTCTTTAAGACGGCTAAGTTTGACTCACCCAGACTTAAAGCTTCCTGCATAAGAAAGAGATAATTCAGTTAACCAATACGGAAGAAAGCCGGCGATCATGTCAAACCCGGCGCCTGGGGGCTGTTTCATGCAAAATAAGTTTATTCAAGTCCCAAGCAGTTGCATGCAATCTAATTCACACTTGGGGGCTAATGTATGCTATTTTTTCCTTATCAACATAATACAAATGACCCGGCTCATCTTACAAAATGAGCCGGCCCTTGGGGACTACACACAGTTTCTTTCAAACCTTACTAATTTGGAATACCCCGCTCATCTTACAAAGATGAGCCGGCCCTTGGGGGCTACATGATGATTCTTTCAAGTCTATCTAATTGGAAGACCCGGTTCATTTCATGGACATGAGCCGGCCCTTGGGGGCTACATGATGCTTCTTTCAAATTTGCTTACTACAGAAGACCCGGCCCATCTCATAGAGATGAGCCGACCCTTGGGGGCTACATGGCAAAATTCTCAGATTTTAATGCAAGTCTTAGCCATACTCAAAAACTTCCTATGTTCAAGACTTGGGGGCTACGTGGGCATGTATATAATGCTGAGAGGGGTCAAGATTATACATACCTCATACTTTCTCTTCATCATGCTCACTAAGCCAGCTTCCATTTCACGTCTTGTTGAAAGGCGGCTTAGATAGCCCGCATGCAGCTCTTCTATGCTGAACTCTTCATAATTAGGCAGTTCAAGTTTTGCCTTACCCTTTTCCAATAATGGCGCTTCATCCTTAGCTGTGTGCTTGGCTAATACATTGGAGATGTCTGGGGTCCTATAACCCGCCCCAGTGATAGCAATATCTTCGTTGTTCCCTTCTTGAGAGGGAACGTCTTTAGCTGCCTTGGCAGGGCTGGAAGCAAGAGTAGGACTTGGCGGGTTTAGCTCGTCTGCCGGGTTAGCTTTGATATTCACAACTTTGGTGGTTGCCGGGTTAGACTGCGGCGGCGGGTCACCCTGGTGATCATGTTGATCTTCAATTTTCTCAGTGTCCACCTGAGGGGTCACTAAGATTTGTTCATCAGACTCAGGGATGTCAGGATTTATTGACGACTCGCCCACTTTCCACTTCTTGGCTTTGGCTTTGGCTTTGGCTCTACAAAGAAGATGACTTGTTAAAGTTATAAGCATCAATGATTACATAGTTCAATCAAAAAGAAAGTTACCCTGGGTTTATAATCAAGGCCGATAGCTATGTAGAAGACGAGTCTCCTGAAGACAGTGGGGACTCCTGATAATTGGAATCAGAAGAATTAAGTGGTTGCCTGACAAGGCCGGCTTTGGGTAAAGGAGGAGTTGGACTGTGTGGCACCTCATGACGCTGCTTGCGAGTAGAGGGCTCATGAGTTAACCCGGCCACCAGATCTCCAGAGGCACCACTCCAGGTTTGGCGCCTTGACTCATGCCGAGTTTTCTTCAAAATAAAGTATGGGTCTAAATGAGCATCTGGATGAGAAAAAAGCTTACTTTCTGGACGACCCGCCTTATCTTCTTTGGAGGTAAGGAGTATGAGCCAGAAGAGATGGAAATTACCTCAGCGTCCTCGGCCCGGCTCGTGGCTACCTCATCCTGAGAATATGGGGTGTCAATTAATTCAATAAAGAGGCGGCCAAGAGAATCGAGTTCTACCTCTGATTGTTCATCAGCATCCGCTAACTCGCCCACGGCAGCCGGCTCAGTCACAGCAGCAGGTTTATTCTTTTTCTGAGCCGGTGTAGTCTTAGTTTTGGCCACCTGAGTTTTCCTCTTCTTATTCCAAAAGGGAGAGACGGGTTGCATAATTGAGAAGGTTTAGAAAATAAAGTACAGAGTAATATAAGGATTTATAAGCCGGATAGAAAGAAATGCTTACTGGAGGGCCGGGTTAAGCTTCAAGAATGGTAATAGCCCCATCTTGTAATAGCTCTCCCGAGGCTCCCCGAGCAGACTCTTTACAGTTTTGTTGACTTCCTCAGTGGTAAAGTTATCAGAGGTATACCGTTGAGGGTCAGTTGAGTCGCCTGAATACTCACACATTAAGCCAGGTCGACAGCTTAAAAGGAGGATTTTCCATGCAACCCAGCACCGGGTTAGATCAACCCATGTTAAGCCGTTGGCCAGTAAGGCTCTCAATTTTGGATAAACAGGAGCGGCTTCAGCATGCTCCTTTGGAATAATCTTGCTTGGCAGATCCAAGTCCATGGGAAGGCGATCAACTCTGTAACCCGGCAGAGGGTTTTCATTGGCCGGGGCGGTATTCTTGCAATAAAACCAAGTCTTGATCCATCCCTTGGGGTGACTGGGCAGAGTAGCTAAAGGAAAACAGCTGTCTCTGCGTCTCTGGATCGAAATTGCACCGAGTTCTAGGCTCGCACCATCCGCACATTCTGTTTGGCGATTCATATAGAAAAATTCCTTGAAGAGGGAGAAAGTAGGCTCAATCTGCAAATAGGCCTCGCACAGAATCTGAAAGTTGCAGATATTGGATATGGAGTTTGGGCCTAAGTCTTCAGGATGAAGGTTAAACTAGCTCAAGACATCCCGAAAGAATTTTGACCTGGGCGGAGTGAATCCTCTAAGGATATGGTCAGTAAAAACCAAAACTTCTCCGTCGCCGGGTCGAGGAACATCATCCCCTTGGCCGGCTTGCTAGCCAATTTCTTCTTGAGCCGCCAGAAGACCTTGATCTTGATAATCTTTGAGAATGAGCTCAGAAACTGGGGAAGGCACCCAATTGCAAATAGTGGTTTTTGACATACTGAGCCACCTAAATAAGATGGAAGACTGCGGAAATATAAATGGCGGGCTACTTAAGGAATAATGACTCTTCACCTCAGTTATGTGAATGAGACGGCACGATGGTTAAGTCGCTCTAAGGAGTGAACCGGTTCAGCAACGGATGCAGTTTCTAGATACCTAGCGAGTTGCAATATGCTAGTAAGCCGCCCAAGCTATGATGGCGAGTTAATTAAGTTTGGGATTGCTAAGATTTCTACTAAGTATGGGACAAACAAGTTTCAACTAAAGCGGCTACCAATTTGGATCTACAGACAGTCTGAAAAAGAAAAATAATTGCTAAACCTAATGGTAGCGGCGGAAGTATTGATGAACTGTTCATGGATTCTAGATGAAGTACAGTCTATTTAGATACAAGGCCAATATTGAATCTGTTACCGCAGTGTTTATATGTGCATCTCAGAGAAAATACAATATCTACTCAAGATATAGTGGAGAAGAGCGGAAGAACACCGTTGAACTACATGAATTTAGATAAGGTAATGTGAATCTGAGAAGCGAAGATGTGAGTACCTGGCTGCGGTAGCAGAAGGTGGAAAGGCACCACTGAACTACGATGAAGGTGGGGTGGTGCTGTGGTCCCAAGCGAGGTGACCGATGAAGGTTGACAGGCGCGGCGGAGCTCCGGTCGTGAGAAGCTTTGAGAGGAAGAAGAAGAAGCGGAGGGGACGAGGTAAAAATGAAAAAGAAGACCCCCATGCATATTTATAAGGAGGAGGCAACAATAAATGGCAGGTGCGAAAATTGAGGAGGTGCAGTAACTTTTGGAACAAAAAGACGCCTCGATTTTCAGGATAAGTGGATGTACACAAGATTCGTTATGACGTCATGAGGGATTCCCCAAAATTGCGGAGGTGACATCATCATTTCATATGGCGGTTGTGAAGTTTTTCAAGCTAAGATTGTGAGACTCAGAGGGAAAACTCGCCAGAATAATGGATTGAAGATTGACATGAACGAGTTCAAATCAATCTGGGGCCTAATGTTGGGGATATAACCCCATGGTATAACCCGCCGTATAAGGGCCGGGTCTTGTTACTGGAGACTCTTAGAGCCAGGCTTCAGATGGGCAAGAGTGATCAAGACGCAGGACTAGAAGGGTGGCTCAACGAGATGGGCCGGATTAGGGCCCGGAGCCAAAAGGCGGCGAGGGGCCCAAAGGCATAAGCCGCAATGTCATGTCTTGCCGCAGAAGGCAAGGCGACTTAGAGACAGATTCAGTCACGGGTCATGTTGCAACCCGGACTCTTGTAAGCCGGAGGCCTCGATCTATATATATAGGTGAGTCCCCAGCACAGATAGATCAGGTGACAATTGATCGATAGCTAGGTCAAGCGAATCCGCTCCCTTGTAATCGGTACCCAAGCAATAAGCAGAAAAGCAGGACTAGGCTTGTACCTCCATTGTGAGGGGCCGAACCTGGGTAAACTCGTGTCCTTCGACCCGCTCAACCCCGACAAGCTAATCACCATTTGCGATGGCCTCACGTCTAAGTCCTCACACTAGGACATCTACCGTGACAAAACCACAATAGCGTAGGTGGCGCGGGAACGTAGCTCCCGCCTCCTCCACGCACCGGCAAGCGCAGCCATCGGACGAACGTGGCCCGGTCGGGCGCGAGCCGAGACCCTCCCGATGTGCCGACTATGATGGCAGCGGCGAGGGAGATAACATCAAGGCACACGCCACGCCCATCACGAGATGGCCGCGACGTGACTCTGAGCGGCCTTGCTAATCATCCGCAGCAGCGCCCGCACTGCAAATCACCTGCAGATCAAGCATAAGATCCTCAAGCACTGCCTCCGCCACGCCAACCTGCTACTACCCTTGCGGTACGACAGCAAGATCGCAACGGTGCTCCTGCTGGCTCTGCTAGGAGTCGAGCGGCGTCGCGGTCTTCGCTCTCTAACATGCCTTCGATGGCAACAGAGGCGATGGCACGGGCCCAGATGCTGTTGAATTTCCCTCCAACAGCCAATAAAATGGATGAGTAGGTGACCACCATTCAAAGTTTGATCAGGCTTGCGGAGGTTAACAAACCCCAGCTGGTGGAGCCCTCGCGACACCTTCAAACTGCACCAGTAGCTCGGACAGATGGCCATGCTGTAGGTCGTGCACCAACAGTGCAGTCACCTCCAGGGCATCCGCCTCGACAACAGTGTCAGAAGTCACAGCGGACCCGGCAAGCTGTCGTGCCTAATGATGTGTCCATGGCTTCTTCAGACCCGCAGACGCAGCAACATCAGCAGTAGGTTATGTTGGATAGGCAAGCCGAAGATGAACGTACCACCATTCAAGGCATCGGGAGGTGTGTCGTCAATATGGCGAGCGCAACGGTCCAGTCGTCGATGCTCCAGCGCCCGTTTTTTGCCGGTACCTGCCTTATGAGGTTGGGTGCCCTGCTTTCACACACGAGCTGCGTCAATGTAGCGCCCAAGATGCGATTCTATCCCAATCACGTGATGAACTCATGATTGGGGCACAATCGCATTTCAAGCACATAGCAAGGTGGATATCATTACAACATACCATGTACTGAATAGATGAGAATACAACATAAAGGATTACACTCGCCACAAGCTACAACATGAATACAACAGTTCATCAATACATAGCAATCATCATACAAAAGAGCAGGATCCGACTACGGATGAAAACAAACGAAAAAGAAGAACGACATCCACCCTGCTAATCCCAGGCTCTCGACCCGGAACCTATCCCTTGATCGAAGAAGAAGCAAAAGAACTCCAAAACAAGCAAGCGTCGCTCCCACGTCAGATCATCTCATTACCTGTACCTGCATCTTTTGTTGTAGTAATCTGTGAGCCACGAGGACTCAGCAATCCCATTACCATGGGTATCAAGACTAGCAAAGCTTAATGGGTACGGAATGGATAAGTGGTGAGGTTGCAGCAAGCACTAAGCATTGTATGGTGGCTAGCTTACGAGTACAAGCGTAAGAAGAGTAACTACGCATAACGGTCGCAACTGGTAATGATCAATAAGTGATCCTGAACTACTTACAAGTCAAACATAACCCCACCGTGTTCTCTTCTCGAACTCACTCGAAAAGAGACGGTCACGGTTACATACGTGGTTGGTGTATTTTAATTCGGATCTGGTGTCAAGTTCTCTACAACCGGATATTAAAAATTCCTATCTGCCACATAACCACAGGCACAGCTTTCGAAAGATCAAACCCTGCAGGGGTGTCTCAACTTAGTCCATCACAAACTCTCACGATCAGCGGAGGAAAATCCTCCATCCTGGAACAACCCGATCAAGCTCAGAATCCCGGTTCACAAGACATTTCGACAATGTTAAAACAAAACCAGCAAGACCTCCCGACGTGCAGACACCCTGATAGTAGCCGCGCATATCTCGTCTCAGGCCATGATCGGATGAACACTACGTACGACAGCCGAAAACCCGAGTTTCCCCAGGTGGCGCCGCAAGTGGCTCTAGTTTGGACCAGCGCCATCAGCACTGGCCCCCCTGTATTATGTGGAATAAAGAATCCTCGGGTTCATGACGCCCTATGAGTTAATTAATTAATTCAGTACTATTACGTTGGCAAATGTTAAAATGAATGTTGGGCCTTGCTGGAAGAGTTTTATTCAAAGCGAACTGTCAAGGGGGGCCCATAAACCCCGACCATGTTAGGAACGCAAAATCAAGGAACAAAACACCGGTATGATGGAAACTAGGGTGGCAATAGTGGAACAAAACACCATGCAAAAGGCCGAGCCTTGCACCCTTTACCAAGTATATAGATGCATTAATTAAATAAGAGATTGTGATATCCCATGATATCCATGTTCCAAACATGGAACAACCTGCAACTGCACCTGCAACTAGCAACGCTATAAGAGGGGCTGAGCAAGCGGTAACTTAGCCAAACAACGGTTTGCTAGGATGGTGAAAAGGTTAGAGGATGTTTCATGACATATTGGGAGGCTTGATAAACAAGTGGTGGGTAGCGCGACATAGCGATAGCATCGAGACAACTAGCATAGCAAAGAAAGTAGTGGTATCCAGAGTAATGGTCATCTTGCCTGAAATCCCGCTGGGAAAAAGACCGAATCCATGAAGTAGACGAACCAATGTAGTCGAACGAATCCCCACAATTGCAACGTTACCGGAACTATCAAGGAGAAGCGCAACCGGAAAGAAGCAAACATCATGGTAAACAACCATCACATAAACATGACATGATGAGCAACCAAGTATGATGCATGTCCGGTTTAATGAGGCATGGCATGGCAAAGTGCAACAAACGATACTACAAATTAAGTGGAGCTCAATATGCAACGAGTTGCATATTGATGAAACACCACATTCAATTATTTAGTTCACTCCCATTTATGCTACTCAACAATATTAAATGTTGTTAACATGGCAAGAGGTGAAGCATAATAAAACTACCTATCTAGGCAAGTTTAAATGAGGCCGGAGAAACAAACAACAATTCCGGAAAATCCTCATGTGCATATTTTGGATTTGGTACTGTTCTGCCCTAAACCATATTTTAGAGTTGTTAAACATGCAAAATAAGGTGCACCAAGTTGATCTATGCATTTTTCTACCCCATTTACATAAAAAGTTCATTTAATTCGGAGCTACTGTTGTTTAGTTATGAAATAAATCATTTTAGCATGGCATTTAGCAAATTAAATGCAAACAACAATTTAAACATTTTTAGCATGGATGAAAGTAGCATATTATGAAACTAGATGAAATTCTAAGCATTTCACATATATAGTTTATTTAATTCCGATGCACGGTTGTGGAGTTATTATATGCACGAAGTTCAGGGTCCAAATTGTAAATATGCAGACTCTGGATAATTACTAAATTCGTCCAGAGAGGAAAAAACGTGTCGGGCCGAATCTGTTATCACCAAGGGCCTTGCCCAGTTGGGAAGCGGTGGTCGTGGGCTGGCTACTGGGCTGAAACACGCGGGGAGGCAGCACAGCCGGCCCACGGGTGCAGGCGATCGAGCCGTGGTGCTTGATCTGGTCAACGAAGGGGCGCTGGCTTGGCTTGGTTGCTAGGAGGACGGTTGCAGGCGAGGCGCGGTCTGGCAGGCGGGTCCACGCGCGGGCTGGTCAACGAGGCAGACGAACAGGCGCGGGATGAGCGAGCTCCTACTTGTTGTAGAGGAAGCAGAGGTCGTGGCAGGCGATGGCGAGGCAGGGGACGGCGGCCGGTGATGCGGTTGACCTGGAGGCGGGGACGAGGCTGGAGACATAGGGCCTCGTTGGATCGGATGGAGACGACGACAAACAGAGCAGGGCGGCGGCGGGAACCGGGGATTCGTCGAGGGAACGACGCCCGATGGCGCGGCTTGCAGGTGGTGGGGAAGGGCTCAGACGGGTGGATCCAGTGGCACCCGGCCGGACCTGGCGACGACGGCGCAAACGGAGCTCAGGGGCGGTGTTGTAGCTCCAGTTGGCCATGGAGGTTCCTCCTCGCAGTAAAGAAACAAGGAGAAGCCAAGGGTGAGAGAGGAACAGAGAGAGTAGGAGATTAGAGGGGCATCGGAGGGGCTCTCACCGGCGTCTGCACTCGCCGGAGATGGACGACCGGAGGTGGGGTTCATCAGGGGAGGCCACGACCGAAGGAAGAGCCAGGCCACGACGGGGAGGTCGTGCTCCTCGGGCATGCAGGATCCACGGGGCCCGGGCGCCATGGGGGTTCCTGGAGCTCTTGGCGACGACGCGTCTTGGGGACGAGGGCGCCATGGGAGGTGCACGGGAGTGCTTGGGCAGGGAGCAGAGGAGGAGCTCGGGCTCGGGCGACCCGATTGGTCAAGCGTGCAAGACGAGGAAGACGGTCGGAGGGGATTTGGATCAAGGATGAAATCGAGGAGGGATATGGATGTAGGTGGTTGGCTCGATCAGATCTGGGAGGATCCCGAGAGAGAAGGTGAGAGGGTGTGGGTGGCGGCGGAGGGAATGGAAGGATGGAACATCTCCTAGGATCTAGGGTTCGGTCCGGTTAAGTAGGCAGAGTGGCTAGTTTAGGGGCTAGCAGTACCCTCTGATTTAGATCGGACGGTCGAAAAAAATAGGTTAGGAGAGTCCAAATAAGAAACCGAAAATATTTGGGGGATGTTTGAGGTTGATCCGGACCCAACGGTAATGACAGCCCGGTACGGGTTCGGGGAAGTTTCGGACGCAGTCGCAAGGGGTTCTGGGATAGGTCGACGAAGACAAGGGCCTGACAAAAGATCAACGGAGACAAAGAGAGAAGCGGCAACTATGAGAGGATGCAAGTTTTATGAAAACGTGTGGATGCAATGCACATGATGCCATGATTAAATGCAACAAGCCAAATAAATCACGTGGCGACAACGAAATAACTTGAAGGCTTCTGGAGCGTCTGTCTCGGGTCGTCACAGTCAAGTCTGTTGGTCGTCCGTCCGGGCATTCAAATCGGAGGTGCCGGAGAAGAATGATGGCAAGCTCAACCGAACGGAGTTCCTGGGCATATGCACGATTGCTGTGCAAGCCGCCGGGGGAAGAGATTAAAAGATCCTCGCCAACTATTTCCCATTGGCACTCAAACCCAATGTGAGATCTTGGTTGATGAATTTGCCGAAGAATCCATTTCCTCCTGGTCAGGTCTATGTAATGAATTTGTTGGTGCCTTCACTGGGGGCCAGGAAGGACACGAGCAGCACAGCAATTTGCAAGTGATCCCACAGAGATAAGGAGATGATCTGCACAAATACATCTAGAGATTCAGCCGTGTGCATCACAGCATACCAAATGTGCACCCTGTTGTTGTGATTGCCGCGTTCCACATGAATGTGCGCAATCGCAAGATGCGGGAGAAGATGAACATATGGCTGCCAAAGACCGTCTGTGAGCTCTACACGTTGGCGGACAAGTGTGCACTTCCTGAAGAAGGAAGAAGGCTTCCTGGGAAGAGGTTTGCGTCGAAGTCAATTTTGAGGACGACGATGCTAAAGCTCCGAAGAAAGGCCGAAGACGCAATAGGAAGTGCAAGGGCAAGCCGGTCATGGCCATAGAAGGGTTCGGCAATTCTAGCCCCGCCAAGAAAACCAAGACGGAGAGCTCCGGCAAGGAAGCTGCCACGTGCGCTGATTGCTAGGTAGCTGCGGCGGGCGATAAGGCCGGCAAATCTAACTGGTCGTACTGCAATATTCACCGTACCAAGGGCTGCGACCTCTAAGAGTGCCGTCAAGTCGAGTAGCTGGTCCAGAAACAGAAGGCCGAATATGAGAAGCGTGGCAAGGAGAAGGGCCAGGATGGTACGGGCGGGTCTGGCAAGAAGGGTCACAGCGGCCGAGGAGGGCGCCACGGCAAAACCAGTCAGGAGAAAGAGAAGCCTGCAAGGGGCAGATAGAAAAAAGAATGAGATGAAGAGAGCGAAGATGAGGATGACGACGAATCCAGTGAGCATGAGTTCCACAAGGCGACGGAAGCCATGTGCATTGACAGGGGTGCATCTTTGCATTCTCTCACCGCCAACTTAAACAGTGGGCGCGTGACGTCAATGGGGCAGAGCTGATAGTAGATGCCCAAACGCCCCTCCAGTGGTCCCGCACGCCTATCTTTTTCGATGCCGAGGACCTCCCTGATCGCACAACTACGGTCGAGTGTTTTCCGTTGTTGGTTTCACCAACAATACGCAACCTCAAGGTCACAAGAATGCTAGTTGATGGTGGGGGTGGCTTGAACTTGATCTCTCCCAAAGGGATTGAGAGGCTGCAGATCCCTGAGGAAGAGCTCAAGAAAACCGGGATGTTCCAAGGAATTAACCCGGGAAAAAGACAGCCTAAGGGGAAAATCATGCTGCCAGTGATGTTTGGTGGGGAAATGAACTACAGAACTGAGAAGATCATGTTCGATGTTGTCAAGGTCCCTTTGCCGTTTAATTGAATTCTTGGCCGCCCGGCACTAGCCAAGTTCATGGCAGCATCTCATTATGCCTACAACACACTAAAGATGCCAAGGCCTATGGGTGTCATCTCCATCAGCTCTGACAAGAAAGATGCAATCATATGTGTTGACAAGCTTTACAGAGATGCGGTTGCAGCAGAGACCGTTAAGGATATAGCTCCTTCCAAAGGAAAGAAGAGTGAGAAGCCCAGTAAAACATCTAGTGAGGATTCCGGGAAGCGCGCCTCTTCGGAGTGTTGCGCACCTGTTGAAGACTTGCCGGAGAGCTCTGTCTCCAAGAGGTCCAAAGCTACCCCACCGGCAACAAAGAAGGTGTGTGCAAAGGAGGACGACACTGGTGGTACCTTCACCATCAGTGCCACTCTTGACAGTAAATAGGAAAGCGCGCTCATTGCCTTCCTACGGGCGAATGTAGATGTGTTTGCATGGCAACCATCTGACATCCCCAGTGTCCCCAGGGAGGTAATTGAGCACTACCTTGTTGTCTGTCCTCATGCTCGACCCGTCAAGCAGAACGTCGGGAAGCAAGTTTTGGAACGCCAGCAGTTTATTGAGGAAGAAATCAAGAAACTTGAAGGAGCAGGTCTGGTCAGAGGAGTTCTACACCCAACTTGGTTGGCAAATCCAGTGGTAGTGCGCAAGGTAAATGGGAAATGAAGACTTTCTATTGACTACACTGATCTCAATAAAGCATGTCCAAAGGATCCTTTCCCCTTGCCGTGCATTGATCAGATTGTAGACTCTACTGCCGGCTGTGATTTTCTTTCATTTCTTGATGGATACTCTGGGTATCATCAGATATTTATGGATAAGGAGGATGAGGAAAAACCACATTCATTACTCCATGTGGCATGTACTGCTTCGTGCATGTGCCTTTCAGACTAAAGAGTGCTAGTTAAATGTTTGCAAGAGCAGTTCAGATTGGCTTTGAACCACAGTTACACAGAAACATAGAGGCTTATATGGATGATATAGTGGTTAAAACCAAGGATAAATCAACTCTCATCCAAGATCTAGAAGAAACATTCGCAAATTTGCGCAAGATCAACATGAAGCTCAACCCTAAGAAGTGTGTGTTCGGCGTCCCAACCAGCAAACTTCTCGGGTTCTTTGTGTCTCAGCGGGGAATAGAGGCAAATCTCGACAAGATCAAGGCTATTAAGCAAATTCAAGCACCCAAAACTGTCAAGGATGTGAGGCATCTTGCCGGCTGTGTTGCAGCTTTGAGTAGGTTCATTTCAAGATCTGCTGAGCGTGCCTTGCCATTTTTCAAAATATTGAAAAAGGCGGGTCCAGTAAAATTGAAGCGGAGGCTGCGCTGCAAGAGCTGAAGAGATACCAATCCTCTGTGCCAACTTTGGTCGCGCCTAGACCCTAGGAGCCATTGTTGCTATATATAGCAGCAACAAACGAGGTGGTCAGTGCTGCACTAGTTGCGCAGAGAGAAGTTGGCAATGAAGAGACAGCGGAGGCAAATCCTTCCCATGACAAGGCAGAATCCTTCCCGGCAGAGCCCAACACCGGCAAGTCAGTGGTGGTGCGAGCAAAAGAAGTTGATCACTAGATCATACCAAAGAAGAAGGTGGTGCAGTGACCGGTGTACTTTGTTAGTTCTCTCTTGCAGGGGGCTAGGTCAAGGTACTCTTGTGTGCAGAAGCTGCTTTTCAGTCTCCTTAAGGCCTCAAGAAAGCTGCGCCACTACTTCCAAGCACAAGAGATCACTGTTGTCACTCGCTTTCCGTTGCAGCGTATTCTGAGGAATCCAGAGGCAACCAGTAGGATAGTGAAGTGGCCATTAGGGTTGTCAAGTTTTGCACTCAATTTTGAGAGCACTTCAACTGTTCAGAGCAGAGCCTTGGCGGAATTCATTGCGGAATGGATGCCAACACAAGATGAAGAGATCCCAGAATCAACTCTCCCCTGTAAAGAGACGGAAAAAGATTGGATCATGTACTTTAATGGTGCCTTCTCGCTGCAGGGTGCCGGTGCTGGAGTGCTGCTTGTCGCACCCACCAAAGAACACCTCAAATATGTGGTTCATATGCACTTTCCCAGGGAGAAGGCGATGAATAACACTGCTGAGTATGAGGGGCTCCTTGCTGGCCTCAGGATCGTGGTGGAACTGGGAATCGGAAAGTTGATTGTTCGCGGAGATTAACAGCTCATTGTGAAACAAGTGAATAAGGATTACCAGAGCCCGTTGATGGAAGCCTACGTTGATGAAGTGAGGAAATTGGAGGAGCACTTGGACGGCTTGCAAACAGAGCATATACCCCATGCGGAGACCACCTATCAAAGTGCGCTGCCCAAAAGCTACCTGTCGAACCAGGGACTTTTTTACTCCATTTGAATCAACCATCAGTTCCTCCATCAATGCAAGCCAGAAAGAAGAGAAAGTTGAACATTGCAATTATTTTCTGGTAGAGATTCCTAAATCCGCCAGCGAAAATGTTGCCAGGAACAACAACGCGCTTGATCGTGAGCCGCAATTCCACACTGAACCTCAGGTTCACATTGTTGAGAATGGCGCTCTCAGAACCGCGGAAATGCCTTTAGTCCTTGTCGTCGAGCCACGAGCTCCCACATGGGTGCAACACATAGTCCAGTTTCTCCAAATAGGGGAGCTTCCCGATGAGCAAGAACAAGCTGAGAAAGTAGCCCATAAGTCAAGTATGTATCAGTTTGTGGACAACATTCTATACAGAAAGAGGCCAAATGTAGTGAAATTAAAGTGCATTTGCCGGGAAGATGGACTTAAGTTGTTGGCGGAGACACATGGAGGCATATGTGGCTCTCATATAGGATCAAGAGCCCTTGTTGGGAAAGCTTTTCGGCAAGGTTTTTATTGGCCCGCTGCCCTCCAGGATGCAACTGAGCCAGTAACAAGATGTGAAGCATGCCAGTTTCATTCGAAGAATATACATCAGCCAGCCCAAGCTCTTCAAATAGTCCCTCTCTCCTGGCCCTTTTTGGTCTGGGGGTGGACATCTTGGGCCCCTTCCCCTGTGCTACTGGGGGCTTTGAGTTCTTGTACGTTGCCATCAACAAGTTCACAAAGTGGCCTGAAGTAGAAGCAGCGAGAAAGGTGACAGCACAGTCAGCCGTCAAGTTCTTTAAAGGACTAGTTTGCCGTTTTGGAGTCCCAAATACAGTCATCATCGACAACGGCACACAGTTCATGAGCCGCACCTTCATGCAGTATATCTAGAGCCTTGGGAGCAAGGTTTGCTTTGCTTCTATTGCTCACCCAAGAAGCAACGGACAAAAAGAAAGGATGAATGCTGAAGTGTTACGCGGTCTCAAGACGACAATATTTGACTGGCTGCAGAAGTGCGGGAGACGCTGGATTGATGAGTTGCCGGTGGTTCTTTGGTCACTTAGAACAACATCAAATCGAGCTACTAGCCAAACACCCTTCTCCCTAGTTTATGGTGCAAAAGCGGTGTTGCCCATGGAACTCATAGACGGGTCACCTCAAGTGCTTGCCTATGACGAGGTAGAGCAAGAGCAAAACTGGCATGACGATGTCGTGCTTCTTGAGGAAGATCATCTTCGGGCAGCTGTGTGAGCTGCATGCTACCTGAAGGAAATATGCCCTAGAGGTAATAATAAAGTTGTTATTTTATATTTCCTTATTCATGATAAATGTTTATTATTCATGCTAGAATTGTATTGATCGGAAACTCAAATACATGTGTGAATACATAAACAAATACCGTGTCCCTAGTAACCCTCTACTAGACTAGCTCGTTGATCAAAGATGCTCTACAGGTATCTCCGAAGGTATTTGTTGAGTTGGCATAGATCAAGATTAGGATTTGTCACTCCGAGTATCGGAGAGGTATCTCTGGGCCCTCTCGGTAATACACATCATAACAAGCCTTGCAAGCAAAGTGACTAATGAGTTAGTTGCAAGATGATGTATTATGGAACGAGTAAAGAGACTTGCCAGTAACGAGATTGAACTAGGTATGAAGATACGGACGATCGAATCTCGGGTAAGTAACATACCGATGGACAAAGGGAATTGCGTATGTTGTCATAACGGTTCGACCGATAAAGATCTTCGTAAAATATGTAGGAACCAGTATGGGCATCTAGGTTCTGCTATTGGTTATTGACCGGAGAGGTGTCTCGGTCATGTCTACATAGTTCTCGAACCCGTAGGGTCCGCACGCTTAACGTTCGTTAACGATATAGTGTTATATGAGTTATATGATTTGGTGACCGAATGTTGTTCGGAGTCCCGGATGAGATCAAGGACATGACGGGGAGTCTCAAAATGGTCGAGGTGTAAAGATTGATATATAGGACGATGGTATTCGGACACCAGAAGTGTTTTGGAGTGTACCGGATAGTCATCGAAGTACCGGGGGGGGGGAGTACCGGACACCCCCGGGAGGATAGTGGGCCTATTGGGCCACATGAGGGTAGCCCACCAGCCCACAAGGGGCTGGCGCACCCCCCATGGCACCCTCCCAAGTGGGGGAAAGGAAAGGGGGATTCGGCCTCCCCCTTCCTTCCCTCTTCCCCCTTTCCTTTTCCCCTCCGATGAATATGGTAAGGGGGGCACCACTTGGGAAGGGACCCCAAGCTGGATTTGGCCTACTTGGGGCGCCATCCTGACTGCTCCCTCCTCCCCCCGTCTATATATATGTGGGAGGGGGGCGCCTAGCACAAACACAACAATTGCTTAGCCGTGTGCGGCGCCCCCTCTACCGTTTACACCCCCGGTCATATTTTCGTAGTGCTTAGGCGAAGCCCTACGGAGATAGCTTCAACATCACTGTCACCACGCCGTAGTGCTACGGAACTCATCCACTACCTCACCGTCTTGCTGGATCAAGAAAGTGGAGGACGTCACCGAGCTGAACATGTGCTGAACGCGGAGGAGTCGTACGTTCGGTACTTGATCGGTTGGAGCGTGAAGAAGTTCGACTACATCAACCGCGTTATTAAACGCTTCCGCTTACGGTCTATGAGGGTACGTAGACACACTCTCCCCTCTCGTTGCTATGCATATCCATGGATAGATCTTGCGTGTGCGTAGAAAAAAAATTGTTTTCCATGCAACTTTTCCCAATAGTGGCATCCGAGCCTGGTCTATGCGTAGATGATATGCACGAGTAGAACACAAAGAGTTGTGGGCGGTGATAGTCATACTGCTTACCACCAACATATTATTTTGATTCGGTGGTATTGTGGGATGAAGCGGCCCGGACCAACTTCACATGTCCACGCACATGAGACCGGTTCCACCGACAGACATGCAACTAGTTTTGCATAAAGGTGGCTGGTGGGTGTCTGTGTCTCCTACTTTAGTTGAATCAAATTTGACTACGGTCGGTCTTTGAAGAAGGTTAAAACAGCAAACTTGATGAATCACCGTTGTGGTTTTTGCGTAGGTAAGAACGGTTCTTGCTAGAAGCCCGTAGCAGCCACGTAAAACTTGCAACAACAAAGTAGAGGACGTCTAACTTGTTTTTGCAGGGCATGTTGTGATGTGATATGGTAAGGATATGATGTGATATATGTTGATGTATGAGATGATCATGTTTTGTAATATCGACAACCGGCAGGAGCCTTAGGGTTGTCTCTTTATTGTATGAAGTGCAAGCACCATGTAATTGCTTTACTTTATCACTATGCGTTAGCGCTAGTGGCAGAAGCTATAGTTGGCAAGATGACCCCGACGCAACGATGGAGATCAAGCTGTCGAGCCGGTGACAATGGAGATCATGATGATGCTTTGGAGATGGAGATCAAAAGCACAAGATGATGATGGCCATATCATGTCACATATTTTGATTGCATGTGATGTTTATCCTTTATGCATCTTATTTTGCTTAGAACGGCGGTAGCATTATAAGATTATCCCTTCACTAAATTTCAAGATAAAAGTGTTCTCCCTGAGTATGCACCATTGCCAAAGTTTGTCGTTTTGCAGCACCCCGTGATGATCGGGTGTGATAGACTCTACGTTCACATACAACGGGTGTAAGACAGTTTTGCACATGCAGAATACTTGGGTTAAACTTGACGAGCCTAGCATGTACAGACATGGTCTCGGAACACTGGAGACCGAAAGGTCGAACGTGGGTCATATAGTAGATATGATCAACATAGAGATGTTCACCATTGATGACTACCCCATCTCACATGATGATCGGACATGGGTTAGTTGATTTGGATCACCTATCACTTAGATAACTTGAGGGATTTTTATTTAAGTGGGAGTTCATTAGTAATTTGATTAATTGAACTTAATTTATCATGAACTTAGTCTTATAGTTTTGCATATCTATGTTGTAGATCAATGGCCCGAGCTACCGTTCCCCTGAATTTTAATGCGTTCCTAGAGAAAGCTAAGTTGAAAGATGATGGTAGCAACTACACGGACTGGGTCCGTAACTTGAGGATTATCCTCATTGCTGCACAGAAGAATTATGTCCTTGATGCACCGTTGGGTGATAGGCCTGCTACAGGAGCTGAAGCAGATGTTATGAACGTCTGGCAAGCTTGATCTGATGACTACTCGATAGTTCAGTGTGCCATGCTTTACGGCTTAGAACCGGGACTTCAAAGACGTTTTGAACATCATGGAGCATATGAGATGTTCCAAGAGTTGAAATTCATATTTCAAGCAAATGCCCAGGTTGAGAGATATGAAGTCTCCAACAAGTTCTATAGCTGCAAGATGGAGGAAAACAGTTCTGTCAGTGAGCACATACTCAAAATGTCTGGGTATCATAACCACTTTAATCATCTGAGAGTTGATCTTCCAGTTGATAGTGTTATTGACAGAGTTCTTCAATCACTGCCACCAAGCTACAAAGGCTTTGTGATAAACAATAATATGCAAGGGATGAATAAAATGATTCCTGAGCTCTTTGCAATGCTTAAGGCCGCGGAGGTAGAAATCAAGAAGGAGCATCAAGTGTTGATGGTTAACAAGACCACTAGTTTCAAGAAAAAGGGCAAGGGAAAGAAAGGGAACTTCAAGAAGAATGGCAAGCAAGTTGCCACTCCCAGGAAGAAGCCCAAAGCTGGACCCAAGCCTGAAACTGAGTGCGTCTACTGCAAAGGGAATGGTCACTGGAAGCAGAACTGCCCAAAATACCTGGCGGATAAGAAGGATGACAAAGTGAACAAAGGTATATTTGATATACATGTTATTGATGTGTACCTTACTAATGTTCGTAGCAGCGCCTGGGTATTTGATACTGGTTCGGTTGCTCATATTTGTAACTCGAAATAGGAGCTCCGGAATAAACGAAGATTGGCTAAGGACGAGGTGACGATGTGCGTCGGAAATGGTTCCAAGGTCGATGTGATCGCCGTCGGCACGCTACCTCTACATGTACCTTTGGGATTAGTTTTAGACCTCAATAATTGTTATTTGGTGTCCGCGTTGAGCATGAATATTATATCTGGATCTTGTTTATTGCGAGATGGTTATTCATTTAAATCGGAGAATAATGATTGTTCTATTTATATGAGTAATATCTTTTATGGTCATGCACCCTTGATGAGTCGTCTATTCTTGTTGAATGTCGATCGTAGTGATACACATATTCATAATATTGATGCCAAAAGATGCAAAGTTGATAATGATAGTGCAACATACTTGTGGCACTGCCGTTTAGGTCATATTGGTGTAAAGCGCATGAAGAAACTCCATGCAGATGGACTTTTGGAATCACTTGATTATGAATCATTTGATACTTGCGAACCATGCCTCATGGGCAAGCTGACTAAAACTCCGTTCTACGGAACAATGGAGTGAGCTAATGACTTATTGGAAATAATATGTACCGATGTATGTGGTCCGATGAGTGTTGAGGCACGCGGTGGGTATCGTTATTTTCTAACCTTCATAGATGATTTGAGTAGGTATGGGTATATCTACTTGATGAAACACAAGTCTGAAACATTTGAAAAGTTCAAAGAATTTCAGAGTGAAGTGGAGAATCATCGTAACAAGAAAATAAAGTTTCTACGATCTGATCGCGGAGGCGAATATTTGAGTTACGAGTTTGGCCTTCATTTAAAACAATGTGGAATTGTTTCACAACTCACGCCACCTAGAACACTACAGTGTAATGGTGTGTCCGAACATCGTAACCGTACTTTATTAGATATGGTGCGATCTATGATGTCTCTTACCGATTTACCACTATCGTTTTGCGGTTATGCATTAGAGACAGCCGAATTCACGTTAAATAGGACACTGTCTAAATCCGTTGAGATGACACCGTATGAACTGTGGTTTGGCAAGAAACCTAAGATGTCGTTTCTTAAAGTTTGGGGTTGTGACACTTATGTCAAAAGGCTTCAGCCTGATAAGCTCGAACCCAAATCGGAGAAGTGCGTCTTCATAGGATACCCTAAGGAAACAATTGGGTACACCTTCTACCACAGATCCGAAGGCAAGATCTTTGTTACCAAGAATGGAACCTTTCTAGAGAAGGAGTTTCTCTCGAAAGAAGTGAGTGGGAGGAAAGTAGAACTTGATGAGGTAATTGTACCTTCTCTCGAATTGGAAAGTAGCACATCACAGAAAACCGTTCCAGTGATGCCTACACCAACTAGAGAGGAAGCAAATGATAATGATCATGAAACTTCAGATCAAGTTACTACTGAACCTCGTAGGTCGACCAGAGCACGATCCGCACCAGAGTGGTACGGTAATCCTGTTCTGGAAGTCATGTTATTAGACCAAGGCGAACCTATGAACTATGAAGAAGCTATGATGAGCCCAAATTCCGATAAATGGCTTGAGGCCATGAAATCTGAGATAGGATCCATGTATGAGAACAAATTGTGGACTTTGGTGGACTTGCCCGATGATCGGCAAGCCATTGAGAATAAATGGATCTTTAAGAAGAAGACTGACGCTGATGGTAATGTTATTGTCTACAAAGCTCGACTTGTAGCGAAAGGTTTTCGACAAGTTCAAGGAGTTGACTACGATGAGACTTTCTCACCCGTAGCGATGCTTAAGTCTGTCCGAATCATGTTAGCAATTGCCGCATTTTATGAATATGAAATCTGGCAAATGGACGTCAAAACTGCATTCCTTAATGGATTTCTTAAAGAAGAGTTGTATATGATGCAACCAGAAGGTTTTGTCGATCCTAAAGGTGCTAACAGAGTGTGCAAGCTCCAGCGATCCATCTATGGACTGGTGCAAGCATCTCGGAGTTGGAATATACGCTTTGATGAGGTGATCAAAGCATATGGTTTTATACAGACTTACGGTGAAGTCTGTATTTACAAGAAAGTGAGTGGGAGCTCTGTAGCATTTCTGATATTATATGTGGATGACATATTGTTGATTGGAAATGATATAGAATTTCTAGATAGCATAAAAGGATACTTGAATAAGAATTTTTCAATGAAAGACCTTGGTGAAGCTGCTTATATATTGGCCATCAAGACCTATAGAGATAGATCGAGACGCTTAATAGGACTTTCACAAAGCACATACCTTGATAAAGTTTTGAAGAAGTTCAAAATGGATCAGTCAAAGAAAGGGTTCTTGCCTGTGTTACAAGGTGTGAAGTTGAGTCAGACTCAAAGCTCGACCACTGCAAAAGATAGAGAGAAAATGAAAGTCATTCCCTATGCCTCAGCCATAGGTTCTATCATGTATGCTATGTTGTGTACCAAACCTGATGTGTGCCTTGCCATAAGTCTGGCAGGGAGGTACCAAAGTAATCCAGGAGTGGATCACTAGACAGCGGTCAAGAATATCCTGAAGTACCTGAAAAGGACCAAGGATATGTTTCTCATTTATGGAGGTGACGAAGAGCTCATCGTAAATGGTTACGTCGATGCTAGCTTCGACACTGATCCGGATGACTCTAAGTCACAAACTAGATACGTATTTATATTGAATGGTGGAGCTCTCAGTTGGTGCAGTTCCAAGTAGAGCGTCGTGGCGGGATCTACATGTGAAGCGGAGTACATAGCTGCTTCGGAACCAGCACATGAAGGAGTCTGGATGAAGGAGTTCATATCCGATCTAGGTGTAATACCTAGTGCATCGGGTCCAATAAAAATCTTTTGTGACAACACTGGAGCAATTTCCTTGGCGAAGGAATCCCAGTTTCACAAGAGAACCAAACACATCAAGAGAAGCTTCAACTCCATTCGTGAAAAGGTCAAGGATGGAGACATACAGATTTGCAAAATACATATGGATCTGAATGTAGCAGACCCGTTGACTAAGCCTCTTCCACGAGCAAAACATGATCATCACCAAGACTCCACGGGTGTTAGATTCATTACTATGTAATCTAGATTATTGACTCTAGTGCAAGTGGGAGACTGAAGGAAATATGCCCAAGAGCAATAATAAAGTTGTTATTTTATATTTCCTTATTCATGATAAAGGTTTATTATTCATGCTACAATTGTATTGATCGAAAACTTAAATACATGTGTGAATACATAAACAAATATCGTGTCCCTAGTAAGCCTCTACTAGACTAGCTCATTGATCAAAGATGGTTAAGGTTTCCTAACCATAGACATGTGTTGTCATTTGATAATGGGATCACATCATTAGGAGAATGATGTGACGGACAAAACCCATCCGTTAGCTTAGCATATTGATCGTTCAGTTTATTGCTATTGCTTTCTTCATGTCAAATACATATTCCTCCGACTATGAGATTATGCAACTCCCGGATACCGGAGGAATACCTTGTGTGCTATCAAAGGTCACAACGTAACTGGGTGATCATAAAGATGCTCTACAGGTATCTACGAAGGTATTTGTTGAGTTGGCATAGATCGAGATTAGGATTTGTCACTCCGAGTATCGGAGAGGTATCTCTGGGCCCTCTCGGTAATACACATCATAAGAAGCCTTGCAAGCAAAGTGACTAATGAGTTAGTTGCAAGATGATGTATTACAGAATGAGTAAAGAGACTTGCCGGTAACGAGATTGAACTAGGTATGAAGATACCGATGATTGAATCTCGGGCAAGTAACATACCGATGGATAAAGGGAATTGCGTGTGTTGTCATAACGGTTCGACCGATAAAGATCTTCGTAGAATATGTACGAACCAATATGGGCATCCAGGTTCCGCTATTGGTTATTGAACGGAGAGGTGTCTCGGTCATGTCTACATAGTTCTCGAACTCGTAGGGTCCACACGCTTAACGTTCATTGACGATATAGTGTTATATGAGTTATATGATTTGGTGACCGAATGTTGTTCGGAGTCCCGGATGAGATCACGGACATGATGAGGAGTCTCAAAATGGTCGAGAGGTAAAGATTGATATATAGGACGATGGTATTCAGACTCCGGAAGTGTTTCAGAGTGTACCGGATAGTCATCGGAGTACCGGAGGGGGTACCGGACACCCCTGGGAGGATAGTGGGCGTATTGGGCCACATGAGGGGAGCACACCAGCCCACAAGGGGCTGGCGCACCCCCCATGGAAGCCTCCCAAGTGGGGGAAAGGAAAGGGGGGATTCGGCCTCCCCCTCCTTCCCTCTTCCCCCTTTCCTTTTCCCCTCCGATAAATATGGTAAGGGGGGCGCCGCTTGGGAAGGGACCCCAAGTAGGATTCGGCCTTCTTGGGGAACCCTCCTGGCTGCTCCCTCCTCCCCCCACCTATATATATGTGGGAGGGGGCGCCTAGCACAAACACAACAATTGCTTAGCCGTGTGTGGCGCCCCCCTCCACCGTTTACACCCCCGGTCATATTTTCCTAGTGCTTAGGCGAAGCCCTGCGGAGATAGCTTCACCATCACCGTCACCACGCCGTCGTGCTGCCAGAACTCATCCACTACCTCTCTGTCTTGCTGGATCAAGAAGGTGGAGGACGTCACTGAGCTGAACGTCTGCTGAACGTCTGCTGAACGCGGAGGTGCCGTACGTTCGGTACTTGATCGGTTGGAGCGCGAAGAAGTTCGACTACATCAACCACGTTATTAAACGCTTCCGCTTACGGTCTACAAGGGTACGTAGACACACTCTCCCCTCTTGTTTCTATGCATCTCCATGGATAGATCTTGCGTGTGCGTAGAAAATTTTTTGTTTTCCATGCAACGTTTCCCAACACTACCAGCAAGCCTTGCACCGCTATCATAGCCACAAGGTTCATGCCCGAAGCTTTGAGGAAGGCAACCTTGTCCTTCGGCGCATTCAATCCGCCAAGGGATCAAACAAGTTGACACCAAAGTGGGAAGGCCCTTACCGAGTAGTTCGAGTGACCAGGCCTGGCGCAGTCCATCTGGAGATCGAAGATGGTATCCGAGTACAGAACTCGTGGAATATCAAACATCTTCGCAAGTTCTACCCGTAAGGCGCAGTTGCTGGGCCTTGCCCCAGCAACCCCTTTTGTACAATCCTAGTCTCAGAGACTTGTAACCCTTTGTACAAAGCCAGGCGCAGACCCTGTGCATATGTGAATAAAGCTAAGTGTTCCACGAGCTTTTATGCATATTTACTTATATACTTGTGCATGATATGATGTGACTACGCTTTGTCTGAATGAAATGGTTAACATACCGCCAAGATCTCCACTCTGTCTTTTTCTCTTCTTTCTTTTTCTACAAAGATAGAAGGATTCCTCGCGTACATGTTCACGGGGGGGGGGGGGGGGGGGGGGGGGGGGATGATGGAGTACCATTCCGGGCGTTTGGCGTTCATTTCATTTCATACAACAAGAAGCACAGCAAAGAAAGATAAGTTGTTACATTTGGAATTTTTCCTTTTTTCGGATTTATCTATGTATGAAAAACCTGCACATGAAGGAATCTTGTCGTGTTTTGTCCACGCTCTTATCCTTGCCTTGAGTTAACTCGACGAGGTAATTTGCAGCTGCATTGAGATCGGCAAGTCACCTTGCCGGGTACCTTACTTCCAACAGTCCCCTAGGGGCCAGTCCTTCAAAGTGCCGCGGCAAGTACGCGTCCCGACAGATTTCCAAACTGCGTCGAAACCAATTCATACAGGAATAAACACGGATAAGGGAAATAGTACATGGTTCTGTGAGCTTGGCAAATGTTGCATATTTGTTTAAAAAAAAGAAAAGTGCTTCGTAACATTTTCTCTAGCCCTTTTCCCCACGGGGTTTACATCGAGTGCAACCCAAGGCAAAAGGGGCGCCTAGTTGAAGCACCCCCGGCAGACCAATCTGCCGAGGCCCAGCTGCAGATGATGGTGATGCTGGTGCTTAGTTGGCGATGATGGTGCTGTCGACGTTCAGCTGGACTCTGAGTCCTCGTCTTTGGACTTGACGACCGGGGACTTGCCGATGTCGTCTTCACCATCTGCCTCCTCCTCGTCACTGTCGCTCGAGGAGAAGTTTTCGCTTTCACTCGAGATTTCCTTGCAGCACCCTAGGCGAGCGCCTAAAGGCCCTAAGAGCTTCACGGCGAGCGCATCAGACTCCACCAACTTGAAGTGGAGGAAGTGCCCCTCCGCCAGATAGCAGGCACGAGCGAAGGATTTCCATCCTCGGGTGAGGTACATGACGCCGCTGGTGGGGAACTCCACGTTCACCCAAACGGCGCCATTGAGGCAACCGTTCACGCACAGCCGCAGCCCGAGCGGCTGGTCCACCTCCATTACCCTGGCAAAGTGACGAGGAAGCCACAACCTGCTTCTCAGTGGGTCGCGCAGGTCCATGATGAAATCGAGCGCGGTGTCCCCCGTATGGCCTTCAACCGGGGGTGAAGCGGCTGGAGGCGGAAGCACCAGCGCCCCGGTCCGGCCTCCTTCACCACGAGTGCCTTGTCGTTCTCGTCCTCAACCTACGGCCCCGCCCCACGCACTGGAGCCGTACTCTGTGGCCGCAGCTGAAGCGAGGGCGTGGTGCCGAGGAGAAGCTCTCGATGCCGCGGCAGAAGCACGAGCCCGACCTCAAGCAACGCGTAATTGCGGGCCTGCCCGAGCTGAGCCTGGTGGCAACCCATGGGCATGCGTGCCCCTATTTTTTGACGTGATGGTGTACGTCACCCAGATAGCAAGAGAACCAGAGGAAGGCTGGGGGCTAACTCAGATCCAGATTAATGAAGAAGCAAAGAAAATCTCAAGACACAGACGCCATTTCAACAGGATCAATGTTGCTTGTATGTGCATTGTATGGGCCTAGCCCAATGATGCCCGGCAACACGTGTAGTCCAGGCCCGGGGGCTCCTGTCGGTGTATTAAACATGGGTGTTTCATACCCTTACTTATGCATAGACAAGTAGCAACTCCCCCGCCAAGTGAAAAATCTTGAAGCAGACTTCCAAGTCAAAGAAACAGCTCCTTGGAAAACCATGAAGCGCATCAAAAAGACCGAGGACCAAAAACAAGAAAAGCATCAAAGCAAAGCACTGGAAGCAACCTTTGCCAGCAAGATCGGGCCGGCAAGACAAGGACTCGGCAAGCCACATGGCTAGCAAACCCCCGCCAACTACCAGTGCTCCACCTCACCAGCCAGCTGGTTGCTGATCGGTGAGGTGTCGAGCCCGCAGGCACCAAGGTGGATTTTGCCGACACGTGTCGGCACGCTCGAGAGAAGATTACTTTTATCGACACCCATCCAAATAGCGTGTCATGCTAATAGGAGTTAGTTGGGCAAGCGGTGCTGCATCCTTGCCGAGGCTTCTCCTCTTCGTGACACCTAGCGATGCATTAAATGCACTTTGTCCTAACTAGCAGAGTTAGGTATGATAGCACTGTTTACTGTCCAATCATGATGTATTTACCTTTTTGCCACTGTGGTAACCCCTTGAGCTATAAAAGGAGGGCCAGGGAAACCGATACAAAGGTTCGAACCCATTCTAACCCCATGCACATTTGCTCATGTAGCTGCCTTCTTCGAGCACCCTGCTGGGGGAGAGCGCTCCATGTACTTGTGCTCCACATTTCAATACACCAAAAGCAGGAGTAGGGTATTACACCGCAAAGGTGGCCCGAACCTGGGTAAATGACTCTCGCGTCCTCTGCTATCCTGCTCTTTGCGCTTTGTGCAATCCCTTCGCCAAACCACAAAGGGGCTTGTTGACCCCGTATATCATCGTTCCACACCGACACTAACCTGGATAGTAAACAGTTGTTGTTCCCAATATTTTCATGTGTATTTACATCTAAAGGCATGTTAAGCACAACAAGCTAAACATCAACCAAATATATCCATGGTAGACAACATAATCTCCAAATGATAGCTTCAGGGTGAAGGTTTAAGCATGCTAGTTAAGCAAAACAAGAAGTGGAAAGGTGTGTTAACTGCAACAGGCCTAACATTTAAAAACAAGCAATCTAATGTCATTCAAACTGGTATTTTGCAGGTTTAAGTATACTAGTTATTGTTAAATCAAATGGAAAGGCGTGTGGAATACAACATGCTTAACAACAACCAAATATAGTCATTCATAGAGCTATTGTTGAAACTGGTATTGATGAAATTGAACTACAACGTTCATACTTGCACATATAGAACATCACATTGTGAATAACTAAAATAAACAAGGAATACTACAAACAACCAAAGATAGCAATTGAAACTAGACATATGCTAACTACAAACAACCGAACAACCAAAAACCTTGAAATAAACAAGGCATAATGCAAACAACCAAATATAGCAATAAATACAGGACATATTCTCACTATAAAAGGGGTTCGAGAAAACAAATCATGGGATTCCCCCAGTGAAGAGGCATGGCAAAAAAAATCATGGGTTTCCTCACTTGTCATAGATGGGCTCCTCGTCGTGGTCGCCGTCGATGAGGTCTGACTTGGCAGCTAAGGATCCCAAGCCAGCATCACAGAATGTGTCCTTCAGAAATGACAAAAGGGGCTCCATGGCAATGAAGGATGACAAATTGTTCATAATGAACCACAGGAGGTTAGCGGCAAGGCCATCGATGAGATCGACGGCTATCAAACCCGAGGGGTTGGGGGTGGGCAACTTAACCTGTGACATAGCCCGCGTCAAGCTGTCGTAGTCAATGACCTCGATGTCATAGACGGTGTCCGCGACATACCAGAATACTCTAGCCCGCTGATTGAAAGACTGCGGCCAGTGATCGTCGTCAGCTTCCTCAGAGGCCACCTTGCCGATGTCGGGTGAAGAGGGCATGGTAAACATCTTTTGGGCCATTTGCTCCTCGAGCTCCCCGAGAAGCGTAGCCGGCCTTAGGCTGTGACGCTCTAGAGTGGGGGGAGGGGATGGGGATCTGTGTGAAATGGGGTGTTTCGCAAGTGTCATCTAAGAAACTCAGGGCGGCGAGGGTATGTAGATCGGTGGGTAACCTGGGCAGACTGGTAGAGGTTGACGATGGAGGTGGCGCGGCGACGGCGGTGGCGACGACCTAGCTAGGGTTTCGAGTGAGGGAGGGGTGGTGTGTGTGAGCGGAGGATTTGGGGTGTGTGTGAGCGAAGGATTTGGGGTGTGTGTGGAGGGGGCCAAGGTGGTGTTTGAGGAAATGTCGTGGCTACTGAAAATTTTACTAGGTGGGAGTAAAATGGCAGGGCTACTGAAAATTTGGATCAAGGGATTGAAGCAGAACGGGGCGGGTGTAACAAACATCACACACGGTTAAAACATGAGAATCGTGTGCTATCAAATAGAAAACCCTCCAGGAGAGCAGATATTTTTTAGGTTGCGAGGGATGCAGGTGGGAGTAAAATGCTGGGGCTACTAAAAATTTGCATCAAGGGATTGAAGCAGAGCGGGAGTGACAGACATCGCACACGGTCCACACATACTAATCATGTGCTATCACACAAAAAAAACCTTCAGGCGGGTAGATATTTTCGAGATTGCGAGGGAGTAGATATTTTTGAGAGCGGGAGGGAAGCCTCATGGACTCGTGGATCCTGATATGTCTCCAACGTATCTATAATTTTTATTGTTCCATGCTATTATATTATCCATCTTGGATGTTCTGTATGCATTAATATGCTATTTTATATTATTTTTTGGGACAAACCTATTAACCTAGTGCCCAGTGCCAGTTGCTATTTTTTCCTTGTTTTTGTCTTTTATAGAAAATCAGTACCAAACGGAGTCCAAACCGAACAAAACTTTTTGAGGATTTTTCTTGGACCAGAAGACAACCACGAAGCTTCAGGAAGAGGCCAGAAGACCCACGAGAGGGCCACAAGCCCTAGGGGCGCGCCCCAGGGGGCGCCCCCTAGGCTTATGGGCTCCTCGTAGACCTTCTAACCCTAATCTCTGCTCTATAAATACCCAAAATGCTTTTCTGCCACTTCAAGCTTCTGTTCTCATGAGATCCCATCTTGGGGCCTTTTCCGGCACTCTGCCGGAGGGGGATTCGATCATGGAGAGCCTCTACATCAACCTTGCTGCCCTTCCGATGATGTGTGAGTAGTTTACCAGAGACCTACGGGTCCATAGCTAGTAGCTAGATGGCTTGTTCTCTCTCTTTGATCTTCAATACAATGTTCTCCTCGATGTTCTTGGAGATCTATTCGATGTAATATTCTTTTGTGGTGCGTTTGTTGAGATTAGATGAATTGTGGATTTATGATCAGATTATCTATGAATATTATTTGAGTCTTCTCCGAACTCTTTTATGCATGATTAAGATAGCTTTGTATTTATCTCCGATCAATCGATTTGGTTTGGCCAACTAGATTGATTTTTCTTGCAATGGGAGAGGTGATTTGTGATGGGTTCAATCTTGCGGTGTCCTCACCCAGTGACAGTAGGGGTAGCGAGGCACGTATTTGTATTGTTGCCATTAAGGATAAAAAGATGGGGTTTCTACCATATTGATTGGATCTATCCCTCTACATCATGTCATCTTACTTAAGGCGTTACTCCGTTCTTGTTAACTTAATACACTAGATGCATGCTGGATAGTGGTCGATGTGTGGAGTAATAGTAGTCGATGCAGGCAGGAGTCGGTCTAGTTGTCACGGACGTGATGCCTATATTCATGATCATCGCCTTAGATTTCGTCATAACTTTGTGCTTTTCTATCAATTGCTCAACAGTAATTTGTTCACCCACCGTATGTGTTCTTTCAAGAGAGAAGCCTCTAGTGAAAACCATGGCCCCCGGGTCTATTTCTCATCATATATTTTCAGATCTATAAAGCCAAAAATCCCAAAAATACCTTGCTGCAAATTTATTTATATTTACTTTATTTTTCCTTGTACTTATCTTTTATATCTATCTCTATTAGATCTCACTCTTGCTAGTGACCGTGAAGGGATTGATAACCCCTTTTCCGCGTTGTGTGCAAGTGTTTGTTAGTTTGTGGAGGTGCATCTATTGGGGATTTGCTTGTACCTCCTACTGGATTGATACCTTGGTTCTTAACTGAGGGAAATACTTATCTCTACTTTGCTGCATCACCCTTTCTTCTTCAAGGAAAAAAATCAACGCAAGCTCAAGAAGTAGCAGGAAGAATCTCTGGCGCCGTTGCCGGGGAGGTTCTACATCAAGCCTACCAAGTACCTATCATAAACTCTCATCTCTTGCATTACATTATTTTCCATTCGTCTCTCGTTTTCCTTTGCCCCACTTCTAAAACATTTTTAGAAAAACACAAAAATATTTGCCTTTTTATTCGCCTTCTTTCCGTTCATCTTTTCGTTTGCTTTTTGTTTGCTTGTGTGCTAGATTCCTTGCTTTGCCACTATGTCAGAAACTGGGGAGGTTATTGTTGAAAATCTTAATGAAAATCTTGAGGAAAAATTTGAATCTTGCATTCTTACTCATGATCCCCTTGATAATGAAACCCTTACTCCTATTAAAACAAAGATCTATCATGTGGGTGATGGGAACATTATAGGAAAGAATGTTATTCAAGAATTCTTTGATTGCACGGGAGTTATGCCTTTAGAAAAAGGATCTATTCTTCACAATACAAATTGCTATACTGATTCTATTGACATGCTTGTGGTTAAGTTAGAAAGAGAATTCCTTCATGTTCATCCAACTTTACAAAAGATGTTTTACAAACTTCCCAACTTGCATGATCCTAAAGCTAAGAAAATTGCTACTATTACCCTTATGCGTGAGTTTGACTATGTAATTAGAGATGCTAGAGATATCTTTTCGCGTTATAATAAAAATTTTGAGCATCTCCCATAGAAGAAATTCTCCATGATAAAGAAACTATACATGGTTTGGAATCTAGGGACTATCATGCTTTTAGTTCTAATCTTAGGAAAAGAGTTCCTTATCCGGAAATCATCCAAACCCTATATCTTGGTGCTTATGATAAATTTGATTGGGTCACTAAGGGAATTGACGAGGGATTTGATAAGGAGTGACTTGAAGAGATGTCTAGAGAACCCGTTAGAGATGAGATACATGTTTCTTATGAAGATATTTTTTGAGATGATCCTGAGTATGAAATTATGAATGTCAAAATTACCAATCAAAGTCCTTTCCATCAATTAAGCTCCACCTCTAGAAAGGAAGAACTTGAGAAGAGAGATCTAATAAGAATTTTTTTTGGAAAATTTGATAAAAAAGGAATTGCATACCAAAGATGACAATACCTAGATCTTTGCATTATGCCTAGCTAGGGGCATAAAACAATAGCGCTTGTTGGGAGGCAACCCAATTTTATTTTGTGTTTTTTGTTTTTGCTTCTTATTTTCAATAAATACACAATATTACTTCTGTAATAATTATATTTTGGTTTTTTAATTAGTGTTTGAGCCAAGCAAGACCATTGGGATGCTTTGGTACATCGTTGATTTGATTTTGCTGAAAAATAGAAACTTTTGCATCCAGTAACAGAATTGTTAAATTTCACTGGAGCGTGCCAAAACTCTGAATTTTTTACACAAGATTGATATATTAATTGCCTATGTTTTCGTAATGCTTCAACATTTGTGGAGTTACAGAAGTATGACTAATATTCGGGTCTTTACCGACTGTTCTGTTTTTGACAGATTCTGTTTTCGATATGTTGTTTGCTTATTTTGATTAAATCTATGGGTAGTACCAGGGGGTATGAACCATGGAGAAGTTATAATACAGTAGATATAACACCAATATAAAATTGTAGTGAGTTCACAACAGTACCTAAAAGTGGAGATTTGTTTTATCATACTAACGGATCCCACGAGTTTTTTGTTGAGTTTTGTGTTGTGAAGTTTTCAAGTTTTGGGTAAAGATTTGATGGACTATGGAATAAGGAGTGGCAAGAGCCTAAGCTTTGGGATACACAAGGCACCCCAAGGTAATATTCAAGGACAACCAAGCATCTAAGCTTGGGGATTCCCCGGATGGCATCCGCTCTTTTGTCTTCAATCCATCGGTAAATTTACTTGAGGCTATATTTTTATTCACCACATGATATGTGTTTTGCTTGGAGTGTCTTGTATTATATGAGCCTTTGCTTTTTAGTTTATCACAATCATCCATGCTGTACACAACTTTTGAGAGGGACACACATTAATCGTGAATTTATTAGAATACTCTATGTGCTTCACTTATATCTTTTGAGCTAGGTAGTTGCTCTAGTGCTTTACTTATATCTTTTTAGAGCACGGCGGTGGTTTTATTTTGTAGAAATTGATGAACACTCATGCTTCACTTATATTATTTTGAGAGTCTTAAAAATAGTATGGCAATTTGCTTAGGTTATGAATTTGGTCCTAATATGATGGGTATCCAAGAAGGATATAATAAAAACTTTCATAAAGAGCATTGAATATATGAGAAGTTTATTCCTTGCATTTGTTTTGAGATATAAAGATGGTGATATTAGAGTCATGCTAGAGAGTAATTGTGGATTATTAGAAATACTTGTGTTAAAGTTTGTGATTCCCGAAGCATGCACGTATGGTCTATCATTATGCGATGAAGTTAGAGCATGATTTATTTTTTATTGTCTTCCTTATGAGTGGCGGTCGGGGACGAGGGATGGTCTTTTCCTACCAATCTATCCCCCTAGGAGCATGCGTATTAGTACTTTTCTTCGATGGCTAATAAATTTTTGCAATAAGTATGTGAGTTCTTTATGACTAATGTTGAGTCCGTGGATTATACGCACTCTCACCCTTCCACCATTGCTAGCCTCTCTAGTACCACGCAACTTTCGCCAGTGCATTAAACACACCATATACCCTTCCTCAAAACAGCCACCATACCTACCTATTATGGCATTTCCATAGCCATTCTGAGATATGTTTACAGGCAACTTCCACCGTTCTGTTTATTATGACACATACCGTCATTGCCATATTGCTTTGCGTGATCATATAGTTGACATAGTATTTGTGGCTTGGCCACCATTCATATTTTTTATACATGTCACGCTAGATCATTGCACATCCCGGTACACCACCGGAGGCATTCATATAGAGTCATATATTTGTTCTAGTATCGAGTTGTAATTCTTGAGTTGTAAGTAAGTAAAAGTGCGTTGATCATCATTATTAGAGTATTATCCCATGTGAGGAAAGAATGATAGAGGCTATGATTCCCCCACAATTCGGGATGAGGCTCCGGACGAAAAATAACAAAAAAAAGAAAATTAAAAAAAGAGGCCAAAGAGCCCAAAAGAAAAAAAGAAAAAAATGAGAGAAAAAGAGAGAAGGGACAATGTTACTATCCTTTTGCCACACTTGTGCTTCAAAAATAGCAGCATATTCTTCATGATAGAGAGTCTCCTATTTTATCACTTTCATATACTAGTGGGAATTTTTCATTATAGAACTTGGCTTGTATATTCCAATGATGGGATTCCTCAAATTGCCCTAGGTCTTCGTGAGCAAGCAAGTTGGATGCACACCCAATTAGTTTTCTTTTGAGCTTTCATACACTTATAGCTCTAGTGCCTCTGTTGCATGGCAATCCCTACTCACTTGCATCAATATCAATTGATGGGCATCTCCATAGCCCATTAATTTGCCTAGTTGATGTGAGACTTTCTCCTTTTTTTCTTCTCCTCACAACCTCCACCATACTCTATTCCACCTATAGTGCAATATCCACGGCTCATGCTCGTGTATTGCATGAAAGTTGAAAAAGCTTGAGAACATTAAAAGTATGAAACAATTTCTTGGCTTGTCATCGGGGTCGTGCATGATAAATACTTTGTGTGATGAAGATAGACCATGACAAGATTATATGATTTTGTAGGGATAACTTTCTTTAGCCATTATATTTTGAGAAGACATGATTGCTTTATTAGTATGCTTGAAGTATTATTGTTTTTATGTCAATATTAAACTTTTGTTTTGAATCTTATGGATCTGAACATTCATGCCACAATAAGAAAAATAACATTGATAAATATTTTAGGTAGCATTCCACATCAAAAATTCTGTTTTTATCATTTACCTACTCGAGGACGAGCATGAATTAAGCTTAGGGATGCTTGATACGTCTCCAACGTATCTATAATTTTTTATTGTTCCATGCTATTATATTATCCATATTGGATATTTTATATGCATTAATATGCTATTTATATTATTTTTTGGGACTAACCTATTAACCTAGTGCCCAGTGCCAGTTGTTGTTTTTTCCTTGTTTTTGTCTTTTACAGAAAATCAATACCGAACGGAGTCCAAACGGAATGAAACTTTTTGAAGATTTTTCTTGGACCAGAAGACAACCACGAAGCTTCGGGAAGAGGCCAGAAGACCCACGAGGAGGCCACAAGCCCTAGGGGCGCGCCCTAGGGGGGCGCCCCCTAGGCTTGTGGGCCCCTCGCAGACCTTCTAACCCTAATCTCTACTCTATAAATACCCAAATATTCCCCTTACGTCAGGGGGCACACCAAAAATACTTTTCCGCCGCCGCAAGCTTCTGTTCTCGTGAGATCCCATCTTGGGGCCTTTTCTGACACTCTGCCGGAGGGGGATTCGATCACGGAGGGCCTCTACATCAACCTTGCTGCCCTTCTGATGATGTGTGAATAGTTTACCACAGACCTATGGGTCCATAGCTAGTAGCTAGATGGCTTGTTCTCTCTCTTTGATCTTCAATACAATGTTCTCCTCGATGTTCTTGGAGATCTATTCGATGTAATCTTCTTTTGCGGTGCGTTTGTTGAGATTCGATGAATTATTGATTTATGATCAGATTATATATGAATATTATTTGATTCTTCTCTGAACTATTTTATGCATGATTAAGATAGCTTTGTATTTCTCTCCGATCTATCGATTTGGTTTGGCCAACTAGATTGGTTTTTCTTGCAATGGGAGAGGTGCTTTGTGATGGGTTCAATCTTGCGGTGTCCTCACCCAGTGACCCTAGGGTAGCAAGGCACGTATTTGTATTGTTGCCATTAAGGATAAAAAGATGGGGGTTTTACCATATTGATTGGATCTATCCTTCTGCATCATGTCATGTTACTTTAGGCGTTACTCCGTTCTTGTTAACTTAATACACTAGATGCATGCTGGATAGCGGTCGATGTGTGGAGTAATAGTAGTACATGCAGGCAGGGGTCGGTCTACTTGTCACAGACGTGATGACTATATTCACGATCATTGCCTTAGATATCGTCATAACTTTGCGCTTTTCTATCAGTTGCTCAACAATAATTTGTTCACCCACCGTATGTATTCTTTCAAGAGAGAAGCCTCTAGTGAAAACTATGGCCCCCGGGTCTATTTCTCATCATATATTTTCAGATCTATAAAACCAAAAACCCAAAAATATCTTGCTTCAATTTATTTATATTTACTTTATTTACCTTTTACTTATCTTTTATATCTATCTTTATTAGATCTCACCCTTGCTAGTGACCGTGAAGGGATTGGCAACCCCTTTTTCGCGTTGAGTGCAAGTATTTGTTAATTTGTGCAGGTGCATCTATTGGGGACTTGCTTGTACCTCCTACTAGATTGATACCTTGGTTATTAACTGAGGGAAATACTTATCTCTACTTTGCTGCATCACCATTTCCTCTTCAAGGGAAATATCAACGCACGCTCAAGAAGTAGCAGAGCCCAATCTACTGTGCTGATGTGGGTGATAGGGGCACGGGTGCGGCACATGGGTAGTCCGAGGGAACCGTGTCTGTTGCTTACCCAATTGTAGACGGTTGCTACATCCGACTCGTGTGTTGTTTATAAATTTGGCAAAAAAACGCGGGATAGGGTCAGAACACGAACACACTTGGATGTGGACCAAATATATGTATGAAAAGGGTGGTTTGATGTTCAAATACCCAATGCACAACTTTGATGTGGCACCTGTCTCACAAAGTGCACGTTATTATTGCTAGTCTGCTGCCACCGCCCCCCTCCCCCGCACACACACTTCATCTTGGCCGGAGGGGAATCCTAGCAATGAACGCATGCCCTCAAATAGCTAGGTCTGACATCTCACCCTACTACAGCACAAAAGCGAAAGGAGTCCATCATGGTCAAACCCCCCCTTTTGCTTCCAGTCGAAAATGAACCGTGTGCTGGCCCACAAATGTGTGCTTGTGGCATGAGATGGGTTAGACCACATACGAACCACACCTGCATGTGGCCCTATATATATATATATATATATATATATATATATATATATATATATATATATATATATATATATATATATATATATATATATATATATATATATAGGTGGGTCTATTCTGCTAACACCCTTAAGAGTCTTATTCTGCTAACACTTCTGTGCTACTCAATCCACCTGACCCGGACCGCACATTAACGTGAGAAAACTGCATTAGGCCAACCCCTACACCCCACTATCTACACCACTCCTGCGGCGCGCTACCACCCCCACCCCTCCGGCGCGCCACCACCTCCTACCCCCGCGGCGCCCCACCACCCCCACCCCCGCTGGGCCCCACCATTCCCCACCCACTCCGGCGCTCCTCCTCTGACCTTCCTTGCCGCCCCGATGCGCTTGCCCCCCCCCCCCACGCCTCTCCTATGATTGATCCGGCTGGATCCAGCCCCGCCGCCCCTAACCACCTTCTTCCCTCCCTAGGCCAGGCCGCAACCGGCGCCGCCGTGGTGCCCCACTTCGCCGGCCAAGCCTCACCCCACCGTTACCTTCCTCCCACACACTGATCTGGCCCCTAGAAACCAATTCCCTCCCCCCCGCCGCCTTGCCCCGATGACAGATCTGAGCAAAGCTGGCCCTGACGCGCCATAAGCAGAGGGGATCAGGCAACAGCCGCCGTTAACCCCCGCATGCTCCCTCGCCGATGGCCCTGGTCCGTTCATCCACGGCGCCTCGCAACCCTCTGGTCGCCGGGATCGAGGAGGCTGCCCCGCATCGGCGCCTCTCCGCGCCTCTCCGACCATCCAACCTCGCGCCCCGACGGCCTCCTACAAGCACGACTGCGTCGACCGCCCCCCGTCCGCCGCCGCATGCGTGATGCAGTCCGCGAGTGCACAGCATGCGGTCCACGGCCCAGTCAAATGTAGTGTGGTGCTCTCTTGTGCGTGCTGTACAGTGGTACTAGGCATGTAGTTCTCAGGTGAGCTGCAGTCCGATGGCTGGGCGTGTGCAGTACTGGACTGAACAGCGCGTTGTCCTCTAGCCATCAGTGTTGTACAGCAAGTTCATTGTTGGTGTGTTTGTTTTGCAGAAAACAAGACAATATTTTTTGGCACCGCCTCGCTGAGATCTGGTGTTGTTGGACGACCGTGCAGCCACCGGCCACCTCACTGTCGGCCTTCACCTCCCCAACCCCCTTTGTTCCCCTTTTCTAACTCACTTCCTCCTCCCGACGTAGGGCACCACCTAGCGGTGCCATGAGGTGAACGACGGCGAGCAGCTCAGAATTGCAGTCGGCTGCGGGTTGTTGAATTGGCGTGTGCAGTTCTTCATTGCGGCGGCGTGATGCAAAGGCGTGTGCTTTTCCCATTGCCATTTGCGGGCGTGTGCAGTGCATTTAGGTACATTTTTGTGTGCGTTCTTCGGCGGTTTCACTGCAGTTTGGCGGCTCGACACAAGAAGTACACTGTAACTGCAGCTCACCGGTTTGGTTCATTTTTTTGGTTCTGTATGTGTGTATTGTCCATGCCCGTCTCTATATTATCAAGGTTATTATTGGGGGGTTTGCATTTCTTTGTTACAAAATGTGTGTGGTACACTTTGTTTTTCTAGATGGAATTTTTTTTTGAGATGGAATTTTTTTCAGTGCATTACATTTTTGGGCACCTCGTGCGGTTCAGAAACATGGGCTTGCAGTGCACTAGCTCATCGTGTGACAAAGAAAACAGGTGTCTCTTATGCTGAATTTGGTATTTATTGTGTGTACTATTTGTGTAAAAGGAATATTATGTCAATTAGCAAGGGCAAGTATAATAAAATGATCGTTGGATGTGGTTCAGTGTAAAATCCTTTGTGGTTCACTTTTAAGAGTGATGCTTTTCACTTGCGCCCAACGTGAAAGTGCGAAAAATTAGCGAAACAACAAAATAGTAATGCGGTTCACTTCGATATATGTTGCGGTTCACTTGCCCTTGTCTCTGCGGTCCACTTTCGTTTATAAAAAAATTAAAAAAAAAGGCAACAAAAATTTGCCTCAGAAAATTTAGGCCCGACAAAAGAAATCATGAAGTTCACTTGACTATCTGATGCAGTGCGGTTTTCAGTCCGAAGCAGTGCGTTCTTCTGTCTGATGATGTACACACGAAGATTTGGGTGTCGCGAAAAACAGAGTGTCCGTGTTTCGGTATATTTAAAACTGCTCTTAAACCGTAAGGAAATAGAGAGAGCGTTCTACATGAAAAAGTTGCATCTCGACGACATCTTTCCAACGCCGTATCATTTGGATCATTCCGGTCAGCGGTTTGTAAAAATTTCATGATTTCTAAAATTAACTTAAAACCGTAAGGAATCTCAAAAACATTTTTACATATGAAAGTTGCACCTCGTCCGTAGCTTTCCACCGGTGTATCACACGCCTCGTTTCGACAAATGGTTAAAAAACTGGAGCGAAAACAGTACTGAAAAATTCAAAAAAAAATTGAAAAACACAATTCCGTGATTTACTAAATTTGAAACTCCTCTTAAACCGTAACGAATTAGAGAAAATAATAGATATAAAAAAGATGCGCCTCGACGATATCTTTACAACGGTGTATCATTTGCTTCATTCCGACGAGTGGTTGAGAAAAAAACATGAAAAAACGCTCGCTGCCACTCGTCATGCGCCGCACCATTTTCGAAACTGTGCTTAAACCGTGATGAATCTTGAAAAAATTTCAACATGGCGAAGTTGCGCCTAATCCATAGCTTTTCAACGGTATATTACACGCCCCAGTCTGACGAACGGTTTAAAAACTGGAGCAAAAACAGTACTGAAAAAACTGCGTGCAGTTTTCTGCGGCGGGAAGTTCACTCGCCTCAGTACTGCAGCACACTTGCTTCAAACAATGACGTGCACTTGTGTTGAGCGTGCAGTGTGGAAGTGTTAGCAGAATAACTATTCTGTTAATATTAGCAAAACATAATATTATTCGGTTATCCTACTTGAACTGACGGTTTCAGGCAGTTGTACTGATGATTTTCATCTCGTCGAACTGATCGTCCTCTCTAGTTTAAAAAAAATGCGAATTTTTTCGTCAGAATGGGGCATGTAATATATCGTTGGAAAGCTCTTGACAGCTACATTACAAGTATATATGATTTTTTTGCAAAATCATCACGGTTTAAGAGCAGTTTTGAAAAAACCATTTTTTTCAAAACCGAAAACGCGAATCATATTTTGGACTTAATTTTCAAACGGTTTGTCGGAATTGAGCAAATAAGATTGCATTGGAAAGCTGGTGAAAATCCGCTTCTTCCATATATCTATTGTTTTTTCAAATTTTATACGATTTAAAAGTAATTTGAAAAACGATGAAATTCTTGCCAAAACATATTTTCGCGTTTTTTTTACAAACGGTTGTTCGGATTGATGCAAATGATACAGCGTTGTAAAGCTATGGAAAATGTGCAACTTTTGCGTATAGAAATGTTTTTTCTAATTCCTTACGGTTTAAACTCGAATTTGAATACGGTCAAATTTGTTTTCGAACGCGATTTTTTTTAAACTTTGTTAAAATGGGGCAAATAATATACCGCTGGAAAGCTATTGAAAATGCAAAACTTAGTCATGTTGAATGTTTTCTCAAATTCATAATCATTGAAGAGTAATTTTGAATATGGTGATACCCATCGTGTTATTTTCCCGTCAGAAAAAACAGAGTACTTGTACAGATTTATGTGTGTGTTTGTACTGAGGTATTTTTCATAGAGTAATTTTAAATGATTTCAAAAAAAAAATTGAATGGATGTTCGTATGGGTTTGTACTGAACGTGTTTTCATAAACTAGACTTCACCTGTTTTTTCGGTATGCTTTTCCTCGTAACTTCTCAATGGTTTACGGTATCGGCGTCCCTGAACCTGCATGGTTTATATCGTTGAACTGAATGATATTTTTTACAAAAAAATGTTCTATGTTTCTTTCTTTTTGTGAACTCAAATTTGTTTTGCGGTGATGTTCTAGACTTCTCTCATTTTACCACTTGAACTTTTACCTTTTTGAATTTTCGTGGTTTTTTTGTGTACTTATATGCAGGTAATAATAGAACATTTCCCATACAATTTTTGGTATAATGTAGGACCTCGTGTTCAACTTTTTTTTGTACTTATATGCCAATAATAATAGAACATTTCCCATACAATTTTTTGTCCATTTGTGGACATCAACCAAAATGCGCTGGAGAGAGCACTATCGAACTGATCATTGTTTTTGACCGAACTATGTATGTGTTCTTCTTTTCCAAGAACTGATCCTGTAATACATACTGAACGGACACATATGTATGGTATCATGAACTATAGGGCCTTAAAAGTGTAATGACAGTACATCTATAAAGCTCCACAAGATCACATGAAGCCTCTGCCAAATGAAATATACAAAATACTGACAAAAATTCATCTCCATATCAATAATACTTGGCCACCAAAAACCTAACAATTTTTTTCCTGAAAACACAGCACAATTTTGGAATGCATCATTACACGCTGACATTTTGAGTTTTCAGAAGCAATCAAACTTGCTAATTAGTACTCGATGTACTTACTAGGACCACGCATATCCTAAAATTTTAATTATGTACTTACGGGTACAGATCAAATTTGCCACTTGGGAAATTATGCTCTCCAAAACATACTAAATTCTCATTTCAACCGTTTTCAGTTTACATGTGCAGCATGAAAGGAAAACATAGCTGACTGTGAATAGCACTCAAGAAAAAACTTTGTAGGGTGTTCAGCGGTATATTATTCAACATATAAATTAAACGTTCAACATTCACTATCACCGCACTAGAACTGAACTTCAGATAGAAATTAGAGGTAACAATAGCAGCAATTGGTAGCTGCGTAGTAGAGGGCATGCATCAGCATCAGCAGGAAAGGCTGTGGCTGTGCCGGATAGATGTAGGTGCAGTAGCAGCTTGCAGCAAGGAGCGGCCTGCACTCAGCTCCTTGAGCGACAGGCCACAAAACAAGAAGTTGTACTGTTGAGCAGGAGAACTTTCTACAAAAATCCCAAAGCATTATAAAAAAATCCTAGAGAACTTTCTACAAAATTGATTAACTAAGTAACAGCATGGTGCTCATTCTCAAGGAGAACCACAAGCACTTGTTTGTGCTATATGAAGAAGATGAAAACACGAAGGAAATCGGACTCACCACTGGGAAGTAGATGAACTGAAAAGCATACAAAATATGAACTTGTGCATCTTATTTTTGTTCCAACCTACAAAATAGGAACAAATATGAGAGATGAGGTTTTGTCTAGCAGAACTTACCGAGGTCTAGCATTCGAACTTTTAAATGTTTGTGCTACCAGAAGCACTAGAAGGACAAAGCTGGTTTCAACGGGCGTCGGGCGTGATGGCGGACAACGACAACTAGTCGCATGTGGGATGGTGCATGCCTCAACCAGACTGGTGACTTCCTCGGCTCCGTTGGCGGCCGCTCATACAGCACGAGGGTAACACGCACACGCGCGCGCACACACATGAACTGAGGAGAATACACAACACGGCCGGCTAGACACACCAACTCGTAAGAATACATCCGTAGTCAATCGATAGAGCCCTGGGCGGGGCCGTGTGCATGGAGAGCTCGACGTGCAGTTTAGCCATGGCGTCCCGGGGAGTGGAGCTCAGCCCTGTCGTCCCTTAGGACAAAATCAAAATTCTTGACAACATGAGAAATAGGGCGAGGAAAATAGAAGAACTATCAGTTCACAAAAAAATCATGAGAAAATAGGATGACTAAAATAGAAAAACTAGCAGCAGGATGCCAGGATCAGCCTCAACATTTTCCAGTTGTAAGATAAACATAAAATAGAAGAACTAGCACCGAAGTAGCAAGATTACCTAAAAAATAGTATTTCCAGTTTGTCCAGAATCATATATCAAACCAGATTGCATGTCTAACCACAAACCAAGACTAACATGTACTGTTTGCTTAGTGTGGGATGGACTATCAGAATTTCTAAAGGCACTTAATTATCTTTAGTGCAGACATAATATTTGGGGATTTCCTCAAGATTGGTACTGGTACTGAAGCATTGCACTGGTGCTGGTAGTATTGTACTGGTCAGTTCAGTACTTTCAGTTCATGAACATTTGTATGGATTAGACCATTTTGAACTAGTACAATGCTTCAGTAAATGCGTTCCAAGTATTGAACTAGACCACATTGTACTGGCACTGGTAGTATTGTACTGGTCAGTTCAATACTTCAGTTCATTTTCTCTGTTTTAGACCATATAAATTTGCTCTGGTCTTGAACATATAAATTTGCTATGGCCTAGTATGATCCACCGTTTTTGGAGATAAACATTAGATAGTGCCTAATTAACCACGTGGAAATGCGTTTTTTGGACAAATACATTGGACACAAACGATTTGGTGCATATGCTTGGGGACGCTAGCCCGATACCATCCCTGTTTCCTCTTGTTCAGGATGTTCAATTCCCCTGCATGCAGTTCAGAACTTTATTAAGTTTATATGTTTGAATTTGCAAAATATTTTAAACATGAACTTTTCACTGGTTTTTTCAGTATTAAAAACTCTTCTCTACATTACAACAAACAGCTAAAGATGCTCCAAACAGATTTCTGAACTTCAACCCTCTTTGAACTTGCCATCTGAAACTTTTTACACTTGCACAATTTGGCAGTGGCAGCAAGCAGCAACCAGAAGCATACAATTGTTTGACAACAATCAAATGTGCACAAAGATCACATCAGCAAGCATAGTGGTGGGCCGATGAAGGCATCCATCCATGGTTGCTTGACTGTTCCATGGATGGATTCTAGTACTCCCGTATACTAGTATAAGTGAAGCAACAAGAAGAATTGTCCTTTTTTATAGAAAATCAAAATGGACAGTACTGAATCTTGCACTTACCAGTAGAATTTGCGAGATTCATCTTCTTGTGGAGTTGAGAGTAAATCCACACATGGCAGCACATTCAGTTGAAAATAGAAGAGAGCAGAACACAGCGGTAGAAGATGCTCCAAACTCCACACACAAGCGAGACCGGGGTGCTCTTCGTCGAGATCCGCTAGCCGAGCGGCCGAAAGATGCAAATTTGAACGGCCAGAGCAGATCAGCGAGGACGGACTCCACAGCTGCACAGGGAGCCCGGTGGAGGGAGGCGCGCGGCGGCCAAAGGTCGGAGGCGAGCGACGTGTGGGGTCGGAGGCGCGCGAGGGCCAAGGTAGGAGGCGCGTGATGGCCGGGGTTGGGAGGCGCACGACGGCCAGAGGAGGGAGGCACACGGTGGCCGAAGGTCGGAGGCGTGCAACGGCTAAGGGTGGGAGGCGCGCGATGGCTGGGGGTAGGAGGCGCGCGGCGGCTGGGAGCGTGCGGCGGCCGGCGGTGGGAGGCTCGCTGCATCTAGGAGCGCGCGGCGGTGCTACTTCTTGAGCTTGCATTGGTTTTTCCCTTGAAGAGGAAAGGGTGATGCAGCAAAGTAGAGATATGTACTTCCCTCAGTTAAGAACCATCGTATCAATCCAGTAGGAGAAACACGCAAGTCCCCAATATATGCACCTGCACAAACAATCGAACACTTGCACCCAACGTGATAAAGGGGTTGTCAATCCCGTAACGGTCACTTGCAAAGGTGAGATCTGATAAAGATAGATATTAAAGATTACTAAAACGTAAAACTAAATAAAAGTAAATAAATTGCAGCAAGGTATTTTTGCTATTTTTGGTATATAGATCTGAAAATATATGAAGAAAAATAGACCCAGGGGCCATAGGTTTCACTAGAGGCTTCTCTCTTGAAGGCAAATAATATGGTGGGTGAACACTGTCGAGCAATTGATAGAAAAGCGCAAAGTTATGATGATATCCAAGGCAATGATTATGAATATAGGCATCACGTCCGTGTCAAGTAGACCGACTCCTGCCTGCATCTACTACTATTACTCCACACATCGCCTGCTATCCAACATGCATCTAGAGTATTAAGTTCATAAGAACGGAGTAACGCCTTAAGTAAGATGACATGATGTAGAGGGATAAACTCAAGTAATATGATGAAAACCCCATCTTTTTACCCTTGATGGCAACAATACAAATACGTGCCTCGCTACCCCTACTTTGTCACCAGGTGAGGATACTACAAGATTGAACCCAAAACTAAGCACCTCTCCCATTGCAAGAAAAAACAATCTAGCTGGCCAAACCAAACCGATAATTCGAAGAGAAATACAAAGATATCAAGTCATGCATCTAAGAATTCAGAGAAGATTCAAATAATATTCATAGATAAGCTGATCATAAATCCACAATTCATAGATCTCGACAAACACACCGCAAAGGAAGTTTACATCGGATAGATCTCCAAGAACATCGAGGAGAACATGGTATTGAGTATCAAAGAGAGAGAAGAAGCCATCTAGCTACTAGCTATGGACCCGTAGGTCTATGGTAAACTACTCACGCTTCATTAGAGGGGCAATAGAGTTGATGTAGATGCCCTCCGTGATCGAATCCCCCTCCGGCAGGATGCCAGAAAAGGCCCCAAGATGGGATCTCACGGGAAACAGAAGGTTACGGCGGCGGAAAAGTATTTTGGTGGACGCTTCTGGTCATTTGGGAATATTTGGGGATTTATAGAACTCAGAGGGAGGTCGGTGGACTCCCGAGGGGCCCACAAGCCAGGGGCGCACCCCCCTAGGGCGCGCCCCCCTAGGGTGCGTCCTCGGGACTCTTCTGACTTGGCCTCCAAGCTTCGTGGGTGTCTTCTGGTCCAAGAAAAATCATCGTAAAGTTTTATTCCGTTTGGACTCTGTTTGATATTCCTTTTCTGTAAAACTCAAAAACAGGGAAAAAACATAAACTGGCACTGTGCTCTAGGTTAATAAGTTAGTCCCAAAAATAATATAAAATAGCATATTAATGCATATAAAACATCCAAAACAGATAATATAATAGCATGGAACAATCAAAAATTATAGATACGTTGAAGACGTATCAAGCATCCCCAAGATTAATTCCAACTCGTCCTCGAGTAGGTAAATGATAAAAACAGAATTTTTGATTTGGAATGCTACCTAACATATTTATCCATGTAATTTTCTTTATTGTGGCATGAATGTTCAAATCCATAAGATTCAAAACAAAAGTTTAATGTTCACATAAAAACAATAATACTTCAAGCATACTAATAAAGCAATCGTGTCTTCTCAAAATAACATGGCCAAAGAAAGTTATCCCTACAAAATCATATAGTCTGGCTATGCTCCATCTTCATCACACAAAGTATTAAATCATGCACAACCCCGATGACAAGCCAAGCAATTGTTTCATACTTTTGATGTTCTCAAACTTTTTCAACTTTCACGCAATACATGAGCATGAGCCATGGATATAGCACTATTGGTGGAATAGAATATGGTGGTTATGGAGAAGACAAAAAGAAGGACATAGTCTCACATCAACTAGGCGTATCGATGGGCTATGGAGATGCCCATCAATAGATATCAATGTGAGTGAGTAGGGATTGCCATGCAACGGATGCACTAGAGCTATAAGTTTATGAAAGCTCAAAAAGAAACTAAGTGGGTGTGCATCCAACTCGCTTGCTCATGAAGACCTAGGGCAATTTGAGGAAGCCCATCATTGGAATATACAAGCCAAGTTATATAACGAAAAACTCCCACTAGTATATGAAAGTGACAATATAGGAGACTCTCTATCATGAAGATCATGGTGCTACTTTGAAGCACAAGTGTGGAAAAAGGATAGTAACATTGTCCCTTCTCTCTTTTCTCTCATTTTTTTCTCTTTTTTTTGGTGGGCTTCTTTGGCCTCTTTTATTTTTTTTAAGTCTGGAGACTCATCCCAACTTGTGAGGGAATCATAGCTTCCATCATCCTTTCCTCACATGGGACAATGCTCTAATAATGATGATCATCACACTTTTATTTACTTACAACTCAAGAATTACAACTCGAAACTTAGAACAAAAATATGATGGAACGGTGGAGGTTGCATGGCAATATATCTCCGAATGGCTACGGAAATGCCATAATAGGTAGGTATGGTGGCTGTTTTGAGGAAGGGTATATGGTGGGTGTAGTGCACCGACGAAAGTTGCACGGTACTAGAGAGGCTAGCAACGGTGGAAGGGTGAGAGTGCGTATAATCCATGGACTCAACATTAGTCATAAATAACTCACATACTTATTGCAAAAATCTATTAGTAATTGAAACAAAGTACTACGCGCATGCTCCTAGGGGATAGATTGGTACGAAAAGACCATCGCTCGTCCCCGACCGCCACTCATAAGGAAGACAATCAATAAATAAATCATGCTTCGACTTCATCACATAACGGTTCACCATACGTGCATGCTACGGGAATCACAAACTTTAACACAAGTATTTCTACCAATCCACAATTACTCACTAGCATGACTCTAATATTACCATCTTTATATCTCAAAACAATCATAAACAAACTTCACATAGTATTCAACGCTCTTTATATGAAAGCTTTTATTATATCCTTCTTGGATGCCCATCATATTGGGACTAAATTCATAACCAAAGAAAATTACCACGCTGTTTAAAAAGAATCTCAAAATAATATAAGTGAAGCATGAGAGTTCAACAATTTCTATAAAATAAAGCCACCGCCGTGCTCTAAAAAGATATAAGTGAAGCACTAGAGCAAAATTGCCTAGCTCAAAAGATATAAGTGAAGCACATAGAGTATTCTAATAAATTCACGATTCATGTATGTCCCTCTCAAAAGGTGTGTACAGCAAGCATGATTGTGGCAAACTAAAAAGCAAAGACTCATATCATACAAGACGCTCCAAGCAAAACACATATCATGTGGTGAATAAAAATATAGCCTCAAGTAAATTTACCGATAGACGATGACGAAAGAGGGGATGCCATCCGGGGCATCCCCAAGCTTAGATGCTTGGTTGTCCTTGAATATTAACTTGGGGTGCCTTGGGCATCCCCAAGCTGAAGCTCTTGCCACTCCTTATTCCGTAGTCCATCAAATCTTTACCCAAAACTTGAAAAGTTCACAACACAAAACTTAACAAGAAAACTCATGAGATCCGTTAGTATAAGAAAATAAAGCACCACTTTTTGGTACTGTTGTGAAGTCATTCTTTATTTATATTGGTGTAATATCTACTGTATTCCAACTTCTCCAGGGTTCATACCCCCCGATACTACCCATAGATTCATTAAAATAAGCAAACAACACATAGAAAACAGAATCTGTCAAAAACAGAACAGTCTGCGAATATATTAATTGTTATAATACTTATGTAACTCCAAAACTTCTGAAAAATTAGGAAACCATAGGAAATTAGATTATAAATCTTTTGTAAAAAATTCAGGGTTTTTAGTCACTTCTGTGAATTATTAAAATTCTTCAACTGGATGCAAAAGTTTCTGTTTTTCAGCAAGATCAAATCAACTACCACCGTAAGCCATCCCAAAGGTCTTACTTGGCTCAAACACTAATTAAAACACCAAAACACATCTAACCAGAGGCTAGATGATAAATTTATTGAAAAAAAGAACAAAAAAAATAAGAACAAAAATAAAATTGAGTTGTCTCCCAACAAGCGCTATTGTTTAACGCCCCTAGCTAGGCATAAAACAAAGATCTAAGTATTATAATAGAAGTGAGGGAGATCGTCCATGCTCATCTCATATTCCCTCCTCTAGGCAGCAAGATTTCTTTGTGGCAAACAAAAATAATCAAAAGGGCTAAATATGATAGGGTACGGATCTATAAGATCAAGTTTGGGAGGAATTGGTTCCACCTTTGGCCCTTTGTATTTGATAATTATTTCTTCATTGTAAACGTTCCTTTGATTAAAAGCCCTAAGTCTATCCCTAAGGACAAACCCTAATCCATTATTTTGTATAGAAAAATTATCATTGAGCTCAGAAATTTTATCAATCAAAACATCGGTAGGAACTTTCTTTCTTAGGTTTTCATTGTAAGCAGCATAATCCGGAGATTGCAATCTCCTAGTTTCTTCTTGATTAAAAAGGATCTCTTCTATAGGGGGACAACCACCATTAATATTATAATGAGAAAATATTTCGCCGGCCTCTTTCATGATAAACCTAAACTCATGAGCTAGAAATATAGTGGTGACACTTTTAACAGAGGGATCATGAATATTGGAAAATTCTAGTAAAAGCCTTTGTATGCATGGATGCATGTGAACAAATTGTCTTTCCAATTCAACTATAAGCAAAGATATCACATCCTCAAGACTAATTGTTTTATTCAGAATTGACCCTCCAAGCATAGGCAAAGTACCGGCACAAGTAAAGAAATCTTGAATAACCCCTTTTCCAATAATGTTACCACTACCTACATGGACTTTTTTAGTATGAATAATAGTGGGTTCTTCTCCATGAGGATCATTGTTGGCAACATCATTAAAACTTCCATCAAGATTATTGCTATCTTTTTCAACGATAAACTCCCCAGATTCAGACATGGTGGCAACAAACCGATCTAGCAAACGAGCAACCAAAAATAAAACGAAAAGACGAACGAAAGAAGGGCGAATAAAAAGGCAAATCTTTTTGTATTTTTCTGAAAATCATTTTAGAAGTGGGGGAGAGGAAAACGAGCGGCAAATGGCAAATAATGTAATGCAAGAGATGAGAGTTTATGATGGGTACTTGGTAGGCTTGATGTAGATCTCCCCGGCAACGGCGCCAGAAATTCTTCCTGCTACTTCTTGAGCTTGCGTTGGTTTTTCCCTTGAAGAGGAAAGGGTGATGCAGCAAAGTAGAGATAAGTATTTCCCTCAGTTAAGAACCAAGGTATCAATCCAGTAGGAGAAACACGCAAGTCCCCAATATATGCACCTACACAAACAATCAAACACTTGCACCCAATGCGATAAAGGCGTTGTCAATCCCTTAACGGTCACTTGCAAAGGTGAGATCTGATAAAGATAGATATAGAAGATTACTAAAACGTAAAACAAAATAAAAGTAAATAAATTGCAGCAAGTTATTTTTGGTATATAGATCTGAAAATATATGAAGAAAAATAGACCCGGGGGCCATAGGTTTCACTAGAGGCTTCTCTCTTGAAGGCAAATAATACGGTGGGTGAACAAATTACTGTCAAGCAATTGATAGAAAAGCGCAAAGTTGTGACAATATCGAAGGCAATGATTATGAATATAGGCATCACGTCTGTGTCAAGTAGACCAACTCCTGCCTGCATCTACTACTATTACTCCACACATCGACCGCTATCCAGCATGCATCTAGAGTATTATGTTCATAAGAACGGAGTAACGCCTTAAGTAAGATGACATGATGTAGAGGGATAAACTCAAGCAATATGATGAAAACCCCATCTGTTTACCCTTGATGGCAACAATACAAATACATGCCTCGCTACCCCTACTTTGTCATTGGGTGAGGACACCGCAAGATTGAACCCAAAACTAAGCACCTCTCCCATTGCAAGACAAACCAATGACACCACAAGATTGAACCCAAAACTAAGCACCTCTCCCATTGCAAGACAAACCAATCTAGTTGGCCAAACCAAACCGATAATTCAAAGAGAAGATTCAAATAATATTCATAGATAAGCTGATCATAAATCCACAATTCATCGATCTCGACAAACACACCGCAAAGGAAGATTACATCGGATAGGTCTCCAAGAACATCAAGGAGAACATGGTATTGAGAATCAAAGAGAGAGAAGAAGCCATCTAGCTACTAGCTATGGACCCGTAGGTCTGTGGTAAACTACTCACGCTTCATCGGAGGGGCAATAGAGTTGATGTAGATGCCCTCCGTGATCGAATCCCCCTCCGGCAGGATGCTGGAAAAGGCCCCAAGATGGGATCTCACGGGAACAGAAGGTTACGGCGGTGGAAAAGTATTTTGGTTGACGCTTCTCGTCATTTGGGAATATTTGGGGATTTATATAACTCAGAGGGAGGTCGGTGGACTCCCGAGGGGCCCACAAGCCAGGGCGGCGCCCCCCCCTAGGGCGCGCCCTGGAGGCTTGTGGAGTCCTCGGGACTCTTCAGACTTGGCGTCCAAGCTCCGTGGGTGTCTTCTGGTCCAAGAAAAATCATCGTAAAGTTTTATTCCGTTTGGATTCCGTTTGATATTCCTTTTCTGTAAAACTCAAAAACAAGGAAAAAACAGAAACTGGCACTGGGCTCTAGGTTAATAAGTTAGTCCCAAAAATAATATAAAATAGCATATTAATGTATATAAAACATCCAAAACAGATAATATAATAACATGTAACAATAAAAAATTATAGATACGTTGGAGACGTATCAGGCGGCCGGGGGTGGGAGGCCCGCGACGGACGTGGGTAGGAGGCACACGCTGGGAGGTTGGAGGCGGGTCGTGGGGATGTGGTCGGGTGGCGGGGACGACGATGAGCTAGGGAGTTGGGCTGCCTCCTTTTTCTTATAGTGTACTTATTCGATCGCTGCTATATAGGCCCAGGAGTAACAGAATATTATTCTGTTACTAGTAACAGAATAGTCCAACCCTATATATATATATATATATATATATATATATATATATATAAACGGTGTGGTGTGATACTTAAACACCCAATTCACAAATTTGATGTGTCACATGTGCCTCGCAAATTCACCGGACATCCCCGACCCCGCGGAGGTTCAGGAAATGCGAAGTAGTGCCCCCCCCCAACACACACACACACACACACACACTTTGAATCTGTGTGAGGGGGCATCTCACCAAGACATATTGTAACACTAACCAAGAAGAATCACCATCTTGGTCGTATAACCTCTCTCATTGCTGGGTCAAAGTGATGGATCAAAGTTGATCAGAGTTTGTTAAGTACTTACAAAATCAAGCATCTAACAAGAGTGGCATTGAGCTCGTTGAAGTTGAAGAAGAGATGTAAGTCCTTGAAACCCACACTAATGGAACCAGCATCGTGTCGGAAATGATCTTTGTTGTAGTGGACTAGCAGAACATGATGACCTGCTGACATTTGATCCATGCAATATTTATGTAACTCGCGGCAACTGGAGCTGCACTCATCAAAGTATTCACCAACAAGAAATGGCTAGCCATGGACGTAATTGCATGCTTCAAGTATGTCTACTTTATTTTTAGCAAGCTGCAAAGATATTTTCTTCATCATCCATGCTGTCAGAAATAATATTACTCCCCGATTCGAACAACTTGCTGTTAATTTGGTTCTGAGCGATGAGTGCTTTAAGTAAGAGGCAATCGTTCTCTTTCCTCGTCGCTCTCATGGCTTGCTTCCTCACGGGTGCAGCCTTTTTGGCCGCTTCCTTCTTGGTACTTGAACCACTTCTGGTAGAACGTCTGTTTGGCCGAAAGGTAGACTGCCGAGCAGACAGTGAAGCTTCGACGAACTGCTTAGCAGACGGTTTAGCTATGCCGGACCGCTGAGCTGGCGGTGCTGCTGTGATGGACTATTGTGCTGTAGGAGCAAAGGCATCGGACTGCTGACCATGCGTTGAAGCTATGTCGGGTTTCTGCGCAGGTGGTGCCAACTTGTCGGTGTGCTGAGGAGGCCGTGCCAACACGTTGGTTTGCTGAGCAGGAAGTGCTGACGCATTGGTATGCTGATCATGCGGCTGCGGACTGACGGACTGATGAGCAGTCGGTTTTGGACCTACAGACTGCTTAGCAGGCGGTTCCGAAGCATCAGACTGCATAGCAGTCCGTTCCACCAGGTTGGTCTGCTGAGCATGTGCTGCAGCTGGGTCTCCCCCCGCTGCTTCAGCGGCCGGCATCTGAACCGGTGGTGCGTCTTTAGCAGTTGTAGGCCTTGCCACTGGCTGCTCTGGGGCGGACGATGATATGGCCTGTACGTTACAAATTCGGGCCAGCTGATCACAGGTTGATGCATCAGCCATCGGATTACGAGTATTAGGTTCTTTGGGGGAAGCACGCGAGAGCTGCTATGGCAAGGAGAGCGTCACCGATTGAGGGGCGACATTGGTTGCTCTTGGCGGGGCTTCAGGGATCTCATCCATGAATTCTATTTCCTTTCGTGGCCACTGGATGTGATGTAACAGTGTTTCTTCCAAGGTCCTTTGCTTATCAAAGTCTCCTAGGACATTCTTCAGGGCAAATTCATTGAATCCAGGCTTTACTTCAGTCACGTAGCACTTCACACAGCCCGGCTTCAATGGCACACTGTCCAACAAGAGGCCCTCTTCCAAGAAGGGTGGGCAAAACCAGGCTGTTGCACATTTTAATGTACCTTCATAATGTGTAAGCATGCCCTTCAGTCTGTCTTTCATTCTAGATAGATCAGATATAGCATCATCATGAGCAGCTGCAGTCTCAGTGTCGCTGGGGTCAGCTGATGCATAGCTACTCTTGTGCGGTGTTATCGCGCAATAACCAGCATCCTCAATGCCCGCCTCCCCTCCCATCTGCTGGCTATCTGTCAGTGTTAGAGTCTTCTGCATCATCATTGACTCCTCAATATCCTTTCAAACAGCCAGATACATGTCCTTCCTCAACCTTTCATACAATTCATTCTGCTTCATTTCACTCCTCGCTTTTTTCATGCTGAGCCTCTCTTCTTTGCTGAGTGTGAAAGCCCTCTTGTGTGGGACATTAACACCTATACCCCTTGCACGGCCAGGGGGATCTCTTATTTCCAGAGCATCAGACAGAATGTCACATGGCCCTGAGTTCCTGTAGAACCTTCCAGGGCTCTTGGAAGCCTTTAACATCACGTGATACAGTTCTGCGTCATGTGAGTTTTCAAAGTAATAAGTTCCGTCATCACACCTCCTTGCACGTGCCCGCAAGTAGTCTCTAGCGCGTTTGCCCCTAATTTCACTAAAGGCCGGTTTCCCACCCGCCGCTACTGCTTCTTTGTCCTCCTGGTCCCATATCGGTTTCATGCCGTAGTATCCTGCCACACCCATATGGTGGGGGTGTGTGTTCCTCTTCTGAAGTTCCGATTGCTTGGCACTCTTCTCAGCAAACTCTGTAGTTGCCCTGACCCTTTTGAATTCTGCCTAGTCTGCCTTTGTAATTTGGGGGTATGCGGGGATTGGGTCCTTGCCTTCACTCAAGTACTTCTTGTACAGCACATGCTTCCAGTCTCTCCAAGCATCCCTAGCCTTCTTCAGTGCAGCGTGTTCCACCTGCATTCTCCACTGCTCTGGAATGTTGAAGTGATCCATGATCTCCCGAACTATCCTTTGCCGTGTTTCTGTGTCAGCCTTCCGAAACCCCGGCAGATTAATGTTGAGCCTTGCCCTGCCAACAAATCCACACACACTCCTGAACCTCGTGTGTGCTTTATCTGGTTTAGTTGGAGCCCAAGACTTTAAATCAATCTCGGTTACTTCATATACACCTTTAGGCTGGTGTGTGGGCTTCCTTGGAGCGTTCCTCCGTGTCCTAACCAGAAGGGTAATTGCTGCAGCTCTATCCCGTTCAAGATTACTTGATCCCTCACCATCTGATGAAGACCTAGGGTTGTCGGAATCAGATGAAGATACATTGCCTGAAGCATGAGTGCTGTCGCTGCTACTCGGCATCTACAGAGAACACATGCGAAACTCAGGAAACGAGGATAAGCATAAAACTAACAACTTGGTATCAAGCTATCTAAACATGTCATGCAATAATTTAGAAAATGTATGGCTTATTTGTTAAGTTTGTGTGACTCGGGCGCCCGCGATCTGTAAATCAGCAGTAACTTATTGGAACAAATACAACTTATATGTACTAGTTAGGAAGGTATATAATGAACATATATACACTCTTCGTTATTTTATAGCCAATTTGGGAACATACGGAACGAAATAGGAAGAAGGATTGCAAGGAAATATGCCTCACCGTGATGGAGAGCAGTAACTAACAGGTTTCTTAATGCAAACCTGGCAGGACCACAGGAGAGGCGAGGGTTACAGGATCGATATGCTCGAGGGTGGCTGGCGAGCAAATGAAGACGGCGAGGCGTGGGCAGCCATGTGTTGGGAACGACAGTGGAGGTAGGGTTGACGCCGAAGAGTGGGCACACGACCGGGGTGAGCACGCCGGCGCCGAATAGGGTTTTGCTGTGGATCTGGGGGAGGGGGGAGCTGGCGATGGAGATTGGGTGGACTAATTGAGTGAAATGCGGGCGGGCGGTGGGGGGGTGTTGGCGGCCTAGGTGAAAAGGGTGAAAAAATATCCCCGGTCACCGCGCGGAAAGGCCTATGCAAACGGTTGCCTCTAAGTGCTCGTGTGCACAAAGAGAATAATTTCATTTGAAATGAAGACGTACTAATTTTGAAATGAAGACTTGAGTTCATCGTTTTGCCTCTAATTTTTTCCCACGTTAAGCAGTCACCATTATACCACATGTTTGATTTGATGGCGCTTTTTCAGGTCTCGTGTGCTATATTTAAGACATTTTTTGGCATTTACCATGCATTTTGGCATATAAATCAAATCCTAGCCGGACTGCATTTGCTGTCGAAAGGGATGAGGATTGCCATTCGATCTGGGAGCATCCAACGGTGCAGATGTACGATCCGTGTGGTTTGGGTTCTGGCCAATCAGAACGCACGACTCAGATCGTGCGCGCAGCAAGGGGGGGTGCATCGGCCATGGTTTGCTAGGCACATGACTTTCGTGAGTGAACCGTGTGCTATTTGAAAACATTTACATGAACTAACAACATATTTTCATTTGAGTGAAAACAAGAGTTCATCGTTTCGCCTCCAAATTGTTTTCCACGGTAAGAAATCACCATTGTACCCTATGGTTCGATTTTCTGGTACATTTGAGGTATCGTTTGCTATATTTGAGTCATTTGCTATAGTCGCAACTACACGTGGGTGCTAGCTAGCAAGATCATTTGTGTGTCGCTTTGGGAGTTTTCATTCATTGTCCGAGAAACGGGAAAAAATTCAAACAGTTCTGACGCAGGGTGCGGCCAGAGGCGTAGGCCTTGTTTGTATTTTAATTACAAGAAATGCATATAGAGTCCGGAAATAACGAAAATCGGTGTGTCACCATGGCGTGCTCTCAGGATCCCATGGAAAAATTTTGGTAAAGTTTGGCACAAGTTTTGATGCTCACACCTTCTAAATCTGAGCATCTCACAAGAAGGATCATCGTTTCCAAAAGGAGATGCGGCACTTCAGACTCCAATCGTCGGTGACTACATCGTTCTGCCTCGAATTTTTTTCACGGTAAACAATCACGTATATACCCTAGGTTTGATTTTCTGGCCTATTTCAGGTCTCGTCTGCTACATTTAAGTCATTTTTTTGCACTTACCATGCATTTAGTGCATATAAAATCAAAACCGTTCTACAACTACATCTGGGTGTTAGTTAGCAAAGAAGGTGTACAAATCATTTGTCTGTCGGTTTGCGAGTTTTCATCCATTGTCTGAGAAACGGGGAGAAGTTTCAAACATTTCGGCCATGAGGTGCAGCCACCGGCGTAGGCCTAGTTGTTATTTTAATTACAGGGAATTCAGATGGAGTCCAGACATCATAAAAATCGGCGTGTGCTCGTGGCGTGCTCTCACGACTCCATGGAAATTTTTGGTAAAGTTTGGCACAAGTTTTGATGATCGCTCTTTCCAAACTGGAGCATCTCACATGAAGGATCATGGTTTCCAAAAGGAGACATGTCAATTCAAACTCCAGTGGCCAGTGACTTCATCATTTGGCCTCATGAAAATTTCCACGGTACGCAATCACCATTATACCATGGGTTTGATTTTCTAACGCATTTCAGGTATCTTTTGCTATATTTAAGACATTTTTTGAATTTAACATGCAATTTGTGGATATAAATAAAATCACAACCGGAACTGCATGTGCTGTCGAAAGGGATGAGGATTGCCGTTCGATCAAGGAGAATCAAACAGTGCAGACGTACGATCCATGGGGTTTAGGTTCTGGCCAATCAGAACGCACGACTCAAATCACGCGCGCGGCAGGGGTGGGCATCGGCCACGGTTTAGTAGGCACATGGCTTTCGTGAGTGAACTGTGTGCTATTTGAAAACATTTACATGAACTAGCATCATATTTTCGTTTGAATGAAAACATGAGTTCATCGTTTCGCCTCCAATTTTTTCCACGGTAAGAAATCACGATTGTACCCTATGGTTCGATTTTCTGGTGCATTTGAGATCTCGTTTGCTATATTTGAGTCATTTTTTGCACACACACACACACACACACACACATATATATATATAGTCGCAACTACACGTGGGTGTTAGCAAGATCATTTGTGTGTCGCTTTGCGAGTTTTCATTCATTGTCCGAGAAACGAGAAAAAAACTTCAAACAGTTCGGCTGCAGGGTGCGGCCAGAGGCGTAGGCCTTGTTGGTATTTTAATTACAGGAAATGCATATAGAGTCCGGAAATAACGAAAATCATTGCGTCAGTGTGGCGTGCTCTCACGATCGCATGGAAAAAAATTGTAAAGTTTGGCACAAGTTTTAGTGCTCTCACCTTCCATACCGAAGCATCTCACAAGAAGGATCATAGTTTCCAAAAGGAGACGTGGCACTTCGGACTCCAAATCGTCAGTGACTACATCGTTCCGCATCGAAAAAAATCATGGTAAACAATCACGGATATACCCTTGGTTTGATTTTCTGGCCCATTTCAGGTCTCGTCTGCTATGTTTAAGTCATTTTTTGCACTTACCTTGCATTTAGTGCATATAAAGTCAAAACCCTACTACAACTACCTATGGGTGTTTTAGTTAGGCTACTTAGGCTACTCATAGTGGAGAGTATCATATACTAGTATCATGCATATGATACTAGTGTATGATACTACCTTTAATTATAGTGCATTGTATAATAGAGTAGTATCATAGATGATCATATTTATTGCCATGCATGACACAAATTAGCATCGCATTTAACATGATACGGTATCTACCTATATGTTACTCTAACACTCTCTATCTTCTTTAATTCTTTGCCACATCAGCATACTTGCTATTTCTGAGGGCATGATACCGGCTATGATACCACCACTTTGGCCAGCCTTATAGTGGGGAGTATCATATACTAGTATCAAGCATATGATACTAGTGTATGATACTACCTTCATAGTGCATAGTATCATAGAGTAGTATCATAGATGACCGTATTTATGGCCATGCATGACACAAAGTAGTATAGCATTTATTATGTTACGGTATCTACCTATGTTACTCTAACCCACTCTCCCTTCTTTAATTCCTTGCCACATCATCATATTTGCTATTTCCGAGTGCATGATACCGGCTATGATACCCCCACTATGGCCAGCCTTAGCAAAGAAGGTCTCCAAATGATTTGTGCGTCGCTTTGCAAGTTTTCATCCGTTTGTCCGAGAAGCGGGGATAAGTTTCAAACATTTCGTCCGCGAGGTGCGGCCACTGGCGTAGGCCTAGTTGGTATTTTAATTACAGGAAATTCAGATGGAGTCCGGACATCATCAAAATCGATTTGTGCCCGTGGCATGCTCTCATGACCCCGTGGAAAATTTTTGGTAAAGTTTGGCACAAGTTTTGATGATCGCTCCTTCCAAACCGGAGCATCTCACATGAAGGATCATGGTTTCCAAAAGGAGACGTGTCAATTCAAACTCCAGTGGCCGGTGATTTCATTGTTTGGCCTCATAAAAATTTTCATGGTACGCAATCACTGTCGGAGTACGACACCTATGGGATCCAAAGGGACCCCTTTACGATTCGGCGGGGGGAGAGGTATACGCAAAGAGCAGAACCAACGATCGACGCGGGAAGATTTTACCCAGGTTCGGGCCGCTGATCATCTTAAAACCCTACTCCTGCTTTGTGTTCTTATTGATGTTCTTGAGCCCAGCCTTCAGGAGCGCTCGCAATGAACAGTACGTTCAAAGAGCAGCTACGCATGCAGAATGGGCCAGAAGTTCTCCTCCTCTGTAGCAGTTGCCTTGGGCCTCCTTTTATATGCTCAAAGGGGTCTCCACAGTGGCAAAATGTACATGCATTGAGGTGTAAAGTAGCTACAGGGTATCATACCTAACCCCTGATGGATTAGGACAAACGCATTTAATGCACCGTGAGGTGTCCGTTTAGGTGTCCTCACTTTCTTGGGGATGGAAAAAGAGGCCATCCCATCAGCACCGCTTAAGCTCTCCTCCACTGGCGCGTTGCCACGCATCCAGAGAAGGACCCAGAATGTCAGTCTTCTTACTGTGCCGAAGCGGTGGCACAGTGGCAGAATCTCGCCAGGCGCCAAGCTTTGCCGGGCGCCAAGCCTTGCCGGGCGCCAAGCCTTGCCTGACGCCAAGCCTTGCCAGGCGCCAAGCCTTGCCGGGCTCCACAGGCCATCCCGGCAAGGATCTTGCCGGGGAAGCTGGCCTTCGGATTCCAGCTTAGCTTATCTGCTGATCCTCTGATCTCTGACTTGATGATTTCCTTGATGGCTTGAATCGACCTCGAGCTGTTCCCGGCAAGCCTTGCCACGAGGATGGCTACAACTGCCCATGCACAAGTACGGGGTACTAGTGGCCCAATACTTAGTACACCGACAGGAGCCCCCGGGCCTAGGCCATACACGAGTGCGAGGCATTGTTGGGCTAGGCCCAAACAGTGCACGGGCATGCGTGGTAGGGAATTAACTGCTCGTAAATATCTTGTTTTACTGTGCCCCCCACTACACGCACCGAGCGCGCGACATGGGAAGCGTGCCAAAAAGGCTGCAACTACCTCGCGCCTACAGAGGTGCATTCACATTGGGGAATAAAAGAGGCGGCCCCGCTCCTTCAGCATAAAAAGGAGAAGCCGCAGAGGCACAAGCCTATTTACCCCCCTCTTCTTCTCAATCTGGCCATCGCCATCGCCTTCCTCCTCTCGAGCTCAGAGCGAAGCCTTTTCCTCTTCCGCCCGCTGCTTCCACGCTCGCTCCGCCCCCAGCTTCCGTCCTCACAGTCGCCATGGTGCCCAAGGCCAGCAAAGGCAAGGGCAAGGAGGCGAAAGCCGACATCCCGGAGAGCGAACTGGCGAAGATGCGGAAGAGGCTCGTCGTCTTCCCTCCATCGCTCGATGCTGAAGCTTTGAAGGGGCGATATCAATGCATGTGGGCGAAAGGGACGCAAGCTCACCCCGCCACACGCGTAATCCCAGGTGCTTGTTCCAAAGGTGGATCGGACAGATACCCTTTCTTCACTGCATATTTCTATTGCGGGCTCTGTCCCCCCTTTTCCGACTTCTTCAATGATATCATGTACACATACGGCTTTCGTCTTCTCGATTTCACGCCGAATGCAGTACTTTGCATGTCCATCTTTGCCCATCTCTGTGAAAACTTTGTCGACGTGATTCCCAATTCTGCTCTTTTTCGCCATTACTTCTTCCCTCGCATCCAAAAAGGAGAGGCCCTCTCTGGTTCTATTGCCTAGATTCCAAGGGCTTGGAATAAGGAAATATACCCAGAGGGAGTTTATCGCGAAAAGTGGGACGAGTGGCGGGCTGAATGGTGCTGGATCCAGGAAGCAGGTCCCCATCCGTTTTGTCATCCCCGGGAACAGAAGGTGGTCCGCGGCAAGGATTGGAGCGATCCCGCTACGGAGGACGAGAGGCTCACAATTGCCACCACAAGGATCCTTCGCCTGAAGGCTGCCGGGCTGACGATGGAGATGATCGGCTTCGACTTTCTCCGCCGCCGCATCGCCCCTCTGCAGAACAGGGGAAGGCCAGCTTGGGAATACAAGAACGCGGCAGATATCATGAGATTACGCCCTGGGCTGAACAACAATCTGACCGCTATGCAGCTTGGCGCTCTCCGTCAAAAATTATTCCAGCGCGAAGACAAGCACCGGCTGCCGGCAAGGATTGTTCCCTTGTGCAACAATTCTGCCTTGGGGTCAATCATTGCCTTCCTGCCGATGTTCAATGCCTACGGTCTTAACCCAACCTGAGCCGAGCCAACCGAGGAGGAAGCGCAGAAGTTTTTTGACAACTTGACGGAGAGGCATGTCCGGCAAGAGTCAGATTTCATCCGAGCCACCACCGACCAAGAAGTAGCTTATATTGCTACTAGGGTGGAGGAGGCAAATCTTGCCGCGGAGGCCGGCAGCGTTGGCTTCACAGAGTGGGAAGCTAGCGACGCAGAGGTAGTAGTGGAGGTAAAACCTGCCGGGGAGGACAAGGTTGCCGGGGAAGAGAGCAGCGCAGCCGCTGAGAGCTCGTCCGGCGAGGACACGGCAGAAGAAGAAACGCGAGAAGAACTACCACCCCCGAAGAAGACGAAGCGTGTTCTTCGGAAGGCTGCATCTGGCATCCCGGCAAGCCAGCCTTCTTCGAGCGGCGAAGCTCCCGGCAAGAAAGTGGCTGGCAAGACTGGACCGCGGCAGGGGGCTCGTCAACAGCCTGCGTGGCGCGCGAGACCCACACCAGCGTCCACTGCTCGGGCGGCAGGAGGGTCTCGTACTACCGCACCGAAAGCTGCCCCGGCGCCTGCCACAGCCAAGCGGCCTAGGACTCCTCCTCCGCCTCCCCACTCAGACATCGCAGCGGAGGTCGACTTCGACATCTCCGGCTTTAGTCCGGAGCGAGAGGAAGAAGAGTGAGTACTTTGCCACAGCCTTTATATTCCAATCTTGGATTGATCTTACTAAATTACTCGTGTTGTCTCTGCAGTGACGCAGAAACCTTCCTGGAGAGGATGGCGAAGAGGTCAAGGACTTCTACGGGTGACGAGCCCCCGGCAGGCTCCACGAGCGTGCCAGAAACCGTCGTTGTCAGCCCGGAGTCCAGTCCTCAACGCAGCCCCCAGCACAGCCTCCAGCGTAAGTTCACTGTTCTTTTTCCGCTGGCGTGTGCCGAGGCTTTCATTCTTGCCGCCGATATCTTTGGGTTCGCAGGAGAAGAACGGCAACAAGGAGAAGACATCCCCATTGTGCCTCCTTCATCGACCGCTCCGCCCACAAGCACGTCCCCGGCAAGAGATCCTGCCGACGAGCCCATCCTGATTGAAGAGGAGCCGGCAGGCGCGGACTCCGGTAACCCACCCCCGGCAACCGGAGTTGCCGGGAGGGGCGAAGCCACCTCCCGACAGCCCGACGCAGGTACTCGATTGCCTCAGAGTGCTTGTTACTCTTTTTCCCCTATCTCTCTGTCTTTAGTCACTTCAAACTTCAACCTCGACCTTATTCTGTTTTCCTCCCTTGTCCTTCAGAGTTCCCTGTGATGGAACACATGGACGTCGACGTTGTCATCGAGGAGACTGCCAGGGATGCCGCTGCCGAAGCAGACAGGATCGCTGCCAGTGAGGCCACCAAGGATGACACTGTCGAGGCTGGTGGTGCTCTTGACGGGGAGGCTGCCAAGACAGCACAAGAGGAAACCGCCAAAGAACCTGCTGAAGGGGGTGACAGGGAGGCTGAGGACCGCACTGACGGCATTCCTGCCGCAGGAGCGCCAGGCGCTGCACCGGCCACAGAGCCCCCTGCCACTGGTGAGGCGGCCACTGAAGACCAGCCGTCAACATCTGAAGGCCCCTCATCCAGCAAATACCTCAAGGTTGGCGAGAACCTGTTCGTCAACTTGCCGGGGACGGCAAGCACTGGGACACCAGCCCAAGGAGAAGTTTTTGAAGAAATCATCGCTGCTGCTGGGCTCGAAGTTGTTGACGACCCCAGCACTAGCAGCGGCAAATCTGAAGAGGATCAGCTCCTTTAGGCCATGGGCGAGAATTTCCGCAAGCTCCAGGCTCTCCATCGCGCCCGGAAAGACAAGGCGGACTCCAGAATGGCAGTTGTCGAGGCGGCCGAAGCAGATTTTCAAAGGCGCATCGCACAAATGCAGATCTAGCATGCCGAGGCCCTCCAAGAGTTGGTTGCCGGCCTGGAACAAGTGAGCCAGCAGTGGACCGAGATCCTCCTGAAGCAATCCGATATGGAGAAGGCGCATGATGAAGCTGCTCAAAGGATTGCTGCCGAAGACGCCCTCCTGACGGGGCGCCGCGTTGCTCTTGATGCTCATGAGGAAGATCTCACCGCACGTGAGCAGGCGCTCGCCGCCAAGCTTCGCAGCAAAGATGAAGACATCGAGAATCTTGTCGCGCGGCGGACCCAGGAGCTGGAGCAAAAACATAAGGAGGCGCTCGAAGCTCTGACTGCAAGTCACGCCGGCAAGCTCAAGGAGGCCATTGATGCCGCCGAAGCTGTAGATGCCGCCAAGAATGAGCTGAGCAACAAGGTGAAGAGGCTGGAAACAGATCTCGAAGAACACGGCAAGGAGCTCTCGACGCTCAAGGGTGACAGGTAAAAAACCCTCCACTCCTTGGCGGAGATGCAAGTTGCCCTGTCCAACAAAACCAAGCAGCTCTCCTCTGCGGCTGATAACATTGCGGTTCTGGAGCTGAAGCTGACCACGCTGCAGAAGTCTCTCGAGGCCGGCAGGGCCCGTGAGAAGGCTCTACTCAAGGATCTCCAAGGAGAGAGGAACCTGCTCAAGAGCGCCGCCGCCGCCCAAACCGAGTACGAGAAGGGAGTGGAGATCTGGACTAGACGTCTCATCGCCACCGCGGAGAAGCTTGCCGCAGAACTGTCAACCATGGGCCTGTCAAACTTCAAGTATTCTTCTGAGGAAAGAATATCTCCAAGTGCCAGGTTGACGATGTTCTTTGAAAGCATCATCAACGCCTTGAGGGTGCTCCAGTCTAGCCGGGCGACCCAATTGGCCAACGAGACTCGCCGGCTTTGCCGAGCCGTCCTCCGCAAGGTGCTCATCAAGGTGGTGCACAGCAATCCCGGCATCGACCTCTCCAACGCGCTCGGCCATTTGCCAAGGGATGCAAATGTTGAGGTGCCTGAAGAGTGTATCGCGCCCATCCTCGAGAAGGTGGACTCCATCAAAAGGATCGAAGGCCAGCGCAGGGATTGAGTGCTCCCCTTTTTCTTGCCATCGTCATTCCATGTAAAAGACAATTAAGTCTCAAGTTAGAATCGTGGCAACTCATGGATGTAATATAATTCGCCTATGTTTAGATTTATGCTTGCTATTTTCCCTGCCTGATTCCCTTATGTATGGAGTTCATCCTACGCTTACTGAAAAACTTGCCGGCGCGCAACCTGCCGCGAGCGCTGGGTGCGGGACTTCAGCAGCCTGCTGGAGGCGCAGCGGCCGGCAAGACTCCTTGGTGTTCCCAGTGCAGCCACTTAAATTGCTGAGCGGGCTCAAAACAAAATAAGGGCGCGACCGATTACAACAAGGGTTCCTTCGCGTGCAGATTTTCCATACAAGAATCGGAATCGTCCAAGGAAATAACCTTGTAATAAAAGAAAAAAACTTGCTCTGAGTTTTTAGCACTTAGCTTTCTATCACTGTCCTTCCTCTGGCAAGCGTTGATTCCGAACGTCGCCAACTGGTATTCATATCTCCCTTCCCCCCCGGCAAATGTGCACGTGAGGAATCCTTCTGTCTTTTGGGAAAAAGAAAGAAGAGAAAATAAAGACATGAAACCTTGGCGGTTCGTTAGAACTTACCGGGAGTAGGTGTCGCACAACATCTTAGACAAGCATGCATATATATAAATATGAACATGGGAATCAATAAGGGAATGTAGAACACTTAAATTTATTCATCTGTGCTCAGGGTCTGTGCCTGGCTTTGTACAAAGGATCACATGCCTTGCCGGCAAGACTTGTACAAAAGGGTGGTTGCCGGGAGCCCCCGGCAACCGCGCCTTATGGGTAGAACTTGCGAAGATGTTTGATATTCTAGGAATTGTTCACCGGAATGCCATCTTTGGTCTCCAGGCGGACAGCGCCAGGCCTGGTGACTCGTACTACCCGATAAGAGCCTTCCCACTTTGGCGTCAACTTGTTTGAATTCTTGGCGGACTGAATCCGCCGAAGAACAAGGTCGCCTTCCTCAAGGCTTCGGGCATGAACTTTGCGGCTATGATAGCGACGCAAAGCTTGCTGGTAGCGTGCAGCTCGCACAGCAGCCTGAAGACGATTCTCCTCAAGGAGCACAGCGTCATCTTGCCGCCGTTGCTCTTGCTCAGGCTCATCATAAGCGAGGACTCGAGGAGACCCATATATGAGTTCCGTGGGGAGAACTGCTTCCGCTCCGTAGACCAGAGTGAAGGGCGTCTGGACCGGTGGCTCGATTTGTTGTCGTTCTGATTGACCAAAGAACCGTCGGCAACTCATCAATCCAGCGTCTTCCGCACTTTTTCAGCCTGTCAAAGGTTCTGGTCCTGAGACCGCGCAGCACTTCAGCATTGGCCCTCTCCGCTTGGCCGTTGCTTCTCGGGTGAGCAACAGAGGCAAAACAAATCTTGCCGCCAAGGTCTTGGACGTACTGCATGAAGGTGCGACTTGTGAACTGCGTGCCGTTGTCGGTGATGATCCTGTTGGGCACACCGAAATGGCAAACAATTCCCTTGAAGAACTTGACGGCTGATTGTGCTGTCACCTTCCTCACCGCTTCCACCTCCGGCCAATTTGTGAACTTGTCGATAGCAACGTACAAGTACTCAAAGCCCCCGGTAGCACGGGGGAAAGGGCTCAGTATGTCGAGCCCCCAGACCGAAAATGGCCAGGAGAGGGGGATTGTCTGAAGAGCTTGAGCTGGTTGATGTAACTTCTTCGAATGAAACTGGCACGCTTCACACTTGGTTACTAGTGTAGTCGCATCCTGGAGAGCGGTGGGCCAAAAGAAACCTTGCTGGAATGCTTTCCCGGCAAGCGCTCTTGACCCTATGTGAGAGCCACATATGCCCCCATGTATCTCCGCCAACAGCTCTTGTCCATCCTCCCGAGGAATGCACTTCAATTTCACACCGTTTGGTCTCTTTCTGTATAGGACGTCATTGATGAACTTGTACATAACAGACCGACGGGCTACTCTCTCTGCTTCTTCCTGTTCCTCAGGGAGTTCACCTGTCTGAAGGAAATGGACAATGTGCTGCGCCCATGCTGGAGCCTGAGGCTCGACAGCTAGGACTAAAGGCATCTCCTCTGCCGGGGGAACGTTCGTCTCGACAGCAAGGGCCTGAGGCCCTGCCGGAGCCTGTTGTTCCCCGGCAGGCATGTCGATCCCAGCAACTTCCTTGCCGGCGGCTCCGGGGAGCTCTGCCGGGAAGTACTGGCCAGAGTTCAACTTTCTTCTCTTTTCTTGCCGCATCGATGGCGCCACGGATGGTCGAGTCAATTGGAGCACAAAAGTTCCTGGTTCCACAGGCAACTTGAGGGCGGCACGCTTTGACAGGTCGTCAACAATACTGTTCTCGGCACGAGGAACGTGCTCCATTTGCAGACCGTCAAAGCGCTCTTCCAATTTCCTCACTTCATCTACATAGGCTTGCATCAATGGACTTTGATAACTCTTGTTAACTTGCCTGACGACAAGTTGTGAATCGCCTTTGATGACGAGCTTTTTGATACCAAGGTCTGCCGCGATCCTGAGACCGGCAAGCAAACCCTCGTATTCTGCAGTGTTGTTGGTCGAACTCTCCCGGGGAAAGTGCATTTGGACTACATACTTGAGGTGCTCTCCGGTGGGTGCAACAAGCAGCACGCCAGCACCGGCGCCTTGAAGGGAGAAAGCCCCGTCGAAGTACATAACCCATTGCTGATCGATTTCCTTGCTGGGAAGAGTCGTTTCTTGAACTTCTTTGTCTGGCAATGGGGTCCATTCTGCAATGAACTCCGCCAAGGCCCTGCTTTGAATCATCGAAGTGCTTTCAAACTTAAGGCCGAAGCTGGACAACTCCAACGCCCACTCCACGATCCTGCCAGTTGCCTCTGGATTTTGCAAAATCCGTTGCAACGGAAAGCGAGTGACGACGGTGATTTCATGTGCTTGAAAATAATGGCGCAGCTTTCTCGAGGCCATAAGAAGGCCGAAAAGCAATTTTTGTACACCAGAATATCTTGACCTAGCTCCTTGTAAAAGAGAGCTAACAAAATAAACTGGGCGCTGCACCACCTTCTTCTTCTGCACGGGTTCTTCTGTTTGCGCAGATCCTGTCTTGCCGGGATCAACCCTTGCCGGGGAAGATCTTGCCGCGTCATCTGGCGGTCCTGCCGCTGGTGTTGCTTCCTCATCAGCTTCTCTCTATGCCACTAGCGCAGCACTAACCACTTGATTTGTTGCTGCCAGATATAGCAACAATGGCTCTTGTGGTTTAGGTGCGACTAGCGTCGGCGGAGAGGAAAGGTATTTCTTCAAATCTAACGGCTCTTGTGGTTTAGGTGCGACTAGCGTGGGCGGAGAGGAAAGGTATTTCTTCAAATCTTGCAGCGCAGCCTCCGCTTCCGGAGTCCATTTCATCGGACCTGCCTTCTTCAAAATTTTGAAGAAGGGCAGGGCGCGCTCAGCAGATTTGGAAATAAACCTGCTTAGAGCAGCAACACAGCCGGCAAGACGACGCACATCCTTGACGCGTCTCGGCGCTTCAATTTGCTCAATAGCTTTGATCTTGTCGGGGTTCGTTTCGATTCCTCGGCAAGATACAAAAAATCCGAGGAGCTTGCCGGAAGGAACACCGAACACGCACTTCTCAGGATTGAGCTTCAAGTTGATCTTGCGCAGATTTGCAAATGTTTCTTCTAAATCTTGAATGAGCGTTGCTTTACTTTGGTTTTGACCACTATATCATCCATATACGCCTCCATATTTCTATGGAGTTGTGGCTCAAAACCAATCTGGATTGCTCTGGCAAATGTTGAACCAGCACTTTTCAACCCGAAAGGCATTCGTATAAAACAATACGTACCACATGGGGTGATAAAGGCGGTCTTCTCTTCATCTTCTTTTGCCATAAAAATCTGATGATATCCTGAATAGGCATCAAGGAAGGACAGGAGATCACAACCAGCGGTGGCATCCACAATCTGGTCGATGCGCGGAAAGGGAAAGGGATCTTTTTGACAAGCTTTATTGATATCTGTATAATCGATACAAAGCCTCCATTTCCCATTCGCTTTCCGCACTACAACCGGATTGGCCAACCAGGTTGGATGAAGCACTCCTTTGACCAGTCCTGCCGCCTCCAGCTTTCCGATTTCTTCGGCAATGAATTCTTGCCGCTCCAAGGCTTGCTTCCTGACCCTTTGCTTGACGGGCCGCGCATGAGGACAGATAGCAAGGTGGTGCTCAATTACCTTCCTGGGAACACCGGGGATGTCAGACGGTTGCCATGCAAACACATCGACATTCGCCCGCAGGAAAGCAACGGGCGCGCTTTCCTATTTGTCATCTAGGGTGGAACTTATGGTGAAAGTTCCCCCCGTTCCGTCCTCTCTGACAGGCACCTTCTTGGTCTCCGGCGAAGCAGCCTTGGACTTCTTGTTCTTGCCGGTGGAACTCTCTGGTATGTCCTCGATGGAAGCGCAGCACTCCGAGGAGGTGCGCTTGCCGAAGTTCGCGCCAAGGTTCCTGCCGGTCTTCTTCTTCCCCCCAGGAGTTCCAGCGGCAGGAGCAGGTGCCTTGATGGCAGATGCTGCAACTGCTTCCCGGTAAAGTTGGTCGGCACAGATGAGCGCATCTTTCTTATTGGAATGGATAGTGATGACACCCAACGGCCCAGGCATCTTCAAGACGTTGTACGCGTAGTGTGATGCCGCCATGAACTTAGCCAGCGCTGGCCGACCAAGGATCCCATTGTATGACATGGGGATCTTGGCGACATCAAACACCACCTTCTCGGTCCTGAAGTTGAGCTCACTGCCAAATGTTACCGGCAGCGTAATCTTGCCCTTAGGCTGGGTTCTTCCCGGATTGACCCCTTGAAATGTACCCGTTTCTTCGAGGTCCTCGTTGGGAATCTGGAGCTTTCTGAGCACATCCGGCGAGATTAAGTTTAGGCCGGCCCCGCCGTCAACTAACATTTTTGTCACCTTGAGGTTGCGAATCATTGGCGAGACCAACAATGGCAAGCACCCGACCGCAGTTGTGCGATCAGGGTGATCCTCGGCGTCGAAAATGATAGGCGTGCTAGACCACTTCAGGGGCCTACATGCATCTGGGGATGGCTCTGCCGCATTGACCTCCCGCACCCACTGTTTGAGTTGGCGGTGGGAAGAATGCAGCGAGGCACCCCCATCGATACACATGGCCTCCGTAGCCTTCTGGAATTCTTGCCCACTGGATTCATCATCTTCCTCATCATCATCTCCTTCTTTGTCTCGGCCCCGAGCGGGCCGATCCTTTTGCTGCTTGGCCTTGCCACGGTGATCCCCTCGGCCACCGCGCTTCTTGCCGGACCCATCAGCACCATCTTGGGCCTTCTCCTTATCTCGCCTCTCGTATTCGGCTCTCTGCTTCTCGGCAAGCTGCTCAACTTGCCGGCAGTTCTGGAGATCGTGGCCCTTGGTGCGAAGGATCTTGCAATATTGCTTGCCGGAGTTCTCCGACTTGTCGGCAGCCGCCAAGGCCTGACAGGAAGGGCACCCAGCAAGATCCTTGCCGGGGTCACCAACCTTGGCCTTCTTGGCGGCGCCGGGGTTATCGGATTCCTCGACGGCAAGCACGGCCTTGCCTCCGCGCTTCCTGTTCCGCCGCCGGCCTTTCCTTGACGGGGCCGCGGCGTCTTCATCTTCGGACTCACCCGCCGCGCCAACAGCCTCGCCAGGGAGTTTCCTCCCCTCTTCAGCTCGAGCACACTTGTCGGCCAGAGCGTAAAGCTCGGCAATACTCCCGACTTTGTTCATTGCCAGCTCTTCCCGCATTTTGCGGTTACGCACGTTCTGGTGGAACGCGCTAACGACAGCGGCAGGGTGAACGTCAGGAATATTATACTGCACCCGGCTGAATCTCTGGATAAACTTGCGCAGGGACTCGCCCTCCTTCTGAGGGATGATGTGCAAATCGCTCTCTTGGCCAGGAGCTTGGTGGCCTCCAACGAAGGCGCCAACAAACTGATGGCACATATCTGACCAGGAAGAAATAGAATTCTCCGGCAGATGCATCAACCACGACCTTACGTTGGGTTTGAGCACCAACGGGAAGTAGTTGGCAAGTATCTTGTCATCTCGGCCCCCGGCAGCCTGCACCGCAATGGTGTAGATGCTCAGGAACTCCGAGGGATGGGTCTTACCATCATATTTCTCCGGGACCTCCGGCTTGAAGGTTCGGGAGTTGGGCCATCGGACTTGCCGCAGCTCACGGGTAAACGCTGGAGTCCCTACCTCATAAGGCAAGTCTCCTACGTCCCCTGGCGCAGGCTCGTCGACGGCCGGCCCCACGCGCTTATCAGATTGATAGCGCGCTTCCCGTCGCCGCTCGATGGTAGTTCGAGCGTCCTCCTTGCCTCGTTCCTGGAGAACTTGACGCTGATCGCGGCGCATCCGTGGATCGGATGACGCCATGGAAACTTCTTCATGGCGGTCGACTTGTTGGGTTGTCGGCCGCCGCTGGTGTCACGGAGGGGAGTGCACTGTGGTTGCACCACCTCCGGTCTTCTCTACATCGACTTGCGCCGGATCGATGGGCCTCCGCTGTGAGGGCCCTGCCTCTTGCGGTCCATCTTTGTTGGCGAAGCCGATGAGGCTCTGGATGGTAGCTCGCCACTCCTCCATCTTCTCCGGGGCAGGAGGAAAATCGAGGAGCAGCTGCAACGTGCCAGGGCTTCCGCTGGCGTAGGTGGCGGTGACAAGTGCGAGGTACGTGAGGTGCTCTGACTCCTAACCATGTTAGAAGGAGCACCACCACGGTCACGCGATCGTGCGCCACCTTCGCCGGCAGCCTGGTGTGCATGCTGGTTCCGCGCATCTTGGGATCGATGCGCAGAGACCTTTTCATGGGGACGCCCTAAACCACCAGCGCCATGACGTCGCTCATCATGCACGACCTGAGTAGGTCGTGAGGCTTGCGCCGGCGCGGGAGCTCTAGCAGGCGCCCTCCAATCTCTCGAGTTCGTTGTGCCACCCATAGGCAACACAACGCCATCTCTAGATCCAGCGGCGTGCAGGTTACCACTGCCACTGCGAACGATGCCGCTCGCCTAGCTCGGATCCCCAGAACACCGTGGGGGTTCTAATCCTCTGCCTTCTGCACCCACGCCGTCGCCCGTACGTGAAGGCGTAGGCAAAACGGTCGTGGACGGTTGCGCCGTCGCAACGCTCTTCTTCTTGGGTGGCATGATGATGAAGATGATGAAGAATCTAAGGCGCCAATCACTAGATCAGGTTCACGCAACCTTCAATCCCCCTACCTGGCCCGCCAAAGATGTCGGGGCACGACACCTATGGGATCCCGAGAGACCCCTTTACAATTCGGCGGGGGGAGAGGTATACGCAAAGAGCAGAACCAACGATCGACGCGTGAGGTTTTACCCAGGTTCGGGCCGCTGATCAGCGTAAAACCCTACTCCTGCTTTGTGTTCTTATTGATGTTCTTGAGCCCAGCCTTCAGGAGCGCTCGCAATGAACAGTACGTTCAAAGAGCAGCTACGCATGCAGAATGGGCCAGAAGTTCTCCTCCTCTGTAGCAGTTGCCTTGGGCCTCCTTTTATATGCTCAAAGGGGTCTCCACAGTGGCAAAATGTACATACATTGAGGTGTAAAGTAGCTACAGGGTATCATACCTAACCCCTGACGGATTAGGACAAACGCATTTAATGCACCGTGAGGTGTCCGTTTAGGTGTCCTCACTTTCTTGGGGATGGAAAAAGGGGCCATCCCATCAGCACCGCTTAAGCTCTCCTCCACTGGCACGTTGCCACGCATCCAGAGAAGGACCCAGAATGTCAGTCTTGTTACTGTGCCGAAGCGGTGGCACAATGGCAGAATCTCGCCAGGCGCCGAGCCTTGCCGGGCGCCAAGCTTTGCCGGGCGCCAAGCCTTGCCGGGCGCCAAGCCTTGCCGGAAGCCAAGCCTTGCCAGGCGCCAAGCCTTGCCGGGCTCCATAGGCCATCCCGGCAAGGATCTTGCCGGGGAAGCTGGCCTTCGGATTCCAGCTTAGCTTATCTGCTGATCCTCAGATCTCTGACTTGATGATTTGCTTGATGGCTTGAATCGACCTCGAGCTGTTCCCGGCAAGCCTTGCCGCGAGGATGGCTACAACTGCCCGTGCACAAGTACGGGGTACTAGTGGCCCAATACTTAGTACACCGACAATCACCATTATACCACGGGTTTGATTTTCTGGCGCATTTCAGGTATCGTTAGCTATATTTAAGACATTTTTTGAGTTTAGCATGCATATTGTGCATAAATATAAAATTACAACCGGAACTGCATTTGCTGTCGAAAGGGATGAGGATTGCTGTTTGATCTGGGAGTATCCAATGGTGCAGACGTACGATCCGTGGGGTTTGGGTTCTGGCCAATCAGAAAGCACGACTCAGATCGCGCGCGGGGTTTGGTCGGCACACAGCTTTCATGAACAAACCATGTGCTATTCGCAAGCCATATTGCATATCTTATGTTCACACATACTGGAGTGAGATCAATTGAGTGTGCTACCTCTATGATATTATAATAATAATAATAATAATAATAATAATAATAATAATAATAATAATAATAATAATAATAATAATAAACAGTTCATATTCATTGCCTAAGCTGACAGCATATCAAGGTCAACATATTAACGGTTCTTACATCAACAGAAAACTGGGCATAACTCACAAATTCAGTACACGCGACAGTTCTAAATTGAACGAATTAAGTTGCAGGGTAGGCATAAAGACTAGTCTCACGGCTTAATTCCCTTGTACATGGGGGAACTGGGATCATTACATTGACCCCGAATGAACTTGGGTTTTCTGATGATATTACGCTTCTCTATTAGATGGGTGCGTGATCCCTTGGCTGGCAACTCAGCAAATTCATCGTACTCGTCCTCATCGGCAACATCCTCGACACCCAGTACGCTCCTCTTCCCATGCATCACTATATGGCAGTTCTTATGCAAGGGATCTTACGCATAGAAAATCTGGGTAGCATCGCTGGCAAGAATGAACGGGTCCGCGTGATATGCCATCGTTGTCCTGTTAACACAGGTCTTCCTGTAATCATCAACCTTTACATGACCAAGAGGGATCCATGCGCACCTGAATAATGCCACCTTAACATTCACATAGTTAAGCTCCCAAATTTCTTTGAGGGTTCCATAGTATACCTTTTTATCAGCTTCATCTATAGTGAAGCATTCTATTCGAACATAGCTGTTCTGATATGAGGTCTTCTCATCACGTTCCTCAGTGTAGAACGTGTATCCATTTATGTCATAAGCTTGGTACATCAACACCGTAGGAGATGGCTTTTGTGCCAACCACATAGCAATGTCATCGATGGATCCTTGTGCCAAACGATTCTTCAGCCATTCGGCGTAGTTCTTAGTGTGCTCCTTCATCTCCACATCTGATGAAGGCACCATTGGTAAGAAGCTTTGGCGTATCTCCGCCAAGTGTTCTTCGGCATAAGCACTGAGAACTGGGCTGTTAAGTAGTACAGTCAAATGGGCTTTCTCTGCCAATTCTCCGGGTGCAGCCATTTGCGTGCTAGCAAGGACCGGCTTACCTTTCAGCCTTCCCTCGTGGCGAGAGAGGGGCAAACCTATAGGTCTTTGTTTCATGTATTCGGTGCAAAACTGAACCACCTCCTCCGTGGTATAACCTTGTAGGATGCTTGCCTCTGGATGGTTTCGGTTCTGACAATAGCACTTCAGTATTCCCATGAACCGCTCGAAGGGATACATGTTGCAAAGAAACACAGGACCACAATACTTTATCTCGTCGACAAGGTGCACAGTGAGATGGACCATGACATCAAAGAATGACGGTGGGAAAAACATCTCTAGGTTGGAAAATATTCTTGCAATATCCTCTTGCATATGATCCAACTCTTCAGGATCTACAACTTTCTGCCATAGTTGGTTGAAGAAATCACAGAGCTTAATGAGTGTGTTTCATATATCTTTGTCCATCAGATTCCTGATGGCCACCGAGAGGATTTGTGTCAACATTACGTGGCAATCATGTGACTTCATGTGTCCCAACTTCATTTTACCTGAGCTCACATCCACGAGACTTCTGATGTTTGCGGAGTTGGAAGAGGGTGTCTTAACTGACAACAAATAGGTGAAGAACTGTGTTTCTTCTTTTGTACTGAAATTCTAACTCTGGCGAGCTTTGATGAATTTGTCATCATCTTCTGCTTCACTCTTGCGTTTTGATTGATCCGCATGCATATCGAGCCGTGCACCATCACCATCCTTTGTTTTACCTTTAATCTTGAGCAGAGTACCAAGGATGCTTTGACATATGTTCTTCTCTACGTGCATGACATTGATGCAGTGACGTACACGTAGAATCTCCCAGTAAGGTAATTTCTAGAACACCGATTTCTTCTTAAACACTTGACCCTTGGGTGTTTGTTTCACCGTCAAAGCGTGATTCTTGCCAAGCTCAACATTAATTTGTTTAGCCATGTTGTGGACCACCTCCCCATCATAGGGTCTTGGGCCCACATCTACCTCTGTCGTACTATCAAATTCAGCTTTCATCTTTCGGTATGGGTGATTTCTCCGTAAGAACCTACGATGACGCAAATACACGGTTTTGCGCGAGTTGAAAAGAAATCTACTAGCTGTCCTATCCATGCATGTGACACACCCTACATCTCCCTTTGTTTTCTTCCCCGATGTGTTGCCTAAAGCCGGCATATCTTGAATGGTGTGCACCAGCATCGCATGTAGATTGAAAATCTCCTTTTTGTAAGCATCATAACATTTTACAGCAGGCGCATCTATCCACACTGTCAGCAGTTCTTCTACCAGTAGCTGAAAGTAAATGTCGATGTCATTTCCAGGTTGCCTCGGGCCTTGGATAATCATTGACATCATAATGTATTTTTTCTTCATACACAACCAAGGAGCGAGGTTATATATGGACAGAAGCACCGGCCATGTGCTGTGATTGGTGCTCATATCGCCAAAAGGATTCATCCCGCCAGTACACTCCCCGAGCCTTATACTTCTAGGATCCTTGGCAAAGTCTTAAAACTTGTTGTCGATTAATTCCCAGTGAGCCCCATCTTTCGGGTGCCTCATATATTTATCCGCAGTTCACTCATCATGATGCCACCGCAACCTCTTTGCCTCTCTAGGGTTTGCAAACAAATGCCTCAACCTTGGAATTAAAGGCAAGTACCAAACAACCTTGAATGGGATTCCTGTCTTGATCTCGTCGTCCAATTTGTACTTGTCCTTTGCTCTCCTGCGCTTGTATCATGCATGCTTGCATGTGGGACATGCATGCAAATCTTTGTACTCACCACGGTACAATATACAATCATTCACACAAGCGTGTATCTGATATGTCTCCAACGTATCTACTTTTCCTAACACTTTTCCTCTTGTTTTGGACTCTAATTTGCATGATTTGAATGAAACTTACCTTGGACTGACGCTGTTTTCAGCAGAACTACCATGGTGTTGTTTTTGTGCAGAAATAAAAGTTCTCGGAATGGAACAAAACTTTGCGAGGAATTTTTATACAAAATAAGAGAATTTCCGGAGCCAAGAGCCACCTGAGAGGGGCACCTGGGTGGGCACAACCCACCAGGGCGCGCCTGCCCCCCAGGCGCACCCAGGTGGGTTGTCCCCACCTGGTGGCCCCACAGACCCTGAAACCGACGCTACAAAATCCTATTTTTCTAGAAAAAAATGAGGGAGAAAGAATTATCGTGTTTCACGAGATGGAGCCGCCGCCGTCTCCTGTTCTTCATCGGGAGGCCAGATCTGGAGTCCGTTTGGGGATCCGAAGAGGGGGATCTTCGATCTTCATCATCACCAACCCTTCTCCATCACCAATTCCATGATGCTCCCCACCGGGAGTGAGTAATTCCTTCGTAGGCTCGCTGGTTGGTGAGGAGTTGGATGAGACTCATCATGTAATCGAGTTAGTTTTGTTAGGGCTTGATCCCTAGTATCCATTATGTTCTGAGATTGATGTTGCTATGACTTTGCCATGCTTAATGCTTGTCACTTTGGGCCCGGGTGCCATGATTTCAGATCTGAACCATTTATGTTATCACCATTATATCTATGTTCTAGATCCGATCTTGCAAGTTATAGTTACCTACTACGTGTTATGATCCGGCAACCCCGGAGTGACAATAGTCGGGACCACTCCCGGTGATGACCGTAGTTTGAGGAGTTCATGTATTCACCGTGTGTTAATGCTTTGTTCCAGTTCTCTATTAAAAGGAGGCCTTAATATCCCTTAGTTTCAATATGGACCCCGCTGCCACGGGAGGGTAGGACAAAAGATGTCATGCAAGTTCTTTCCATAAGCACGTATGACTATTTACGGAATACATGCCTACATTATATTTATGAACTGGAGCTAGTGCCGTATCGCCCTAGGTTATAACTGTCTCATGATGAATGTCATCCAACAATTCGCCGATCCAAAGCCTACAATTTTCCTACATATTGTTCTTGCTAAGTTACTACTGCTACTGTTACTGTTGCACTTGCTACAAAATCACTGCTATCACTGTTACCATTACTATTGCTGTTGCTACTACTATCAAAATTATCATACTACTTTGCTACTGATCACTTTGCTGTAGATAATTAATCTCCAGGTGTGGTTGAATTGACAACTCAGCTGCTAATACTTACAAATATTCTTTGGCTCCCCTTGTGTCGAATCTATAAATTTGGGTTGAATACTCTACCCTCGAAAACTGTTGCGATCCCCTATACTTGTGGGTTATCAAGACCTTTTTCTGGCGCCGTTTCTGGGGAGCATAGCTATATTTGTTGAGTCACTTGGGATTATTATCAATTATTCACTATGAAGAATCTGAAGGATGCTAAGACTAAGATTTTTCCCTCTAAGACAAGGGGAGTTAAGGAACTGCCATCCAGCTCTGCTTTAGATTCACCTTCTGTTATAAGTAAACTTGCAACAACACCACATGCTATTAATTCTGATATGTCACAAGTTATTGATGATGCTACTTCTGCTATGAATGCTTATGATGATGCTAGTACCTTGCTTGATGATGATGTGCCATTAGGTGAATTTCTTGATGAACAAATTGCTAGAGTAAGACAACATGATGTTGTTGAATCTGATGATGAGCTTGAAACTGAAAATATTGAAACACCTACGAGAACTAGCCCTTCTAGATATGAATTGCCTAAGGTACCGGAAGGTTATGTTATGAATGAGGAGACAACTAGAGATATTCTTGCTTGTAAGGATAGAGATGATCTAGAGAAATTATTATGCAAGTATAAAGAAAAGTCTCTGAATGCTAGAATGCAATATGATCCTAAGTTTGCTACCTCACCTATCTTTATTGATGATAAGGATTATGAATTCTCTGTCGACCCAGAGTTAATTACTTTGGTTGAATCTGATGCTTTCCATTGTTATGAAACTGAGACTGTTGTGGCACATCTTACTAAGTTGAATGACATAGCCACCCTTTTTACTCATGATGAGAAAACTCGCTGTTACTATATTCTCAAATTATTTCCGTTCTCATTAAAGGGTGATGCTAAAGCTTGGTAAAATACTCTTGCTCCTGGTTGTGTGCGTAGTCCCCAGGATATGATTTATTACTTCTCTGAAAAATATTTTCCTGCTCATAAGAAACAAGCTGCCTTATAGGAAATATTTAACTTTGTGCAAATTGAAGAAGAGAGTCTCCCACAAGCTTGGGGGAGGCTTTGCCAGTTACTTAATGCTTTGCCTGATCATCCTCTTAAGAAAAATGAAATACTTTATATCTTCTATAATGGACTAACCGATGCTTCTAGGGACTTCCTAGATAGTTGTGCTGGTTGTGTTTCCAGGGAACAAACTATTGGACAAGCTGAAGAATTATTGAATAACATATTGAAAAACTATGATGATTGGACTCTTCCTGAACCACCATCTAAACCCACTCCGAAGAAGAGGGGTATTTTATATCTCAGTCCCGAAGATATGCAAGAGGCAAAGAAATCTATGAAGGAAAAAGGTATTAAAGCTGAGGATGTTAAAAATTTACCTCCTATTGAAGAAATACATGGGCTTGATACACCACCACCACCTGCGGTGGTAGAGGTAAATTCTCTAATGAAATTCAATGATAATGATAATCCTCACAATATGCACCCTAGCCAATGCCTTCATGAGTTTGAAAACTATATTAGAAAACAACATCACTTCAATGCAAATGTTATGAAACAATTAAAATACAATTCTGACATGATTGCTCGCTTGAGTGACTTGTTATTTAGAATCTCAAATGATGTTAGAGGTGTAGGGAAGCATGCTTCTATGGTTCAAACTCAGCTAGAACAAGTTGCTAAATCTCAAAAAGAACTGCTTGATGAAATGAACAATAATATCAATGATCATGCTGTTAGAGTAATGACTAGAGGAGGTAAAATGACTCAGGAACCACTTTATCCTAAGGGACACCCAAAAAGAATTGAACAGGATTCACAAAGGAACAACACCACTGCACCTGGTTCTTCTAAAAAGAAAAAGAAAAAGAAAAATGATAGGACTTTGCATGCCTCTAGTGAACCTGAAGTAGAGAAACCTCCTGATAATGATAATGATGTTTCTATCTCTGATGCTGAAACTCAATCTGGTAGTGAACACTCACCTTCTGATAATGAAAAAGATAATGGTGAGGTTCATGAAGAAACTCAAACAAATAATAAAGAACCAGACAATGATGTTGAGATAGAACCAGCAGTTGATCTTGATAGCCCACAACCTAAGAATAAAAGATATGATAAAAGAGACTTTGTTGCTAGAAAACATGGAAAGGAAAGGGAACCATGGGTTCAAAAACCTATGCCCTTTCCACCTAAGTCAACTAAAGAAAGATGATGAAGAATTTGAACGCTTTGTTGATATGTTGAGGCCAGTCTTTTTGCGTACTCGCTTGACTGATATCTTGAAAATGCCTCCTTATGCAAAGTACATGAAGGACATCATCACTAATAAGAGAAAAATACCGGAAGCTGAAATCTCCACCATGCTTGCTAATTACACTTTTAAGGATGGAGTACCTAAAAAACTAGGAGATCCAGGAATACCAACTATACCTTGCTCCATCAAAAAGAATTATGTAAAAACTGCTTTATGTGATTTGGGAGCTGGTGTTAGTGTTATGCCTTTGTCTTTATATAAAAGACTTGATTTGAATAAACTCACACCTACTGAAATATCTTTGCAAATGGCTGACAAATCAACTGCCATACCTATCGGTATTTGTGAGTATGTGCCCGTTGTTGTTGCTAATGTTACTATTTTGACCGACTTTGTTATACTTGAGATGCCCGAGGACGACAACATGTCGATTATCCTTGGTAGACCCTTCTTGAATAATGCAGGGGCTTTTATTGATTGCAATAAAAGCAAGGTCACTTTTCATATCAATGGTAGTGAGCATACAGTGCACTTTCCGAAGAAACAATTCCAAGTGAATGGTATTAATGTTATTGAAAAATCTCCGACAATCACTATTGGAAGTTTTCAACTCCTCTACCTACTACCAAAAAGAAATATGAAATGCTTATTGTTGGGGACATTCATATCCCCGTTGAGGTAACTTAGTGATTTACGAAAGTTCTTCGGTTTCATGCTAATCGAAAGTGGTTGTTAATAAGACTTGATCAACCTTATTAATGGATCATTTTCGAGAGGTATGAAGTTGATGAATTTAGTGAGCACTACCTTCTGTCCCTACCTTTTATTTTTTGTTCCTATTAGTTAAATAAAATAAAATGCCATGTTTTGTCTGTTTTCTGATTTTTCCCGTGCAATAAAAAATGACCCAAAAATAAAAGTTCTCAGAATGCCCTGAAAATTTAATACAATTTTTTTCTGAATATTTAAGAATTTCTGGTGCAAATAATATCAGAGGGAGGTGCACCAGGTGGGCACAACCCACCTGGGCGCGCTAGGACCCCCAGGTACGCCCTGGTGGGTTGTGGTCCCCGCGTGGGCCCCCTCACTTATCTCTTCATCCCACATCTTCACTTACCTCCAAAAAAAAATCTCCATTGCTGTTGCTCTCGTGTTCTTGCTCCCGAAACCGCGGATTTCGATCTCTGTGCTCGAAGCTCCATTTCCAAAACTGTTTCGGGGAATTGTTGCTTGGTATGTGACTCCTCCGTTTGTCCAATTAGTTTTTGTTTTAGTGGTTTATATTTTGAATAATTAGCTGCTCTTGGTGCTGCTGTAGATGAGCTTCCATGTTGAATTCTTAGAGTTCTAAGTAGTTTGAATGCTTGCTATGGCCTCTATGCTTCCCTATGAGTAGTTGCTACCAATTTTGTAGAGTTTTGTTGAGAAAAATTTGTGGACTAAAAATTTCAGAATTTTTTTTTCATAGGAAAAACATGAGTATCTTTAGGAAGTTTGCTTCCAAGAAGAACTCCAAGGGAGTTGATTCTTCCCCGTTTCTGCCCGGACGATTCCATCAAATAAATAAAAAGAAAAGTGAAGAGGAAAATGCATAACCAGAAGAAAAAGATATCGTGATGTAAAATGATCGTGGGGACACATTGTTTTTAGGACTGACAATTTCCTGCACTGCTTAAACCAAGAAAAAGATACATACTAGTTTTCATAGGTAGGCCTCTCTCTCCTACAGAATAGGTTTTTCCAAAAACTACATGGGATTTCTTTGTCTTTTCCTTATCTTTTGTCCGGTGAAGAATCTCCTGCTGCAGAGATAAGATGAATGGCTTCGAGATACCATCACTCGTCATTGCCAAGGAAATGAATTGCAAATTGGCTACTTATAGTCTACACTTCCCCTGATTCTCCACGATGACCCGCATTCATTGATTGAGAGAATAAGCTGAAGATAGATCCATTGCGATATTGGTCTGGAAGAGAAGCCATGGAGACATCTCATTGTTCCTATGTCCGGAATTGTTAAAGAATGAAGGTACCCCGTTGACTATGTCGGGTAACACCGACTTAGGTTATCCCTAAAAACACTATCAACCACATCATAACTATTTGCTTCCGCTTTCCTCGCAGAGTTGGTTCTAGCTTTCACCGAAGGATCTCGATCGATGCTCGCCATCAAAAGATATGGGTCTAGCTGCTGCCCTAGCCGGAAAGAATGGGAGAGTGAGCCATTCATACTGAAAAGAGTGATTCGTTTTTGAAGTATATCAAATTCAGAGGAAAAATCTAGAAGAAGACGACGGGATTGTTGATAGATCCCCTCTACATCCTAACCAAGAGGACCAAGTGCAAAGCTCTGTCTCTTTTTCTCGCCGGGTGGAAAGGTTATTCTTTGCCAGTAGTGCCCTCTGTAGGAAGAATCGTAAATGCCGGAGGACGCGTTCAACATGAATTGTCACTGTGGAAGGAAATCACCTCTCGAATCGAGCAAGAAATGACTATTTATTTGATAATAGCGACTTATCACAAAAACAACCAAGGGTCCATCGACCCGATTGAAACTGTCTTCACTGCGTTGAATCGAAGGGAACTACTATAGAGAGTGGAATAAGCTACAAGGCATAACACTATGAGCTTTTCTTTAGATAACCTTAATCACACCAGCTTTTCCTCATGGGAGGGTAAAGGAAATAGGAATGTATGAAATCTATCCCAATAAGAAATGCGGAAGGTTGTCTACTAGAAACCTGTTATCACTCTCTTCTTCCGATCGTCCCATCAGTTTCTTGTAAGCCTACTTCCTCCGATGATCGGTTGCGGCTAACTTCTCTCTCTTCATCTCTCTGAGTTCGCTTCTTGGTAGTAGTTACCCCTGTCAGAACCTTTGTCTACTCTTTCATATAAATACGCTGATCTGCCAGCCAGCCGAAAGTAGAGAACCACATTGTATGATCTGGGGCAACTCTCTGTTATAGCAGTGATTTCTTATTCATTCAGTGCGCCCGTTCATGTGTTTTTAAAGAAAGGATACCTTGTGATTCTAGATTTCAATAGAGATTCGATTCCTCACATCTAAGGGAAGACAGACACAAATGCACAGACACATTATCCGGGGGTGTCACCGTTTGCATCGTATCAGTATCATAAGAAAAGATTGATTGTTGTGAGTGATTTTACTACCCTTCCAGACTTAGCAGGTAATGAAGCTGCTGACGAGGGAGGAAATGTCCGTTGAAAATAAAGTGAACCAGTGGGGCTTAAAAGTCACTCTTTGAATAATTTTTCAGACCGTTAAGTTGTCAATCTTTCGAATGATGAGGCTCCAAAGTTTATTACATTTCCTGGTCTGCCGAGGACAGCACTAGATTGATTGCTTACCGACTTTCATTCAGATACCAACCCATCTTTTTATCAAAAGCATGGAAACTATCTAATCGAAGATAGAATTCACGCCTGTGAAAAGTAAGCAATTTCATCATTTTCCTTCGCAACACAACTCACTCAATTGTAGAGATACCGAACAGTTTGAGTGATCGATCGACCTTGTCGCACGATGAGCCCATTCTCTCTCTTCCATCCCGCCTTCTGAACAGAACCCTGGAGAAAGACTTCTTGAATAGAACAGAGCAGCAATTCTAGAAACTTCCATTTTCCATTGATCTGGGCGTTGCTATTGAAAGTGGGTCTACCCGCCCCGGCGTGACTCACACTTGACCAACCACTTCTATCTAAGAAAATACTTAGGTATGGTTAATCTCCCTTCGGGGTTTACGCGTCCTAGTCCAAACCATTGGATCGATCAGAAGAAGAAAGGCAAAGGAATTGAAAGGTAGAGTAAGATGCATCGCCCAGCAGAGTGATTGAGGGAGTCTTCCCCAGCCCAATGGTCTTCTTTTTGTTTTTCACTCTCCTATTTTGATTTTGGAAGAGTTCTACTACTGTTTCAGTAGTTCTAAGACCCTTCCTTCCCTTTTCAAGTGCTTGCTATCCCTCTCGCTCTACCCGTCCAGAGGGAGCCCTAGTTTCAGCATAATAGCCTCATTTTGAAGCGCTCGCTTCATATGGACGTACGTCGAACAAAGGAATCTTATCGGCATACCCACATGGAGTAAGGTGACTCGAGCAACCCTAACCCAACTCCAAGCCGTAGTGTTCAATCCCAACCAGATTACTTCGATTCGCTTCCGATGCTCCATCTCAGGCCGACCAGTAGAGCTTGACTCCTGCATGAAATAATGAATCCAGGGTCAAACGAAGATACTTGTTAGCCTAGGCCCATGTGTATCCGTAGCCTTCCCTGTTTTGAGAATCTCATATTTCTTCGTAGCACGGGTGTCCTTCGTATGTTTCGTCGCCTGTTCCTGGATAAGTAGATTTTCTACCAACCAAGTAGAATCAGCCTGAGAATCAGTAGCTGAGAATGCAGGGCACCCTTCTTTTGTCCTCTGCCCGTCTCATCGCCTTATGAGCAGTCAAAATATACGTTTTGCTTACTGTCACGTGGTCCGCCTCCTCACTCAACTTCAGAATCAAACCACCTTCCGGCTTTGTACTACTACTACCTCCTAGGTCATCGTTCTTTCCATTGCTTCATTGTCCTCAGCTCATTGAATTCAGAACATAGAGAAAAGAATTGAAGTTAAGATCTTCCAAATCTTTCTTCAACCAAGTCGCGTGCATCATGGCTTTCTTGTTATTCCTTTATTTTCCTGCCTATTACTGACATGCCTAGCCTTATCCGCTTGCTGGTGCTTTGCTATCTGAACTACCATTGCTAACTTTGAAGAAAGGTCTGCCTCGTGTTCTTCACTTATTCAATGCTTTCTCTGGCATCCTACAACTCCCTTACATCCCTATGTCGGCTATCCACCCTTCTTTACCAAGTGACCGGAATCCCCTATCCCTAGCTATCCAGATGCCTCCTCTCTTAAACCAAGGCATACTCTACTGGCTTTCCCGTGGAAGTTTTAGAAGGCGGTTAGGTTAAAGATAAAGTGGTTGAGCAGTGAGAAGTGCACCGGAAGTGTACTTCGAGCGAAGGGGAAGCTAGCGTGAAAGGTGATAACAATAATAAGAATCTTTCATCCAAACATTTAGAATTGGTAATGTGGATTTTATTCCATGCAGCATTTTTCTTTTGAGAAAGGAAAAGGGGCAAGAGTTTTCTGTTGTAAAAGGTACCACGTCACTCTGTATACCAGTATTCTAGCTTATGGTTCCTTTCATTTCCCTTTCTTGCTTAAAGGAAATAATTTATTCATGATATCTCCATGCTTTCATCAAAGCTAACTATAGAATCCAAATCCCCTTTCGGCTTGTAGGATGCCAGTACTGGATCTATGGATACTGAATAGAAGGAAGAGGAGCAAAGAAAGAAATAAGAGAAAAAAGGTTTCTGACTGAACTGATAAACAGGAAGTTTTGGGATCCCTTCCTTCTCTTTAGTTCACAGAGCACTAGTATAGGTATCTATATTCCCTATAGTCCTAGGATTTTTGTAAGATAAGTGGGTCAATTTAGAAAAAAAAAGCGGAACCCTTGAATTTGAAAGAGTTATGCAAGATCCTGCTCCATAGGAAGAGGTGAAGTTCCCTTTTCTTTTCCCAGGGAAACGGTACCAGCATTCCCGTGAGCTTTTCCTATCCCATTGCTCTCTATTCTCTAATTCCCTCAATCCAAGGTTATATACCCTCCGATTTGGGTATCCATCTTTTCTGCATTTGCCCTTTTCCCTTGTTTTCTCTACTTCCCATTGGAGTGTACATATATTAGATATGGGATCTATTTTCATCAACCAGCAGCAGGAAAGCTAGCACATTTACCTTAATCCATTTCCCTTGAGGATCACATTTATCTACCGATAAGTTTGATGAGTTCTCACTGTGATGGCTTCAAAACATACTTAGCAAACCTAGTAAGGGATTTTGTACCTTAATCTAGTGAAAGGTGCACATCCATCCGATCCCTAATCTAGCTCTCTGTGCAGAAACCCATTGGCAAAGAAACGGGTTGATTCTTCGGTTCAAGTGATGGTGGGGGATCAAGAAGAGTGGCTATGTGGTGTTTGAACTTGGACACGGGATTAGCTTAATTTGGATAGTCCATTTTATCACTCCACTGGGCCCTTGGCCTTTCTCCCTATGTGGATGGATGATAAGAAAAATGCCAATCGAACCAAGTAAGGGCTCCGCGTGAAGCATATTATGTAGATCTAGCTAACAATAATAACTGAGATCCTATACAAATAATGCATTAGCGACCCCTTGGATAGACAATTCATGCTACTCGACTCACCATCACTCTTTAGAGACATTCGACGAAAAGCAAGCTTACCAATAAGAAACAGCTGGCAGTATCTTCTATATCTTCTATAATGAATATAATGTGCACACCTGGCTTTAACCAGATAAAATCTAGTACAGCGGGAAGGATGTCATATTTCTGGTCCACTACTTAGACTCTACGAGGGCTTTAGGTGAGGAACTACTTATCTCCCGAGGCACCCTTCTCCTGAGTCCTACCCAGCTCAAGTTTAAGAATGCGCACAGCCCCAAGGATAGGTAGAGGGGGATCTTGTTCTGTTCAGTGCCGCCTCTTCCTCGGCCATTCAAGAAAGGGATTTGCTTCTTCTTACAGGTCCTTGAGAAAAAGAAGAAAGATAGGAAAGGAATTAGGGCGTTGCCGAAGGGAATGGTCCAGCTTGTGTGAATGGATTTCATTGTTTTTTTAGATTCCACTATTTGTTCGATAGCAAGCAAACTCTCCCAATTTAGGACCTTCAGTGAACTTACAACGAACATTGTAACTGACAATCAACGAATTCCGGCGAAATAGAAGATCTACGGGTCACCATAGTCTTCTGATACACAAATAGGATTCCGCACTCTTAAACAAGAGGTTGCCACTTAGCATAAGGAAAGGGAAGAGTAAGGCCAGCATTGACTAGAGCTACTGATATCTCGGGACACTATGTGAAATAGCAACGATATGCTTGCTATTCTGGGAAGATAAGTCATGCCTTAGGAAACTAGTCATGTTATGATCGAATTGGAATGTGCGGGCTTTGTGACTACCACTGATTGGAGGATCAAGAAGC